>CM074737.1:127198766-127798766 GCA_037367245.1 Phrynocephalus guinanensis
GATAAAGTCTCACAGTTGATTATTTATTTGTTCCCTACAACTCATATTAAGGATGTGTGGAGGCCACTCATGCCTTTTAGGTAGTTTTGATGCTCGATTTTGGGGGTGAGGAGATGAAAGCATCCTGGAAAATTTAGTGCAGGGGAGCCTTCCACCTGGGGAGCTCTGGTCCATGGGGGTCACGAAGAGTCGGACACGACTGAACGACTGAACAACAACAACGAGCCTTCCACCAAAGTTCTTTGGCAGGCCTAGTACAGTATTGTTAAAATATTGGAAAATGCTGCTGATTATGATCATAAGACGATTAACAAGAGGTCTACCTCTGTTTTGCAGTTTGGAGCATCTCTGTCTTTCAGCTCATTGTGATTCCCCATCCATCTTGCCAACTACTGCTCCCTTTCCATTTCACCCCTTTCTTTGTCTTTAGTTAGCTTCTGTCCAAATGTGCATGATTGGCCATGCTGGATTTGATTGGTTTTGTGTGGCATTTTATTAATAAAGGTACTCAAATTCAGTCTGACTTGAATGCTATTGTTCATGCAGTCTCATCAATGTAACATTGTTTCCTGATTTTCCCATAATGATAAATGTTAGGGATGTCGGCAAGTCTTTGGATCTGAGGCCTGACTGAGTTTTTGGTACCAAGCCTTGAGTCCCAAGCCTAATGTCTGAGTCCCTATTCAAAACAAGTCCCTCCCCACCCTGAAAAAAGGAAGTGAATGCAAGTTGAGTCTGAATCATTGGGGAAAAGAGAGAGAAAATGAGTTGAATCTGAGTCAAAATGCCAGTGTGACTTAAGTCTCATTTGAAAGTGAGCCTCACGACTCAAGTCTCCATCCCTGATAAATAATTTAGTCTGTGCAGCCTGAGGGTGTGAATAGGATCCTTGGTAGAGATGAAGGCCACCATGTGCATAAGATCCTTGCCCTGCCTGAGGGGCAACCAGAGGGGAACTGGACAGGTGGGTTGGAGGCATGCCATCACATGCTTGAAGTTGTAAAACTTGGAAAAAAATCCTTCTTGAACTTTGCTGTATTAGATAATTATTGGCCAAGCTCCAATATTCTGTTTTTTGGGGTGAGGTATTAGAACAGGTGGTGGCTTCTCATCTCTAAGGGTTCCTTAATGAAGCAGATTATTCAGATTTGTTTCAGTTTGACTTAAGGTCTAGCTGTGAGGCAGAAGTGGTTCACGTGGTCTTGATGATGATACCAGGAATTAGACAGGGTGGTTCTGTCACTGTTGAGTCTGCTAAATCTCTCAGCAACTTAGAATCAAAGAATCATAGAGTTGGAAGGGACTTCAAGGGCCATCCAGTCCAACCCCATGCCATGCAAGAACCCCCATCACAGTACTCCTGACAGATGGTCATCCAGCCTGCTTAAAAATCTCCAAAGAAGGAGACTCCACTACCCTCCTTTGGGGCAGCATATCCACTGCCAAACAGCTCTAAACGTCATGAAGTTCTTCCTAATGTTTAAATTGAATCTCTTTTCCTGCAGTTTGAAACCATTGCACTGAGTCCTAGTCTCTGAAGCCATGGAAAACAAACCAGTCACCTCTTCAATATGGCATCCCTTCAAATATTTAAACATGGCTATCATATCCTCTCTCAGCCTTTTTTTTTGTAAAGCTAAAAATTCCCAGCTCCCTAAACCGCTCCTCGTATGACATTTCTTCCAGACCTTTAACCATCCTGGTCGCCCTCCTCTGGACCCGTTAAAGGCTGTCAAAATTGATACCTTTGACCAGAACATCCTTCTCAGCTACTTCTGTGGGATGAGATGTGAAGACATTATATTGCAGTAGCTGCGGTTCTTCCTAGAGAAGCAAACTCAGAAGGTAGAACTGAGGAACTCCTACAGCTTGGCCTTTAGCCTATGATGCCCTTCACTGTTCTGTTTTGTTCTCACAAAACTGTTGCCCAGAGTTTGGAGTAAGCTGATGACACACTGCTTTATCTCTCTTTTGCATCTACAGTGGACCCTCGTATAACAAATTGTTTGTATAACATAAAATCTGTGCAACATTAAAAATTTCTGGAGATAGGGGAAATTTGCTTAACAGAATCGCCTATGGGGCGAATCACTACAACATAAAAACGGTCGTGATTACTGATTACTCTGTTTACAGTGCATTCCTGTGTGAAATTTGTATAAAGGAAAATCTGCTTAACAGAATTTCATTGGGAACGAATTGATTCCTTTATACAAGGTGCCACTATTTCCACGGAAGCCCTCTCCGGTTTAAAATAGCCTGCTCTTGATAAGAGAATGCTTGAGGAAAAACAAAGGGAAACTTGATTTAGATAAGGCAGAGGTGCTTCTAGTTGAACCTCTGTTCTCTTATTTGCCCAGATGCGGCAGATAAGAGAGTAGGGTTCCAACCTGCGTTGCATGAGGTTATGTCTGTGTGTGGTGTCGTTACAGTCATGACTGACTCTACGTGACTCCATGTCCATGGAGTTTTCTTGGCAGGAGTACTGGAGTGGCTTGCCAGTTCCTACTCCAGGCGCCTACAGCACCTGGTATTCCCTGGTGGTCGCCCATCCAAGGACTAACCAGGGCTGACCCTGCTTAGCTTCTGAAATCAAGTGAGATTGGATGTACTTAGGGCATCTAGGCAGCTTGCATGAGGTTATACTCCCTTTGAAAACTCAGGCTTGCAGTTGGGTGTACTCCTGGACTCCCCTTTGAGCCACAATGCCCAGGTCTTAGCTCTGGCCAGGAGTGCATTTGCAGAGTTAAACCGAGTGTGCCACCTGTGTCTGTTTATGGGTATGTCTTATATGGGCACAGTGACACATGTGTTAATTACATCTCATAGAAACTTCAGCTGGTGCGAAATGATGCAGCAAGACTACTGCTGGTTACAGGGAATGTAAACCACACAAGTCCCTTACTACAGCAGCTTCACGGTCTGCTAGTCCCTCTCAGGGCCTAATTCAAAGTCCAGGTGTGACCTATAAATCTTGAGTCCAGGCTATGTGATAGACCACAACTCACCATATAGGCCTCATGATCTTCCAGGGACACCCTCTTCTTTGGGTCGTCACCTTTACAGGTGAATTTGATGGGAACTGTAAGATTGGGCCTTCTTGGTGACCACTTCCAGGTTATAGAATGCCCTCACCCATGAGGCTGTCCTTTTAGCAGCAAGTGAAAATCTTGATCTTCAGGCACGTTTTTAATAGCTAATGTTAGCATACTGTAGTTCATTGCTGTGTTTCTGGGTGTTTTTTTTTTCTTTAAATATATTTTTGTCTTATATTTTAAAAAATTTAGATACCTTTTTTGATATCGTGATGCTTACTTGATTTAATGGTTTATGTTCTTTGTTTCAATTCTGTTTGTTTTAACAGTTTATGAGCCACATTAAGTCTCATCACTGGGACAAAAGCAGCATAAAATGCAATAAATACATACATATATACATAGGTGCAGTATTTTGACAGTTGCTTTGAGGTATACTTTGTTTACATCACAACCTCATTTCGAGGAAGTTTCTGTTTCCTCTATTCTTTGGTAATAGCCAACCATCAGCTCATATTTCATTTCTCAGCATTGGGTGTGGTGTAACTTTTTGATTGTCCCAGTAAACTTATTGCCACTAGGTGAAAGTTGCAATTGGTCTTGTGAGCAGCAACCCCTTCCTCTTCCTCTTTTTTTTTTGTCTTTATGTCCTTGGAAGATCAAAATTCTCCCTTAATATATACGTTGCTCCCCTCTGCACCTTTCCCGAGCATAGCATTTTTCTTCAACATCCTGAACCGTGCTTATATGACTTAACAGTAAGTGTTGTAACCGCCCATTTTTACAAGTGAAGGCCAAGCAAATTTGGAAATCGTTTAGGTTAGAACATGATTATACACAGCCGCTTGACTTCCTGTGGCCCTCTGTTTCTCTAATGAAATATTGAATTGTGGAAGGGCTGCAGAAGGCTTGAGCATTTATTTCAGTTTATGGCCTGTTTCTTGTGAGTAGAATGTCTTGTTTTGCACAGCTGAGCCTCGTGGCTGTACTGCAGGTAAAACTGTGCTCACGACCTGGGTTCAATCCCTGGTAGCAGGCTCAAGGTTCACTCAGCCTTCCATCCTTCCGAGGTCGGTAAAATGAGTACCCAGCTCGCTGGGGGGGCAATGTGTAGCCTGCACACTGTAATTAAAATTGTAAACCGCCCAGAGACTACTTGTAGTGGTATGGGGCGGTATATAAGCAGAACACTTTGCTTTGATAGTGCAAGTCACCTGGATCCTTTTTTCACAACCTCTCCAAGTAGCCAAGCATCGTCTCTGTTAATTCATACTATTGCATAACAGAAAGAGAGAGAGGTCTCGTGCTGACTTGTGCTGTTTCGCTATGTTATATGCAATATGTTATTTATGAAATGGTTAATAAAAGCTGGCAGTCAATGTATCTGCACACCAATAAACGGGAGACTCCTGTGAGGAGGAAGAACCTTTGTAAGTGGTGAGTTGTTATGAGGCTTTTGGTACCATGTATTTATTTCCACCAGGGAAGAAATTGTTAATTGCTAAACAAGAACGAAAGCTGAGAAACACTTACTGCAAGACATTTCAGTAGCTCAGTTCAGGATGCTGAAGAAAAATAAGTACAACCAGAATTAGTGAGTGAAAATACAGTAAACATGGAACTGTCCTGTGTTGAATCTGCAGAAGATCAGATTAAGTAGCCATTACTCAAGAGTATAACTTCAGTTTATCTTGTCAGTCTCTGCTTTCAGTATAATTTTCTTAAATCATTTTATAAATAATTTTGTAAACAATTTTAGTAAACCACCCAGAATGGCATTGATGCCGGATAGTACGGTATATAAATCAAATAAATAAATGAATAAGAAATATCAGTAGGAGCAGACCAGATGATTTAAATATCCTGGTGAATAATGCAGTCATGGGTCTTCAAAAGTGTGTAGCAAGCCCCTCTGACGGTTTGTGGGGTGGGGTGAAACATACATCATGTCTGTGTGTGAGTGCTGGATGTTCAGGAATGTTCCATAAATATTGGAAGAAGTATTTGGGGTAATTTCCTTTTGGCATTGTGCATGTGTGATCTCTTGCTACTTCCAGTTCTAGCCCCTTGGTAGCCAAAGCTCTATAGGCACAGTGCCAAGGGAGAAGAAAGATTATGCAGACGCTGCAGATGGTGAATGTGGACTTCGGGTGATTCTGTGTGCTGGTGCATCTGTGCATGTAGGCCCACCTAGAGTTTCATAGGCACAATGGCATGTATCTCTGTTCAGCCACCCCACACTAGATCTCCACCTGCAGGTGTAACAGCCTTGAATAGCTTCAGCTGATAGAGACTCTTCTGTGTTTTCTCTAAAATCTTCAAATAATGAAATCACATCTGCTCTCTTCTTACAGATAGCTATTATAAGGAAAATCAGGATTCCCAAGCCCAGTAATGAAAATTTGGGTGGCTTTTGCAGTAGGTGGTCCAGTTGGTTTAGTAACCTCATTTAACAACATTTGAGTTGTCTGATTTTGGAAGCTGAGCCAAGTTGGGTTTAATGTTACAGGAATTAAAAAAAAGGTAAAGGTTCCCCCTGCTCATGCGTGCTAGTCGTGTCCGACTCTAGGGGCGGTACTCATCTCCGTATTCAAGCCGAAGAGCCAGTGTTGTGCAAGTCCATGGCCATGTGGCCGGCATGGCTGCAAGGAAACATTGTTTTTACCTTCTCACTTTTTACAGTAGTATCTATTTATCTACTTGCATTTACATGTTTACAAACTGCTAGGTTGGCAGGAGCTGGGGTTATCAGTGGGAGTTCGCTCCACTGCATGGCACTTGGGATACAAACCGCCGAGCTGCTGACTTTGCAGCCAGCAGTTTTTGGAAGCCTTAGTCCACTGAGCCATCACAGCCCCAGGAATACCAGATGCTACAGTATATCGGGAAGGGGCTTAATCAGAGTTGTGGAACCCACAAGCTTCAGTCCCTGGTGCCTTCAGGTGGGCGAAGGAAAGAAATCTGGCTGAAATCATGGTGACCAATTCCAATAAGAGTTGGCAATACTGAACATTGGTCAGTAGGCTTAACACAAGGTCTGTTTAATTATTTCTGTATTTCTGATACTGCTACCTTGCAGGCTGGAGATTCAGTTTCTATTCTGTCCAGCTAGAACCACTAGAACTAAATGTTCATGTGAGATAACATGGGCTAGATAGCATTTACAGGGGAGGATTAGAACGTGGGGAGGACCAAAGCACCTCCTCTGATCATCTCTCCCCTGCAGGTGCCATTTCTTTGTGCATCTTGGCAACTGTGGGTTCAGCAACACTCTTGATGACCTAATATCTTTCACAGCAAAGATGTTGTTAGGGTGGTATGAAGCTGTTACTAAAGGTTAACTAACCTACCCTTTCTTCAGTGTCAGCTGCCTCTCCTGTCTCTTTTTCATCTAATGAAAATACTTAAAATATTTAAATACTCATGAATATTTTTAAACTATCAATATATTCCTCTCTAATCTCATCTCTGGACTAAAAATACTCAGTTCCTTTAGCCTTTCCTTGTTTGACAGCTTTGAGAGCTTCTCTGTCTCATGTAGTTTTTAAAAAAGATATTTCCAAATTTTTGTGTGTTATTCATGAAAAATAGCAACCAAACTAGAAAGTAATCTTAAAAGAAAAATTCAGGTAGCGCAATAATGTTAATTCCTGAGTTAAAAGCTGTAAGTACAGCTGCCTTTTTGTGTATGAAGCCTCAAAGACAGTTACTTTTTTATAATGGCATTCCATTGTTGCTGATTTCATGAAATAGTTCTGAAAAGTTTTATATTATTAATAAAGATGGTATGAATCAGAAAATAGTGATTCACTTTGATTCATGATTCATCAAGGTCAACTAATCACAAGCAACGAATATACATTTTTGACAAATCAACAAATTGATTTGTAAATTGGTTTTTGACTCTAAATCCCTAGAAAATGGCCTCTACAACAACTATAGCTCTTAACAACTGTAGCTCTTAGAAGTCCCAGCAGCAAATACAGGACATATTGTATATAAACAAAGCAAATCACACTTTTAATCATTTTTAATAGTTGAGTTCCCTTGAGGGACTGCAGGAATGCCAGTGAGAGGTTGCATGTAGGAAGCACATAGACATGAAATACAGATTTGCGTTATATGAAATAAATATATCTAGAAAGCAGAATATTTCATTATTGAGTTTCTGAAACAAAATACATATTGAGACAATTCACTAACATCAATGTGTTGATTTTATAGTTATCTCTGTCAGGTGAATAATGGTTGTACCAGAGATTGGCTTATGGGTATAGCACTGAGCTACGTTTTTGAAGGTGGTAACTCTGAAAAGGGTCACCATAAGTCAGAACTGACTTCATGGCACATGATTATTATTGTTTTAAGTCCATTGTTGTGTTTCTGCTTTTTCATTTCCTCATGGCACAGAGGTTAAACTGATGTACTGCAGCCAAAACTGTGCTCACAACTTGGGGTTCCGTCGCAGGTACTGGCTCGTGGTTGACTCAGAGTACTATCCTTCCAAGCTTGGTAAAATGAGTACCCAGGTTGGTAGGGGCACAGGGTAATGTGTAGCCCGCATGATTACGGTAATTTTTAAACTGCCTGGAGAGTGCTTTAAGCACTATGAGCAGTATATAAGCAGCATACTTTTCTGCTTTTATAGGTTCAAGTATAAGTAGTGACCAACCAGGGAGGGTTGAAGAGGGGCTCCAAAACAACTTTATGTGCTGGGATATCTAGATTGAGCTGTGCAGGCTGTGTAGTACATGCAAAATGTTCCTTTTTTTTAAAACAAGACCTTTACTCTGTGCATATGTTAGATATTCTCCTTTCATTAAATGGATAATTGTGGGTGACAAGCCTGTAACTTCAAATGTTTTGATTGGAGCTTACAAAAATAAGTTATTCCCTAATAGGCAAGGAACCATTAACAAATTTGCTGTCCAGAAGGATCCCTCCAAACTGGGTGGAGTCCGCTGCGAAATGGCAAATGGACTCAGGCTAGCTTCATCAGATGCAAATGAAGTTGGCTACAGTGCAGAAACTTGTTTGTCAAATTAAGCTTGTTAGCTCTTAAAGCACCTCAGTTCTTTTATGCTTCTTAAACTATTTTATACTACTGCTTTTGTTGATATTGAATTTTAGGCAAGTCATATATTTCCAGAAATTTAAAATGTGAATGCATTTTAGGTAATTGAACCTTGATATTTTTTATTTTGTTTTGCTTGCTGATTCTAAGCTGTTGCACCTATGTAGTTCCAGTTAATCTGTTTACTATACTGATTTACTGGCATGCTTTTAAAAAACTTTTTTGTGCTTCTACATTAATTATACAAATTAATTGTAAGGGAAGATATATATGATATGAAACTTACAAATGAAGCCTTTTCACCTGTCAGGATCTTTTGCAGGGAGGGGGGCAAAGGAGACATTTTTAGGAGTAGAATTTTTGGCTTATGTTTCTTTCATATTGTGTTTTGGCCATGGCCAAAAAAAAGGTTGGGAATGGTTGATCTGGATAACCCATTTACCAGACATATTGATTTTCTATTTGTGGGATGTTTTTAAGCCTAAGGTAGCAATAAAAATGAATTGAACTATCGTCTGAAGTTCCCTTGACTGTCTCCTTGCATTGCACGGCGCAGACCAAACCACGATCAATATCATACTTCATTCTTTGTACCTTCCTTTTTCTGACTAGAACCATGATCTGTTGTTGCTTTGAAAACAACTTTATTGGGCTGTCTCTCCCTGTTGACCCCAGAATATATAGAAACAATGGCACTCATATAGGGGATCAATGTCATTTTCCCCAATAAAATTCATTCCTCTCTCCAAGCGGCCATTCACCTTTTGGTAGTTCACTCAGTGAAGACTTCCTTTTTGATGGGGAAACTTTGGTAGAACCAGTGACTGGTGACAAGGTAGATAAAGAATATGTAAAGAGATAGTCTCTGCAGCCAGTTTTCAGGTTTGCTGTCTGAAGCTCCACCTGACTGGACTTGTTCTAATTGGCAGAGAGTGTTCAATTTTCTCTTATATCCTTTTTCATTGAAAATGTCAGAAATAAAAAAATAAAGCCCCTGTCCTCTAGTTTAACTTCGGCCCGTCCAACACGGATGTCGTGGGTGCACTAGCTTCGAGTTGCCACGCCCAGGGAGGCCTGGAAAATGTCCACTCGAAACTGGGCCTTCTCTGTGGCTGGCCCCACTATGTGGAACCATCTACCCAGTGAAGTGTGCCTTGCACAGTCCCTGCCAGCCTTTCGGAAGGTTCTGAAAACGCTGCTCTTCCATGAGGCATTTGGTGACCCTGTTTAGTTTAATTTAATTTTCCCCCGCCATCGTATCAATTAGTTAGTCTTATTATCTTAGTTGCCAGGGTTAAATTGCTGTTTTAATGTTGTCACTTTGTTGATTTTATTGTTCTGAATCGGTCATTGTTGGCCTACTGTTGTAAACCGCCCGGAGTTCCTTCGGGAAGACGGGCAGTATATAAGCTCTATAATAATAATAATAATGATAATTTAAAGAATGTGGAGACACCAGAACATAGCATCCGAATACTGTGTTTAACTCCCACCTCATCAGAGTGGTGAACTGCCTGAGGAGGTGGGGAATGGCATTCTGAGCTCCTGCGTGGACTTGTGTGCTCCTAGAGAAGGACACACCTGGTGGTGTGCAAAGAACAGTGAATGAGCCAGTTTGCCAGCTTGCACCTGTGATACTGCATGTACTGATTGGCACAAAGTGTCAACAAAGTGCTTCGTGCCCATTTCATTTACTCACGCATTTACTTCACCCACACTGCTCTATATGATAATAGAACTTCAGCAGTTTGTGTTTGGTAACTCGCTCTACTGAATACTTAACATCAAGTTCTACACTATTGTCTTTCCAGTTTTATTAAAATACCACTTTGCGTAATGATGGTCACAAACCTGAATGGATTAGGCAAGAAATGGCTGCTAATTAGGATGGCTGTATTTTATCCCTGTGCTCAGAGACAGAAGCAAGCAAACAGCAGGGAACTGTTGTGCTCATGTGTTTCTTGTGGTCTTCCATAGGGGCTTGGTCGTGAAGTGCGGGAGCAGAAGGTTTTACTTTACAGCCACTCCTCACTTAATGACCTACCTGTTTAATGACTCTTTGGACCTACAACCAGCAGCAGCAGCAGCAGCTGCAGCCTCTGGTACCTAACCACTGCCTCAGGAAGAACCTGCTCCAAGCAAGTGTCACAAATGTCTCCGCTGGGTAGGAGATCAATGTCAAGCAGGGCAGAGCTTCATCCTCCTCTATTTTCCCTCTCCTTTTTGTTGTGCTTCTCCCAAGGCTTCCCAGAGAGCCTCCCAACTCTGGCACGCCATCAGGGAGTGCTTCTTCAACACTCTACAACAGGGGTCCTCAACCTAAGGCCCTGGGGCCGGATGCGGCCCCTAAGGTCCTGAATCCGGCCCCCGGGACCAACTGCACCCCCCCCACACACACACACACACCTACCCCCTGATCTAGCATGCTGACTAGTGGGGCATTCAAAGTGGGAGGGCTACGGCAAGGTCCCCCACTCCCCCCCCCTTTTCCATGTTGGCCTTTTTTTTTTTTTTTTGGACTGTGGTCCGGCCCCCAGTGGTGTCTGGGGCGTGGTGGACCGGCCCACTGTTTGAAAACTTTGAGGACCTCTGCTCTACAAGATACAGTGGACCCTCCTATAACAAATGGTTTGTATAACATAAAATCTGTACAACATAAAAATGCCGGAGTTAGGGGAAATCTGCATAACAGAATCATCTATGGGGCAAATCCGTACAACATAAAAATGTCACGATTAGGGATTACTTCATTTTCAATGCATTCCTGTGGGAAATTTGTATAAAGGAAAATTTGCTTAACATAATTTCATTTGGAACGAATTAATTCCTTTATACAACGTACCACCGTACCTATCTTTTAACTCCTCAATGACCGAGTCATAGGAATTGGACTCGCTTGTTAAGTGAGGAGTGCCTGTATTTCTTTGTTACAGTGTGAACAACTAAAACTGCTAAACATACCTTATTGAGAGTCATCCTGGTAGACCTTCTTAACTTATATGCTTCCACTCACTCCATTGGGTTCAAATGTGGAAGAATGCTTTCCCCGTCAAGTGTGTTCCTTGCTGAATGAAGAGCAAGGCCTGGGTTGGCAGCTGTTGTCCTCCAGATACCATGCAGATTGGTACTCCTATAATCTTTTTCCAGTGATTATATTGGTAGGGCTGGTGAGAGTTAGTGTCCAATAGTGTCTGGAGTGTCACATTTGCCCGCCGCTGTACAAGATAGAGTATGAAATGAACTATTAAAAATACCTGTTCTGAACATTCACATCACACAGATCATGACTAGAACAAGTAGGTGAGGCTGTAGTTTTTTCTTCTTTAGGATCTCAAATCTGGATGACATCATGTTCATTGGGAGTATGGTAGTGAAGATAATGTATTATGTCTTTATAATAGCGGCTATCCAGAATAAAGGCAGGGAAAAACCTCTAAAGCTGAGCAATGTTGTTTGAGAGAACCAGAGAGAAATGTTATGGATCTGTTTTAGTGCATGGCCTTTGGATATTATGAATTCTGTCTGAAGACCATGTTTTGTAACGTTTGTATGGGACTTGAATGATACATAGGGCCCTTTCCAACTCGGCGATTGTAAGATGATGATATGCTTTCTTCTGAAGGTATACCTATTTCCAATGTTTAATACATTCATAGTGTTTTAAGTGATTCATTCAGATCCAGAATTTAAAGGGTAGCCAAAATAGAGATGGGCATGAGCCTAATGATGCACTAGAAAGTTTATTTTGAAAATTGCTAGTTCATTGAGTTGGGTCAGCTTGGATTCATCCAAACCAGAGAATCCAATCTGACCAGAAACACATTTTTTTCAGGTACTTGACGAACCCCCGGGTTTGTTGCCCCCACAGCCTGTCTCCCCCTCCCTACTGCCCCTGTCGCCTTCCTGTCTCATCCCATGGCCACCACCATCTTTGGAGACAGAGACCCAGCTTCCCTTCTGGGAGACAGGCTGGCTATCTCTAGGTATGTGCCCGCCTATCAGCTGAGCAGTAGGTATGTGCCTGCCTATCAGCTGAGCAGTAGGTATGTGCCCGCCTATCAGCTGAGCAGTAGATGTATGCCCAGAAGGAGCTAGCCAAGTGCTTGCCAAGCTGCCAAATTCACCTCTTCCATTTAGCAATTGAAATTTAAGGGATGTAGGTCTCAAATCATTGTCAGTTCAAGAGATGATGTGATTGCCAGAACCTCTGGACCAAAAATAAAGTCCTTGAATGGATGTTTTGATTTTATTTAAAAACAAATATGTACATATGAGGGATCAGTAGTTCCCCTTGCTGGAGAGACTGGATGTTTCGCTACTAAAACAGTGCTTTGTCTCTTTGGCTGCAAGTATTGTTACCATGCAGACCTCCAGTTGCAGCTGTGGTTCTCTTTCCCAGTGCAACCCATTTCAGCCTCCCCTTTGGATCTTCTTGACCTGCATCTGGCTGTTGCAGCCTTCCAAGGCCATGTCGCATTGGTGCATCCTCTTGAGCTTAGAAAAGAAGTGCTTAGAAAACAAAAATGGGGGGTGTATTTTTTTTTCTATTTCATAGTTGCTTCTTCTTCCTCTTCTTGTTATTGTAGCTTTGCTCATGGGTATAAGGATATTTTGAACTTTCACAACTATTACACATAGTCATAAACACATCCTTCTGCCCCCCCCCTTGTCCTTTGTAAACAGAAAAATCTTCCCTCCAATAAAACCTGCATACTTGACTTTAATTGTGTATAGTAATTGTGTTGACTTCTAAGATGTCCTTAATATTTGTGTAGTAAAATGCTTGATCTTAATTTTACCTGACATGGGAGCTCTTTTGAGATGTCTTAGTGAGCTCCTGTAATTAACAAGGGGGGGAAAACATTAAAATACAGCTTCCATTTGCAGCAGTAGAGAGAGGAAATCTATAATGTCTATTTTGCATATTTTAAGAAATAGCAACCCGGGGGAAGATATAACACTTCAAAATGGATTCTTTCACACACACACACACACACACACACACACACACACACACACACACACACACCACAAACAGTTTAAATGACTAGCTGAAGTGTGCTTGGGGAAATACATACCCAGAATGGCCAAGCATGAAGGGCACCACTGCGTTTTGATAGTCATTTGCATTGCAGTTGACACTATATACACCTTCCAAGCCTGTTTTTGCAAGGCCCACCTCTGTTGCTGCTACTACTGATTGATGTGTCACACACATTTTGTGGTTTTAAAAGAGCCTGTACTTTGAAGCATCTTTTAAAGAAGTGTGCATGGATAACAAGCCACAGTTGCCGGATTTTCTTCTTATGTACGTATCTATTAACATTTGTGAGTTCAGTCTTTCCCAGAATCTTGTCTCTTGATTAGCTCACATTGCTCATCTTTATTGCAGAGGCCTGCCTCATCCAGCATCCTTCCACGGTATACACACAGTGCCCATCAGAAGCATTCCAGTCAGATATATGCAGTACAGTCCCACCCCCCGTGGTTTTCTCCAACAAGCATTGTTGTGAGGCATTCTGTCTCTGACCTGAAATTTCCTGTAACCATGGGACTAGTGCCTGTAGGTAGTATTTTCCTCCGCTGTGGCCTTATTTTAAATGCTGTGCAGTTTGGCACTCATACCTGCATTTTCTCAGTACTGTAGCTAATTCTGTGATGCAGCAATGTCATACAGGAAGAAAATACAGTACACATATTTGTCTGTTCTGAATCTCCCACCATTCATTTTTACTGGAAGATGTTACTTCCTGCTGTTAAGGAAATGAGTCTTTCATCTCCTTACTTTATTAATAATTCTACAAATTGGTCATGTTCTCTGCCTCTTCCCTGTCCTTTTCTAAACCAGAAAGCCCTCAATATATACTCATTTTCTTTGCGGCAAAAATGCTCCAATTCCCTCATTGGTTCCTTTCCTGCATCTTCAGTTATGAACTAAACAAAACTTACTATAATATTGGCATTCTATTTTTTATTTGTTTCTTAATGAATGCCTAATAAGGATTTTGTATATTTTGCTGCTGCCACATACTGGGTCAATGTTTTTATCAGCCTTCACTGCTGCAGTCTAGCAGTCTTTCTTAGTTACTCTCTGCCAATTCTGACAGTGCTCAGTGAGGCATTTACTTTCCCCTTGTGTCATTATGCATCTGTTGGCATTTACTTGAGCCACATTTGGGGAGGGGGCAGTGTATAGCTAGCATAATTAATGGGTAAACAGCCAAGAGAGTCCTTTAAGGGCTGTGGGCAGCATATAATCAGAACACTTTGCTTTTGTTGGGCTGGGGTCTTTAGGTGATCGGGCAAAATGCAGTTTATTTTACTACATAGCTACCACTCCTACAGGCTTCCAGGATCAGACAGTGACCTTTTCATATTTGGGAGACACAAAAATCAGTTTGGGGCTTCATGTGAATACTGTGTAGAGTCTCGTCCCAGTTTGTACCAGTTCGTAAGGGCAGCAGCACAGATGCTGCTGCTTCTACTTCTTGACTCCTCAGCCAGTCAACCTCCTCAGCCAGTCAACCAGGGCCTGCTTGCTTGTTTTTCCCCATCTCCTTGGCTAATCTCCCAGTCATGAGCAAGAACACAGAATTCTCTGCCCTGCCCTTTTGTCTGAATGGGAGATCAGCCAAGAGAGTGAGGACGAGAAGCCTGAGCTGCTTCCAGATCAGTTGAGAAGGTGCAAGAAACAAGCATGCTGGGCCTGGTGGATGACTGATTGAACCAGAGGAGGCAAGGGACTGAAGAAGCAACACCTTTGCCTTCCCCCTTTTTGAACTGGTTTGTGCCCATCTCTAATGTTGTACCTACTCCTTGCCACGGAAACAAGGTAGGCAACAGACCTTGTCTCTAGAAGTGCAGCCTTGCTTGATCTCTCCCTAGTGAACTCTGCATGCTTTATTGGAGGTTAAGAAACCGAGTTGTAATGTCTAGGAGGCAAGTTGTACTTTTCTGCTTCTTCTTGCGGTGCCTAAAATGACAAAGAGTTCTAAGGGATTCAAATGTTGTTTCCTGCTTTTATGTTTTGGTGGCCCAGTATAAATATTATCCAAATCTGCTTTTTAGTTGCTCCATTTCAAACTTCAGACATGGCATCCTAAAATGTAGAAACTAATAACGAAGTGAAATCTTCAGGTTTGGCCTTCATGTTGTAGACGAAAAGATACTACCTATTCGGGAGGAGGCTTCAGGAGATTTTTTGGAATCCCAAAGGCTTGCACAGGGACCCACATAAAGGAGAGGAAATAATAAATAAATATACAGTGGACCCTTGTATAACAAACAGTTTGTATAACATAAAATCTGTACAACATAAAAAATTCTGGAGATAGGGGAAATTTGCTTAACAGAATCGCCTATGGGGCAAATCTGTACAACATAAAAATGGTCGTAATTAGGGATTACTGTCTCCAAATGCATTCCTATGAGAAATTTGTGTAAAGGAAAATTTGGAACGAATTAATTTCTTTATACAATGTACCACTGTACTGTATTCTTGAAGGCTTTCACATCCGCGTTCTGATAGTTGTTGTGAGTTTTTCAGGCTGTTTTTCAGACTAAGAGCCTCGTGGTGCAGTGGTTAAATGCCTGTACTGCAGGTAAAACTGTGCTCATGACCAGGGGTTCAATCCCAGGTAGCAGGCTCAAGGTTGACTCAGCCTTCCATCCTTCTGAGGTCAGTAAAATGAGTACCCAGCTTGTTGGGGGGGTGATGTGTAGCCTGCATAATGTAATTTAAAAAACCTGTAAACCGCCCAGAGACTACTTGAAGTGGTATGGGGGCGGTATAGAAGCAGAACACCTTTTTGCTGTTTGCCCATGTTCTGGAAGTTCACAGCCAGAACATAGCCAAATAACCCGAAAAACTCACAACATAAATAAATAAATAAATAAATAAATAAATAAATAAATAAATAAATAAATAAATAAATAAAGGACCCTGAAAACTGCCTAGCTTGGTTAGAATTTGCTTAGTGAACATGGACTACTGGTGGGAAATGAAGGGAAGGTAAAATTGAATTGATTATTCAACGAGAGGGCAAGTTTGGACATCAGAGGTAGAGAATCCCATATTGCAGCATTTTATTGCCAGAGTTGTGGATTTTCCAATACACCTTCATATTGGCATCCTGCCTCAGGATGTTTAGTTTTAACTGTTTTGTATTGTACAGGATGAGTTCTCTGTGACATTCTACACTACAGCAGTGTTGGCGAACATACGGCACGGGTGCCAAAGGTGGCAGTAGGAGCCCTTTCTGTGGGCACCCGACATTGCCCCTGCACAGCCACCTGTATTCAGGTTCAATAGCTGTATTGGTACTTTGCAAAAAATTAGTGGTTTGTGAATCACAGTTTGGGCATTCGGTCTCTAAAAGGTTTGCCATCACTGGTCTACGTTATCATGATAGGTGCTGATTTGATATTTTTGCTGTTGCTGTGGCATTTGGAAATATTCCTGTGTTATTGTTAATTTGTAACTACTGTACATGTAACTCTCTGTTTGATAGATTTCTGAATCATCTTGTCTAGATACCAGGAGTGATACAATAAAGTGGCCAGAATCCTACTGGGTACATCAGCTGCTGTAATTCCATTGGCATAAACCTCAGCTGCAAACGGTTACTTGTTAAAAGGTTGACTGGCATACAGTGTTGCCTAACATTTACATGTCCCTGCATGCAGTAGCAAATGCCTAGTCTCAGCAGCTAAAATTTACACCAGTGTAATTGTGCTAGTAGGATTTTTTAAAATTAGGATTCTGTCTCATAACAGTAAAAATGAAGTTAAAATTTCTTTATCATTAATAAAAATATTTATGAATTAAAACCATTTAGCATGGTACACAGAGGGAGTGATGTGGAGAATAAAACATGATGGACCAGGACATTCATCACTGCTTAAGAGAGATGAAGCTGATCTATCTCTCTTAAGGAAGGAATTCACATTCCTTCTACAAAAACAGTGTGAGCTTGAGTATTCGCTAACCAAGCCTCTCTCTGTAGTTTGGGGCATACGACTAAGCTTTCATGGAAGATGCCAAATTATGGACAGGTTCACCTCCTTACATTCTTTCAGAGACCTTGGCCTCAAATTGTTTAAGATAGCAGAGTTCAAAACCAGCAACTTGAATTGTGCCCAGGAAGGTACTGAGATTGGTCCCAAATAGGTATTATGTGGTTGATAAAACACACTCCTGACAGCTGAGTTTTGTGCTAGCTGAAGTATTAATGCAGGATATGAAAGTTACGGCTCAAGTTACAGGAAGCCAGATTTCAGTTGAATGTAAGGAAAAACTATTTGTTAGGGCAGTAAGGTAATGGAACCAATTTCCTTAAGAGGTGGTGAGTGGTCCAACACTGGAGGCATTCAAGAGACTATTGGACCACCACCTGTCAGATCTGTTTCCATTTGTATTCCCACCTTGGGTAAGAAGTTGCACTCAATGGCCTTGTAGGCTCCTTCCACTTTCATGGTTTTAATGTGTGAAATGTATCTACTTTATATTGGGGATACATTCTGTGTTGTGCATCTGAACCTGCAAGACTGTTTGCTGGCATCTGTGGTGCATAGTCTCATGAAGTCAGTGTGTGTTGGCTGGTGCTGCTGACGTCACTATTTCTGTGCTCTGCTCTTAGTGCTCTCATTTCGCATTCATAATCTCGTGATCCTCAGGGAGAAAAGAGCATTAGGTTTTCTATGTGAGCGGGTGGGAAGGCTTTGAGATCGTGTCAGTCAAATGACGTAGAACGAGCCAGAGATCTGTCTGCTTTTTGTTTGACAGAATAACACTGGTAAAGGCTGTTTCTTGCTGGATGTGGCACTTCAAGAATGGGGTGAAGCTTTTTGCTCCCTCTCGCCCCAGTTGCTTTGTGTATAGCAGGATATATGTTTGCTGCCTTGTCTACAGGGAAAAGCAGGATTCCCCCCCCCCCCAGGGCAAGCTGGAAGGTCTGTTGTATCTCAGCGGTAGCATACGTATTTCACAGGCAGAAGGTCAACTGAATCCCAGTTGGACAGACAAATCAGGCAGCAATTGTGGCTGCTTTCTACAAACGACAATATTGTTTAAGGGAATATATTGCCCTTCCTCTGTGTATCATTATTGTATATTCCCTTTCTGAATTCCAGACCCGAATGTCCTTGCTTTAGTACTGTATTTCCATTGTATTTTATTGGTGCTATAATATATATTTTTGAAAACATAATCCTGTGAACTTTGTCAGCTTTCATGCCTAAAAGGTGGTATATGAATGCTTGGAGTGAATAAAATAGAATATTTTCCTACTGGGTATCCTTAGTCTCAATGTCTTTAAATGGAATTTCCTTATAAATTGTAATTGTTTGTTTATTCTCTAGGCTTTTTAAAAACAACAACTACAGTGGTACCTTGTATAAAGGAATTAATTCGTTCCAAATGAAATTATGTTAAGCAAAATTTCCTTTATACAAATTCCCATAGGAATGCATTGAAAATGGAGTAATCCCATTTTTATGTTGTACGGATTCTCCCCATAGGCGATTATGTTAAGCAAATTTCCCCTATCTCTGGAATATTTTGTTGTACAAATTTTATGTTATACAAGCTGTTTGTTATACAAGGGTCCACTGTAGTTAAAAGGCCATTCTTAAATGTATGTGCCCCAGACAAGCTTAGGCTTACAGTTTAAAGACTGCAAAATTGTTCATAACAAAATTGAGCGCGTGCTAACTTTTTGAGAAGGATCCCATCTACAGTGGTGCTCTATCGTGGGACCACAGTATATGAAAAAGGCCCCCTGGGTAAGCCTTTTTCAGGCCTCCCTTACTTACTGGCCCTGCCCCAAACGGGCCTGCAAGGGCCTTCCTGAGCCTTCTTGGAGGCTCCCAAAAAGCAAAGCAAAAGCAAAGTGTTCTGCTTATATACCGCCCCATACCACTACAAGTAGTCTCTGGGCGGTTTACAATTTTAATTACAGTGTGCAGGCTACACATTGTCCCCCCAGCAAGCTGGGTACTCATTTTACCGACCTCAGAAGGATGGAAGGCTGAGTGAACCTTGAGCCTGCTACCAGGGATTGAACCCAGGTCGTGAGCACAGTTTTACCTGCAGTACAGGCATTTAACCACTGCGCCACGAGGCTCGGGATGGCGCTTGTAGGCCCGTTTGGGGCAGCACCAGGCTGGGGGTAGATACAAAAGCCCCCAGCTAGGTGCCTCAGGCCTGACCTGACCTGCATCCGCATATCGCGGATTTTCAGTTACTGCGGGTTGGGTTGGGTCCCTAACCCCCGCAGTAGGCGGGGGATCACTGTATATCTATGCTGGCACTGTTAAAAGGCAAAGAAGGGTTAAGGGTGAAGGTTTGTGACAACATGCTGCATTATCCATAGATGAAGGAAAAAGAAGGAGAGCAAGAACAACAATAAATTGTATTTACATAGAACAACAAACTTTGTTATGTCCTATCAGCAATAGTATATTCTTAGCATTGCTGTTCCATTTTCCTTCCAAGATTTTTTGCTGACTGTTTTTGAAATGAAAGAATTAATTTTTTATCTGGCACCATTTTATCCTTAAATATGAACACTCATAACATCTTGCCAGAGTTTTTTTTTTAAATGCTGATGTCTCTGGCATATTCATCTTGTTTTAACATCATTGAGATTTTGAATGCTTCCTTGTTTTAGTAACTTCTAAAACCGCTGCATAATTTTATATATTAAAAAATAACCAGTGTTCACTTTAAGCCAGGCATGTCCAAACTTTGGCCCTCCTGATGTTTTGGACCACAAGTCCCAGAATTCCAAGCCTGTATTTCCAATGGCAAAGGACTGTGGGAGTTGTGGTCCAAAACATCTGGAGGGCCAAAGTTTGGACATGCCTGCTTTAAGCCAACCAGATGATAGTAATGCCCAGCCATCCACAGGAAATGACTAACACTAGTTTTGTTTAGTTTGTTTCCACTTCAATATTAGACTCATGATGATGATGATGATGATGATGATGATGATGATGATGATGATGATTGATTGATTGATTCTGACAACTAGAATGTGTTGAGACCTTTAGAATTGGATACTGTACATATTTTGACTAGTGCTTTTAAAATGGATTGGCCCAATGTGCTCTCTGTATAACCAGTCCTCAAGTAATTTTGCATGTAAAATGGAAGCTTCCAGAGCTTTCTTGTTCTGTTTTGTTTGATTGTTTCTGTAGACCCCCTGTAAGAGGAGAGAGTTTGAGAGCTGTTTTATTGTGGTGTCAATATCTTATATGTAGTTGAAATTGACTTCTAAGGGCCATTTAGTTGCAAGAGCAGCTACATGTTGGAACTGAACTTTTTGACAAGTCTCTGCAAATTGGATATGGAAAGAGCTCAGCTGCAGTGAAGCACACTGTATTGCCAAGAAATGGGATGTGGGTCTGGGCTTTGAGAAAGCAGGTAACCCCTACCAGAAGGAAGGAAATATGTTCCAGGGCTTCATGTGCTCATCTGTATATGGCTATCTGTCCTCTCTATCAATACTCTCACCTGGTGCCCTCTTAAGATTTAATTTATCTCCAAATTTATGTCATATTCCTGTACAAGGTCATTGGTCCTTTAAAAAGTTGGTCAATTAGACTTAAATGGCTAATTTTTAATCCCCTAAGCTTATTAGAGCAACAGCATTTGGGCTGCTGTAGTTAAACTTGTCACAAGAATCAGTGTAACCTGTAACACAGGGTTAATCATGGTGGTTAGAAATACTTGTTGATTAAAGACAGGATTGCCATAGGTTGGAGGTGACTTCAACAGAAATAGATAAATTCATGAGTGTAGACAAGAAACTAAGCTAATAGAGTACCTTATGTTTTAAAAAGCATGTCGGCTTGTGATTACCTTGATTGCTTCAGCAAAGAAATTTGGGATGCTAGAGAATAGTTATCTAATGGAAATGAGTTCATTGGTCCTTGACCACCAGATTTCATGCCCTATGAGTCAACACAGTTTGTATGACACAACCCCCAGGAGACCCATGTCCATAGAATTTAAAACAGGTCTGTCAAAGGGTGATTAATCAACACAGCAGTATCCAAGCCCTGATTGTTAAATGGAAAATAAAAGGCTAAAATGCTGTCAGCACTGTGATATCCTTTTCATAGTTATCTAGGATAGAAGGACTGGCTGCAAGTGCGATTGTTTTGCTCTGCTGTAGAATAGCCTCAGTTGAACTCTGTGGATAAACTAACCTTCAAGAAAGTAAAGAAGAGAAGAATGAGGAAAACTCTTTTTCTTGCAGATATGGACTTGATACTAGATTAAAGGGAGAGTGGGGAAATTAGGAGAAATGAATTGTGAGCTAATCAAAGCCAGGATAATTCTTGGAGTCTAGTCTACAGTCTGGGGCCCGTGATCTATAGATACATTGGTCATTGAACTTTAATTTCCAACAAATGGGCAATGATTTTGGATATACCATACTCTGAAAGGTGTTGAACAAAGGAGTCATAGAATCAAAGAATCATAGAATCATAGAGTTGGAAGAGACATCAAGGGCCATCCAGTCCAACCCCCTGCCATGCAGGAACCCCATCACAATATTTCTGACAGGTGGCCATCCAGCCTCTGCTTAAAAACCTCCAAAGAAGGAGACTCCACCACCCTCATTTGTGGCAGCATCTTCCACTGCCGAACAGCTCTAACCGTCATGAAGTTCTGTTCAAATGGAATCTCTTTTCCTGTAGTTTGAAACCATTGCCCCGAGTCCTAGTCTCTGAAGCCATGGAAAACAAACCTGTTCCCTCTTCAATATGACATCCTTTCAAATATTTAAACATAGCTATCATATACCCTCTCAGCCTTCTTTTTGAAAGGCTAAACATTCAGTTGTTTTGACCCTGTAAAATGGAAGGAAAATTGAAACTGGACCCTACTTACTTGTTAAAGGGTTAAAGAAAGCTGCCATAAGTATGGTGGAGGGATGCTTCTGAGAAACCGATATAGATATTTCAAGGCTGCCCAGATGGTGCTTTCACCTGGTAATCTTGTTTGAGCCCTTTGGGTTGGAACACTTTTTCTGTGAAGGCCAAGACTGGAGAGTTTAAAGGCATTCTAGTGGATTGTCAGGCTGCTGTTGTGACTTAACAACCATTAAGGTATTTGCATATTGCCTTGGAACTCCCAAACTTTGTACAATGCTCCAGAGTGCCCCCCCCCACAAGTAAGATAGCTAACACAGAGATCCCTAAATTCAAGTCATCACTAGCATGGTCATGTTAGAATCCTTTCTCTCCTGAAACTATTGCTTATCTACCCTTTCTTAGAATAGTAATATATTTTGGAAGAAGAGCTGCAGTGTTGTTAGCCAGATGCTATATGACTACATGTATGAACAGCTGTTGTGGCTGAGCTTCTCAGTAACAGATTGGTGCTGCCTGAGTATTGCCACTGTTTATTCTTTAGTCTCCAATGAGGAGCCCCAAATGCATTCAGCCAGTAGATCTCCTTTATTTTGGAAACTGGTCTTTAATTTTGGATGGCCACCAGTGCTCATGAGTATTGGGCCGGGAGTGGCAGTGGAGTGCCTGGCATTTGCCAAGCTGCATATGTTGTGTGAAAGGACCTCTGTATTCATTGGAGAACCTATCCCATGATCTGCCATGGATGCCTGAAGCCATGGATAGTAGGAAGCTCTATATACAACAAAGGCATGAGACCCGCTCCCTTGTGTTTTGTCCGCAGGACTGCAGGAAACTGCTCAAGGTCGCTTTGCTGCCAGATGGGTGGTATAAAAGTACAATGGATGAATGGATGGATGGATGGATGGATGGATGCAAATGTGGAACTTGATTCCTATCCTGTACAGAGTATGAGCAAGCTAAAATATTCACATAGAGCAGGCATGTCCAAACTTCGCCCCTCCTGGTGTTTTGGACCACAACTCCGAGAATTCCAAGCCTGTATTTCCAATGGCAAAGGACTGTGGGAGTTGTGGTCCAAAACATCTGGAGGGCTGAAGTTTGGACATGCCTGACATAGAGGAAAGGGAGGTGGAAAATGTGAAAGACAATTGCATTTTCCCCTCCCTTCCTTCACTCTTCTAGGATATTTTGCCTTGGCATTCTCAGGTGAGGCATTCACCTTCAAGTTTGAACGTTATTCGTTAATTTGTGCCTGGAGTCTCAAACTGGGAACTGTTTGAGATCTAGGTGGAGAAGCACTAGAATGAGTTCACATATCTACTGCATGATCTAGTGACAGGATGTTTTTTTGTAAAATTTCCTTTTTCTGCAGTTCTAATTGGGTTGTTCATAATTATATAGATTATAGAGCTCTCCATATACACAAATAGAAGTGAGAGAAAAGGTGTGTGTGTGTGTGTGTGTGTACTGGGATAAGGAGAAATAACACTCTTTTCCATGGATTCAGACGTGGGGGTTGGCGTCTTCAGATTCTGTAATGGAATAGGACTCCCCATAAGTCTTTTTCCTGTGTCCTACTTTGGCTTCTACATTAACAGAGTACTACCAATATAGCAGATGTGTTCATATAGTGCTTTTGTTAGCAAATCTCAGCTCTGCGGCACAGAAGGAATTCCATTTTATTTTATAGCTTTCATCTTAAATTAAGAGGCATTTTGCCCTAAATCTGTACAAGATTAATACCACACACAAATATTAATATTCAGAAATTGAGGTAGTTTCTTTAGGGCTAATATTATTGCCAAGTTCAGATTGTGGTTCTAATGTATCTTTTGGTCCTTCTGCTATATGGAGAGGTTCTATTAATTGTAAGGGAAATAAAATGAGTTTTAAAAAATAGAGCTGAAGGCGAGATTGCAGAATAATGAGTATTCCCCCCAATTCACCCTTTTTAAATCAGTTATTTTCTCACAGACTGAATAATTTGTTTTAGTCTTATGAGAAGTTGTCTTCTGAAAATCATTAGCAACATCCATAGGTGGGCGCGAACCTTGGTTTGGTGGTTCATGCCAGTCCATATCCACAGCACTGAAGGTTCTATGCGTTCCCTTCTCCTGCCTCCCCAGCTGAATCCCCCACTCCCCAGCTGGTGCACACTATTGGGGTGGGGTGGGGAACAATGATCCAAACAAAAGGACACTGTATGCAAACAGAACCCCCATCCAAATAGTACACCAACTGCTCCTGGCAGAGAAGACCAAACAACACATAATATAATAAAACATCAAAGGGATATGCAAAGCGAATTCAGTGCAATTTCCATCATCCCCATACAGTGGAACCTTGACTTACATGCTGCTTGACTTGCAGCATATTTGACTTGCAGCAAGAAGGGGCCTGTTTGACTTGAGTCGCAGGCTTTGACTTACATCTCGGAGCCCCGGCGCAAGGCACCGGAATCGGGCGGCAGCCACAACCCAGCATCGCGGCTGCTGCCTCCAAACTGCTCCTGCCTTCTTCCCCTCCTCCGGCAGCGGCGGCTTCGGCGAGGCCAGCTCAGAGCACCTGGAGCTGGTCCTCGGCCTCACCGAAGCCGGCGCTGCTGCCGGAGGAGAAGAAGGGCCGGGAGGTCGGGGCTGGCCTCGCTGGTTAGACAGTCGGCTCAGTCTTGTAAAAAATCTGGCTGCAGAAGTCATGGAAGCATTTTAGTTGGGGAGCTGTACAGTTGTGGGACTCTAATGGTAAGCATAGGGTTGTTCAGAACTTGGAACGTCAGGTTAAAAATCAGTAAAACTTAAATGTTAGACATTGTTGCTATGAACGTTAAAAAGTGGAGGCGTATAACTTGTGGACTATAATTCCACTGCCTCCTCCTCTCTTTGAAGAGACATTTCATTTACATCCCCAGAAGGAATCTCCTATCCCAGTCAAATTTGTGTTAAATTGCTGTTTTCGGGGGTCTTTTTCATCATCTGGAACGGATTAATCTGCTTTCCCATTACTTTCTATGGGAAACGTTCGTTTGACTTAAGTCATGTTTGACTTAAGTCTAGACCTCTGGAACGGATTAATGACGTAAGTCAAGGTTCCACTGTAGTCTGTGGCAGGAGCATGGGCTTCCCTATCCTACCTCCTTGGCTGATTGACAACTCAGACAAGGAGGCAGGAGAGGCGAACCCATACTCTTGCCAGGGACTGGTGGCCGAACACCCAAAAAGGAGGAGGAGAGGAGCACGCTCCAAATTGGGAGTGGATCATGACTGGGAAGGTGGAGGAAGTAACGTGCAGCACCGGTGGTGCTGTGTGTATGTACCAGCATGGACTATCTGTAGTGACATGTCCAGTAGAAAACGAATAGTGAGTTTTTCCAAGCCTTATTTATTTATTAGATTTCTAGACTGCCCATTTGGTAACAAGACCACTCTGGGTGGTTTACAACAAAGTAATTTTGAAAAGTTACTTTTTGGATGACTCCCCCCACACCTCACACATGTGGATTTCCCCATACAAACCTATCTCTGTAGCTGTGCTCTTTATGGGATTTGAGTCGCTGTAATTCCAAGCAATAATTTCCCCCAGGCTGTGAATAAGCAACACAAGGAGAGTTTTCTCATTTTCCTTGCTTGCCCTGATAGTCAAGCGGGATTCCTTGCCTCTCCTTGGAACTGTTTTCCGCTCTGCAATGAAATAAAGGCATGAAACCCCATTGAATCTTACACATTTCACTCAAAACCAAAATGAGTGTTTCCCCCCGTATCTGAGTGATATATCGACCATGTAGCATTTAAGGGTACACAGTACAAGCAATTCCGGGGTTACAAGCAGAGTCCAGCTCATTCCTTGTACGGGATCTGGTTACCTGTAGAATGCTCATGTGTACTGGTATGCTAGGAAAGATATTTTTTCTGTACAGCAGTAAGGATTGCCCAAAATAAGTGGGCATTATTGACCGTGAAATATCTAGATTAGCACTATTATAAATATTGGATATGTAATGAAAATACATCCCCCACTACACACACTCTCCAGTTTAATTTATTTATTTATTTAATATTTTTATATTTTATATACTACACCAATTTTCCAAAATGGAACTGATTAGATTACATATCTAACATGTTGTCATTTACTTGTGTTCTGTCCTTAGGAGAATCCTGTTCAAGAGTCTTTTTAGGATTCATCATCTAGGATCTAGTGTGGCTGTTTCATAAGGACGGATTTGTTAAGGCAAGTGAAGCCTCTTAATCTATTTCCAGTGTTCAAAACCTTGGCTCATCAATAAATGATGTGTCAGGAGTAACGGCAGTTCCCTGTTCTTCATATGTAGAAATTAGTTCATCATTGGAGCTGGCAGAGGAGGAGAGAAAATATATATTTCCAGCTACCAGGAATCATAGAATAATTCAGTTGGGAGGCGTACAAAGCCATTGAGTCCAACCGACTGCTTAGTGCAGGAATACAAATCAAGTAGGTCTGATGGATAGTTGTCCAATTTTCTTTTGAACGTTTCCAACTTTGGAGCACTTGCCACCTCCTGAGGTTATTGGTTCCTTTGTTGTATTGCTCTAATATGGTTTTATTGATATTTAGCCTAAATCTGGCTTGTTGCAGCTGGATCCTATTATTACATGTCTGGTACCCTGGGATGATCAAGAAGAGATCCTCCACCTCCTCTGTATGATAAGATTTCAAATGCAGTAATACCTTGGTTTATGAGTATAATCTGTTCCGGAAACATGCTTGTAAACCAAAATATCAAAGCAAATTTCCCCATAAGAAATAATGGTAACTCAGATAATTCGTTTTGGGGTCCCACAGACCACATAATGTACACACAAAATGCCAACATTCACAAAAGAAGTTGGATAAAAGTACAGATCCACCTCATGGTTCAGGTATCTGGCTGCAGAATCTGCTCTGCTTGGGACTAACTTGATTTTACTCTGTGTTTTAATGTGTCAATAATAAAGTGCAGTTTGTATCCATATACACACTTGAGTAGCTGCCTCATGACTAGAAATGGTTTGAAAATAAGAAAGGATGTCAAAAACAAATTAAATAAAAACATAAATATAGAGAAAAATAGAACCCTAACCTGCACTCCCCTTTGAAAACGTTCCTGGCTGGTGCAAAGGAGACCTTCCTTCCCCTCTCCTTCCTCTGTTTTGGAGGATGGCCTGAGACGGAATATCCCAGACAATCACCCACAATTCAGCAGTGGGGGGGAGAGTCACCATTGGCTCACTTGAGATTATGTGATCTGCACCAGTGCTTGTATTGCAAGACATTGCTCGCTGATCAAGGCAAAATTTAGAAGAAATGTTTGCTTGTCTTGCAAAATGCTCTTAAACCAAGAAACTCTTAAAACAGTGGTTCTCAACCTGTGGGTCCCCAGATGTTCCTGGACTGCAGCTCCCAGAAATCCTGGTCAGTTTAGCTAGTGATGAAGACTTCTGGGAATTGCAGTCCAGGAACATCTGGGGACCCATAGGTTGAGAACCACTGTCTTAAACCAAGGTATTACTATGTTTGAAAAGTAATATCATATCTCCCCTCAGTCTTCTTTTCTCAAGTGTGTTAATCTTGTGTTAAACTTGCTCAGGTTTATGCATTGTAGTTATGATTGGGGGGGGGCATAAGGGATTATACATGTTTTTTAACCACATGGGACCAACGCCCCTAATCCCAGCATTGCTAAAGGGAGGAGTGTATGCCAGAACATGTTTCTGTTTCCATTGTCATCTGAAATGTGCAGCAGTGCTTTCATTTTATTTGTTTTGCTCTGTAGCTGGCAGTATTGCAAGATCTCAGTATGGAACAACTGCAATTTTTCACAAAGCAAGAATTCATTTTGCCAAAGACCTCCTCTTCCATGTGCAGATTCTAAAGTGAAATTGTCTCCCCAACTTTTTCAAGTGTACAGAAACATGGTAAATGTGTAATAAAGCCCAAAGGCTAGACATAAACTAAAAGAGAGTATGCGGCATTGGCTGTCCAAAGTTGGAGACTCACCACTGGTTGCTAATTTGGCCTGGTCTTTCACCTGTTCACATATAGAACAAGGTTGAGAGGCCATTATCGGACAGTAGCACAACTTGATAAAAGGTTTCAGTTTGGGCCAATACCATGTTCTACTTGTCTTTTTAGATAAAATGCTATGTAAAAATGTTTATAGTAGAGATGTAAAATCTCTGGAAGCTTTAGGGCACCATTGGCGAACCTATGGCATGAGTGCCAAAAGTGGCACTTGGAGCCCTTTCTGTGGGCACCCGACATCCCCCTTTCACAGCCACCTGTATTCAGGTTAAATTGCTGCATTGGCATTTTGTGAAAAATTTGTGGGTTTTCAATCGCAGTTTGGGCACTCAGTCTCTAAAAGGTTCACTGCTTTAGGGGGAAGGAAACCATTATTTCTCCAATTTTCCTGTTTTGCCAAAGTTCCCCCCCCCCCATGATTTCAAATTTTCTGGAAATGTTATATCTCCCGTTTAGCGTTGTTGAGCTGCATTGGGGACCTGAGTACTAAGAGGGAAATAAGGTCTTCCGTAACCTTTCTTTCACTCATGTGGTTGGCTATGAGCTTTATTGAGAGAGAGAATTCTTAGAATTAACTTACAGGCTTCTGTATGCTTCCAGAAATTTTTCAGTCTTTAATTCTGTATACCAGGGATTAACTGTGTACTTGTTTATGTCAGTATGTATGGGATGAGTCACAAAGGACATCCTGGATGTCACATTACATAATACCTTTTTGAGCTAGGGAGCAGAATATTCTCTCTCATGCCTTTTATCCATAGTGTATGATGCTGCTTGCCATGATGAGTGTTCCTTTACCTTCTGGAGAATCTTCTCAGGAGGCCCAGCCTTCTTTCCAACCTTGGAGCAGGATGGAAGGCCAGGATCATTCCTACTCCAGCTCTAGGGCTGAGGCTAGATTTGCCCTTTCATGAAGAGTGCTTGGAAATGCAAACAATACTAGGAATATGGTGCTCCCCTAGATCAGGCATGTCCCGACTTTGGCCCTCCAGATGTTTGGACCACAGCTCCCACAGTCCTTTGCCATTGGAAATACAGGCTTGGGATTCTGGGAGTTGTGGTCCAAAACATCTGGAGGGCCGAAGTTTGGACATGCCTGCCCTAGATCATCAGAAAAACACATGGCTATAGCTGGGATATGGGCTGGGAGGAGAACAACTCATGATTTGTGATACCCAATACCAGTCAAGGGTACAGAAGGTACGGGAAGGTCGCAAGTGGGGAAGACTAATAAGAAGAACAGAGGGGGAGGGGAGGGTTTAGAAAAACAGAACACTGAAAAAAAGTAAGCATCCCTAGGAAAACTAGCCAGCAATCTCAAATCCAGAGGGAAAGAGGCTTAACAGGGAGAAGCAGAATAACAGAAAAAAAGTTAGTAGTGAAAAGACAGACTAAGAGAATGGCCGTGGGGAAAAGATTAGGTTGAAAACTTAAGATGAGGGAGCAGGGATGATGGCCCTGTGACATATGGGACACAACAGTTGAGAAAGGTCCAGGATACGTATGTATACTTTTGACAGGACACTTTACATCAAGGCTCACTGTGTTTGTGTTATCTGCATTGAAGCTGCATCTGAGTTACAGTGACCTTAATAAAGTTTTCAAGGTATGTGAGATGCTTAAGGAGTATTTTGCCCAGGGGCAGCCCCCAATGAGTTTACGTGGACAATTTTGGGGGGGGGGGAGAGGTTTGAACTGAAGTAGGTGACATCTTAGCCTGTCACTCGATCCATTTCCCCACAATGGCTCTCAAGTGGAAATGAGCAAAGCAAAAGCAAAGCAAAGTGTTCTGCTTATATACCGCCCAATACCACTTTAAGTAGTCTCTGGGCGGTTTACAATTTTAATTACAGTGTGCAGGCTACACATTGCCCCCCCCCAGCTAGCTGGGTACTCATTTTACCGACCTCGGAAGGATGGAAGGCTGAGTGAACCTTGAGCCGGCTACCTAGGATTGAACCCCAGGTCGTGAGCACAGTTTTACCTGCAGTACAGGCATTTAACCACTGCACCACGAGGCTCATTTCAAAAGCACTTTATGCCCAATCGCGATCATGGCGCCACAGGTGCTATACTTATATTGTGCCCTCCCCCACTTCCCAGAGGCCCACTCATCATTTGTCAGCATTATGCTGGGGTCCTCTTACGCCAGTAGTGTGCCAGTTGGGTGAGGAGCTCAGGTTGCCGTTCAGCCAGACAACCAGTGTGAAGCAGAGGTGGGCGGGGGACAATCCCCACATAGGTGATGACTGCCTCCAAGTCAGAATCTTGGTGAGAATAGTAAGGGTACGGCTGATGCCCTGACCTTCTTGGGGGCATGAAACAATGAACCTGGAACTGGCTAGAAGCCTGCTTGCAAAGCAGCAGCAGTTCTCTTCTTGGATTTCTGGAAAGAGCCAGGGGACTCCAGAAATGGCCTTAGGTGTCACCTGCAGCCAATGTGATTCCCTGCCCTGTTGTTGAAAAACCCAATGGCTATCCTGTACAGCCTACTGCTTCATTTCACAATGGGTATGTAGTAGGACTAGTTGCCTGATCCACTCATTGGCTTGGAGAACGTTCAGAGGAAGCAGAAACTGTAGTTTTGATGTTACAAGAGGTAATAAACATACTTCTTCACATGGTGCATAAAGCTGTCTAAAGGCCTCATCATGTGCTGTAGAAAGTTGAGACAGCAAACATAGCTAATTTAATATGGCTATTAGAATATTGATATTGTCTTTGACATCCAATGTTCTTTTGCTTCAGCACTTTACAACCTCAGTGGTCTGCCTCAGACTGCTGTTTTCAGAGGTGGATTTCTTTGGGCAACCTGTGATCAGTCACGATGGTTCACTTCGTTCTGTTACTTCAGTAAAGGGCTGGATTTTAAAGCATCTTGAGAAGGAGCATTGATATTTCACAAACGAGCATTAAAAACAAGGCTGTTTCTTGTTCCGTGTTGGAGCAAGCATACATACGCACATGCCCTTACAGTTTCCTCGCAGAGATTTATATTTTGGCATCTTCAGAAAAATAAACTCAGTACAGTATTTATTAGCAACATGTTTTTACCCAATTGAATAGGTACAATAAAAGATTCTTAGCAGTCAAAGGCTTGCAAAGGATGCTTCTGGAATGTTACTTTGGATATTTGTGTAAGCAGAACTATTTGGACAACATGAACAATAGCTTGCAGATTCTTTCTTTTCTTCAGTATCCAAATTTGCTAGCACTACGTTTGTTTCCGCCGCAAAGCTAGGTATTAAAATGGAAGAGCAGATGTTCGGCCGCCTTCTGACAAAGGAGGGAGTTGCCCTAATACAGTACATGAAAGAACGTAGACGTTTGTTGATTTAAATTAAATCTGACATGATACACTTTAACATGGGGTAAACCACGGGAAAACAAGGCACGTAATAAGGAAAAACAAATCAAGATGGTTTCAATTGCATGCCTTTGTATCCCGGCAGTGCTGACTAACTAGATGCCCTTGGTACTTGGTGCGCCGACAGTTAAGAGTGATGCTGTTTAATCCAGGAGATTACTTTTCTTCATAGCTTTTGGAGAGAAGCCATTTCAGGGGAATCCTCCATGGAAGGAATATGTAACAGATGGCCAGGGAGTGTGGAGCAAACCACACTCTTTAAAGGTACATGACAGCGGTAGATCCTGTGAATCAGAACTATCAGAAAGGGCTGGCTTAGAGAAATAGATTATATCTGATTTTGTATATAAAGCAAACACACACTGGAAATATGATCGTCAACATTATAATGCCATTATACAAAATGATAGTAAGGCCCCACCTGGAGTATTGTGTACAATTCTGGTCTCCGCATCTCAAAAAAGACATAGTGGAACTGGAAAAGGTGCAGAAGAGAGCGACTAAAATGATTACTGGGCTGGGGGATCTCCCTTATGAAGAAAGGCTAAAACATTTGGGGCTCTTGAGTCTGGAAAAAAGGCGCCTGAGGGGGGATATGATTGAGACGTACAAAATAATGCAGGGCATGAGTCAAGTAGATAGAGGGAAGCTCTTCTCCCTCTCACAAAATACCAGAACTAGGGGACATACACTCAAATTGAGGGCTGGGAGAGTAAGAACAGCCAAAAGAAAATATTTTTTCACCCAGCGCGTTGTTAGTCTGTGGAACTCCCTGCCACAGGATGTGGTGATGGCATCTGGCCTGGATGCCTTCAAAAGGGGATTGGACAGATTCCTGGAAGAAAAGTCCATCACAGATTATAAACCATGATGGAGATGTGTCATCTCCAGGCTTAAAACCGGGGTATTTCAAGGGCCAGATGCAGGGGAGTGGTATCAGGAGACAGATATCTAGTCTCATGCGCTCCCAAACACATCTGGTGGGGCCACTGTGAGATACAGGAAGCTGGACTAGATAGGCCTTTGGCCTGATCCAGCATGGCTCTTCTTATGTTCTTATGATAGGTAGCATATAGCCCTACAGATATTGATAGACAGTAACATCTATAATCCCTTGCTAGTCATAATGAGATATGATAGGAATTGTATGCCAGCTAAATCACTTGCCATTTTATCCACTTAGTGACTCTCTTGTCATCTACTTAAATTAACACTGGCACCATCCATGCTTCTAACTTTATTCCCAAATGCAGAAGGCTAACAAGTTCATAGGCAGAATGAGGATGGGACTCCATATTTGGCCGTGCAACTGGAGTTTCTGGAACCTTGGAACTTGTGGCTTAGAAGCAAGAGGTTGCAGGGAAAGCTATGAGTGAGACTGCCTTGCTGGTGCATGTTTTAAGTGGTTTAAGTTGGTTTTATTTTAACTGTTTTGTTGTATTATTGATTTCCATTGCATTGTTGTAAACTGCCCAGAGTTCCTTTTGGAAGATGGGTGGTACAGTATATAAATGTATAAATAAATAAATAATAATTAAGTACTCTCCTCTCACTGATTTGGTGGAAATTGCCTCCTTACTCCACTTGTGTCGCCCCTCCCCCCTTTTTTTTCATTGCTGGAGACTGTGTCCTAGATGTGTAATGCCACCTATCTTGGTATGTGTCTGCAGCAATCAGGATGCAGTGTGTAACACGGGTGAAGAAACTTCCTTATGACCCTGAAATTTGCTGTTCTGTTCAGCAATAGCTCAGTGGTTCAGATATCTGGGTGCAGAGCTAGAGGCTGAGCGTTTGATCCCCCCCCCCCCGTATCTCTAAGCAGAAGAGCCCGCCTGTGTGACCTTGGGGAAGCTGTGCAGTCCCAGGGTGCCCCCCAGAAGGAAAGAGGGGCACATCACTTGTGAGTATTCAGTCTAACTGAAGAAGTCTGAAACCGGTCACTGTAAGTCAGAAATGACTTAACGGCACATAAGGATGATGATCCAGCAATAGTTGTTCAAGCTATGTAAGTTTATAAAGTGTGTGTGACTGAGAAAGCCAAACAAATTAATTCTGTATATCTGTGTACCAGTCAAAAGCCAAACTGATTATTCTTGTTCTTAATGTGTTCTTGTGGATAGAATTGCATATAAATTGCAAATAAATTCTTGTGGATAGAATTGCAAATAAATTGCAAATATCCTGGTAGGTTTTTGTGTGTACATATTTTCAAATATGACTCAGTCACCCAAAATTTGGATGGTATCTCATCCATGGGGTGCAAAAGTCTACGTCCCCCCCCACCCTGTGTGCTGAGTACTAATACTGTAGGATTAGAGTCTTTACCTTATTGTGAAAGATGGGATTGGTATTAGTGGAGAAAATAACAGTGGCAGTACTGTGCAGAAGAATTATGTTAAGCATGCTGTAGGGCAGTATAGCTCTGTAAATTTATCTTTGATCTGCTTTGAAGTTCTTCACAAATGAACTTTGCTCCTAGCTTCTGAAATGCACCCTGACAGCCTGCTAGGAAAGAAATCTGCCAAGTTTTACTTTCATATTTATGGCATATTTGGGAGTAAAATAGGAGAGTTTGCTCTTATAATTCAGTATAATTTGTTTGTTTGAATCATGTACTTAGGTAGATAGTTTCAGCTGCTTTCCTTTTTCACTGATTTTCTGATGAATGATCAGTGGGACACATCGGTCAAGAATGCACAGGTTTTGAATGTACAGTGGTCCCCCACCCATTTGTGGTTCATGTACTGCGGTCCCGCTATATCGCGGGACCGACCGCAGTGTATGAAAAAAGCCCCCCTGGGGTAAGGCGGGGAAAGGCCTGTTTCAGTCCTCCCTTACTTACTCCAGGACTGGCGCTGCCCCAAACGGGCCTGCGAGGGCCTTCCCAAGCCTTCTGGAGGCCCCCAAACACCCGGGAAGGTCCTCGCAGGCCTGTTTGGGGCAGCACCAGGCTGGGGGGGGTAAGTACAAGAGCCCCCAGTTAGGTGCCCCAGGCCCAACCCAACCTGCATCCGCATATCGCGGATTTTCAATTATCGCAGGTCGGGTTGGGTCCCTAACCGCCGCAATAGGCGGGGGAGTCACTGTATTGTCTAGAAAACCAGAAGCCTCTTTCTGCTTTGGCCAGTGAAGTAGACAGGTATTGTAGATACTAACTAAAATATTAAGTGTGTGATGCCAGTATCAGCCAATATTTTTGGCAGGAGCCCTAGTATAAACTGCTTGATTCCTTTCCCAGATAAATATGACCGAAATTTTAAATTGACCCTTTCAGACCGATGAGAATAAGTGATAGATTGTGGCAAAGCAACGTTATGTTAGTAAAATGAACTTCAGTGATACCTCAGTTTATGAGTATCTTGGATGACGAACACTTTGCAAACGAAGGCAAAAATTTTAGCAAAATTTTGCCTCGGTTTGCGAGCCTTGCTCTGATTTACGAGCAAGGCTCCCCTCAATGCGGGCCCCTGTGCTTCCTGGAATGGGCCTCTGGAGCTTGTTCCAGGTTGCATGGTGAGCCTGTGCAGGGCCTCTGGAACTCAACCCAGGCCTGGTGCTGCCCAGAATGGGCCTCCAGGCCATGCGATGGGCCTGCACTGGGCTTCCTAAGCCTCTTCACAGACTGGAAGTGACTTCCGGTGGACTGGAGGTGGCCTCTGGAGCTCTCTGCGGGCCTGGTGAGGCTCGAAATGGGCCTCTGTGGTATCCAGCCAGGTCTGGTGCTGACTGGAAGTGGGCCTTGGCAGCTTGCCTTGGGCCCGGCGTCACCCGTCCACAGCCTCTGATGTTCGCCCTGGACCTTGTGCAGCCCATCTGTAGCCTCCGCAGCACGTCCTGGACAACGTTGGGCCCAAGGCGAGCTCTGGAGGCTGCTGTAGCTCCTGGCCAAAACAAATTTCCCCATAGGAAATAATGGAAACTGGGACCCCAGGACAAGATCAGGTAAGTTTCCATTATTTCCTGTGGGGAAATTTACTTTGATACAGGAGTATTTTGGTTTACAAGCATGCTTTTGACTTGGATTCAGCTCATAAACCAAGGTACCACTGTATATACTGTATTGTGGTATGGCAGGCTGATATTAAATCTAGGCCTTTAAGATAAGAAGCATCCTAAGAATGTTGTAATTGGTACTCTTTTATGTCTGAAGAGAACACAACATGGTTTTGTTTTTTCCAAAATATAAAAGGGAATAGATATTAGCAGTCTTAGGGAGCTTTTCTGCTGCTGGATTTCACCCCCCCCCCCATTCCATGTATGTAAAACTACTTTTGTGTAGTTAAACCCAAAATGCTACCACAGCAGTGCTCTACCTGTTCTTTCTAATATGTTTTGGAATATCCTCCTCTCCCCTTTGGCCCTGTTGGTCATAGAACATACCAGTTCCTTGAGCTGTTTCCCCCAAAGTATTCTAGATCCTTGTCTCAGTCTCAGTCTCAGTTTTAGTCTGCAGTGTGATTCAGTACACTCTTGGATTTGTTGTTACAGTATTCTTTAGCCCAGATTGGAACTTTATTGGTTGTAAACATGACCGTATACAGTATTATTAGCATAAATCCAAGCCTACACTTTTCAACTGTTGTGTCCTAGTAGATGGGAATCTTGTCACAAATCACACAAACTAAGCAGTCTCTAATATAGATCTGTTCCTCTTCACAGCCTCTGTTCCATTGTGTATTTTTATTCAGCACTCCCTGTTCTAGTCAACATTTTTCTTCTTCTTTGTTAATTGATCTGGAACAGGGTGGATACTGGGCAGTATTCAGGCTCTATGCAGGTCTCCCATAATTGTGTGACAAACTAAATCCCCTTCTGAAACACTATTTCCTTGGTTCTGTAGTATTATTTGCTGAGTTCCAGTGTTGCAGCTATTAGACTGCAGTGGTTGTATTGACTTCTGGATCTGGGGAATTTTCCCACAACTGGTCTGAAATATGTTCTTCATTCTGCATAAACATTCAGTAATATGGGCCTTATTTTTCTTCTGCTTTTTTACTTGTCTTATAGTAAGGCCACACTTGGAGTATTGCCTACAGTTCTGGTCATTACATCTCAAAAAAGACATACTGTAGTACAATTGGAAAAGATGCTGAAGAGAGCGACTCAAATGATTACCAGGCTGGGGCAACTCCTTTATGAGGAAAGGGGCTCTTTAATCTGGAATAAAGGTGCCTGAGGGGGAATATGATTGAGATGTACAAAATTATGTAGGGCATGAGTACAGTGGATAGAGGGATGCTCTTCTCCCTTTCATCAAATACCAGAACTAGGGGACATCCATTCAAATTGAGGGTTGGGTGAGTGAGAACAGACCAAAGAAAATAATTCTTTACCCAGCATATTGTTACTCTGTGGCACTCCCTGCCACAGGGTGTGGTGATGGCATCTGGCCTGGATGCTTTCAAACGGTTATTGGACAGATTAAGAACATATAAGAACATAAGAAGAGCCATGCTGGACCAGGCCAAAGGCCCATCTAGTCCAGCTTCCTGTATCTCACAGTGGCCCCATCAGATGCGTCTGGGAGTGCACGAAACTAGATATCTGTCTCCTGATACCACTCTCCTGCAACTGGCCCTTGAAGTACCCCAATTTTAAGCCTGGAGATGACACATCTCCATCATGGTTTGTAACCTGTGATGGACTTTTCCTCCAGGAATCTGTCCAATCCCCTTTTGAAGGCATCCAGGCCAGATGCCATCACCACATCCTGTGGCAGGGAGTTCCACAGACTAACAACACGCTGGGTGAAAAAATATTTTCTTTTGTCTGTTCTTACTCTCCCAGCCCTCAATTTGAGTGCATGTCCCCTAGTTCTGGTATTTAGTGAGAGGGAGAAGAGCGTCCCTCTGTCCACTTTACTGGAGGAAAAGTCCATCACATGTTACAAACCATGATGGAGATGTGTAATCTCCATGCTTAAAAAGAGGGTACTTCAAAAGCTACATGAAGAGGAGTAGTATCAGGAGATAGATATCTAGTCTTGTGTGCTCCCAGAGGCATTTGTTGGGACCAATGTAAGATACAGGAAGCTGGACTAAATGGACCCTTGGCCTGATCCAGCATGGCTCTTCTTATGTTCTTATAATCTTTTTTTTTTTTGCACTTGTCTTATGCAAACTCGACTCACTATTTCTTTGCTGGCCACCCCACCTGTTAGCTTAAGGCTGGTGACGACATCATCATGAAATATTCAAATCTTGAATTTAAGGTTCCTTAGAGAAGTTTCTGGGTCCTTAGGATTGGGGCAAGGAAGGGCTTTAATGTCCAGCAGGACCAATGGTGACAAATTTTGAACACTAACAGCACTTCCCCATTCTAAGTACCCCAAAGGGAGTTCCTACAGAGCCCTGTAAATGCAGAGTGAGAGAATAAGAAACTTTTAATTAAAGATTAAAGTTAGTGACTGATGACATTATTAGTCTTATGTAGATGAAGCTGTGTGAACAGTATTCTGGTCAGTATCCCTTTGTTTCATAATGAGGGCATTAGTTATTAGATACTTCTGTAAACAAATTTTTCTGTTCCTTACTTTTTGCAGTTTTGAAGGACATACCACCCATCTTTCTCCCTCCTATTGAAAGGCATAAGAAGGACTGACCATAAATTTTACAAGAGCTGAGCTGACAGAGCAAGTTGAAAATCACTCATTCATAGGGCTACTATAGATCACTGTATGACAGTATGTACCAACAACAGACGGATACGCAGCGTCACTCAGCAGAGTTTTGCTTGCACTTTGGTGCAGCCCATTCAATATTAAACTGCTGTACTGCAGCTATAACTGTGCTCACGACCGGGCGTTCTATTGCAGGTAGCTGGCTCAAGGTTCACTCAGCCCTCTGTCCTTTTGAGGTTCGTAAAATGTGTACTCAGCTTGCAGGGGGTAGGGAGGGTAATGTGTAGTCTTCATAAACAAATTGTAAACTGCCCAAAGAGTGCTTTAAGATCTATGGGGTGGTATATAAGCAGAACACTGTGCTTTTGCTTTAATATCTAGTCCTTGCTCTCTTTCTAAACTTACCTTCTGATAGTTACCATCTCACATTTCCGTGGCATGGATCTTAGGTGGTTACAAGTATTCTAGTGCATCGTTCCCTGTTTACCTTTTACTAAAGGGTGTCTTCCTTTAATACTTCAAATCTCGGAAGATTTTTTTGTTCTGTCTTCTCTTATTGAACACAGCTTTTCATACCATGGCCATGCCTGCTTGTAGTCCCCTGTCTGTTTTTTAAAACTGTACTCCTGCTTTGCTTCCTTGACTTCCTAATATTAGGAAGCCACCACCATCTCCTGCTTCGGGTCTCATTTGGATCCACCACCATCTATTTCCAAAATTTCAGAGGAGTGGGATCAGGAGACAGAGATCTAGTCTCATGCGCTGCCAGACGCATTCAGTGGGGCCACTGTGAGATACAGGAAGCTGGACTAGATGGGCCTTTGGCCTGATCCAGCATGGCTCTTCTTATGTTCTTATGTTCCTTTAAAACTTCCCCTGGCTTAGAATAGCTCTCCCTTGCCATATGGTTTCTTCTTCTTCCTGCTTCTTTAAAAAAGCCTCCTATTGCTCAGTGTGCCTTTTGTTCTAATTCTGTGTTTCGAGTTCCAAAATCTTCTCTTGTTTTAATCATTTTATAACAGCTCACCAAGGACATGGTGGCTTCCATGTTCTCTACAGCACAAAGAGCGCTTTGCATAACATTTCCCAGGTGATCTTACTGATTGATGCTTTGGGAGGCAGTGAAATATTTGAAGAAGTTGATTTCTGAATTTCAAATGAACCTGCGTGCACTAATGTCAGGATTAATATTAAGGATTATATTCAAATTCAGGTTCAGAGAAATACAGGCATACCTTGGTTTATGAAATTAATCCGTTCTCTGGGACATTTCAAATTCATAAACCGGAAACACATTTTTATTTTATTTTATTTTATTTTATTTTATTTTATTTTATTTTAGAGTATTTTTTTACCCCGCCTTTCTTCCAAGGAGGCTTACAGTCCAGTACAATTAAGACACAATGCATCCTGGGTACTTATGCAGTGCCTTATGAAAAAAAATAGTAAACCGAGGTATTGCAAAAATATATATGGTATATCATGAATTGAGGCATTATTTACAATGGATTTCCTTTCGGGAACTGAAAATTACGTTAATGGAGGCGTTCGTAAACTGAGGGTCGCCTGTACAATAAGAATTTTGGGTTGCTTCAGTTTCGGATCAGTTTTCAGTTTGCATAAGATTACTGGTCTGATTTTTTTTTATTTAAGTCATAGTTCTCAAGCATAACACTCACGGTATTATCAAAGTATAAATGAATGTTGGTGTTAAATGGCACTCTCTCCTATCGTCAACACATTCCACATTGGAACTAGGCTGAGAAAAAGGTTTTGCAAGACAGCAACTTGATATCTATTGGTGCCTCAAGGGCTTTTTCCCCCCTCTGAAATTTTATTTCTGGAGGAGTCACTGCCTGCCTTTAGGATGTGAACATGTTCTGCTTCTTTGCTTCTATCATGAAATGTACCTGGTTATTTCTGATGAGTTGGTTCTGAGCATCATAGACTCATAGAAGGGAATTAAGTTCTTTTTTTTAAAAATGAAATATTTTTTTCTTCGAAGTACATAGACCTGCACAGTTGCTGATATAGAGTTAAGCTGGCTGAAGGCCAAGCACTTTAAAAATACCTTTTGCAAACGCCTATTTAATCTAGTGTGGGCTAGTTGAAATGACCTAATCCAAAAATAGCTGGCCGTCTGTCTAGCTCCCGGAATACGTGTTGTTGAAGAGCAGCAGATGATGATCTGGCTCTGTTATAGGCCCTGCAGTATTGTTGGTTCTGATGTAATTTTGGGAAGGTTTAGTGTTTTGTGCACTTGATGCCACATTTAACATTTTCCTGTAAATATCTCTGAAATCTGAATTATACACAAATTCTAGCAACAATAAAAATAACCATCTTATTCTGTAAAATTGATTTTGCTCACAGAAAGGGTTGTCCCTGGCAGGATATTATATTTGTCTATTATGGCTATAATCCCAGGTTTGGGGGTGCGAGTGAGAGAGAGAGAATTGGACCATAATGGCCATAATTTCCCTGTGTCTGGAGGAATTAAAAGTTCTATGATAATCATTCTCGTCACGCTCTGTCAGTATCCCATTGCCTCAGTATTTGAGTTGAGGAGCAAAAATAGAGAATTCAAAGTCAGATCATTGGTGCATCTAGGTTGCTGTTTTCTGACAGGAGCTATCCAAGGTTCTGCTCTATTATCAAGTGCTGAAAAGCAGAAAAACATGGTGTCCAAAGCAAAGAACAAACTGAAACCCATCAACCTTTTTGTTTAAAAGTGGGGGCATTCGAATCTTTTTGCCTAACTAACAGGATCAATCCAGCCGATGCTTCTCACAGTAAGTATAACCAATGACATAGGAAGCTGACTTCTGCCTGGCCTAGTACATATAAACTGATTCCTTGCCCATCTTGTCTGATAAAATGTAAAAGAGCTGGGTTGACTGTAGTGATATATGGGGTGATCAATACCTCAATAGGGCAGAGGGTGGTGCCCTGGGGCCTTGAAAGAAGCAATGGTGCAGCCTCTCTCCTCAAGAGGACCTCATTGGACCAGTGGGTTATGGCCAGCTCCCTCCTTATCACAAATACCCTCTTTTAAGCAAGGTGCCTGAGCTCATGGTGGCTGGGTTGCTTCATCTTTTGATGGAAAGCGGATCTGTTTCAGGTCACAATTTGGTACTGAGGCAGCCTTGATTGCCCTGTCCTTCTTGGAAAGATGGGGGAAGTTCTTCATGCCTGATCTTCCTGGGTGTCTTGGCAGCTTTCGACACCATTTACCTGTGTATCCTATTGGACTGTTTTTGGAGGATGGGAGAAGAGAGGCAGTGTGTTACATTGGTTACACTCCATCCTACGGGACTAGTTTGGACATGGGCAGCATATTTTATTTATTTATTTATTTATTTGTTATATTTATATCCCGCTTATCTACTTGGTACTCTAAGCGGCTGGCTGCAAAACCAGTAAAATACAATAAATATGCATATGCAGCACGTGTTAGTAAATCATGCCATAATCTTTTGCCATTCTTTTGTGGGGAATAAAAAGGCCACAGCTTCATTGCTTACAATGAGTAGTATTGCTGCGAGATAATGAGGGGTAGAAGCATGATGGGACCCTCTTCCCAAATGATTGTCACAGGTTCATGGAATGACAGGTGAGGTTGGATACATCCCCAGTCATTAAGGGGATCCACTGTTACTTAGTGTGAGGAACTGAGGTGATCCTCTTGAGCCAGGGACATCACCGAGAGTCCCCACTCTACGATCCTCAAGGCGATCCTTGCCTTGGATAGAGCCATGAATGCCTATTTTACCCTCATTGTGAATCCAGTCCTGTGTCCAAAAATTGACTCCAGGACACTAGCCAAAATATTGTGAGCAGAAGAAGTGAACTTGATATTTACAGTGACATAACAAGTGATATGATTTCTATCACTCTCATCAATTATGGAGAGAGCCTTCCTTTGGGTGAATTTCTTAGAGGGGTGGGTGAAATCACAGCGAAGACTGCTGGAGAGGTGATGAGGAAGTCTTCAAATACCTATCAGTGGGTTGAAGAAAGAACTGCAGTGTTCACCTGTAGATAATGCAGCTCCTCCCATGGACGTACCAGCCACCTTTGATTGTCTGGTCAGGACACTGTTTCCAAAGTTTTTCTTTTCCTGTTCATAGGTACTACCTTGATATTAGGGGTTGTGGTGTGGGGAAGGGAGGTAGAGTCTGTCCATTTCAATATGTCCACAACTTTGCTTGGAGCCTGTTGAAGACTTTTGTAGATACAGTGGACCCTTGTATAACAAACAGTTTGTATAACATAAAATCTGTGCAACATAAAAAATTCCACCTATGGGGCGAATCTGTACAACATAAAATGGGATTACTCCATTTTCAATGTATTCCTATGGGAAATTTGTATAAAGGAAAATTTGCTTAACATAATTTCATTTGGAATGAATTAATTCCTTTATACAAGGGACCACTATATATAACATCTTTGAATATAAATGTAGTGTAAAGAATAAATTAGGGACTTAGTCACAACTTACTCACATTTAGACATCCTGTTATGCTGTACTACTGCTTCTCCAGTGTTTTATTGATCCTTCTGTGAATTTACATATGCTTACGTATATATCACATTTTCCTTACAGAAGAATGATTCCACAGATCTTTCAGTGTCCCTCCTACAAATAATGTGTGCTCTTGCTCTTTCTCTGCCATTGAAAATACAGGCTTGGAATTCTGGGAGTTATGGTCCAAAACATCAGGAGGGCCGAAGTTTGGTCATGCCTGCCATATGTGTTTTAAACTGATCAGATACAATGGGAATTATAGAAACAATGTGTAGGTCTCTTTGGAGACAGTGCACTTTTTAAAAAACAACTGAAAATTGTGCAGTAGTGGAAAAAATTGGAAATGAACTCCCTTTTGGGGGGAGTTCAGACAGCTGTTCATGGGGCAGTCCTACTTGATCCACTCAATACTTCTGTGAGATTGATCTTGATGGAAATAATGATGGTCTCCCTTTCATGGCTGTGTATTCCTCGTACAGATTTGCTGCTCTGAGGTTATTCCATTACCCATATGTTTTTCTTCTTTCCAGGTTAGTTCATGATGGGAGACCAGAGGCAACGTTCATTGTCTACGTCTGGGGAATCATTGTACCATGTTCTAGGACTGGACAAGAATGCCACCTCAGATGATATTAAAAAGTCATACAGGTAAGACTAAAAGTTCCTTCCAGAGTATGCTTGTTTACTGTGGATGAATGTACACAACCAACCTATTTCATTGTTGATGTTCCATTGTCCCTCTTGATAGGTGCTGACTTTCATCTTTTTATTTGTTGTTGTTGTTCAGTCGTTCAGTCGTGTCCGACTCTTCGTGACCCCATGGACCAGAGCTCGCCAGGCCTTCCTATCTTCCACTGCCTCCCGGAGTTTTGTCAAATCCATATTGGTTGCATCGATGACACCGTCCAACCATCTCATTCTCTGCCGACCTCTTTTCCTTTTGCCTTCGATCTTTCCCAACATCAGGGACTTTTCCAAGGAGTCCTCTCTCCTCATGAGGTGGCCAAAGTACTGGAGCCTCAGCTTCAAAATCTGTCCTTCCAGTGAACATTCGGGGTTGATTTCTTTCAGGATGGATAGGTTTGATCTCCTTGCAGTCCAGGGGACTCTCAAGACTCTCCTCTAGCACCACAGCTCAAAAGCATCGATACTGCGGTGATCTGCCTTCTTTATAGTCCAGCTTTCACTTCCATACATCACTACTGGAAAAACCATAGCTTTGACTATCCTGACCTTAGTTGGCAAAGTGATGTCTCTGCTCTTTAGGATGCTATCTAGGTTTGCCATTGCTTTCCTCCCAAGAAGCAGGCGTCTTTTTATTTCGTTGCTGCAGTCACCATCTGCAGTGATCAAGGAGCCCAGGAAAATAAACTCTGTCATTGCTGTTAGCTTTGAGCGGCCGTTGAGCCAAAAAATTCTCCCCAGCATACAGCTGGGAGAGAAAATATAGCTGGTCCGGCACACTTTCCCTGCGTACCTCTGCTTATCTTCAATCTCCAGACACAGGGATCTGCAGAGTAGCTTTTCTTCTGTTGATTTAGCACAGCGGACTGTCTTCTGCCAGTGCTTCAAAGAAATAAATCAGTCTGATAGTCTTAGACAAACTACTACCTAGTTTATTTACAATTAACTCATATATTTACATCCAGGACTACAAGCCGGCATGTCGGCGTCTTGCAACACACACGCTATCAAAGAAAAACACAGCTGAGCACACTAACTCTAAGAACTCACTCTCACTCTAACTGAAAGAACCTGGAGTTCTTATCTCCTTCAACATTTCACTGCGCATGACAACAGATTTGATTTTAACCCTGTAAGCACCAAATCTGATACTCCAACAATTGCCTCCATTTCTTCCCCTTCTATTTGCCAGGAGGTGATGGGACCGGTGGCCATGATTTTAGTTTTTTTGATGTTGAGCTTCAGCCCATTTTTTTTGCTCTCCTCTTTCACCCTCATTAAGAGGTTCTTTAATTTCTCCTCACTTTCTGCTATCAGAGTAGTATCATCTGCATATCTGAGATTGTTGGTATTTCTTCCAGCAATCTTAATTCCGGCTTGTGATTCATCCAGACCTGCCTTTCGCATGATGTACTCTGCATATAAGTTAAATAGGCAAGGTGACAGTATACAGCCTTGTCGTACTCCTTTCCCAATTTTAAACCAGTCAGTTGTTCCATATCCAGTTCTGACGGTTGCTGCTTGTCCCACATATAGATTTCTTAGGAGACAGATAAGGTGGTCAGGCACTCCCATTCCTTTAAGGACTTGCCATAGTTTGTTGTGGTCTACACAGTCGAAGGCTTTGGCATAGTCGACGAAGCAGCAGTAGATGTCTGGAACTCTCTGGCTTTCTCCATAATGCAGCACATGTTGGCGATTTGATCTCTAGTTCCTTTGCCCCTTCGAAATCCAGCTTGCACTGCTGGAAGTTCTCTTTCCACATACTGCTGAAGCCTGCCTTGTAGAATTTTGAGCATAACCTTGCTAGCGTGTGAAATGAGTGCAATTGTGTGATAGTTGGAGCATTCTTTGGCGTTTCCTTTCTTTGGGATTGGAATGTAGACCAATCTTTTCCAGTCCTCTGGCCACTGCTGGGTTTTCCAAATTTGCTGGCAATATCGTGTGCAGCACCTTTACAGCATCCTCTTTTAAGATTTTAAAGAGTTCAATTGGAATGCCATCACCTCCACTGGCCTTGTTGTTTGCAATGCTTTCTAAGGCCCACTTGACTTCACTTTCCAGGATGTCTGGCTCCAGGTCAGCAACTACGCTATCTTGGTTATCAGGGACATCCAGATCTTTCTGATATAATTCCTCTGTATATTCTTGCCATCTCTTCTTGATCTCTTCTGCTTCAGTTAGGTCCCTACCATTTTTGTCCTTTATCATATCCATCTTTGAATGAAATGCCCCTTTAATATCTCCAATTTTCTTGAATAGATCTCTGGTTTTTCCTTTTCTGTTGTTTTCCTCTATTTCTTTGCACTCAAGAAGGCCACCCTGTCTCTCCTTGCTATTCTTTGGAAGTCTTCATTCAATTTTCTGTATCTTTCCCTTTCTCCCTTGCATTTTACGTCCCTTCTCTCCTCTGCTCTTTGTAGGGCCTCGTTGGACAACCACTTTGCTTTCTTGCATTTTCTTTTCTTTGGAATAGTTTTCATTGCAGCCTCCTGTACAATGTTACAAGCCTCCATCCATAGTTCTTCAGGTGTTCTGTCCACCAAATCTAGTTCCTTAAATCTATTCTTCACTTCCACAGTGTATTATTCATAAGGGATTTGACTTAGATTATACCCTACTTTCTTCAGTTTAAGTTTGAATTTTGAAATAAGAAGCTGATGATCTGAGCCACAGTCATCACCACGTCTTGTTTTTGCTGACTGTATAGAGCTCCCCCTTCTTTGGCTGCAGAGAACATAGTCAATCTGATTCCGGTATTGTCCATCTGGTGATGTCCATGTGTAGAGTCACCTTTTGTGTTGTTGGAAAAGAGTGTTTGCAATGACCAGCTTGTTCTCTTGACAAAACTCAATTAGCCTTTGCCCTGCTTCATTTGGAACTCCAAGGCCAAGCTTGCCAGTTATTCCTTTTATCATTTGACTCCCTACTTTAGCATTCCAATCCCCTATGATGAGAAGAACATCTTTCTTTGGTGTCAATTCTAGAAGTTGTAAGTCTTCATAAAATTGGTCAATCTCAGACTTTTCAGCACCGGTAGTTGGTGCATAAACTTGGATTACTGTGATGTTGAAAGGACTGCCTTGGAATCGTACTGAAATCATTCTATCATTTTTAGGTTGTATCCCAGCACTGCTTTTCTCACTCTATTGTTGACTATGAGGGCTACTCCATTTCTTCTATGGGATTCTTGCCCACAGTAGTAGATGTGATAGTCATCTGAACTGAATTCACCCATTCCTGACCATTTAAGTTCGCTGATGCCCAAGATGTCAATGTTTATTCTTTCCATCTCACGTTTGACCACATCCAGCTTACCCTGGTTCATAGATCCCACATTCCAGGTTCTATATTTCTTTGCAGCATTGGACTTTCCTTTCTCTTCCAGGCACGTCTGCAGCTGAGTGTCCTTTCGGCTTTGGCCCAGACACTTCATTAGCTCTGGAGCTACTTGTACTTGTCCTCCGCTCTTCCTCAGTAGCATGTTGGACACCTTCCGACCTGAGGGGCTCATCTTCCAGCGTCATATCTTTTAGCCTTTTGTCTCTGTCCATGGAATGTTCTTGGCAGGGATACTGGGGTGGCTTGCCAGTTCCTACCGCAGGAAGTCTTATTACAGGCCTCATTGTCACTAGTGTAATTAGCCTTACAATGATGAAAGCACAGTTCCGCCTGTCTTATTTTTTAGCCTTACTGATCAACTGGGACACAAAAGTAGAAATGTGCCCCATTTATAAGATATTCTAGATGTTCTAGAATGAGGCAAAATCTTTTTATTTACTAGTCCTCAACTTGGTTTCTCCAAAACATAAGCCATCTCATCTCTGTGCCATTTCCACACCACTTCTTCATTCCCTCTGAAAAATGCTGACCTGCACTTTTGCAGGTTGTGAGAATTCCGTATGACTGCAGCGAGGGTGCGGTGAAGAATGAGTTCTGAGTTAGATGTGTTCTACCAGAGGCTGCCACCAGACATTCTTTACAGAGGAAGCCTCTCTTTCCATACACCTTTATAAGTCTCCGGGAATCCTTGCAACTCACAAAGGTGCAGCTGGGAACTTTATCAGAGAACGCAGGGACGGCATAGAGATAGGAGGGTTGCCGTACCCCCGCCTTTAGACAGCTCACACAGTCCCATAATTTGGCCTGGAGGCTTCTTGCTGAATTATGGAATTCTGTTTTCCCCAAAAGTCTCATCCCTAAGTATTATCCTTAATTTCAAGTCAAATATCAATTTCAAATACAGTGGTGCCTTGTATAAAGGAATTAATTTGTTCCAAATGAAATTATGTTAAGCAAATTTTCCTTTATACAAATTTCCTATAGGAATGCATTGAAAATGGAGTAATCCCATTTTTTATGTTGTATGGATTTTCCCCATAGGCGATTGTGTTAAGCAAATTTCCCCTATGTCCGGAATATTTTATGTTGTACAAAGGGTCCACTGTATCATCATTAATTTCAGGGTTCAACTTTTGGTTCATTGCTTGGTAGAAATGATTAGGCACATTTTCCAAGTCGATAATTTTCAAAATATTAATGATTTAAAAGTATGTAGAGGAAACCGACTTTTGCCTAGAAAGTAAAACACACCTAACTGCCTCACTTTGACTTTTCTTTTCCTTTGGAGCTGTTCAAAAAGTTCCAAGGAAAATATCAGGTTTTTTTTCTTTTTTGCTATTGCTAAACTATTTCTGTTATTTATATTTTCCACGTTTCCATTCAATGTGTCATGCTTGATGTTTGACATTTGAATAAATAAATATATTTTATCAAGACAATTAATACATGTAGCTGGTGGATGCACTGAGCACTTGTGTTCCTTGAAGGGAAATTTTGTGATAATCTGTTTAGCTAATCGTTTTAGCCTTGTTCAAAATAGTAAAAGTGTGTCATTTCTTCTTAGAGCAAGGGAAAGTGTGACAATAGAAGATACATTGAATATTTATGTACCCCATATTTATCCATGAGACAGTGTCTGCTAGAAACTGCTGCTTGTAGAACTTTGTGATAAGTATAACCTGTTTAGATTTAGTTAGGCTGTATTTCACAGTTCAGGTACTCACACTGCTGAGTGCTGAAACCTCTTCTAATGTACATAAGGAAGTTGTTTTTTTTTAATAAAATATTTCTAATCAATCCTGCACATAACATCATTGTACGAAGTCTTGTTTAAACCATTTTTCTAGAAGCTTTCTGACTTAGCTTGGCAATATATCTTATGGTAGAAAAAAGTCCATTCTGTTTCCCTTGCTCAGCTTCTCATTACATTTTAAACAAACTGCTCTTGTGCCTGCTTTTAAAATATTTTTGTGTAGTGGAGAACTGAATTTAAGAAGTCCTTGAGAGAGACACTTTTGTACTGTAGCAATTGTAGTTTTAAGAGTGGAGTTCAAGGGGGGGTCTGTGCTGAAAAGCTACAATGGAGCTGAACACTGAATGAATGGAGTTGTACACTAGAGGTCAGTGGTAACCTTTTTGTGGTAGTGATTTGGGCAGAAGCTTGCTTTTCTTGGATTCCTCATCCAGAGAGAAGAGAGAGTCTCAAATAATGATAATTTCCTGCATTCTGACAAATTCTCCACGCAGGAGCAAACAGTAAGGAAGGTCAGAATTTAGCAGATAGATGCACTGCTGTATCTTCTTGTTTTCTTTGCATTAGAAACCCAACATATTAGTTGAGAGGTTCAGTGTGCTGGGGTTTGTATATGCCAAAATATATTTCTCAGAACGATTATGTTCTATTTATTTCAACCAATAATTTTAAGAAAATAAATTGGAATGCCTGTTTAGAGTAGATGAGTCTTTCTTGACCCTTTCGCAGAAAAGATGGCCATGAACCATTGTTTTGGTGGTTTGTGCCTGTTTGGACAACAGCCCAACCGATGTTCCACAGTTCAGCATCCACTCAGAAATAGTGCCTCAGCTTCCCTGTCCCACCTCCTCATAGGATGCCAAATTGCTTGTTGGGCAATTGTGACTGAACTGGTGTTTCATGCCCATCTCCACTTCCCAGTGTTCTCCTGACTTGTAGGATGTTCACGTCTGAGCCAAGTGAGCGAATTTCCACTAGTGATCTATGTAGAAAGATTTGTCTACTCCTTCTATTAACTGTCAAATTAAGTTGCCTGGTTTATCTGAAGCTTTCCAATGAGACCCTTGAGGGAGATGTTTGCCCAGATGGTGGTATACATTGCAGAACATTATGAGGAGACATGGAGAGAGAACCTGTCCAGAATAACAACTAGATAACTAAATCTTTGCTCTTCATATGATTTCTTCCTTCCCTAGGAAACTTGCATTAAAATATCACCCTGATAAGAACCCAGACAATCCAGAAGCTGCAGAGAAATTTAAGGAGATCAACAATGCACATGCAATATTGACTGATGCTACAAAACGAAATATCTATGATAAATATGGTTCCTTGGGTCTCTATGTTGCCGAACAGTTTGGAGAGGAGAATGTGAACACATATTTTGTGCTCTCCAGTTGGTGGGCAAAGGTAAGTAAGAAGTGGATTGTCTTCTCTACATGTGCTTATATTAGAATTCCTTCCTTAAACTGGCACCTTTCTCCCAGGCAGGTGTTTTAGACCTTGATTCCAATCAGCCAGTGTTGGCAGTAGTTTAAATTTGATCCAAGGCATTTGGAGGATGCCAGGTGGTGGAAAGCGGCCTTTAAATCAATAGTAGTCCTGGGCAGTTACAATTAATAAGCGAGTGGAATCTCACAGTCTTGCATATATCTGGTGCCTAACTGGAACTTTTATTGTTACTCTGATATTAAAAATATTCAGACTTCAAAATAATTTCCTTGACATCTGGATTTCCTTCATTTGTCTTGGATCCTTTGTAAGGAGAAAGGTAGGATATGAGTGAGTGAGTGAATGAATGAATGAATGAATGAATGAATGAATGAATGAATGAATGAATGAATGAGAAATTTAACTATAGGTTTTCATAACTAGTGAGCTGGAAAAAATACTAGGCCTGCAGCCATATTAAAGAAATACTAGGTCATTAAATGTGTAAGTTTTTGTTAAGCTCTTGGTCAAATTTCTATATTTATTTATTTTTATTTATTTATTTGAGTTTTATACTGCCCATCTAGACCTAGGGCTACTCAGGGCGTTTTACAACATGTGATAACATAACAATTAAACAAAGGAATACATTTTAAAAACTAAAATACAAGGTACATAATAAAATAAAATATACATAAATCAACAACAAAAAACTAAAATGAAGCTAAAATGAATATTGATAATGTAATAATGTCTTGTAGCAGACATCGGGCTAGCATAGACATTCACTTCTATATAAAGAAGCACAATCCCCATTTTTAAGTGAAGATTGCCAACTGCCATTTTACAAATATTTGTGTGAAAAAATGTTTTTTTAATTGTGCCGCCTAATTAATTATGATTAGGTGTTCATATTAATCACAACTATAACAAAATATAGATTCTGAAGCGAAAAGGGAATTGGGTTTTAAAAATATTCTGTGAACAATAATACAAAAAATACGGCCTCTTAAAAATCTTAGAATGTGTTTTGTATGCGTCTGGTGGTTTGAAATAGATACAGTATGACTCATTTTAGTCTGCCATAGGGAAAAAAAGGTTTTGCCTTCCTGCTTTTAAAGCTGGGGTATGACATTTGCTATCATCCTTGTGAGTCTCTTGGTTGCTTTTTGAATATCTTGGTAAATGAGCCCTGGTTACATACCTTGCCTTGCCTTCTTCTCGCTACTTGGTCTTCAGAAGGAAGCTATTGATGCACAGAATATGGAGGATTTAGGTGTTAAAGAGAAAATAAACTTCTCTCTAAACCAGCAGTTCCAGAATCATAGGACTTTGCTGTCATTTTATGTAAAATGGGTGTTTTATATGCAGAGGCATACTCAGACAGTTGCTCAGCATTCATAGTCCCAGTAGTTGGTTTAGAAATAAATCAGTAGGACCATCAGTTTTGTTTCATTGTTTGATTTTACTTCATTTAGCGATGGGGGAAAGTGTCTCTCTCCAGATGCTATCAGAATAGAATTCTTTGCTGGTCTAGCAAGCAGAGCTAGTTTTGAAGATTGTTGTCAGTGCATTGACATTCAAAGAGCTGCAGTAGTAAATTATTCCACAGATCCCGTGTTCCTTCCTATGCGTACTGCCATTCCCACCAGGTGCCGGAGGAGCCTGTGTATCCATGGGCTGCAGTTTGGGAAACTGAAACAATTCTGCTTTTACTGACTCTTGGGTGTTCCAGGCGTTCCTCCTCATTGCCTCTGTCTGTCTTCTTCCTCTGGACAGACCCAGCTGGTCCCTAGTGCTGGGGATTGGCTTGGGCTGGGCGGGCCCTATGAGTTTGTGGAGTCTTGAGTTGCTCCCTCCCTCAGGACAAGAAGCCAGCGTGGAAACATCAGGAGACACCCCCCCCCCAAATCTGAAGGCGATTTTTATCTCCTAGTATTATTGCCATCCTTATTTTAGAGGTGGTATTGATCGATTATGCCATGAGATGCCTGCAGTGGTCCTTAGAAAACCCTACAGTCTCTGCAAGGGAGTTGGAGGAATGGACCTCCTTTACCTGGACAGGAGCCCACCCCAAGCATCAATGTAGACTGTCTGAATCAGTTGAATTTACTCAATACCCAGGACAGCCAGTTTGGGAAGATGTGGACTGGGGAGCGCTCATGGAGCAGTGAAAATGGGGAATGTTCTGGAAACGCCACTGGATATAGGAGGGGCAGGAGGGCTTGATATTGTGGCAGGCGTCGGAGCCACAGAAAGGCTTGATATTGTGGGAGGAGTTGGTCTCATAGGAGGAACTGATGATGTGGGAGGAGCTGTGGGGTCGGATCTGCCACCTCTAAGTGGTAAAAATTGACCCACACGTGACCACCTAGGACAGTGATGGCGAACCTTTTAGAGACCGAGCGCCCAAACTGCAATTCAAAACCCTCTAATTTTTTTTTTGCAAAGTGCCAATACAGGGCCTTTTTACACGACCCCTAAGATCTGCTGGCCACTTAAATTCGGACCAGACATCTTAGGGGTCCTCTGTCCCCACCCCCCTCGGCACTTCCTGGTTGCTGGCTGCCTGAGGGGAGGGAGAAAAAAAGGAAGAAAAGCATGCCGCTCACCTCTGTAGAAGTAGCTCTTAAAGGGGCGGGAGCCAAAAAACAACAAACAGAAGCAAGGAGAGCCCCGCACTCACTATCCTTACACTGGATCAAATAATTTTCACCTCCAAAAAGCAGGTACCTGAAAGCTGCGCTGGGACGCGCTAAAGTGGGCAGGGTCGCACTTAATTTCCTGTTAACTCCGGAGCTGGTGGGTAAACATTTTTAAGGTCCGGACCTTGCAGCCATTTGCGGCTAGCTTAGGGGTCGTGTATAAACGCCCACAGTAATTTAACCTGAATACAGGTGGCTGTGAAGGGACGATGTCAGGTGCCCACAGAAAGGGCTCCGAGTGCCATAGGTTCGCCATCACTGACCTAGGATGTACGAATTTGCCAGTATGGCCACTGCAATCTTTAAGTAGACTGATGGGGTTAAAATGCCCGATATCAGTGCTGCAAGCTCAACAGATTATCATCTTCACCCTCTGATGTCCTGATATTGTTTCGTATTTATGCTATCTTAAATGTGGTTTTTATTATCCATTGTTCTGTTGATTTTATGAATATTGTAAACCACCCAAAGTGGCCTTTGGCCAGGTGTGTGGGATATGTGTGTGTGTTGTGTCGTTACAGTCACGACCAACTCTTCGTGACCCCATGTCCATGGAGTTTTCTTGGTAGGAATACTCTAGTGGGTTGACAGTTCCTACTCCAGGCGTCTACAGCACCTGGTATTCCCTGGTGGTCGCTGTGACAAAACCCTGGAAACAGGAGTAATGAATATACAAATCATCAGCCAGTCCCAGCAGGAGGGTGGGGAATGGTATGATATAAAAAGGGGGGAGCCTAGTCAGTTGATGGAGTTCAGTTGAGTTAAATTAAGTTGAAGCTTTTGAGAGTGAGTGCTGGGAGAGAGCACAGCTCTGTGAGAGTTCTGTCAGGCAGCGAGGGCTATACTATTTACTAGTTATTAAAGACAGGGAGGCTTGTAGAGTTGATGAAATCTATTCTGTGTTAAAGGCAAAGCATACCATCCTCAGACATTGTTATATTTATTATATTCTCAATAAACTTCATTATTGTTTTGATATTTTACATCTGAGTCTGTCCCAATTCATGAGGCGACGATTTTAAAAGGTGGCAGCATTACCAAGTGAATAAAAGGTGGCAGCATTACCATTTCTATCACAATTACACGTGTAAAAGGGAGGTGTCGTCACAATTTGGTGGCACAGCAGTGGGATGTTGAAATAAACCCATTTGTGCCTTGAAGACTCAGTCTCTGAAAGGGCTGCCGTCACAGTCGCCCATCCAAGTACTAGCCAAGCCCAACCCTGCTTAGCTTCCAAAATCAGGCAAGATCAGATATGCTTAGGGCATCTAGGCAGCTTTGTGGGATATAAGTAAAATAAATAAATAAATCTGGCTTGCCTTTTGGAGAGCCTGCCCTAACATGGGTATACCAAACTATAGAACCTGGTCTTCATGGCCTCCCATGATATAGTAGCTTGCAGTTCTACTCCACGTAGACAGTATGTGACTTTGAAAGGGAAAAGGTCATTTCTGATTCTGCGTATCAGACGAAAACAAAATGGCAAAACAACAAGCAAACAAACAAGATCTTTATGGCATTTTAAGGGTTATTGCATTTCAATGTGAGCTTTTGTGGATCAAGTCCACTTCTTCTGATCCTGTCACAAGCACTAAAGTTATCTGAACATTTAGCTGTTTACAGTTGGTCAACAATTGCGAATGTGTGAAGTTCTTAAAATTGAGCATGAAGTACATTTGTAGCCTAAAAGACTTTAAGAAACGAGTTTGTTAAAAGGAGTGTTTCAGCTATACTCTTGATAAAAGAAGGCACCTTATGCTATAGTAGAGATACTCCTGTTTTTTGTTTTTCCTTTCCTCTTCCACAACAATCCGCAGAAAGGTCCCTGTCAGAGAAATGCTAGTGAGATACAAGTGTGCTTGTCTTCTCTTCATGAACATAAGTTTGGTGTTCCTACCCAGTAAATCTTTTGGCTCTTAATGTGAGGCTTGATCATCCCTATCATGGTGTCCAGGAAGTATTTGGGAGCCTCTATCGTGGCCCAAGAAAACAAGCAGAGAGGGTGCCAGACCAAAAGATGCATGAGATCAGTTTAGCCAAAGGTTTTGGGGTTTTGTGTGGAACTATAAGGCACTGCGAAAATGACTTAAGATTGCCATGTGGCTGAGATGGTGCCCATCCCAATTTAAATAACCCTCCCAGATTCTCTTCTGCTTACATTTAAGAAACTGCTTTTAGGTGTGTGTTTTGTTTTCCTCCGGGGTGGGGTCGGGGGCAACGTGACATCTAAATGAAGCTGGCATTCATCACTTCAGGAGCCAAGGTGGGTTTTTTTGGGGTTGGTTTTATTTACCTTCTCTTTTCCCCCTCGGCAGGCGCTGTTTGTGTTCTGTGGGCTCATCACGGGCTGCTACTGCTGTTGCTGTCTCTGCTGTTGCTGTAATTGTTGCTGTGGAAAGTGTAAACCAAAACCCCCAGAAGGTGAAGAGCAGGAATACTATGTTTCCCCTGAAGACTTGGAGGCGCAGCTACAGTCAGATGAAAGGGGTAAGGCTTCAGCTTTCCAGACCATGCAGTAATGAAATCTCTCCCAAGTGTGAGTAACAGATGGGACAGAAATGGCTTTTACATGGTTTAAGTTTTGCTTCTGAGTTTTTCTACCTGCCTAGAAAAACTCAGAAACAAAAGTTGTGTTGCACGTTGCATTGTAAGACAACTACCTCATGTAATTCACCAGATACATTCCCTTTCTGAAGGAAAAGTGTGTCTGGGCCGATGGAGGTCTGAGTAGGTAAGTTGCCATTCATGGCATGCTTGATTAAAGCAGTATGACCTACCTTCAGAGGTCCCAAGGACTCTTCCCTGCCATTACACTGGTGAAGTTTGTCAGCATATAATAGCAGTGAGTTTGGACAGCAAACTAGAAAGACCTGCAACACAACAGAAAACGCTTGGTTCTGAAAGGATTTCCCCAGCTCCTGCTCAAAGAGAATGGTGTGGTTTGTTGCCGAAATTCACTGGTTATCATTTGGAGTCATGTCTTCTGAGCCACAAGAACAGCTTGGGAGGGAGGGAGGGAGGAGGCCTTTGGCCAGTGTTTTGCCTACCCCAGACCCCTATTGGTTTGCTTTGTCTGAAGTTGGTTCCTTGGTATTAACTGGTGTGACGGGTCCTTGTCTTTGACAACCTGGCCCGCACTTAAACTTTGTGAAAGCACCTTCTTCTTTATGTTGCTGCCACCATTCACTATCTTATATTCCTATTCATAAGAAGTGGTGCTGACACCGATGTTAATGTTTCCAAAACACACCTGAAGTTTATTGAACTAATTGAAATACATACATAAATGACTTCTCTCATGTTGTGCATCTAAACTGACTCTGAACACTTAATATATAAGCAGTCCCTAACTCCCGTAACCAAGGGCGTTTATACACGACCCCTAAACTCCGGGGCAAATGGCTCCCAGCTCCGGAGCTTAAAAATGTTTACCCACCAGCTCCGGAGTTAACAGGAAATTAAGTGCGACCCCGCCCACTTTAGCATGTCCCAGCGCAGCTTTCAGGTACCTGCTCTTTGGAGATGAAAATTATTTGATCCAGTGTAACGATAGTGAGTGCGGGGCTCTCCTTGCTTCTGTTTGTTGTTTTTTGGCTCCCGCCCCTTTAAGAGCTACTTTTACAGAGACGAGAGGCAGAACGAGGTGAGCGGCATGCTTTTCTTTCTCTTTTTCTCCCTCCCCTCACGCAGCCAGCAGCCAGGAAGTGCGGAGGGGGTGGGAACGCAGGAAGAGCAACGAACCCCTAAGATCTCTGGTCCGAATTTAAGTAGCCAGTGGATCTTAGGGGTCGTGTAAAAAGGCCCCAAGTCCCTGACCAGACCCTCTCTCTCTCTGACAAACACTTTGCCCTGATGCCAACTACTTTCTAGATCAGGGGTTCTCAACCTGTGGGTCCCCACTTGTTCCTGGACTGCAACTCTCAGAAACCCCTTCCAGCACATCGAGTGGTGGAGACTTCTGGGAGTTGCAGTCCAGGAACAAGTGGGGACCTACAGGTTGAGAACCACTGCTCTAGATGTTACTTGCTCTCTGTTGCAAGGGGATGAAAAATGCCAGAGACCAAGCACACCAGCCAGCAGGAACTTGGCTAAAAAAAACTGGCACATCGCCCACTTCTGTAATACAGTAGTACCTTGCAAGACGAATTCTCCGTAAGACGAATGAAATTACCCGGTATAGGCATTTTTCACAAGACGACAGTTTTCCTACCGGATGTCTTGCGAAAAATCCGTCTTACGGGGCAGGCATTTGAATTTTGTACACCCACAACCCAAGAGATTATGGGCTTGTGAAATTCAAAACCCTGGGCTTCCATCTTGGCTTTCCCGACCCCCTAGCACCCAATGCACGGGCGCGACTTGGTCAGGAAAATCAGGATGGAAGCTGCCACTGTCTTGCCTTCGGCTTGAGCTCATGGACAGAGCTCCTTAAAGAGATCTGTCCATGTAGGCTGCCTGCCTGGCTTTCCCAGCCTCTGTGAACAAACAGGCTGGGGAAGGGAGGGCAGTGCCTCGCGTGTGCTTGCACACGCGAGGCACTGCCTTCCTTTTGCCAGCCTCTCTGTTCACGGAGGCTAGCGAAAGGAAAGCAGCCAGCGTCTGTTCACGGAGCCCTTGGAGGGGTTGCTGCCCCAACGCAGGAAGGGGACAAGCGGGCAAGTCACCCCTCGCCCACTCCCATCCCCAGGTTGGGGCAGGCAGCAAAATGGAGGGGGGGAATTTTCCCCTGCCCCAAACCATCAAAGAAGGGGAAAAGCTTCCCTCCTTTGTTGGGCTGGGGTAAACCCCCTCAATCAACCGGCAGCGGAAGGCTGACAGCATTCCAATAGGAATGCATCGAAAACCAAGGTAACCCGTTCCTCCGTAACGGATTAATTGGTTTTCAGTGCATTCCTATGGGAAACTGTGCCTCTTAAGATGAATTTTTCATAAAATGAATGGATCCCTGGAAACAATTAAATTCATCTTAAGAGGCCCCACTGAAGTTTTTAGGAGCCCCGTGGCGCAGTGGTTAAATGCCTGGACTGCAGCTAAAACTGTGCTCACGACCTGGGGTTCAGTCCCAGGTAGTGGGCTCAAGGTTCACTCAGCCTTCCATCCTTCCGAGGTCGGTAAAATGAGTACCCAGCTTGCGGGGGGGGGGGCAATGTGTAGCCTGCATACTGTAATTAAAACTTTAAATCACTTAGAGACTACTTGAAGTGGTATCGGGCAGTATATAAGCAGGCCACTTTTGCTTTGCTTTGCTTTTTAAATCCCCTATCTCTGAATTAAATTGGGTGAAAAGGAGCTACTGCAAAATACTATGCAATAATTAGATGAAATATTTCACTCTGTGCACCTGAAACTGATGGCAGGGTAGTGAACTAAGCCTATGTTTGTAGGTCTTGCAGAAATTACAGTAGGATGCCCTTATCAGTGGATCAGTATCTGCTGCTTCACTTATCCACGGTGTGAAAATGTTAAAAAATATATTAAAAAAAATCCTAGGCTTTTGTAAAAGACAAAGTTACAAGAACCGACTATTAGAGGGAGCCAGAGACCGTGTTTTATATACAGTGGACCCTCATATAACAAGCAGTTTGTTTAACTGAAATCTTCTTAAAAGAAAGATTATCCAGAGATATGGGAAAATCACTTAGCAGAATCGCCTATGGGTCAAATCCGTACAACAGAAAAACGGTTGCGATTAGGGATTAATCAGTTTTCAATGCATGCCTATGGGAAATTTGTACAAAGGAAATTTTGCTTAACAGAATTTCATTTGGAATAAATTAATTCCTTTCTGCAAAGTACCACTGTATATGGCATTTGCTGTACTTGGCATTTTTCAGCATCTGTGGGGGGAGGGAGCATGGAGCCACCAACCCCCCCCCCACACACACACAAATATGGGGATCCTACTATATAACTCTTCCACAGTCTGTTTCTGTTTTTTAGCTCAAACCACAAACAGACACTGTTCCCGTTGTCTCTCTGGGGTTATTTGTGGCCTAAAAGCAGAATGTCAGGACCAGAGCTCCCTTGCCCGGTTGCTTAGAAGCTGATCCCGTTTGTCAATGGCAGGCAGCTTGTGAAATTCTAGTTAAATGGCATCATTGCCCATTGCCCTAGTTGGAAGAAAGTAACTCATTTAACCAGCCACTGTTTATCTTTCAGAGGCCTCAGAAACGCCGATTGTGATACAGCCAGCCTCAGCCACAGAGACGACCCAGCTCACGGCGGACTCCCACCCCAGCTATCACACTGATGGATTTAACTAAGTTAAGGAAGCTCTGTTGTCTAGAATGGATAAGAATAAATAACATGGCCAATCCAGCACTAGAATCATGGACTTTAGAAATAGCGTATGAGGAGGGAAGACCCATTATCTGCTCCACTAAGAGGGCAGCCTCCAACTTGCTGAGAATATTTTGTAATCCCTTCGCCTTTTGTCACCTTCAGTGTCGTATCTTGATGATACATGAAGTACTGTAGCATGCAGTATTTAAAGCAGTTTAGCTTTGGTCTTTCTGTTTTCTCTCTTCTTCTTTTTTTTTTTTTAAAAAGATAGCATGTGTGGAATTTACGTTATAAACGTCTTTGTGTTGTAATGTATTGAGGAGTTATCACAACGAGTGTGGTGGATACATTCTGCATTTTAAGCAGTGATACCAGCCAAACACATAAACAAAAACAACAAATGAGCATTTTCCAAGGGAAGTTAGATCTGCCACAGAAGCTGCCACACTTCCATACAATTGAGCTCTGAACATGCCTTGAAGGCTGTTCTTGATCATCCACCTGATAGCAAATACACTTTCCAAATTCCCCCACTGTTGCCTTCAACGTCCTTCTAACCTTGAAAAATGCTTATGCTGCAAGGAAGGCAATTTTTAAAAATGCTCATTTCTGAGAATATTCCCTTTACCTATCTTTTTTCTCTTCTGGCCGTATCTGCCAGTCTGCTACTTGATAAAGACATTCTTGTCTAGGAGAGGGCCAAATTGTGTGTTTTGCTGCAAAACGAGATGTTACTTGAATGATTTATCTGCATTTTAAAATTTAAGTGCACACTAATTTTATTAGGATTTAATCATTCCCCTGCACTATTTATAATCAAATATTGCCATTTTTTTTACTTGTGCATGAACATGGAAAACGGATGTATATTCTCATTGTTTAGCTGAATTGAAGTCAATGCAAATAAATAGTTGAGCAAATTTTTAGATTTCTGTTGTTTGAAAACACGTTGTCATTTGTATAGATAATGTAGTTGTTTTGGCGTTCTCACAAGCAGCTCTTTAAAATCAAACCCAATTGAGAAACAAATGCTAACCTTACCTGAAATAGTTATGTGCCACTTTGCATATTATGTGTTCTAGGTACTGGAATATTTCTTGTGTTCCAGGTGTTAAAAGTCATTAGAGTCAATGCAATTAATCGACACCATGATGGAGAGACACTCACCCAAGAACTGGTGCTGGTTTGGATATTTGCTGCTGCAGGAGGCTGGAAACAGACATTGAAATGGGATGCTGAGCATGGACTCGCAAGACCAAAGCTTAAAAGTCTTGCTCATTTCAAAACAATGACTCTTGGGCTCCCTTTATAAAATGGGAGCAATAAGACTCAAGTGTCCTAACCCTTCTACAGTGCTTTGCTGCGCTGGAAAACACAGAGTCTTTGGTTTATTAGTGTTGCTAAATATCTTTCAGTGAACAAAACAACTCCAGTTTCCTTGCCTCTTCTCTACCTAGTGAAACATCGTGTACTTGTTATTCTGTTTTAGATTTGTTCCTTTTGGTTAACGTCTCTTCTGCCCTGTCTGTCTTCACCCCACCTGCAAGTTTATCATGAACACTCTTGAATGGTTTCTATCTCTAGATTTCGTGTGTGTAGGATGATGGAATCATGAATGGAAAGTGTGTGTGTGTGTCTTTGTGTGTGTGTGTGTGTGTGTGGTGAGAGAGAGAGAGAGAGAGAGAGAGAGAGAGAGAGAGAGAGAGAGAGAGAGAGAGAGAAAACAGTGGGTGTTACAAGGCTTTCTTGGATCTCTTGAGTGGTTTGTACTCCTGAGTTGTTTGCCCGTATCATCTTACTTAAGAAAATCTTAAGTCTATAAATAAAAGTGACACCTGGAGGCTGCTATGATATTTTTAGAGTTCAGAGCACTCTTTCCTGTGCCTCCCCCCCCCCCATTTTTTGTCTCTTGTCTGTCTCTCTTTTGGAAGAAGCTGAATTTTTGCCTGCAACCGGCTGAGGAAATGTAATAAACCGCATGTCTATTTGGATGCTTGCACACGTGTGTAACGGGGGAGAAGGGGCTTGATCTACTTTTCTGTCCAAAATATCAGGGAAGGCTTTTTTTCTCTGTCAGGTCTTTTGTTCATTCTCCATGTTTATGTTTTAGCATAAGCAAACATTTAAGAAATTCCCCCCAGCCTCTACAGACTCTGCCATGTAATTGTTCCTCTGTCTTGCAACTCCATCTTACCTGAATGAGACCTCTCTTGCTTTCCTTTGACATTCCTTTTGATTTGTTTCTACGTGGCTCTTCTTCAGATGCTGCCGGACCCCTTTGGAAGAGTCTGTCATGGTTTCCTTCGCTTGGACGTGAAAGGAGATTTGAGAAGTGAAAGGGCAGGATTTGGGAATCATGTTGAATAGGGTCCACAACCAGTTCTTTTTTTTCTTCATTCCACCATCCCTTTCCAAAGATTTCCAAGTGGTCTATGATGTGCACACTTCCCCTGGCCCAAGCCGAATGGGGTTTTTGTTCATGTGCATGATGGTGTACTAATGCAACACAATGTTAAAAGGGCTCTATTAACTTGCTTAAATATCACGGACAGCACCATACTTTTTAACGTATCCTGAAACCACTTGTAGGGCTCAGTATTAACAACATCCATTTGCCAGGACAGACACATCGTTGCGAGGGTAGGACTTATCACTCAAGTTACTTAGCACCTTTCACCTCTATTGTCAGAGTTCACAGCCTAAAAATTAGGTGTCATCTTAATTCCATTTTAATTTGCCTAACGTTGACTGTATTTGACTACTTTCAAAATCTTAATAGCATTTGGATTCCATTAGGTTCCATCTGGTGAAGCATTAGGACTATAGTAGAAAGGAAACGAAATTATTATATATATAGTTCCTTTCTTGTTTCATATGCAAGCTACAGTCACTACAAGTTCAGAGTTACAAACTGCTTTATTGCCAGTGGAAATAAACTACTTTAATCTCCAGCATAGTTAATTGACTCATAAAAGAATATTGACTTTTCATATTCCTTTTCAGTCTTGTGACCTAAATCTCAGCTTGTATTTGTGTTAATTTTAAGATAGATAAGTAGCTTTGAATTTTAGAGTCCATTCCACTAGTTTTCTTGGAGAGAGATATAAATGACATTTCTCTGTATAATATTGAAAATCTTATCATCTTGTGTCATTCTTCTGTTTTAAATTGGCACTTCTGCTAAAGCTTGTTTAAATAACCCGGAAATGATTGGATAACATGTCAGAATAAAATAGCACAATATGGTCCTACATACAGGCTGTGTCCCAAATGTTAATGATGAACAAATAGAAAATTCAACCCCTTTCAACACTGGCACATTGAGATAATGGTCAGCATTAAATTAAAGCTAACATTCATAATAACTCTGTGTCCTGCTTGAGACAGGCAATAGTGTTATGTTGCCGTCTTTGGTAGAACAGGAGTTAGCAGGTTTTGGGAACCCTGCCAAAACCATTTTAGAAAAAGTAAAAGCAAGGGTGAGTTTGCAGACCATCAATGTTTCATATTGCCTTAAATTTACTGACAAATGGGATAAACCCTTATTCATCTGTCTTCAGGTGTGGTTCTGTTTTTCACCCCCTTGCATACCCCTGCTTCTCCTTCATTAGTAATTTATTAATTTTACAAATTCATCTTTTGAAGCTAGAAGGCTTCTAAATTTTCCTTCAGCCTTTTATTTACAGCTGAAGATCCTGCCACTTGATTAATTTTCTTTCTTTCTTTCTTTCTTTCTTTCTTTCTTTCTTTCTTTCTTTCTTTCTTTCTTTCTTTGCCATAAATGGCTTACATCTCTGTCTCAAGCACCATCTTCACCATCTTCACTCTTCATTGTGGCCAAATCAGATCCAGTCCCTTCTAATGCTATTCCCTTGCCCCCCTCCATCAAAATTGATAAACCTTTTCATTTTGAGATCAAAACAAGCTCTTGAGAAACATGGGAGAGTTATTAAATAGGCCAATTGACTTTTAAGTTATTGGGCTCCCATGCAGAATGTCCAGTGCTAGTATCAGTGAAATGTTGGCCTCTACAGCATTATATGCTGTCAGCACATGACATACTCTCTCCTCCATTTTTTCTTTTTCATAAATTACGCTTGATTTCCTAATTGTCCTTCCCATAAAGTGTCATTCAAGAGCTATCTGGTCACCTTGCCCAATCATTAGACCACTTTTTTCTATTTAGAACAGGCAGAATTCCCGTACTGTCTCTTGGCATGAAGAGGGTTAAGGGGTTGTAAGTTTTGTCAACTGTGATGTGGAAGAGGTGCAGCCTAAGAAACTGGCTGGTTGCTTGCTGGTGGAATTCCAGGCTTTACATTTAATCCTGCTGAACTGATTGCTTTTCATCTGGAAAGCCGGGACTTGAGCAATGATTTCCCTTCCCCCTCCCCTCCCAGCAGACGAGTGAGTGCCCCTTGGAAGGTTTTTGCATGTCTGAAGATGCATCATGGGCTGCGTTGGCCAAAGAAAAGGCTTTTGGATTTGGTTGCGGGTAGCTTTCCAGTGTTATATTTTCAGGCTCCAAACTGCTCCCCGTGAGCAGCAGTGAGTGCTATATTTGGAAAAACTCTCACTTGGAAACTAGTCTCACAACAAAGGTCCCGTTCCAAATGAGATTGTTGTGTATGTTGCTGTTTTTTTTAAAATATTTGTGTATAAAGCACTTAAGTAAATGCTCTTGCAGCATTTGGGTATAGATTTTGGTGTTGTCCATAATTATAGGAAGTTTCTTTTTCTCAAATGCACTAATTTTGGAAGGGTTGCATATAACCAGATGACTTAACATGATTCTTTAAAGACCCCAACGATTCTTTAAAGGCCCCACCCATTGATCATTGCAAAGATGGACTTCTTTCCTTGCTCACTTAAATGAAGAATATGAGCTGTTCTCTCACCCTTGACAGGCCTTGTGGTGTTTAGGTTTCCTTCTCACTGTCTTCACCATACTAATGTCTCATCCATAGTCCCTACATTGCACGCAGCGTTCCCCTTCCACTTCTGCTGCTGCTGGAAGCAATCACCGTAACTGTTGAATTGTACAGTGCAGGTCACAAATTATTTAAGTTTTGATGTTTCTGTGGTGCGTTTTAATCTGGGTGATTTATCTGTGAGGTACTTTGGTGACTGTGTGGATGTATCAATGACATGCATTTGGACGCCTGTCAAGCTGCAAAAAAGCTGTAGATGGTGCGCTTTTCTTTTGGGTGTGTACATTGTGTGTATGTGTGTGTGTGTGTGTGTCGCATCATTCAGTAGTAGTTTGATTTCCCCCCTCTTATCTCCTCCTTCCTCCTGCATTTTTTTTGGAGGGGGTATATTTTCTCTCCCAAAGTAGCTTACCCCTCTTTTAAAGGTGATCTCCTTGCAAATGATTAAGACATTAAACTGAGATACAATCAGTTGGTGCTCTTCCCATCCGGGCTTTGTCTCAATGAATGGTAAAAGTCCCATTGGAATGACCCAAGGGTTTGGAACAACCACATTTTTATAGATGCCATCTTTGACTTAATTGTTGGTTTTTTTAAGTACATTTTATTGTAGCCTCTTCTGGCATCTGTGTGACCCGAAGATGTAACCAAGAATCTCCTTTATGCACTCGTGGGATGGGACAAGGGAAAATCCTAATGTGTTTTAAAAGAAAATGGTTAGTTGTAAAAATAAAATAAAATAAAATAATTGAAGTATACATGCATTTGAAAAGCAATGATATATAAATATATATATACATAGAAAACATATATATATATATATATTTTGTTATGTTACTTAAAGGAACAACCTTTAAATTGTATGTAAGTAGTTGTGGCTGTCTGAACTTTGTGGATTGTTAACACTCGCAAGAACTGAGCTCCTGTACATACCTACAATTCAAGCAGAAGGAATTATTTTATGTTTTAGCATGGTAATTTATGTATTGTATGTCTGAATAGGAACTTTAAAAAAAATGAAAAATAAAGACTGCTAAATTATCAGAAACCAAGATTGTAAAAGAATTGTTTTCAAGGCCAGAAAAATGCAACCCACCCCCACCCTAAGCCAACCAACCCTTCAGTCTTAATTTACCTGGTTCCCTGCATCTCTATGACATCCCCCCTGGGCAAACCTCACTGTAAGGCGTGTGTCCTTCATTAGAACATGCTTGTGGCACAACATGCTGCCCTTAAACAGGGCATGTTCCGAATAACTTCCCGAAGTCTTCTTCCACAGTATTTCTCAAGTGTCAGGAAGAAATCTAGCTGCTTTCTTCCTTCCCTTAGTTCTGAGTCCCTCATTGTTTGCCTCAAGCTAGCCCTTATCCCAACAAAAAAGCTGGTGCATATATATGGCTCATGTTCTATTTACACAAGGTGTAGTAGGATATTGGGGATTTGTTTTCAAGACTTTTTGTGTGCAATTTCTCTGCCAGATTGTTTGCTTTTCCAATGGTGTGGTCAATGTACCTCCAGGGTGGATTCCTGGATCCCAGCACAAGGGCTGGATTTGATGTAGGAGAGGTTCTCGGGGTGGGGTGGGGGGTGGGGAAGCAGGGCAAAGGGGAAATTATAAACCCAATATTGCCTGTTGCATCTGACAACAGCAGATCTCATGACAAAATGGCCAAAACACAAAGCATCTTCCATCCCCTACTACCTTCCCCTTTTGCTTTCATCAGTGTGTGTGTGTGTGGGGGGGGGGTGAACCTGGAACCTTTGACATGTACAGCAGGTGCTCTTCAGTGTGGGTCTACAAGCCTTCCCCACGTTCTGGAAGCATGGGGTATTTTAAGAAGGGGAGCAGAAAACCCAAGGGACTGAAGTTAAAAACAGGATAAGGATGCATTTGAGAAGGTGATTTGAGCTGGATTCTAGATTAAGCAGCCTGAGTAAGGAAATGTATACGGCATGAACTCTTCAAGCCACTGGCGATGGTCGAAGGATCTACAGTATATACATGTGCTTCTTTCACCTTCTGAACCTTTTGTAGCACCTTAAGAACTGACCGCTGTATTTTAATGTGAGTTTTCGTGAATGAGTCCACGTCCTCAGACACCTCCTCTGACGTGTCCACAAATACTCAAATGAACATACAGCCATCAGTCTTTAAGGGGCCGCAACATTTATGTTGTTTATTTTGGCTGTTATGCTAGCACACAGACTAACACTGCAGCCTCTTCCAAAACGTCTGAATCGTGTGAACCATGGAAGTCCAGCCTTTGGCTTCAACGTACAGTATTTTGCTGCACTCGGGTGGCCTCAATCTTTTGACACAGTTGAAACATAAACCGTTTCACTGCCTGAAGATGTACGGAGCAAACGAGTCTCTGCTGTCACATTCCTAGAGTTTCTGAGAAGAGCGCAAGGCCATTCTCCTGGGATACCAGGCGGACATCTGCCTCCTGCCTCGGAGGCGGTTTCGGTCCTCCTGCCCTTTCTCCTCACCACACTGTGCGCCTGGGGCCGGAGCATGCGGCAGGCTCTTTCCAGATGCACCGTGGCCTGTTCCCCTTGTGATGTCGACTCACATGGAATACAGCTCCTACCCGAGAGATGGTGCCACCATGGACAGCCTGGAAAGGCAGCTGATCTGCCCCATTTGCTTGGAGATGTTCACCAAGCCAGTGGTCATCTTGCCTTGCCAGCACAACCTGTGCAGAAAATGTGCCAATGATATTTTCCAGGTGAGCTGCAAGCGCCTCTGACCGGCGGTTGATTTCTTAGCTTCATGACTTGACTTGATTGCCCTCTGCATGGAGCTTTTTCCATGCAGACGGCAATCATCAACAGGCTAATCATCGACAAATTGAAGAGAGGGTGGCCAGCCAGTCCGAAACTGAGAGCAGATTTGCTCATCTTAGAGGGTGGGGAGTGTTTAGAGAAGGAGCCCATTAATTAATAAAGATCTGGGATGGGGTGGGATCATTTTTTAAGCAGAGGCTGGGTGGCCATCTGTCGGAAATACTGTGATGGGGGTTCCTGCATGGCAGGGGGTTGGACTGGGTGGCCCTTGAGGTCTCTTCCAACTCTATGATTCTGTGATTCTGTTCCATATGCAGAGATGCATTGTATGTAGGAACAGATCCTCCCTTCCACCTTGTGATTGATCCTAGCCAATCTATGGGCCCTGCTTCTAAATACACCCACTCAGATCAGATGGATGGGGCTAGCTAGGAGAAGGAATCAAACCACTTAGATTTTTGTTAGAGGAATTATCTTAAAAGCTAAGTAAAGGAGTTGTGGGGGAAGATAGAAGTTTCATAATGTGTGTGCTTAAGGGGGGAAAGTGGAATATATTCTTTTTCGTAATAGTAGTGCTTGGGCACCAAATGACTAAAGTGTTTAGCAGTGGGGGTCAGGGGAGATAAACCATTTATTGCTGTATATATCAGCCTGTCAGTCCTCTATTTATTCGAAAACCCCAAAGTCAGCAGAAAACCGTCAGAGGCTTGGGTTGCTAATATCCATTGGTGACAGACCAATATACACTTGTTTACAATAATGTGCGGATTTCTTCAGAAGCTCCTATAATCGTAATGCAAGCACATGTTGATCAGAATCAGCCAATGAAAGCTGACCTAAGCTGAAATGGACAAGAAAAAGGGGTAGATTTTGAAGGAACCTTTCCCTAAGAGCCCACTTTATACAGTAGAGATAGTCCACTCCATTTTAGCCAGAGCACAGAAATGTAGTTTTATCCTAGTTTATTCACCATCTAAATATACAATCAGGAGGATTATCTGGAAACACACTTCCAGTAAAAATACTTTTCAGTAATAATGTAAAGTACAGTCACATTCCTCCAGTCCCACAGTGTTTGCTAAATATAAAGTGTGAACATAAGAACATAAGAAAAGTCATACTGGATCAGGCCAAAGGCTCATCTAGTCCAGCTTCCTGTATCTCACAGTGGCCCCACCAGATGCGTCTGGGAGCGCACGAGACTAGATAGCTGTCTCCTGATACCACTCCCCTGCATCTGGCCCTGGTTTTTTTAAGCCTGGAGATGACACATCTCCATCATGGTTTGTCACCTGGGATGGACTTTTCCTCCAGGAATCTGTCCAATCCCCTTTGGAAGGCATCCAGGCCAGATGCCATCACCGCATCCTGTGGCAGGGAGTTCCACAGACTAACAATATGTTGGGTGAAAAAAATATTTTGTTTTGTCTTTTCTTACTCTCCCAGCCCTCAATTTGAGTGGCTGTCCCCTAGTTCTGGTATTTTGTGAGAGGGAGAAAAGCGTCCCTCTCTTCTAAATAGCGAGATGCCCCGACGACCCCATCCTAGAGATGGGCAGTGGTTCGTGCTGGTTTGTTTATCAACCAGTTAGTACGTCAGAAGAGACTGAGTCTCAGGATGCTATTGCAGAGAGATGTTTTTTATTTGAAAAGATGCCCAGTGCGTTTCAGCTGAAAAAGACTTCTTTGGGGGCTGTATTTCACTGCATAAAACACAGGGACAACTAATAAATATCTATGAACATAATACAACAATTTATACATGTAATAAAATACTTTCTAACATAAAATAAAGATACAGGAATAAAAGAAATAACTATTTTATGCTGTATAAAAAAAGCCCAGTAGGCCACTTATAAAAAGGTTTTTAGTTTAAAATAACAGTGGGGTTGTTTTTTTCCAAATACAAGCAAAAAGCAATTTATCTAAATTATCACAATCATGTATAAAAGCATTACAATCATTTACCAATATGAATCATAAGAGCAACTAGTTTATAGAATTGGGCAAGGTGAATTACATAACATAAACCTGAGATATCTCTGTGTAACTTTTTATGGTATGATTTAGAAAATTTAGCTGAAGAAAGCAAAGTGTGCTGTTTATGTACTGCCCCAAAGCACTTAATATTCTCCGGACAGTTTACAGTTTAATTATGCAAGATATACATTGCCCCCTCCCTGCGAGCTGTGTACTCAATTTACTGACCTCAGCAGGATGGAAGGCTGAGTCAACCTCAAATTGGCTGTCTGAGACTGCTGGGATAGATAGAACTCAGGTCATGAGCAGAGTCTCAAATGCGGTACTGCAATTTCACCACTTTACGGCAAGGCCCAATGAATGATATGCTGGAGGAAGTTGGTGGGTGCCTTTCAATTTATAGCGAAGCCAAGGTGAAGTATAAATTGGAAGCCTCTCCCCAACTTTTCTCAGAACTGAGGAAGCTGCTTGGATGAGTAGTGAAACGTTTCAGTCCTGCAAGACAAGAAGTCCAGTGGCCAGGACTCAACTCCCAGATGTGTCTAAATCACTGCATTAAGAGGCTTAGTGGAAGACAGGGGAAGGATGCAGGAGCCTTGAGTTCAAATCTGCACCTATGAAAATTCACTGCAGGCCGACAATAGCAATTCACCCCTTGAACATCTCACATACCTTGGGGGTTACTGTGGGTCAAAGCTAAATGGTAAATCAATGGTTATATAAATCCCATTGAGTCAATGGATCTACTCTAGATGGAACTAATCAGGGGGTCATTATCCCAGGTGTTTTGTCATCTGGTGGATTTCACTCATTCCTCTTCTAGGAATATGATGCTGCAGTTAATTTCAAGAGAGTTAGAATCATAGAATCCTAGAGTTGGAAGAGACCTCAAGGACCATCCAGTCCAACCCCCTGCCATGCTGGAACCCCCATCACAGTATTTCTGACAGGTGGCCATCCAGCCTCTGCTTAAAAACCTCCAAAGAAGGAGACTCCGCCACCCTCCTTTGTGGCAGCATCTTCCACTGCCGAACAGCTCTAACTGTCATGAAGTTCTTCCTAAAGTTCACATGGAATCTCTTTTCCTGTAGTTTGAAAATATTGCCCCGAGTCCTAGTCTCTGAAGCCACAAATATGTCTGTTAATTAGAAATCAGCTGGGTGGCGATCTACTAATATCTACGTATTATGTTTACAACCAGATTCCCTCCACTAAGGTAAGTGGATGCAAAAGATGTGTTTCCTCTCTGCATCATCCTAAAAGGAATCCTGCAAGGAAGATGAGGGCAGCCGCATGAGAGAGGAACTGAGCCAAGGGCACCCACCCCAGCAGGGATTTCAACCTGAGGTAGAAGAACCTTCCTCCTTCTGGGCAATCCGTCAAGCGTCATCCATTGACTTTGCACCCTGCAGCCTTCCTGGTTTAAGGGAAAGCACTGCGAAATTGATTTTAGAGGAACACTAATGGAAATATTTAAACTTAAGACAAGTACTTTCCTTTTTAAAAATGAATTGAATTGCCCCCTTCCTGCTAGGAAATTCATACATGGACCGTTATATGAAGTGATCAAACTGCAGTACTGCAATCCAAACTCTGCTCACGACCCAGGGTCAGTCCCAGGTAGCCTGCTTGAGGTTCACTCAGCCTTCCAGCCTTCTGAAGTCAGTAAAATGAGTACAATACCAAGCTCACGGGGTCGGGGTGGGGGAGGAGGGGGAGGTGTGCAATCTGTAGTGTGCATAATTAAACTGTAAACTGTGCAGAGGATGCTTTAAGATCCATGGGGCAGCATATAAGAAGCACACTTGGCTTTTTTTTTCTATGCTTGATTTCAATGCATCACCCTGCTGAGGAAGACTCAGTAGATCCATCTTCTGTCCACTTACTTGCTTGCTTGCTTGTTTATTTGTTTATAGTTGATTTCTAGACCACGCATCTGGTAACAAGATCGCTCTGGGCGATTTGCAACAGTTAAATAAATACAAACAGAATAACAAAACAAATAAAAAAACAACAAAGCCAGTCTGTTACTAGATTATGTAAGAAAGCCTTGGAAGAAACATTTCATACAAGAGAACTTAACTGTATATGGAGAAAAAGCAAAGTGGCCTGCTTATAAACATCCCCATACCACTTCATGTAGTCTCTGGGCAGTTTACAGTTTTAATTACAGTATGCAGGCTACACATTAACCTCCCCCCAAGTAAGCTGGGTACTCATTTTACCGACCTCGGAAGGATGGAAGGCTGAGTCAACCATGAGTCTGCTACCTGGGATTGAACCCCAGGTCGTGAGCATAGTTTTACCCGCAGCACAGGCCACCAATTTCGGCATCTACACTCCAACAAGATTCTTCTTTCCAAATTTGAGAAGTTTTGTTTGGTATAAAACAAGAGCAGAAGCATTCATCGCAAGAGAGAACTACAGGACAGCCTTTATGTCTGTTTCCTAGCCTATGGCTATACTAGAGGATGTCTGCAATCACTAATAGGATTTTAAAGCCACAACGAACATCACTCTATTTTAGATACACTGTATAAGCATAGGGTTTTGTCATATACAGTACTTGATCAGACTATTCACCCATCTCGCCTACTTTTGAGTAGCAAAATCTTTTGAGGGCATCAAATGGAGCTTTTTTTCTGGTTGCTAACCAGTGGCCTTATTTATTGGAGGGCATCATGAATACTCTGATTTTTTTCTCTCTCTCTGAACAATTAACCTATGTTGTGTGTGTGTGTGTGTTGTGTCGTTACAGTCCTGACTGACTCTTCGTGACCCCATGCCCATGGGGTTTTCTTGGCAGGAATACTGGAGAGGTTTGCCAGTTTCTATTCCCGGTGCCTACAGCAACTGGTATTCTCTGGTGGTCTCCCATTCAAGTACTAACCAGGGCTGACCCTCCTTAGCTTCTGAAATCAGACGAGATTGGATGTGCCTATGTTGGATCTCAGCTATTCCAGGAAAGTCTGACAGAAGAGAAAAGTCTTCTGCTTGCAGGAGGAGAGCAAAGATGGAACAGAAGGGGGCCTCTAGTGGGAGGGAGTTCCAAAGTCTGGGAGCAGCAACAGAGAAGGCCCTCTCCTGTGTCTCCATCAGATGCACCAGTGAGGGTGGTGGGACTGAGAGAAAGGCCTCCCCCGAGGATCCTTATGTCTAAGCAGGCTTATGGAGGGAGATGCGGTCCTTGAGATTTCATGGCTGATATCTCATTGCTAAATCCAACTAAGGGCAGTCCTACCGAATCAACAGCTAAATGGTAAATCAATGGTTATATAAATTGAGTCAATGGATCTACTCCAGATGGAACTAATCAGGGGGTCATTATCCCAGGTGTTTTGTTATCTCTTGGATTTCACTCATTCATTCCTCTTCTAAGAATGAGATGCTGCAGTTAATTTCAAGAGAGTTAGAATCAGAAGAGACCTCAAGGGCCATCCAGTCCAACCCCCTGCCATGCAGGAACCCCCATCACAGGACTCCCGACAGATGGCCATCCAGCCTCTGCTTAAAAACCTCCAAAGAAGGAGACTCCACCACCCTCCTTTGTGGCAGCATATTATTCCACTGCCAGACAGCTCTAACTGTCATATAAGTTCTTCCTAATGTTCAAATGGAATCTCTTTTGCTGTAGTTTGAAACCATTTCCCCGAGTCCTAGTCTCTGAGGCCATGAAAAACAAAGCTGCTCCCTCTTCAATATGACATCCTTTCAAATATTTAAACATAGCTATCATATCTCCTATCAGCCTTCTTGCAATATTAGGGTGGGGTAACCACGCCCTGGATGTATCACCAAGAGGTCAGCTTGTCTTGGAACCCATTCCTTTGTTGGCTTTTCCTACAGCCAGCTCCAGATAACTAAAGGGTTGCGAAAGTGCTAATTTCCAATCCTCCTGCTCTCCAAGGAAATGTCTCACACCTGCCTTTGCCTGTCTTGCTGTGCCTCTCTTGGGTCTTGGTTGCTTGTAAATATATCATGATCCATCATCTCCTTCAGCAGCCCCACATAGTTCAGTTTCTGGTAGCTATGAGGGACCTGGAGGATGACCTTCAGAATTCCAGCTGTCCTGAGCATAAGACGGGGCCTGTGGGTTCCATTGCTTTGTTTTGGGAGATTTCTTTTGCTCCTCTGGTGTCCCGGTTTTTGCAAACGCACAACTGCAAAACAGGTTCAAGCGGAGGAACAGGTTTAAAGACTGTAATTGATGTTAAACGGAAGTATCCTAAAAAGTGTACAGTGGAACCTTGACTTACGTCATTAATCCGTTCCAGTGGTCTAGACTTAAGTCAAACATGATTTAAGTCAAACGAACGTTTCCCATAGAAAGTAATGGGAAAGCGGATTAATCCGTTCCAGATGATGAAAAAGACCCTCGAAAACAGCAATTTAACACAAATTTGACTGGGGCAGGAGATTCCTTCTGGGGATGTAAATGAAATATCTCTCCAAAGAGAGGAGGAGGCAGTGGAATTATAGTCCACAAGTTATATGCCTCCACTTTTTAATGTTCATAGCAACAATGTCTAACATTTAAGTTTTACTGATTTTTAACTTGACGTTCCAAGTTCTGAACAACTCTATGCTTACCATTAGAGTCCCATAACTGTACAGCTCCCCAACTAAAATGCTTCCATTGTGGACCAGACTTCTGCAGCCAGATTTTTTACAAGACTGAGCCGACTGTCTAACCAGCGAGGCCAGCCCTGAGCTCCCGGCCCTTCTTCTCCTCCGGCAGCAGCGGCGGCTTCAGTCAGGCCGAGGACCAGCTCCAGGTGCTCTGAGCTGGCCTCGCCGAAGCCACCGCTGCCGGAGGAGGGGAAGAAGGCAGGAGCAGTTTGGAGGCGGCAGCCGCGATGCTGGGTTGTGGATGCCGCCTGATTCCAGTGCCTTGCGCCGGGGCTCCGAGATGTAAGTCAAAGCCTGCGACTCAAGTCAAACAGGCCCCTTCTTGCTGCAAGTCAAATATGATGCAAGTCAAGCAGTATGTAAGTCAAGGTTCCACTGTATTTCCTTTTAGCTCTGTTGCACATCCACAGTATCTCACGTGCTACAATAAAAAGGAATGATCCCATCTATATATTTAAAGAGCAAGCATCCCTTTCATTTGAATGGCAATACTTTTGCTCTTGCTGCCTAGATGCCCCAAGTACATCCGATCTCTCCTGATTTAGGAAGCTAAGCAGGGTCAGCCCTGGTTAGTACTTGGATGGGAGACCACCAGGGAATACCAGGTGCTGTAGGCGCCTGGAGTAGGAACTGGTAAACCACTCCAGTATTCCTGCCAAGAAAACTCCATGGACGTGGAGTCACGAAGGGTCGGTCACGACTGTAACGACACAACACACACACACTTTTGCTTTACATACTCTGCAGGAGTCATTTTGGAGTCTACTGGCTGTTTCAGCTGGAGCATCTATTTTCTTTAAAGTACAGTGGCACCTTGTATAAAGGAATTAATTCGTTCCAAATGAAATTATGTTAAGCAAATTTTCCTTTATACAAATTTCCCATAGAAATGCATTGAAAATGGAGTACCGTATATACTTGAGTATAAGTCAACCCGAGTATAAGTCGAGGCCCCCAATTTAACCCCCCAAAATTGGGGAAACTTATTGACTCGAGTATAAGTCTAGGGTGGGAAATATAGCAGTGCCAGGCAGCTCCTCCTTTGTGAGCCGGGGGAGTGGTGCGTGATGTTTAAAATGACTTTTAGGCATCGAGGCAAGTGCTTGCCAGTGGCTAAAAGTCATTTTAAACATCACGCACCACTCCCCCGTGATGCAGAAGGGAGTCAGGAGAAGCGGTGTGCATTGTTTAAAATGACTTTTAGCCACCGACCCAAACACTTGCCTCAGTAGCTAAAAGTATTGACCCAAATATAAGTCGAGGGCCCCTTTTATTCAGCCCAAAATTAGGGCTGGAAAACTAGACTTATATTCGAGTATATACAGTAATCCCATTTTTATGTTGTACAGATTTGCCCCATAGGCGATTCTGTTAAGCAAATTTCCCCTCTCTCCGGAATTTGTTATGTTGTACAGATTTTACGTTATACAAACTGATTGTTATGCAAGGGTCTACTGTATCATATTCTCTACACTGTTATCATTACTTTTCCACCATCCACATGACATTTCTTTTATCTTATTTTGTACAGTCCCCTGTTCTGTGGTCTTCTGCCCTTTTCAAATCTTGTAAAAGCAAGGTTTATTTTCAGTCATGGTTTGTTCCAGGGATAAAACTTCCCATTTGTGACTAATGTTGGTGGTGAGACCTTTGGGTTGAAGCTTTCAGTTAGCTTTCAGTATTCTGACTGTCCTCAAGGTTTAAATACGGACCTTTCAGAGGTCGATTTCTTAAATACTTTTAAAAAATATTTCTTTTTAAAAACCAAATTTATTTATTTATTTATTTGCAGAGAGGAGAAATGCTGAATAACAGAGACATGTATGTCATGATTCAGAGTTGCTTCCAAAACATATAAGCCAGGCATGTCCAAACTTCGGCCCTCCTGATGTTTTGGACCACAACTCCCAGTATTCTAAGCTTAGAATTCCAATGGCAAAGGACTGTGGGAACTGCAGTCCAAAACATCTGGAGGGCCGAAGTTTGGACATGCCTGATATAAGCCATTCATGGCACATTCTTAAAGCCTCCACCACGAATCCGCTTCATATCTCCGTGGCAGGCCAGCGCTGGCACCCTGAAAGGCTTGCGTGTCCCCTCTGTACGTAAATGTGCAGCTTTTTGTGTCTTGCAGTCTCGAGGGACGACCCTGGGATCTGCAGGGAGGTTCCGCTGCCCGTCCTGCCGCCACGAAGTGGTCCTGGACCGTCATGGCATTTATGGGTTGCAACGGAACCTTTTGGTGGAAAACATCATCGACATTTACAAGCAAGCATCAGCCAGGGGCCCAGAGAGGTTTGTGACTTTGCCACAGAGATTTTGTCTCTGTCTCTGTCTCTGTCTGTCTGCCTGTCTGTCTGTCTGTCTGTCTGTCTGTCTGTCTCTGTCTCTGTCTCTGTCTCTGTCTCTCTCTCTCTCTCTCTCTCTCTCTCTCTGTGTGTGTGTGTGTGTGTGTGTGTGTGTGTGCATGTGCGTTTACTGTCTTTGTTGCCTCTCAAATTACTGTATAGGTCAGTGTGGGTGAACCTACAGCACGTGTGCCAAAGGTGGCACTCGGAGCCCTTTCTGTGGGCACCCAACATCGCCCCTTCACTGCCACCTGTATTCAGGTTAAATTGCTGTATTAGCACTTTGTGAATAATTAGTGGGTTATGAATCACAGTTTGGGCACTCGGTCTCTAAATGGTTCACCACCCCTGGTATAGTTGAATATTACAGTCATATAGTGAGACATCCGTATCTCATGCTGCTGAATCGTCACAGCTTGGAAAATATTGCCGTTTGGTTTCTGTTCCCAGAAAACCCACAACTAACTGACCATGCCGGCTGGGGGATTGTGGGTTATAGTCCAAACCAGGAACTTACTCAAGCTGTGTGGTGGTGTAGGAAACTCAGTGAAAACGGACAGAAACATTAAGTTCTCTGTTATGTCTCATGACTCATCTCCAGTTGACCCCCCTCCCTTGTATCCTTCCCACAAAACCAAGACCACTCTCTTCAGGCAGGCTTTGGAAGTCAGGATTAAGTCCCCAAATGTTGAGTGGATCTTTCAAGGTACATTGGCCACGGTATCTGATGACCTTGTCCTTCTTTCATAATCAAATCATTATTAATTTCCACCTTGTTGGTCCCCATTATTTTTTTCTCTTTATGGACATCACCAATGGGTTCAGGTAGCCAGCTCAAGGTTGACTCACCTTTCTATTCTTCCAAGGTCCATAAAATGAGTACTCAGCTCGCTGGAGGGGCAAGTTGTTGTTTGCATAAACATAGTAAACTCCACACTGTGGGGTGGTATATAACTTTAAACTATAACATCAATATTAGTCATTCTTAGTGACAGAGATCTAGATCAGCGTTTTTCAACCACTGTTCCGCGGCACACTAGTGTGCCGCGAGATGTTGCCTGGTGTGCCGTGGGAAAAATTGAAAAATTCTAAAGAAATTCAACTCCCACAGCTGGGAGGCGCTATAAATAGCGTCCAAGGGCCAGCTTGGCTCCTCCCCCGTGAGGCCCGCGGCGCTGGCATCACTTCCTCCCCGGCCGGACCTGGCCCCGCTCATTCTCTTAGTGTTTGCCCTGTGCCTGCCGCCGCCGCCGCGACTCGCTCGCTTCCCTCTCCCCCCCTCCTTTTTTTACCCTGGACCACCACCACCCCTTTCCTGGGAGCTACCAAGGGACTGAGCCGCCCGACAGCCCGCCCGCCAACACGAGCCGGCCCGGGAGCCCCAGCCCAGAACAAACCACCAGGTGAGGGGAAGGGGAGGAGGGGCGCCCGGCTGCCCCACAAGCACCGCGGCAGGGCTGCGAGGAGGAGGGGATGGAGGAGGCCTCCGCCGGGCCTGGGCTGAGGAGGCGGGCGGGGGGGGGCTACTGGCACGGCTGGACGGCCGGCCTTTAGGGTCCGGGAGGGGAAGAGCCGTCTCTGAGGGGCCCCCGATGGGTTCCTTGAAGTCTTGCCCCTTTCTGTCTTGGGTCGCCCTCTTCTCTCTCTCTGTCTTTTCTTTCTCCCCCCCACCTCTCTCTTTCCATTCGTACCCTTTCCCCTCTTCATAGAAACGTGCTCATTTCTAGCCTGCATATGTGTATGTCTAGCAGCCTGCCTACTGTAATTAAAACTGTAAACCGCCCAGAGACTCCTTGAAGTAGTATGGGGCAGTATACAAGCAGAACACTTTCTGCCTTCTTTCCTTCCTGCCTTCCTTCATCCTCCTCCCCTCCTGTCGCTGGACTTGCTGAAGCCATCTGCCTTGGCCACAGTGTGGAGAGCAAGATGGGCTTTTGGGTCTTATTTGTGTTCCTGGAGAGTCAGTGCCCCTTCTCAGGTCTCCACTGGACACAGAAGTCCATGCAGGGCAAAATGTCTTTAAAAAAACAAAACAGGTAAGTGGGAACTGGGTGCTAGAGAGCGGGCTGCCTCAATCTGTGGCCCCTCTGTCCTGCTTCTCCCTACACCAGCAATGGCGAACCTTTTAGAGACTGATATAGGCACAGAGTTAAACTTTTTAACATTTTCTAATGGTGGTGTGCCTCGTTATTTTTTTCATGAAACAAGTGTGCCTTTGCCCAAAAAAGGTTGAAAAACACTGATCTAGATCAGTGATGGCAAACCGTTTAGAGAATGAGCGCCCAAAATGCAATTCAAAACCCACTTGTTTTTCGCAAAGTGCCAATACGACAATTTAACCTGAATACAGTGGTAATGTTGTTCCCCGCCATTTTGCAGTTCATATGATGAAAGGCTAAAACATTTGGAGCTCTTTAGTCTGGAAAAAAGGCGCCTGAGGGGGGATATGATTGAGACATACAAAATAATGCAGGGCATGAGTAAAGTGGATAGAGGGAAGCTCTTCTCCCTCTCACAAAATACCAGAACTAGGGGACATACAGTCAAATTGAGGGCTGGGAGACTAAGAACAGACAAAAGAAAATATTTTTTCACCCAGCGCATTGTTGGTCTGTGGAACTCCCTGCCACAGGATGTGGTGATGGCATCTGGCCTGCATGCCTTCCAAAGGGGATTGGACAGATTCCTGGAGGAAAAGTCCATCACAGGTTACAAACCATGATGGAGATGTGTAATCTCCAGGCGTAAAACCGGGGTACTTCAAGGGCCAGATGCAGGGGAGTGGTATCAGGAGACAGATATCTAGTTTCATGTGCTCCCAAACGCATCTGGTGGGGCCACTGTGAGATCCAGGAAGCTGGACTAGATGGGCCGTTGGCCTGATCCAGCATGGCTCTTCTTATGTTCTTAAGTTCTTATATACTGCGGTCCCGGTATATTGCGGGATCGCAGTATATAAAACAAAGGGCTCCAGGGGCAAGCTGCATGGGCCAGTTTGAGGCCTCTTGAATTTACCCCAGGCCTGGTGCTGCCCCAAATGGGCCTCCGATGGGCTTCCTGGACCTGTCGGAGGCCCGGCGAACCAGAAGTCACTTCCAGAAAACCATTTATGGGGCCTCCGACAGGCCCAGGAAGCCCATCGGAGGCCCATTCGGGGCAGCATGAGGCCTCAGGTAAGTGTAGGAGGCCCCAGATAGGCTCCGCTGTGATGGGTGAGAGATTACTGCACCCCGAGTTACAAATGCTTTGGGTTCTCCCTTCGGGGTTTGTTATGCCCAGAGCACAGAGAGAACTCCTAGTTCCCTGAGCTCCTGGCCCTCTGAAGATGCCAGCCACAGAGCCTGGCGAAACGTCAGGAAGAAAAACTTCCAGAACACGGCCAAATAGCCCGAAAAACTCACAACAGCTATAAAAATACATTATCTCCAAATGTGTAGATGGTTCCTAGCACTTTGCTGCCATCGTTTGGGAAAGGGCGGTTTTCAGATGTAATGAAACTATTCATAACATTTCTTTTCAAATACAACTTTGTTACATTCTCATTGCCTCCAAAAGTAACTAGTTATAGCCACCTATGTTACTGATAACTAGCAATTTCCAAGCGCCAGCATGGAAGGAAGGAGTGATTTAATGCTCTCTTTGGCCACTAGAGGTCTCTGTGTCCTGTGTTAAAAAATCATGATCTTTCATTTCAAGACAGCTTTATTCTTCCCGTTCCCTCCTTTTTTCTTTTTCTTTTTTCTTTTTTCTTTTTTCTTTTTTCTTTTTTTGCAGCTGGAGATGCCTTACACAGAACAAGTGCAACAAAACCAGAAACGCTGCTTTTTAACAAATACCAAAATGCTGTCTTCTTTGTTCAGAAGAAGCCAAGATAAATTCTGGGATTATTAACGGTCCCTGAGGTGTTGCAGAATGCAACCACCCGGAGTGGCTAGGATGGGTCAGGGCTCTGTCGGGAAGCTGTTTATCCTGCTTTGTGTTTCGTTCAGCTTTCCACAGTCCTTTTGTGACAACCTTGCACAGCTGTACGAACACTGCCGTCTTGAAAGACTGCTGAGAACCTCATGAGATATAAGTATATAGCTTAGGATCAGGATCTCTGAAGGATTTCCCTCCTCCTTCCAGAAATCTGAGATCTTGAGAAAGCCAAATGGGTGAATAAACCAGGCTAAGGCTCTTTCTGTAGCTCTACCTCAGTTGTGGGACTCCCTCTCATCTAATTCCATCCTTGTTGAGCATCTACATCTTGCTTATGGAGGATATGATTGAGACGTACAAAATTATGCAGGGCATGAGTAAAGTGGATAGAGGGAAGCTCTTCCCCCTCTCACAAAATACCAGAACTAGGGGACATCCACTCAAATTGAGGGTTGGGAGAGTGAGAACAGACCAAAGAAAATATTGTTTTACCCAGCGCATTGTTAGTCTGTGGAACTCCCTGCCACAGGATGTGGTGATGGCATCTGGCCTGGATGCCTTCAAAAGGGGATTGGACAGAGATTCCTGGATGAAAAGTCCATCACAGGTGACAAACCATGATGGGGATGTGTAATCTTCAGGCTTAAAACTGGTATACTTCAAGGGCCAGATGCAGGGGAGTGGTAGAGATGTAAAATTTCCAGAAATTTGGAAGCTTGGGGGAAAAAAACTGTTTTCCCCCCATTTTTTTCTGGAAAAAATTGGATTTTTTTGGAAAAAATTGAAAAAAAAGCTACATTAGCACTCCCCACCCGCTTTTACAGCTTGAAAGTCATTCTGTTACTTTAGGAAGATAAAATATGACTATGAACAATTTGACTTGGTATAAAATTATCATAACTAACATATTAAAATATAGTGTATCCAATTACAGTTTCACATTACAGTTTCACAACTGAACGGTTCTCTCTTTGGCTTACTTCCATGTATAACATGACCCTCAATTTTAAAATTTAAAGTCTAAAATCCAAAATCTAACAATTTTAGCCAAAAATATAATCTTATACAGTACATGGAAAAATACTGTAACAATCCAGGTGCAGCATTTTGGACCCTCTGGAGTTTCCAATCCAAACACTTTCCAAAGGCAGCCCCACGTGGAGTGCATTACAGTAATCCAGCCCCAACCTCTCCTTCCTTCCCCATCAGACCTCTGCTAAAAAGCGAGCACCCAACCTGTGAAGAACATGAAGACGAGAAGATCAACATCTACTGTGTGACGTGTGCCGTGCCCACGTGTTCCCTCTGCAAAGTTTTCGGGGAGCACAAGGAGTGTGAAGTGGCGCCCCTCTCAGATATCTACACCAAGCAAAAGGTGGGCTAGCAATGGCTCTCCTCTGAAATCAGTAGTCCCAGGGAGATCAAGAGCCAGGAACCTCTTTGGGTTGGAAGACCAAATTTCATTCCAGAGAAGTTGTTCTACCAATGGGTGGGGATAAAGTCTTTAGAGTGGAGCCTAAAATCAGAGGCGTAGCAAGGGTTGGGAGCGCCCGGGACAAAGTCAGGTTTTTCTGCCCCTCCTGCCCCCCCCAACCACATCGCACTCTCCCATGCTAGACCGGGATCAAGGCGAGGAAGAGGAGAAGGAGGGCGCGCCAGCCACCATGCTTGCCACATGCCTGCCTGCCTGCCTGCTCTGCCGCTCGCCTGGCCTGCACGGACTCGGCCGGTTTGACCCACTTTCCCTGGCCCGGGGAAGGTGCCTCCCAGACATCCTCTGGGGTCCTCTTTCCCCTTCCCCCAGAAAACCACCATGCGGTATGGGTGCCAAGGGCAGCAGTGCCCCTCCTTTCTGCACCGCCCAGCACCTTGCTGCCTTGCCTTTTTAGAGCTTTTTTTTATTCCCCTGCGGCCGATATAACCTTGAGGTTTGGAAGAGTGAGAACAGACAAAAGAAAATATTTTTTCACCCAGCACGTTGTTAGTCTGTGGAACTCCCTGCCACAGGATGTGGTGATGGCATCTGGCCTGCATGCCTCCAAAAGGGGGTTGGACAGATTCCTGGAGGTAAAGTCCATCACAGGTTACAAACCATGAGGGAGATGTGTCATCTGCAGGCTTAAAACCGGGGTACCTCAAGGACCAGATGCAGGGGAGACAGATATCTAGTCTCGTGCGCTCCCAGACACATCTGGTGGGGCCATTGTGAGATACAGGAAGCTGGACTAGATGGGCCTTTGGCCTGATCCAGCATGGCTCTTCTTATGTTCTTATGTTCTTATGTTCTCTAAACTAGACAATGAAATACAAACACTATACCTCTGAAACTGCTTCTGTTTTTAATGGGTGCACGGAATAGTGGCAGATCCTACACTTAAGGAGGGAATCCTTAAGTGTTTTTTAAAGTGTCTTCTTGGTGTATTGAGGGTGAGCCCCGGGATACTGGGGGTGGGGGTGGGGGATGAACACACAGCAGTGTTCTTGGTGGCAAGCCCATCTGACGTTATCCATTCTCCCCTTGAGACGGAGCTGACCGATGGGATTGGTGGTCTCGTGGCTGCAAATGACAGGATCCAGGCCTACATTGGAGACTTGCAAAGCACGAGCCGGAATATCGAGGTAGGAGGCTGGTTCTCTCAGCAATTTGGTCTTGCAAGGTCAACGGGCATCGTCTGGGTTGCTTCTGTCAGAGGCTGCTTGAGTCATCTGGTGAATAGTCTTCTCTCCACACAGACTCCTGCGAAGTCTTAATGTTCAAATGACTAATTGCATGGCAGAAATGACCGTTTCCTCAGGTTGATTAAGAGTCATACAGCTCATCTGCTTGCTTCTTTCAAGGCCCGCCAAATAGGTTATGAAGACTGATAGTCAGATGAAATGATCATGAAGCCCGTGTCATACAACCAAATGACAGTTAAAATGTGGGTTTTGTGCAGCAGGGGGCTTAGACCTAGGCTGTTACTTCACGTCCCTCTCACTGCTGTTTGTGGTTCCATTTGGGACCGGTATGAGGAAATCGTACCGCACGTCCATTGCGTGACAACGGGAGTTCGTCCCGACCATGCCCCCTGAACTGAGATTAAAGCGTGATGAGCCATTCCTGGGCTCAGGAATCTGCTTGTCTCAGTTCTCGTTCTGAGACGAGTGCCCGTGAGGTAAGGCTCATCACACAACGTGCCATTCTCCATCTAGTGGCAGGAGTGCGTATTGCCGTTTGCCAGTACATTCCCTATGGAGTCAGCAACACAGTGCAGAGAGATTAAAAGACAAATGCCTCAAATTTAGCTCCGTAACACATTGAAGGCAAAGTTGAGGAGATTCGAAAGACTGAAAAACGGAAGGTCGGACCAAAAACAACAACAACCCGAGAGCAAAGGCTGAGAAGTTCAGATGTTGTCACAAAACAAGGATGTGCAGTAACAGTCATCACGGTACCATCAATCACACCTGTGGGTACACGGGAACAGGGACAGTACCAGGACAAGACCACGTGACCGTGAGTGATGTGATCACAAAACGAACGTCAACTCGGAACGAGGAAGGACGTGAAGTAACCGTGTTAGTTCAGCCTATAATATGGACAGGTGGTCATTATGGCGTTCCGTGCAATGCCCCTAGCCTTTTCAAAGGCTATTGACAAGCACCACCATTAATTCGCTCTTCCGCTGCCAACAAATAGTTTCTCTTGTAAATTAATGTTTTCCAGATTTATTTAAATTGAATAAATTTAAACTGAATATTTATTTATTTATTTATTTATTTATTTATTTATTTATTTATTTATTGTATTTATAGACTACCCATCTTCCAGACGGAATAAAGGTGGTGGCTCAGCAGGCGAGAGTACTGAAACTGTCGGCTGCAAAGTCAGCAGCTCGGTGGCTCAAATCCCGGGTGCCACGCAGCAGAATGAGCTCCCACTGTTAACCCCAGTTCCTGCCAGCCTAGCAGTTCGAAAGCATGTAAATGCAAGTAGATAAATAGGTACCGCTGTAAAAAGCGGGAAGGTGAACAGTGTTCCGTGCGCAGAAATGCGTTCAACCATGCCAGCCATATGACCACGGACTTGCACAACACTGGCTCTTTGGCTTGGAAATGGAGATGAGCTCCACTCCTAGAGTCGGACACGACTAACACACATATGTGGGGGGAACCTTTACCTTTTTAGAAGAAAAAGAATAAAGGGTAATTTATTCTGGTACAAACAAAAGGAAGAATATAGCTTAAATACACTTACGTTAGGTTATAGACAAAGTTGGTCACTTGCACACCCTGTTCTTACGTTTATAGACACACTCAGTACTTAAATATTCTCACAGAAGTTTCTAACATCCTATCTCTTCTCTTCCGGTTCCTTCTCTGTTTCTCTCCCAGTCTTTCAAATCTAGTGTTCTCTTCAATTCCCCTCAACCGGGTTCTCTCTTTCTCTTTTTCTTGTTCAACTTCTAATTCAGTTTAAATCAGTCTGGAAAGCATTAATTTACTAGAGAAACTAGTTGGTGGCAGCGGAAGAGCGAATTAGAAGCGGTGCTTGTCAATAGCCTGTGATTGGGCTGGGGCCATAGCATAGAAACGTCACAGTCATATTCACAGGTGGCACACTGCTTAAACTGAACTTCTGTAGTCAAGACAGCTCATGCATTGAGTTTAATCCCGATGGGCTCAGGTAGCCTGCCTTGAGGTTCACTTAGCCTTCCACCCTTTCAAGGTCAGTACACTGACTCCTCAGCTAGTGTGGGAAGGACAACGTAGTGGCTGCGTCATTAAACTGCAAATCTCTCAGAGAGCGCTTTAAGTGCTACGGGGTGGTATGTAAACACCACGTAGTTGATGCTTCTCATCTCTTTTTTCCTCACATTCCTCCCACCCCTGCCAGCCAGTGACTAGTTTGATTTGAAGAAAACAACAACAACAACAAAACACCAAGAGGCAGAGCTTCCGTATGGTAAAAAGAGTGTGTTAAGCAGAGTGTGGTATTAAGGATATTTGATTTAGGCAATTTCACTCAGATTGTGGCATGACTCTTCTCTGCATGAGTCAGGCTGAATCAAAGATTTTTAACTGCAGGGTAGTTGGATGGGGGAAGCCCCCCTGCGAGGCTTTGAAAGGGTGTTCAATTTATGTTTTGATTCCCCGCCCTCACCTTCAGCAGATGGTAGACAAAAGGCTTTTGTCACAAGCAAAGTAAAGTAGATTTGGGGAAGCTGGTAGGTGTGATTCTGTGACTTCTGAAACTGCTGCTAGCGTTAATGGATTCTTCTGTATATAAACATCCTTTTCTGCAGAAGAAAGAAAATATGCCTTGTGGTTTTTAAAGCATCTGTCCTATTCTTATTGGAAATACGCAGAGCTTGGAAAAGTTACTTCTCTTGGATTACAGAACCAAAAGTCTTCTGGCTAGTATGATCATTGCCCTGGGGATTCTGAAACCTGTAGACAAAAAAAAATGGCCTGAATTCTCCAAATAGATATTTGTAGGGCATTATTATTACTATTGAATCATAGAATCATAGAGTTGGAAGAGACCTCAAGGGCCATCTAGTCCAACCACCTGCCATGCAGGAACCCCCATCACAGTATTTCCGACAGATGGCCATCCAGCCTCTGCTCAAAAACCTCCAAAAAAAAAAAAAGACTCCACCACCCTCCGTGGCAGCATATTCCACTGCCAGACAACTCTAAATGTCAGGAAATTCTTCCTAATGTTCAATTGAAATCTCTTTCCCTGTAGTTTGAAACCATTGCCCTGAGTCCTAGTCTCTGAAGCCATGGAAAACAAACCTGTTCCCTCTTCAATGTGGCATCCTTTCAAATATTTAAACATAGCTATCATATTCCCCCCTCAGCCTTCTTTTTGAAAGGCTAAACATTCCCAGTTCCCTAAGCCATTCCTCATAAGACATTTCCTCCAGAACTTCAACCATCCTGGTCGCCCTCTTCTGCACTCGCTCGAGGTTGTCAACATCCTTTTTAAATTGAGGTGCACAGAACTGGACACAGGACTCCAGGTGGGGTCTGATCAGAGCAGAATAGAGTGGTAATATCACTTCCCTTGATCTAGACACTATGGTTATTATTATTGGTCTGTTCTGTGTGGTTAAATCTTAAACCAAGTAAGTGAGACACTTAAGAAGTGGTTTTATTCGTCCTACCTACCCCATGAGAGTCCATGGCTGAGCAGAGATTCGAACCCAGTTCTCCTGGGTCTTAGTCCATCATTCTGCCCATCACATCACACTGGGCACCCTCATATTACTATTATTTAAAGTGCTCTTGTGGACTGAGCAGAAGGGGTGGTATGTCTGTGAAGATTCTCAAGTTATCCAGGTGAATTTATCTGGAAGTTGAGTCATGGCAACCTTGAACGGGTCCAGAGGAGGGCAACCAGGATGTTTAAAGGTCTGGAAGAAAAGTCTTATGAGGAATGGTTTAGGGAGCTGGGAATGTTTAGCCTTACAAAAAGAAGGATGATAGTTATGTTTAAATACTTGAAAGGATGTCGTATTGAAGAGGGGAATGGTTTGTTTTCCATGGCTTCAGAGACTAGAACTTGGGGCCATGGTTTCAAACTATAGGAAAAGAGATTCAAATTAAACATTAGGAAGAACTGCATGATGGTTAGAGCTGTTCGGCAGTGGAATAAGCTGCCACAGAAGGTGGTGGAGTCTCCTTCTTTGGAGGAAGTTTTTAAGCAGAGGCTAGATGGCCATCTGTCGGGGGTATTGTGATGGGGGTTCTTGCATGGCAGGGGGTTGGATTGGATGGCCCTTGAGGTCTCTTCCAACTCTATGATTCTATAAGTTTAAGAAAAGTCCAGTTGCCATTAGAGATGGGCACGACTCAAAAAAATAATTTTTCGTTTTTCGTTTTTCGTTTAGGGGGGTCCGTTTCGGTTCGTTTTCGTTTTTCAGGGTGTGTGTGTGTGCACATTTTTCATTTTTGTTACGAAACGAAATGAAAAAACAAAAACGAAAATGGAAATTTTTCGTTTCGTTAGCATTCTTTTCAATGCAATGTGTCTGCCGTAACGAAAACGAAAAACATGGCAAAAATTTTCGTTTCGTTTCCGTTGTCGTTTTGCTTCTGAAAATTTTTTCGTTTTCGTTTTGTTGCGAAACGAAACGAAAAAACGAAAACGAAAATGAAAATTTCGCTGAGTCATGCCCATCTCTAGTTGCCATGACTCAACTTCCAGAAAAAGGGGTGGTACTACACTTTGCTTGTGCGATTTGGTGTAAAACAACCAACCAGCTTGGCCATTGCTCGGAACCGTGGTTAGTTTATAGCTGAATGCAGAAGCTTTGGATTTCCTCTGCATGCTACAAAACAAGATGAGGAGGAAGCGTACCAGTAGCACCCAAGGCTTGTGAAGACTTGTTTGTGTTGGGGGATGCCATGGTTTGTTACAATGGAAATGGATCATTTGGTCCCCAGCTGGCATCTGCTGATTGAAAATGCTCTCGACTTTTTTTGTGTGTGTGTGCAGGACAATTGCAAAGCTCAGAAGCAGGCCCTGGGCGAGAAGTTTGACCGCATGTGCGCCATTCTGGAGGAGAGGCGCAAGATCATGTTGCAGAGGATCACATATGAACAAGAGAACAAGGTTCAGCACTTGAAATCCCTGTGCAAAGCCTGCAGCGAGCACATCGAATCTTCTTCCAAGCTGGTAGACACGGCCCTGCAGTCCACAGAGGAGCCTCAGATGGCCGTTTTCGTACAGGTTGAGTACCTGAAAATTCTCCTCTCTGACTCTCCCTTGAACGAACAAGTCAGTCTAGTTGACACACACCCTGGGCTGCTAGTGTGGGAAACGCATGTTTTAATGCTTGCTTATGGCAAACACATTCCATGTGTAGGAAAGTAGATGGAGAAAATCTGAAGACGAGAAAAGAGCCCAAGAATCAGAGAATCAGAAAATCATAGAATCATAGAATAATGAAGTTAGAAGGGCCTACACACGGCTATCAAGTCCAACCCCTGCTCCATTCAGGAATATAAATCAAAGGATATCTGCCAAGTGGTTGTCCAAGTTTCTCTTGAATGCCTCCAGTGTTGGAGCACTCACCACCTCTTGAGGGATTTGGTTCTGTTGTCATACTGCTTTAACAATTAGGACGTTTTTCCTGATATTCAACTGAAAGCTGAGTTCTCTTAACTTGAGCCCATTGTTGCGCATCCTGCACTCCGGAATATTTGAGAACAAACCCTGCCCATCCTCTGTAGGATTAGCATTCAAGTATTTGAGAAATACTATCATATATTTCCTTTTCTACAAGCTAAACATGCCCAGAGATAGCATATATTACCCAGGGCTGCCCTTGGCCAGCCTCATCTATAAGCATTGGCTGCATCAACAGAACCATAGGGTCTAGATCAAGGGAAGTGACAATACCACTCTATTCTGCTCTGGTCAGACCCCACCTGGAGTACTGTGTCCAGTTCTGTGCACCTTAATTTAGAAAGGATATTGACAACCTTTAACAGGTCCAGAGGAGGGCGACCAGGATGCTTAAAGGTCTGGAAGAAGTATCTTACGAGGAGCAGGCTAGAGAGCTGAGAATGTTTTAACCTTACAAAAAGAAGGTTGAGAGGGGATATGATAGCGATGTTTAAATATTTGAAAGGATGTCATATTGACGAGGGAACAGGTTTGTTTTCCATGGCTTTAGAGACTAGGACTCAGGGCAATGGTTTCAAACTACAGGGAAAGAGATTCCATTTGAACATCAGGAAGAACTTCATGATGCTTAGAGCTGTTTTGCAGTGGAATATGCTGCCACGGAGGGTGGGAGAGTCTCCTTCTTTAGAGGTTTTTTAAGTAGAGGTTGGATGGCCATCTGTCAGAAATACTGTGGGTTCCTGCAATTGCAGGGGGTTAAATTGGATGGCCTTTGAGGTCTCTTCCAACTCTATGAATCTATGATTCAAAGCCAACTACTTCCAAATGCCAAGCTCTGAGGTTCCTTGTGGGCCAGATAATGTTGGAAGGCTGACCTGGGTGGAGGAGGCAGCAGCAGTGGGTTCCCAGCTCCTGGTGACCTCCCATCTCATCAAAGCAGCCATTGCACTGCACACAGAGTCTGTAGGCCTCAGGGCATGGGAGATGCCACAGCAATAATAAGGGAGCCCACTGCCACAAAGGGCACCTGTGTGGTAAAGTGGCAAGGTTATGGCAGCGTGAGCCACCCATGGGTACAGCAGAAGCTTTGCAGGGGTTCTCATTTTACTGCCCAGGGGGAGAACATCACATCAGAAAGGCAGAGAGCCACAGAAACTTGAGTAGGGGTTTGGCCGGCATTTATCTGTGAGAGAAGTCCACACTGTAGGCTCACTGGCTGGTTTCTGTGATTACTCCAGATAGTTTTAGCTAGTGCAGGCCTGCACAAGAGGTAGACCGCGGGCTACAGGTAGCCCACGAAGGGTTCAAAAGTAGCCCGCTGGCCACCAATTAAAAAGGTGAGGGGATAAGTTCTCCACCCCTCCTTCCCCCATCCCAAGGACCAACAAAGTTCTGGGTCTGCCAGCCCACTGTCTCCGCTGAGCATGGCAGTTCAAGGGCCATGGCATGGTCCCCTGCTCTTCCCGCTGGCCAGATAATCAAGCGGGTGCAAGGGAAGTGTGTGCATGGTCAGCCTTTCCATAGGAATGCATTGAAAATCAATTAATCCGTTCCAGAGGGAACAGATTTTAATGCATTTCTATGGGAAACTGCTGCTCTACTTACATTTTTTTTTTTTACTTACGAGCGTGTGCTTGGAATGGATAAAATTTATAAGTAGAGGTATTAGTGTAGTCGCCCTCGGGCACTTTGGGACAGAAAAAGTAGACCTCGGCCTGTTCAAAGTTGGACAGCCCTGGGCTAGTGCAATTTGACATTTCCCAAAACTGAATTGGCTCCTGGAAATGGGAAATAGAAATGGTCCCTGTTGCATGTTTTCACTGTGCAATCAACCAACCAACCAATCTTAATTTTTAAAAGTTCACGGTTCTATCTATCTCTTTTCTTTCCTGCCTCAGAATGCCAAAGTTCTGATCCGGAAGTAAGTACCATTCACTCAACATCCTTGCCTTGACCTCAGCTTTGAAAAGGCAGCTGCTGCCCCACGGAGGGACTGTTCATCACTTCTCACCCATTCCAGGATCACTGAGATGACTCAGAACTGCAAGCTGGAGGCACTCGAACCGGGATATGACAACATGGAGCACTACACGGTAGATTTCAATGCCGAGGAGCGGATCCTGTACCAGCTGGACTTCATCAAAAGTATGTGGTGACTCTGGGTTGCACCAAGTGGCCAGATAGAGAAGGTGAAGGTTCTTCAACACCTGGAGGATCCCATTAGGCCTTAGGCCAGTGGTGGTGAACCTTTGGCACTCCAGATGTTTTGGACCACAACTCCCACAATCCTTTGTCACTGGCAATACAGGCTTGGAATTCTGGGAGTTGTGGTCCAAAATATCTGGAGTGCCAAAGGTTCGCCACCACTGCCTTAGGCCAATTATTCTTCACTGCCCCCTGAGGTCCCGTTTTATTTCTTCTTGCTGCTCCATTTCAGTTGGATATTTGCCTGTAGCAACCAGCTCTAGGGTCTTCTGGAACCAAGTTTAGAGTCCGCCCTTCCTCCACTATTACTATATAGATGCCCCTTTTCATATGCAACGCCTTCCCTTTCCCCCTTCAGCAGGATTATTCCACTTTACTCACCACAAAAGTAGGTTCATATGGACTTGCTGTTGGGTGATAGTATCTTAAACTTGCACGCCGTAGTTGCTATTTTTGTCTGACGATATCCTCTTGCATTCTAGAATATGTAGTTTTGATACTACCTAGGAAAGTGATACTAAGTGATACTATTAAATGATACTATTGATGTGTGAATAGAAGCAATTTCAGAATAAATTTTATATATACCCTTATATAAAATTTTAGAAAAAATCAATCTATCAGTCAGTCAGTCAGTCAGTCAGTCAGTCAGTCAGTCAGTCAATCAATCAATCTATGGCTGCTTTTACTCGACCCCTAAAATCCACTGCAAAATGCTCGCAGATGCGGAGCATAAAATTGTTTTCCCACCAGCAGCGGACTTTAAAAAAAAATAAAGTTCGACCATGCCCACTTAAGCACGCCCCAGCGCATTTTACAAGTACCAGGTCTGGAGGAGGTAAAATCCTTGTTGCCGTTCCATGTTGCTGTTTTAAAGCATTGCATGCCTGGCCCTCCTCCGCTTTTTGTTTGTTTTTGGTTTTTTTTTGGGGGGGGTCCCCCCCTTTAACAGACAGGAATCCTAACGGGCTGGAACAATTAGCTGCTGCCACAGCAGGCGGAGGTGAGCCTGCATTGTTTTTCTCTCTCCCCTCACTGCAGACAGAAGCAATAGAATCAGAGTGTGGGAGGTGGGAACACAGGAAACAAAACAAAAACCACATTGGGGGGATCTGCATTTAAGTTGCCAGTGGATTTTAGGGGTTGTGTAAAAGCAGCCTATCTATCTATCTGTCTATCTATCTATCTATCTATCTATCTATCTATCTATCTATCTATAAAATTTCAGTAGGGGCTTGATGTACACTGCCTATTGCAAATTCACTCACTTTTGCCTTGTAAAATGTGGCTTCATTTTCAAGTCAAATGGGTCAGGCACACAAATTTGAAGGATATACACACCAAAGGGATTCTGGGCATTGTAATCCCAAAAACCGTAACCATTTTCACACCCTGGCATATCCTTTCCTGGAGAATGTAAGATCAAGAGTGCTGTGCCGTTCATGTTCTATTTGTGAGCTTCAGAGGTGTGAATATGCGGAAGGAATCAGAGAATGACCTATAAAGTATTGGACTTTCTCAAATATATGTCACCAGTTACCACTTAGGAAAATTTGGGGGACAGCTGACAGAGATCTGTGCAGTACCTGCACAGATCTCTGTCAGCTGTCCCCCAAATTTTCCTAAGTGTTAACTGGTGACATATATCAGAGAAAGTCCAATACTTTACAGGTATTGTCTATATCAGTTGTCCCCCAAATTTTCCTAAGCGGTTTGTTTGTTCAGTCGTTCAGTCGTGTCCGACTCTTCGTGACCCCATGGACCAGAGCTCGCCAGGCCTTCCTATCCTCCACTGCCTCCCGGAGTTTTGTCAAATTCATTTTGGTTGCATCGATGACACCGTCCAACCATCTCATTCTCTGTCGTCCTCTTTTCCTTTTGCCTTCGATTTTTCCCAGCATCAGGGCCTTTTCCAGGGAGTCCTCTCTTCTCATGAGGTGGCCAAAGTACTGGAGCCTCAGCTTCAAAATCTGTCCTTCCAGTGAGCATTCGGGGTTGATTTCTTTCAGAATGGATAGGTTTGATCTCCTTGCAGTCCAGGGGACTCTCAAGACTCTCCTCCAGCACCACAGCTCAAAAGCATCGATTCTGCGGCGATCAGCCTTCTTTATAGTCCAGCTCTCACTTCCATACATCACTACTGGAAAAACCATAGCTTTAACCATCCTGACCTTAGTTGGCAAAGTGATGTCTCTGCTCTTTAGGATGCTATCTAGGTTTGCCATTGCTTTCCTCCCAAGAAGCAGGCGTCTTTTTATTTCGTTGCTGCAGTCGCCATCTGCAGTGATCAAGGAGCCCAAGAAAATAAACTCTGTTATTGCCTCCATTTCTTCCCCTTCTATTTGCCAGGAGGTGATGGGACCAGTGGCCATGATCTTAGTTTTTTTGATGTTGAGCTTCAGCCCATTTTTTTCACTCTCCTCTTTCACCCTCATTAAGAGGTTCTTTAATTCTTCCTCACTCTCTGCTATTAGAGTAGTATCATCTGCGTATCTGAGGTTGTTGATATTTCTTCCGGCAACCTTAATTCCGGCTTGAGATTCATCCACACTGGCCTTTCTCATGATGTACTCTGCATATAAGTTAAATAGGCAAGGTGACAGTATACAGCCTTGTCGTACTCCTTTCCCGATTCTAAACCAGTCAGTTGTTCCATATCCAGTTCTGACGGTTGCTGCTTGTCCCACATATAGATTTCTTAGGAGACAGATAAGGTGTTCAGGCACTCCCATTCCTTTAAGGACTTGCCATAGTTTGTTGTGGTCTACACAGTCGAAGGCTTTGGCATAGTCAATGAAGCAGAAGTAGATGTTTTTCTGGAACTCTCTGGCTTTCTCCATAATCCAGCGCATGTTGGCGATTTGGTCTCTAGTTCCTCTGCCCCTTCGAAATCCAGCTTGTAGTTCTGGAAGTTCTCTTTCCACATACTGCTGAAGCCTGCCTTGTAGAATTTTGAGCATAACCTTGCTAGCATGTGAAATGAGTGCAATTGTGCGATAGTTGGAGCATTCTTTGGCGTTTCCTTTCTTTGGGATTGGAATGTAGACCGATCTTTTCCAGTCCTCTGGCCACTGCTGGGTTTTCCAAATTTGCTGGCATATCTTATGCAGCACCTTTACAGCATCCTCTTTTAAGATTTTAAAGAGTTCAATTGGAATGCCATCACCTCCACTGGCCTTGTTGTTTGCAATGCTTTCTAAGGCCCACTTGACTTCACTTTCCAGGATGTCTGGCTCCAGGTCAGCAATTGCGCTATCTTGGTTATCAGGGATGTCCAGATCTTTCTGATATAATTCTTCTGTATATTCTTGCCATCTCTTCTTGATCTCTTCTGCTTCAGTTAGGTCCCTACCATTTTTGTCCTTTATCATATCCATCTTTGCACGAAATGCCCCTTTAATATCTCCAATTTTCTTGAACAGATCTCTGGTTTTTCCTTTTCTATTGTTTTCCTCTATTTCTTTGCACTGTTCATTCAAGAAGGCCGCCCTGTCTCTCCTTGCTATTCTTTGGAAGTCTGCATTCAATTTTCTGTATCTTTCCCTTTCTCCCTTGCATTTTGCGTCCCTTCTCTCCTCCGCTATTTGTAGGGCCTCGTTGGACAACCACTTTGCTTTCTTGCATTTTCTTTTCTTTGGAATATTTTTCATTGCAGCCTCCTGTACAATGTTACAAGCCTCCATCCATAGTTCTTCAGGTGTTCTGTCCACCAAATCTAGTTCCTTGAATCTATTCTTCACTTCCACTGTGTATTCATATGGGATTTGACTTAGGTTATACCTGACTGGCCCAGTGATCTTCCCTACTTTCTTCAGTTTTAGTTTGAATTTTGAAATAAGAAGCTGATGATCTGAGCCACAGTCAGCACCAGGTCTTGTTTTTGCTGACTGTATAGAGCTCCTCCATCTTTGGCTGCAGAGAACATAGTCAATCTGATTCCGGTATTGTCCATCTGGTGATGTCCATGTGTAGAGTCGCCTTTTGTGTTGTTGGAAAAGAGTGTTTGCAATGACCAGCTTGTTCTCTTGACAAAACTCAATTAGCCTTTGCCCTGCTTCATTTGGCACTCCAAGGCCAAACTTGCCAGTTATTCCTTTTATCACTTGACTCCCTACTTTAGCATTCCAATCCCCTATGATGAGAAGAACATCTTTCTTTGGTGTCAGTTCTAGAAGTTCTTGTAAGTCTTCATAAAATTGGTCAATCTCAGACTCTTCAGCACCGGTAGTTGGAGCATAAACTTGGATTACTGTGATGTTCAAAGGACTGCCTTGGAATCGTACCGAGATCATTCTATCATTTTTTAGGTTGTATCCCAGCACTGCTTTTCTCACTCTATTGTTGATTATGAAGGCTACTCCATTTCTTCTATGGGATTCTTGCCCACAGTAGTAGATGTGATAGTCATCTGAACTGAATTCACCCATTCCTGTCCATTTAAGTTCACTGATGCCCAGGATGTCAATGTTTATTCTTTCCATCTCACGTTTGACCACATCCAGCTTACCCTGGTTCATAGATCTCACATTCCAGGTTCCTATGCAGTATATCTCTTTGCAGCATTGGACTTTCCTTTCTCTTCCAGGCACGTCTGCAGCTGAGCGTCCTTTCGGCTTTGGCCCAGCCACTTCATTAGCTCTGGAGCTACTTGTACTTGTCCTCCGCTCTTCCTCAGTAGCATGTTGGACACCTTCCGACCTGAGGGGCTCATCTTCCAGCGTCATATCTTTTAGCCTTTTGTTTCTGACCATGGGATGTTCTTGGCAGGGATACCGGGGTGGCTTGCCAGTTCCTACCCCAGGAAGTCTTATTACAAGCCTCATTGTCACCAGTGTAATTAGCCTTACAATGATGAAAGCAAAGTTCAGCCTGTTTTATTTTGTAGCCTCACTGATCAACTGGGACACAAAAGTAGAAATGTGCCCCATTTATAAGATATTCCAGACTGAGGCACTAAGCGGTAACTGGTGACATATATTGGAGAAAATCCAATACTTTATAGTACTGTATTGTCTATATCTTTATATCCAATACTTTATAGCTATTGTCTATATCTTTAATCATATATAATACAATTATTGAATGTGATTCCAGTGTTTTTGCTTAGTGTCTTATAGATGTATCTTTGTAACTGTTGACTTGTCCCCTGAAGAAAGCCAAGGTGACAAAAGCCATGGCGATCTTTTAGTGAATATAAACCTTTTCCCCCCTACAACAAAAATCTTTCTCTCTCCTATTGAGTAAGCTTCTCCAAGGCTGCTGGCTGGTGGGCCATATTAGGAAGAGAAGGATCGGCAAGGTCATCTTTTGATCCTATCTAGAGCAGGGTCAGCCCTGGTTAGTACTTGGATGGGCAACCACCAGGGAATACCAGATGCTGTAGGCGCCTGGAGTAAGAACTGGCAAACCACTCCAGTATTCCTGCTAAGAAAACTCCATGGACATGGAGTCGCAAAGGGTCGGTCACGACTGTAACGACACACCACACAGAGATGGGCACGAAGCGCTTTGTCATGCTTCTTGGAAATTCGTACAGGTGACACTGCGCAACAAAGTGCAGCCAAGTGCACCGGTGCTTCCTCACATTCCCTCCTCGTGCCCACTCTGGCCAGCTGCCCAAATCACAATCTGGCACATGACAGCCAAGCCATCCTTCTCAGGTGGCTGTCCTGTCCAGAGAGGATCTCGGGCATCCCTGACTGTCTTCTTCTGAATCCCTGTCCTGCCTCCTTATTAGAGTTGTCGAGAAAGAGGACCTGGGCGGTGTGCTCCAGATTGTAAGTGGGGCAGCTGTCTAGGGGGTGGAGGCAAAGATTTTGGTGAAGCACAACAAAGCGCTTTATGGCCATTTTTTGAACCCATCCAGGGCTGTCAGATGCTCCTGATTTGTTTATTCTATCAGCCACTGGAGAGTTTTAAAGCTCCTGCCAACTCTTGCGCTCCCTATTCTAGCTGAAGAACCTGAGCTGGCGGCTGAGGATGATGGGGCCAGTGGGGAGGCTGAAGACCCTTTGGCAGAGTGCGGGGCAGCCGGTGGGGAAGGAAGAGATGACGCTGAGGACTTCATGGCCTTTGGAAACGAAGAGGAAGCAGACGGCAGCGCCATCCTGGCCACAGAAACCCTGAGCAGGGCTGCTCATGGGGTTCCGGCAACATCCCCGGGGGCCACTCAGTTGGGGACAGAAGGCTTGGTTGGCATAGAGGGAACCATGTGGGGTGCCCCGCAGGTGAGATGCAGATCTACCTGAACAGCATCTTCCAAGAAGCATGGCGCTCACCATGAAAACTTCAGACCTTATAAGAGCATAAGAACATAAGAAGAGCCCTGCTGGATCAGGCCAAAGGCCCATCTAGTCCAGCTTCCTGTATGTCACAGTAGCCCCACCAGATGCGTCTGAGAGCACACAAGACTAGATATCTGTCTCCTGATACCAATCCCCTGCATCTGGCCCTTGAAGTACCCTGGTTTTAAGCCTGGAGATGACACATCTCCATCATGGTTTGTAACCTGTGATGGACTTTTCCTCCAGGAATCTGTCCAATCCCCTTTGGAAGGCATCCAGGCCAGATGCCATCACCACATCCTGTGGCAGGGGTGTACATAAGAACATAAGAAGAGCCCTGCTGGATCAGGCCAAAAGCCCATCTAGTCCAGCTTCCTGGATCTCACAGCGGCCCCAACAAATGCCTCTGGGAGTGCACGAGACTAGATATCCGTCTCCTGCTACCACTCGCCTGCATCTGGCCCTTGAAGTACCCTGGTTTTAAGCCTGGAGATGACACATCTCCATCATGGTTTGTCACCTGTGATGGACTTTTCCTCCAGGAATCTGTCCAATCCCCTTTTGAAGGCTTCCAGGCCAGATGCCATCACCACATCCTGTGGCAGGGAGTTCTACAGACTAACAACATGTTGGGTGAAAAAAATTTTCTTTTGTCTGTTCTTACTCTCCCAGCCCTCAATTTGAGTGGATGTCCCCTAGTTCTGGTATTTTGTGAGAGGGAAAAGAGCATTCCTCTATCCACTTTATTCATGCCCTGCATTATTTTGTACGTCTCAATCATATCCCCCCCTGGTGCCTTTTTTCCAGACTAAAGAGCTCCAAACGTTTTAGCCTTTCCTTATAATAAGGGAGGTCCCCCAGCCCAGTAATCATTTTGTTCACTCTCTTCTGCACCTTTTCCAATTCCATTATGTCTTTCTTGAGATGCGGTGACCAGAATTGTACACAATACTCCAGGTGCAGCCTTACTAGGCATTATATGTACTATGGCATTATAATGTTTGCTGTTTTATTTTCAATCCCCATTTACAATTTACAAAATCAGAGACACATAAGAAGGCTGCTTTTGAACGGTGGTTTCCCAGAATTCTCCAGGCACTGTGTGCCACAGAGGCTGCCGGCCTTGTAGTATAGCGTTGTAATGGCCCCACGCCTGGGATCCCTACTCAAAGTGATCTCACAGTCCCCAACTTTTCCTTGTTCTCTGTCTCAAAGAGGAATACTTGATGTAGACTTACCCATGCCAGTTAAGAAAGAGCTGGACATTAATGTTTTTGGATGACAGCTCCCAGGCTGATTCCCAAGAGTTAAAGTCCAAAAGCAGGACATTTCTCACCTCTGTTTGAATCCCACCCACCCTCGACTTCCATGAGGTGTTTAACTCCCCAAGGAAGACACACAGCTTTTAGTTTCACCTGTCTCTCTCTTACCATCTATTGCAAATTCACAGGGGAACTGAAAAACCTCTCCCAGAGTTTTTTGTTTGTTTGTCTGCTTGTTTGCTTATCTACTTTGCTCTGGTAGCATAGGAAATTGAGAGGCTCAGGTGGCATGGCCTTCAGTGGTATCCCTGCTATCTGGTTGTAAACTAGGGGACATCCACTCAAACCGAGGGTTGGGAGAGTGAGAAAAAACAAAAGAATTTTTTTTTACCCAGCGTGTTGTTAGTCTGTGGAACTCCCTGTCACAGGAGGTGGTGATGGCATCTGGCCTGGATGCCTTCAAAAGGGGATTGGACAGATTCCTGGAGGAAAAGTCCATCACAGGTTACAAACCGTGATGGGGATGTGTCATCTCCAGGCTTAAAACCAGGGTACCTCAAGGACCAGATGCAGGGGAGTGGTATCAGGAGACAGATATCTAGTCTCATGCACTTCCAGACGCATTTGGTGGGGCCGCTGTGAGATACAGGAAGCTGGACTAGATGGGCCTTTGGCCTGATCCAGCACGGCTCTTCTTATGTTCTTATGTTCAGAATCAAACCCCTGATCTCCCTGGAGCCTCTACCATTAATAACTCTGGGAGAGGATAGCAGTGGATGATTATTCCTCCTGGTTTCCTTCTCCCTAAGCCAAAGCAAAAATCCAGTTCTTACCATGAGTTGTTACAGGAGCGGTCTGCTCCTTTGCTTGAGTCATCTATGTCTAGTTATCATGTGTCTCTCTTTTTCTAAGGCAGCAGCAGTATCTTTGTGCATTGTGGTGCATGATAAATCCCCACAGCTAGATTTGCAAGGTGGGGACTGTGCAAGACTCCCATCCATACACATGAAGAGTTTGAGTCTACATCAATTGTACACCACTTCCGCAATGCCTACACTGAGTGTATAGTAGGATCTCCTTATCCATATGATCAATATCCATTAATTCACCTATCCATGGTGCAGAAATATTAAACCCGTTAATAGAATACACACACCCAATATCTATTTCTATGATGTCATTCCCTTAACTGGGCACTTAAGGGAGCTAGAGATCAAGCTACGGATTGTGTTCACTGCTATAACACTGTTTGCTAAAATCCATGCTTTTCAGCATGGAGGGTGGGGTGCGTTGGACATGGGAGTCCATCTATATTGAATTTCCCATACCTTCGGTGTGGTTTCATTCGGCCCATTTGCAGTTGTGTGCGCTGCAACCCAACCCTCTTGCAATAAAACATAGAAGTACAAAAACCAAACAAAAGAGGTAATTTATATTATGCAGAGATTGCGTGATCAGAATATTCAGATTTTTGACCCTGGTGGTACATTTTCTGCCTGGAAAGATTTAGTTTTAAAGTCTGGAAACGATTAGGTAATTATTTGTGAACCATAATAAAACAAGCTTTTACAATTGTTTTTCAATTAGTGCAGGGTTTTTCAAAAATGGGGGGGGGCACACACCCACAGGAAAATGCTAGGAATAAGAAGAAGAGTTTTCAAAAACCAGTGGTTTGGCTGAAATCTACTCAGTTTTCATCTTCTGCAGATATTTGGATTCGGTGTTCTTGTTTTTAAAGGGCCAGATGGATGGAGAACGCCACACAACCAGCTCCAGGGCACCTCCAACTCTGCTGGACAGTGCCTTACTGAGCAATGTGTCCATCCAAGGAATGGGGCAGCCCAAAGCCGAGGGAGCAGCCGGTGAAGCCTTCAGTACCCTGGACAGCTCAGCAGACCCTGAAGAGGCTGAAGGGCAAGGAAGCAGCCTGGAAGGTGAAGTTGGGCCTTCATCTCTCCTGCTGAATGGAATGATATCGGCCACCAACCAGGTCAGTGGAATGGTGAGCTGAGCTACCTTTGTGTCTGGTGGTCTATTAGATATGGTAGTGTTTCTGGGACAACTCTATGGGATCAGGACAGGAAACATTAGAAGCCTTGTAAAAAGATATGCCTTAAGAGAGAGCTTGGAAAGGACGATTGATTGATTGATTGATTGATTGATTGATTGATTGATTGATTGATTGATTGATTGATTGATTGATTGACAGTATCTTTACCCCGCCTTTCTCCTTGGAAAACAACACAAGGAGGATTACAGTAGTGAGGGATAATATACAATCCAGTACAATTAAGACATGTTCAAGTATTTGAGAACAAGGAATTGAGGGACATCTTACAGCATTAATAGACAACATTACATTAATGCTACAGGGTTATAAGTAGTTATAAACACAAAGTCTATGTGAACCCATAGATTGATATAAAATACACATGGTAGTCCGTCATTTAGGGAAAGCTTGCCTGAAGAGAAAGGCTTTGCCTGTTTCCGGAAGGACAACAGGGATGAGGCAGTCCTGGCAACTAGTGGGAGGGAGTTCCAGAGTCTGGGCACAGCAGGCGAGAAGGCCCTTTCATGGGTTCCCATGAGACGTACCTGTGAGGGTGGCAGGATGGAGAGTAGGGCCTCTCCCGAGGACCTTAACACCAGAGTTGGTCATACTGTGAGATTCGATCTTTGAGGTAGCTAGGGCGCAGATGATGATGATGATGATGATGATGATGACGACAATGACAATGATGATGACAATGACAATGATGATGACAATGACAATGACAATGACAACGACAACGACAACGACGACAACTACTACTACTACTACTACTACTACTACTACTACTACTACTACTACTACATCCAGCTGCTATGGCTTCTGATCATGGCTACCTGCAAGATTCTAGGATTTGTACTCCCCACCCCCCTTAGATACAATGCTTCCCCCCAGGTGTTCTTGGGTTAAAACTCCAAGAGGCATTGACCACTAGCCTTGCTGGCCAGGATTTCTAGGCATTGTAGTCTAGGAGCATCTGGAGGCCCCAAAGTTGGGAGCCGTTGCTTTAGAAGGACATTATTCCAATCTCTGGAATCAGAGCCAATTGGATCATCAGACAGATCTCTGCGTGGATGTGTGTGTCTGACCTCTGAAGCCTACTCAACATGAGAATCAGTGAAACATCCTCCAATTCACCCTTTCCTAACCCTCACTGTCCGGAAGGGATGGACTCCCATCATTCTAGTCAGCAGACAGGTGCTGAACTTTCCTTTGCCAGTTCTGAAGCTCAAGAAGAAGGATCTTTTTCTCAGTCACTATAAGATTGCTTTTGCACGCCTCTCCCATGAGTTCCCAAAGTGGTATTATAAAAAGTTTTGTTTTGTTTTGTTTCAAAAGAAAAGGGAGAAGAATGCATTAAAAGCACTCCAGGCTTTTATCCCAAGGGAATAGATAGTTAGCAATTTATGTGATAGCAGCTGCATTAGGAAATGTTTAAAAGTAACCACAATGGATTGATATGTATAATTTTGAAAATGTACAGGTCTGAGTGTTTCCACCACTGAATCTCTCGGGTCTTCAGAAAGAGTAAGGCCTTGGGAAGCCTCCTTGCACCTTTCCCCACCTCTCTCCCTGAAGCAGCCAGGCGGAACACCACCCCAGGTCCTTTAGGACGAAAGGCTGTTAATCTTGCATCAGCACCTGCCACAGGCGTAGAGGCTGCTGCGACCCTCGGGAAGGATTAACCCAGCCTTCCTGGTGGAAGATCCGGCACAGCAGTGTCCTTTCTAACAGGGGGTTCCCTGTCTTCTTCCAGGGAGAAGGGCAACATTTGCATCTTGAGGTACCATCCAGACCTCCAGGACTTAAACGGCGTCCACCCCCTTGTTTCCTTCTGTAACATCTTGGCTGAGGAAGAGATGGGCGCTCTTGGAAGCCTGCAGATTTATTTAGTTATTTATTTATTTTGGACACATCTCTGGTTGGCCGAATAAAGGTTATCCTCCCAGTATGGATTTTGGGATTTTTTTTGTATTCCTCCATTTCTCCCCCCTCCCCGGCCTTGTACGTTAGGTAACAAAGATGTCCCAGGAGGGCAAACAGCAGGCTTTCTGATTGAGACGTACAAAATAATGCAGGGCATGAGTAAAATGGATAGAGGGACGCTCTTCTCCCTCTCATAAAATACCAGAACTAGGGGACATCCCTTCAAACTGAGGGCTGGGAGAGTAAGAACAGACAAAAGAAAATATTTTTTTACCCAGCACGTTGTTAGTCTGTGGAACTCCCTGCCACAGGATATGGTGATGGCATCTGGCCTGGATGCCTTCAAAAGGGGATTGGACACATTCCTGGAGGAAAAGTCCATCACAGGTTACAAACCATGATGGGGATGTATCATCTCCAGGCTTAAAATCGGGGTACTTCAAGGGACAGATGCAGGGGAGTGGTATCAGGAGACAGATATCTAGTCTCATGCGCTCCCAAACGCATCTGGTGGGGCCACTGTGAGATACAGGAAGCTGGACTAGATGGGCCTTTGGCCTGCTCTGGCAGGGCTCTTCTTAGGTTCTTATGTTCTTATCACATTTAGGGTTCTTGCTGGAACCATGCTTTGCATTGATCAAACTTGCTTCCCCTTTCCTTGGATCAGAGGATTGGTGGGGCAGGATCTCCTTAGAGCTGCCTCTTTGACAGTCTATTCTTAGCCCATAGTGTTTTTTTCGCTACTCTCTTCCTCAGTTTCTTAACAATGTCTTCACAATGCCTCTGCTAAGAGCCATGCCTTTCCTCTTGAAGGACTTTTGCTGAGCTGGAGCTGCCGACAAGAAGGACACTCCATTTCTGCATGCTTTCCGATTCTTGCAAATGAGCTGCCGGGTACGAGAAAGGGTGGAAGAGGCAGGGTGGTGCTCCTCTCCTCTTGGCAGCCCAGAAGCCATGCGTCTGGCTAGTCTACAGATAGGAAATGGAGATCCATAAAAGAGCAGAGCATGGGAAAGGTTGGGCCCATAGACTGTTTTCCTGAGCTCTGGGTGTATACATTTATTTTTTTACCCAACGTGTTGTTAGTCTCTGGAACTCCCTGCCATAGGATGTGGTGATGGCATCTAGCCTTGATGCCTTCAAAAGGGGATTGGACAGATTCCTGGAGGAAAAGTCCATCACAGGTGACAAACCATGATGGAGATGTGTCATCTCCAGGCTTAAAACCAGGGTACTTCAAGGGCCAGATGCAGGGGAGTTGGATCAGGAGACAGATATCTAGTCTTGTGCACTTCCAGGGGCATCGGGTGGGGCCACTGTGAGATACAGGAAGCTGGACTCTTCTTATGTTCTTATGTACTTTTACACGCACTGCATGTTCACACATTCTATTACATGCAGAACCGTATCGGTTATGTTAGGTTGGTGAGCAGAGAGCAATTCCAATTTGGAGTAGAACCGGGCGCCAAAGGTTGCTACTGTATTATCCAGGTTGTTCGTAGGAGAAAACATATCACGCTTGGAAGGAAGGCATGCGGGTTGAACCCAGAAGGAATGCCGATTCTCTGCCTCGGTCAGATCTGCGTTGCTTTGAATTCCTGCCATGAGAAGGACGTTGGATTCAATGGCCTCGTAGGCCCCTTCCAACTCAAATTATTCCATGGATTTATGATTATACCGTGATTTGGTTGCCTTTCTCTGAACCCTGCTTGCGTATCTGTCCTTCTCTTCCCTCACATCACATTGTGGGACTTGCTTCTCCCACGTGTATACATCTTTTCCATATGCATCGTCTGCAGTAAGGCACATTTATATACTGTACACACATTCCCTAAGGTACGTACTTTTTGTATGCTGTGTCCCCCCCCCCCTTTGAGGCATTGCATCCCTCCACCATGTCTTCCATATCATTGTTCTAGAAAGGATGAAAACTAAATTGAACGGAGGCTCCATTTCAGTTCTTGGAAGGGTCTTGAAGAGTATCTCTCCTCTCACTTTGCCTTCTGGGTTTTGACTCCTGTGCCTTTCTGCTGTTCCAGGCTCCTGCATCAAATCCCATTCCTGACACCGGGAGGCAGGAGGAGATAGTTCAACCCCTGCTCAGCAGCTGCTTCAACCCAACTCTTTGGCTACATGATTGACAACATCGGGTGGGGAAAGGAGAGGGCAGAACCTGCTTCTTTCACTCCGCCTTGGCCCTCTTCATCCTTTCTGCCTTCTGTCCCCAAAGCCATCAACAGAGCTTGGAAGGGAAAGCATCAGACCGGATTGTTCTCCGACAACAAAAAAGCTGCCCATCATTTGAGCCCGTGTCTAGTCTATATAAACACCAAGGATATACTGTATACTTTCACAGAAGGGCAGGGAAAGTTTTAATATATTCACTTGTCTGTGGAACTCCCTCCCACCAGATGTCAGGCTGGCTCCTTGTTAGCTCTGAGAAAGAAACAGATGCTCACCATTCTGAGATATGTGTAAGAAAAGGTTGTAGAAGTGGACACTCTGTGGAATATCACTTCTGGATGGATCCATCCTGGACTAGGCTCAACCTCTGATTGAATATGGCCTGATCTTGGCATGCAGGATTCTACAGTGTCTAAATTATTTAACCCCTTTCTTCTTCCTTTTTCACATTTGCCGTATCTCAGCAGCTTTCTTGGATATTCTCTCACTTGCATGTTGCCATTGTTCCTTGTTCTGTTGCTCTAACAGTTAAGAAGGAAAAAGCATCTGTTAGAGCAGTACAACAGTGGAACCAATGACCTCAGGAGGTGGTGTGAGCACTCCAACACTGGGTGCATTCTAGAGAAAATTGGCTACCCTTCTGTCAGATCGGCTTTGATTTGTATCCCTGCCTTGAGCAGGAGGTTGGACGTGATGGCTATCGAGGCCCCTTCCAATTCCATGATTCTATGATGAACCATCAGCTTCCAAGTACATCTTACAAGAGAGTCTGGCACACATTAGTCCCAGACTGATCAGCCTCATAGTCTAGAACAGTGGTTCTCAACCTGTGGGTCCCCAAATGTTCCTGCACTGCAATTCCCAGAAATCCTGGCCAGCTCAGCTAGTGATGAATGCTTCTGGGAGTTGCAGTGCAGGATCATCTGGGGACCCACAGGTTGAGAACCACTGGTGTAGAACATGGAGTCCTAGAAGCTGGGGAAAGGAAACAAATTAGGCACACTTCTGCAAAGTTCTAGGTGACTCAAAGTTGCACCAGACTGTTTATTACCAAGGATGGTAGATTGATGGTAATTTCTGCCCTGCCTTTGTTCTCCTGATCTCTCTTCTTCAACTGTCCTCTTTCCAAAACAGAAATATTAGAGTTTGATTAACCTATGCTAGTCAATAAATGCAGAGAATGAGATAAAGTTACAGTTTTTGGACTACAGTTCCCAGCAGTGGCCATGTGGACTGGGGGATTCTGGGAGCTGTAATCCAGAAATAACCTTTTCCCATGCTCTGATTGAATGTGTAGGTGTGGATGTCTCCTCTCTGGCATCATTGTTTCAGAACATGTGGTTTTGCATTGGTGGAAATTGTTGCCTGTGTCTAACTCCAGGAAGCAGGCTTATTAAAATAAAGTTTATTCAGAACACCGTCACATACATTGTCAAGTTTGCTGGTTGCTTTAATCCACTGGAGACTGAGAGAAAACAACATCTGTACAAGGCCAGACTGATCAGTTCACATCTGGACTGGGAAAAACTGAATGGCTGGACACTGATGAGTGAAGCAACATCATCTGCTCTACACACACACACACAAACACACACACACATGTGCATGTGCAAACTCACACTCACACACATACACACATTTTGCTTTGATTACAGTCTTGTGACACAAAGCTGTCAAAGATATACAGGGTTGGTGTATAGCAGCGTTCAAAAACAACTACAGAAGCTGTACATTTTTGGAAGTGTTTCGTTACAGGCTCTCCGATGGGCTCCCCATTCCCATTCCCAGTACAGTAAGACCCCTGGACCCGTGGGATCCGCGTCCGCTGATTCACTTGGTCTGAAGTCCGTGGTTTGAAAATATTAAAAATATTAAAAGAAAAATCCTAGAAATGTATATTTCTAAATATGAAGTTACCAGACCTGGCCACTAGAGGGGGAGAGAGCTCATGATATCTACAACTTTAGCTATTAAAACCATGTTTGCTGTAATCTGCATTTTTCAGCATCCCATGGCTTGGAACTGATTGTCCCATGGATACGGTGGTCTTACAATACAGGACCCCACCCACCCCACCACATTGTATCCATCCCCGGATTTCATTGTCCCAGAACTGAAGAAATGTCTGTGTCTCTTTTCCAAGAAAGACTCATGCTTGGGGGAATTCTTTTGGCTTTTGTGCACGGTTCCCTATATTTTTTGCAAAACCCACAGTGGACTTACAGTCCTGAAAAACAACAACAACAACAACAACAACAACAACAACAAAAACCCCGTGCTTCCGTGATGAACCTAAGAGGCTTTTCGTGGGAGAGAAGGTCCATGCTAGTGCTAGACAAGGGCCAGCGAGACCTTGCTTCTGATTCCTGCTGTGTGTGTGTGTGTGTGTGTGTGTGTGTGTGTGTGTGTGTGTGTGTAGGGGGGGATTTTGTAATCTCTTTGGGCAAAGGCAGTCTTCATGGATTATACTGACTGTGCGAAATCGGGGCATCCTGAGACTTTGGCAACCAATTTTTTTTTAACAACACCTCCCTACCCTGCCCCATTTCAGGGCCTTTGACACAGCCTGGACTGAAGTTGATCCCAAGAGCTGCCTAACCCAATCAAGCCTAGAAAAGTTCCTTATGTGTGTGTATGTGCGGGGGGGGGGGGGGGGAAATGACAGCTCCCAGAACACCCTAGCCATGTTTGGAGTTGCCATTTTTAAAAAGAAGCTTTTCTAAACTCTGTGTTGCAGCAGGAACTGCCCGTATTAGTGCTCTTCTATGTCCAGCCACAGGGGGGGGAAATGATAATTCCTGGCTAGGTATCCCCTTCCTTAAAAAGAAGAATGTGAGGAAGTGGATTCGTAAACCACAAAAGCTCCCCCACAAATAAATCTAGGGGGAAAATCAAAGAAAAACAAAACAAAAGACAAAAAACATGTGCCAACATGTCTCTCTTAATCTCTCTCTCTCTCTCTCTCTCTCTCTCTCTCTTTTTGCCTGGAATTCTTGCACAGACTAACATGGCTACCATCTACAAATAAATCCGTGAGTCTTAAAAGGTGCCACATTAATTTTGGGTTTTGCTTCAAGGGGAGAAAAATGTTAACACAGCATGGTTGGCTGCCAAGCTCTTAGATGCTTCTGGCAGGGTTATGATAAAGGGAAGGCTTTCTTGGCATCTGTGCCACAGATCCAGAATTTCCCTCCTAGGGGAGGCCAGCCCTATTGCAACAGGTGTCCCATGTTCATGAGGGCACCTCAGATGGTAAGAATGGCAGCAGACGTAGCTCCTTAAGTGGCATGGCTTGCGTGTATGCAATGATGCCTCCCAGTAGGAATGTGGACTGTGAAAGATCACCTGTTCTGGGCAAGCACTCCTCAAGACTTCTCTGGAGTGGACCGCTTTTGGCCTTCCAGATGTTGGTGGACGTCAACTCTCACCTGTCCTAACCAACACCGTCAATGGAAAGGGAGGAGGGGGGTCATGGATGGCCATGCTTTTCTTTGTCCCGAAAGATGTGTGAAGCAACAGGCTAGGATCCCAGCCTGGAGCACCTCCACGCCCATGTATCAAAGGACTGGAGACCAAGCCCTAGGACAGTGGTGACGAACCTTCGGCACCCCATATGTTTTGGACCACAATTCCCACGCTCCTTTGGCATTGGCAATACATGCTTGGAATTCTGGGAGTTGTGGTCCAAAACATCTGGGAGTGCCACAGGTTCGCCACCACTGCCCTAGGAGATAAAACTGAAAAAACCTGGGCATGTTTAGCCTTGAGAAAAGAAGACTGAGATAGGAGCATGCTTTTCAAATACTTGAAAGGCACCGACAGAAAGGAGGGGGAAGGTCTGATCTCCATCACACCAGAGTGCAGAACAGAATAATAAGCTCAATCTATATCAGATTTTGGCTTAATATCAGGGGGGGGGACTCCTTAACTGTTAGAGAAGCGTGACAATGGAACCAATTACTTTGGGAGCTGGTGAGCATTCCAACGCGGGAGACCTTCAAGGAAAAACAGCACAACCCATCTATGAGCTATCTTGTGATTTGAGGCTTCTGCATCACTCCTGCTGGCCTCATGAGCCCCTTCCAGTTCCAGGATTCCAGGATTATCCCTGGCCTTAGGAGGGGAACTGAAAATACCTGCTGACAGTTTCCTGGTACCTGTATCTCGCTCACCACCCGCTCCTTATCCTTGGCCCAAATGTAGCCTTTGTACTCCCTGGGGACAAGTACCTGCCTCTCCTTTCTTTTGTCTGTGTTCCTCTGTAGATTTTTTTTAAAGCTCTGCTCATTGATGGCACTTGATGCTGTGTGTGGGTGTGGGTATGGGTGCGCAAAATGACCCAAATGCCATCTGATTTTTCTGCAGACAGAGTAGCTCACTGCACGCGACGCTGTCAGCTCTGCATTATCTCCTTGCACATATGAAGCCTTGGGAGAAAGCTGGGATGGATGGGTGGATGGATGGATGGGTGGGTGGATGGATGGATGGGTGGGTGGATGGATGGATGGGTGGATGGATGAACATGTAGGTGCTGTTGGTTTTAATGGAGTGACCTCTGCCTGGTGTAACTATACAGTGGAGATCACTGATGCAATTGTGGAGCATACCACTGACAGAACAGGGGGGTTTCACAGTTGCTAATAAGAATCCGGGCCATTGCTTTCTGGGCTTAAAAAAAAAATCAAGGTCCATAAGCAAAACATGCCATCTTCTTTCAAGTGTAGGCAGAGGCACCCAAAATGTACCCTCTTTCAAAGGGAGAAAAAAACCTCAATAAATCCCTGTTAGTTTTGGTGCCCAGTTCCAGATGCTGGTGTGGGCCTACAAAGCCCTTAACAGTGTAGAACTCTGATATTTGTTAGAACATCTGTCCCGGAAAACAGCTGCCCATTTGACACCCTCCTCCCAAACCACAATGTTAAGGCTGGCTATGCCAAGAGAAGCCACAAAGATGACAATGCGAAATTAGGCTTTTCTCAGTGGTGGCCGTTACAATGCGAAACAAACTTCCATCTGAATTGTGCCTGGCTCTATTCCTCATGACGTCTGTGAAAATACTAAAGGAAGAACTGTATGCTTTTGAAAACAGACCCCCTGCTGTTGTGAATGTCTAATTTTAAGGTTGCTTTTCTGCTTTTTTTAAAAAAATGAATAGGTCACCGTCATACTGTTTGCATTTGGTGTCACTACATGCTGGCGATCACTGGAGCCACTGCCGAACATGACGTTGATAGTGGTCTTGGTGGGGGCAGGGGGTTTGCTGGTCTGTTTTGAAGACCTACCAGAGTAGACGGTATCACTAAATAGGGCAGCATACAAGACGAACGAATGGATGGATGGATGGATGGATGGATGGATGGATGGATGGATGGATGGATGGAATGAGTGAATAGGTAAGTAAGTGAGTGAGTGAGTAATTGAGTAAGTAAAGTAAAGTAAAGTAAAGTAAAGTAAGTAAACAAACAAACAAACAAACAAACAAATAGCCATTCCCTGGAGGAGAGCCTGAACAGAGCCGAGATTAAGAAACATTGTGTTCCATCATCCGCCCACCGTTGGCACTGTTGTAATAAGCATAAAAGGTCAACAAGAACAAGTCAAACTAGGCTCCCCCCCAACCCTCCTCCCCCCCCCTCCGTTCCCTTCCTCCAACTCATTTCCCTATATTATGCAGGAGGATCTTGTTACTCCGAGCCCTCTGAGCTAGTCTCTCCTCTCTGGACATTTCCAGGAATTCTCGGAGCAGGTGAAAGGTCAAGTCCAGGGAATTGGGGCGACCGTCCCGCCTTTTGCTGGAGGCCGTCGATCGCTTGAGGTTTGGCTCTTGGGCCAAATATTGCCCCCCTGGCAGCTTGCAGGACCTTGGGATGCTCTGGGCCGGGAAGGATCCTTCTTCTTCCGAGCGGAAGGGTGGAAGGGAGGGCTTGTCCTCCCACTCGGAGCGCCGGAGCCACGGCTCCCACCTCAGGCCACTGGAGGGGAGGAGGCCCGGCCATTCCAGCGGGAGGCACGATTTCAGTGGCAGGAAAAGCAGGAGAACCAGCGATGCTGCCGAAACCATCTGGGCCATCACCGCTGGGCTCGTCAGGGTCTAGGAGAGAATCCAGCACAGCCGTTACTTTCCGTCCAGAGAGAAGGCCTTCGTTTCAAGGCAGTTCTGCTTTTAACCAGAAAGGTTCAGAGCTGTTAACAATACACCTAGCATGAGAGCAATTTTTTTTTAAAAAGCATGTGACAACCAAGCCGCATTATCAGTCCAAATGGATTAATAACAGGGAGCAGCTCTCACACACAGCAATTGGAACACTGTTTTCATCAACACCCCAATGTTCCAAACAGATGAGATTTCAGAGTGGATGGAGAGTTGATGGAGAGGGAATCAGGTAGACCTCTCTTAGAAGGTAGCTTTCCTCATCTGAGGCTGCCGTGGGACCCTAGCTGCTTGGTTACAAGCTGTGATTTTCTGAATCAAGCCCTGTTCATGTCTAAAGTCTCCAGTTGAGCAATCGTGTGCAACAGGCTCTGGAAACCTCAGGATAAAACAGCTTATGGTTAAATTCGGGCAATGGTTTCAAACTACAGGAAAAGAGATTCCATTTGGACATTAGGAAGAACTTCACTGTTTGGCAGTGGAAGATGCTGCCACAAAGGAGGGTGGTGGAGTCTCTTTCTTTGGAGGCTTTTAAGCAGAGGTTGGATGGGCACATGTCTGGAATACTGTGATGGGGGTTCCTGCATGGCAGGGGGTTGGAATGGATGGCTCCGGAGGTCTCTTCCAACTCTAAGATTCTATGGGCGTTTATACACGACCCCTAAGCTCCGCCGCAAATGGCTGCAAGGTCCGGACCTTAAAAATGTTTACCCACCAGCTCCGGACTTTGCAGACAATTAAGTGCGACCCCGCCCACTTTAGCGCGACCAAACAACAGTTTTCTTGTACCTGGTCTTTGATGGTGACAAATATTTGATCCGGTGTAAGGATAGTGAGTGCGGGGCTCTCCTGGCTTCTGTTTGTTCTTTTTTTTGCGCCCTGCCCCTTTAAGAGATCTGAATGCTGTCCGGAACAAAACGGAGGTAAACCGGCAGTCTTTGCTTTCTTTTTTCTCCCTCCCTCAGGCAGCAGGCAACCAGGAAGTGCCGAGGGGGGTGGGGACAGAGGAAGACAGAGGAAGAGTGACGAACCCCTAAGATCTCTGGTCCGAATTTAAGTGGCCAGCGGATCTTAGGGGTCGTGTAAAAAGGCCCTATGATTCTATGAAATTCCTTTACATACAGGTCTGGCCAGATTTTTAGGGCTGGGAGAGTCACTGGCCCTGATTCCCCAGCCCTACCCCTTACTGGTGCTGTATTTGCGACCAACTCCATTTGCATCAACAACTGATGGCGGCTGCAACAGCTCAGTCTGGTGCTAAGAGGCAGAACATTTGTGGTGTTTTTTTCTAGCCCTGGTAAGAAGGGACAGGAAGGAGAAAGCTGTCACAATTTGGATGAGGTGGTCCCTGCCAGCTCCACAGAAACAGGGGTCCCATACCATAGGTGGTTCTAAACTTGGGTTCTGGAGGGCTTTAGTTGGAGTCAAATCAGCAGGACTGCAGCCGGCACTGTTAGGATGAACAATAGAAAAGGAGGTGTGCAAAAGATAATAAGATTGGTGGGGCCATTTCATCCATTAGGACAAGTAGAGCATTGCCCTCTCTCAGGTTCTATTTCTCTTTGCCTCCTTGCCAGAGATAGAAGTCCTGTCCATAAACATTTCACGGGTTTCCAGTTGCATCCATACATATTTCTTGTTGAAGTAACCCAAGCTTTTGATGGCAATCTCCTGTACCATCTTCAACAGGGAAGGCATGCGATGAAAATGATCTAGGATCCTGTCAACGAAAACTTGGATTATGTTTTTTAACAATAAATGTGTGTTGACGTGACTGGAAACCCATAAACCATTGATGCATAGCGTTTGTCGCGAAAGGTGCAGATCTTTAATTAGAGGTCCCGTGTTTGCGTGAACGCTTCGCAGATGTTTGCATAAGTGTGTGTGTGTGTGTGTGTGTGTGTGTGTGTGTGTGTGTGTGTGTGTGTGTGTGTGTGTGTGTGTGTGTGTGTGCCTGTGTTAGAGAGAGGAAAAATACTATTAATTGTTAGGTCTCCTGCAGAGCCAGATACTGGTTGGAATTTACCATGAGCTGGACTTAATTATCCATAGGATCCCTTCTAGCATTGCAGTCCTAACATTCTGAGACCATTGCAATCCTCTTTAGAACAGCGGATCCGGGAAGGACTGTATGGATCACCGAGTGCCAAAGAGGCACAGTGCAGAATCGAACTCCCAACCTCTGGATCCACAGCCAGATGAGTAGTAGGGACTTAGGGAATGCCTAAGCCACTGAGGAGTTGAAGGAGACCCTATGCAGAAACATGACATGCTACAACATTTAGTTCCAGATCTTGCCTCCCCCACCACTCTTTGTAACTGAGGTTGTGAGTGCCAAAGGAAATTCAACGGGAAGCAACGAAACAGTCTGGAAGACCTCGAGGTTTACGGAAGTACAACTTAAAACAAGAACAATGCAACACCGTCAAAAATAAGCCCCAACTGGCCCATAAGGACAGAGCATGTTCAGTAAACCATTGACTGCTGGCTGCCACCTGGAAAGTGAAAAACAGAATGGATCCAGTTGACAGCACCAAGCGTGGACCCCCTTGAAAGCTTATGCTGGTTTCCTAAAGAAGAATCCCACCCATTTCCTATATGCACAGGCCAGGTGAAAATAAAACTTCATACCTCTAGTTACAGTGGGAACCAGTGGCTATATCATGATGAATTAAGGGACATTCTTCAATGCTCCTAGCTGAGCGTAGTGTTTCTTTCTTTCTTTTTTTTTTTGCTGAAACAGGCTAGCATAGCAGTCTCTCTGAAACCTCCTTGCTGTGTAGGCAGTGGAGAAATTTTTAAGAATTTGAAGATCAAAGGCTGAAGATCCTTGATTGTTTTAAAAACAGGGTTTTTCTGGAGTAATTGGCAGCCACCGAGGAGGGCAAAATCCAATGTGAACCACAACATTTAGGCTGGCTAACCCCCCCCCCCCCCCCCCCCACCCGCAGAGGAAAATACAGAGTTTTCACCATACACTAGTCAGTTACACCAGCCTTGAAGCTTTGGGACTTTGCAGGGCTGAACCACCTCTCTGGGTGGTCACTTTGCTATAAAAGCGCTGACAATTTGCAGGATTCTTATGTCCTGCAGCTAAGGCATGAAGAAGGGTCTGGAACCCAATAATGGAAAATGCAGGGGAATAATACTGATGTCCAGATTCTTTCTGTTATGGGTACGCTTCAGGTAACAAGCTGTCAATCTCATATTTTAAAAAAGTTAAGAACCAGATTAAAATGCACATCACTGTGCACAGAATTTTAGACAATTGCCCCATCCGTTCCTGTTCCAAAGCTGCACTGGAAAAATGATGAGTGGAAGAGCACATGAATGACATTTTACTATTCAGTGGAGTGCTAGTATTGTCCAAAGAGCATATCCCGTGCAATGCTAGCACAGCACAGGCTGGCTAGCTTAAATTTGTGAACCAAGCCACACAGTAGAAATAGAGGCATGGACTCCTCCATCCACTGGTTTAGCATCCACTGTGATCTGGGAGGATGCTGTTTCCTAACAAACCTATGCAATACTTTAGATCCAGGTGGGTGGATTTTGTCCTTCCGTATCTTCTTTGCAAATCCTACCCATCCCACAACGCTCAGGCAAAGACCTGGGTAACTGGATCAGTACCTTTCAAGACTCCTGGTACCGTGTGGATCACCAAGCACACCCCGACAACACAACAACCTCAATCCAAGTACACCGGCTTCTTGCAGGAAATCTCCTGCAATCTTTTTTTTTAAAAAACACTCTGTGGTTATAAGGAGAACACTGGGGAATAATCTCTCTGAGGCTGAATCTAGTTCAGCCTCTTATGGCTAATAGTACCTCCTGATATCCTACAGGGATCCCACCAGTGAGAGGTGAATTCCAAGACAAGGGCTCAACCCGATGATGTGTGCCGGACATCCTGAGATACACTGCCCTTGAATGTGGAAGCTCCAGGGAGCATGCCGGTAGCTAGCTACCTCTTGGGTTTTTCTACCCAGGACAAATGGGTCTAGCCTCTCTGTAAAAGACCATCCACTGAAACAAGGGAGCAAAGGGTCCCTCCTGGAAGCCAGGTATGTCTCAAGGAATGGAAATACCTTTTGCTGGTTTCTCTTTCAGGGAGGCATAGCCCTCCGCCCACAACCTCCCAATTACTTCTGCCCCCCCCCCCTTCCTTAGTAGACGTGTTTAGAGTTCTGGCGTCCCTGTTCTTGCCCCCCATCCCGTAACAACCTGGTGATTTAGCTTAATCTTTTTTTTTTTTTGCAACCCCTTCTGCCCACCCCACCCCCCACCCCAAGTTAGGAAAGCACCCCTCCTTCGCCCTCTTTGTCCGTTCTTGGGATTCCCCCGAAGGACAGATCCGTCTTCCCCGCTCGCTGGTCTACCTGGTCGGGCGGTCGCTCGGGTCTCGCGGGTGCGGAGCCTCTGCCCAACTCTCGGTGGCTTGCCTTCGTCCAACTCTTGGCGGCGCGGCGGTGGCCCCCTTTTTCCCCCTCCTGCGTCCGACTCCCGGCGAAAGGAAGCGAGCGGACCTCTTTATAAAGGGGGAGGCTCGCAGCCCACCCTCCCTCCTTGGCGGGGAGAACGGGGTGGGGGCTCCCCAGCCTCAGGCACCGTGACGTCGGCCTCCCCCAGCCCTGCTGCGAGGGAAGAGGAACCAACGCGCCAGAGGTTGGTGTGGAAAGCCAACAAGGGTGAGAGCAGAAAATGGAGAGGCGGCAACGTCGGGTAAATACGGCCAGGCAGCCCGCGGGCGCTGTCCGAAGTGCTGAAAACGCCACTCTTTAGGATGCAAATGCAAGCATTGTGGACCCTCCTATAACAAACGGTTTGGATCACATTAAAATCTGGACAACATAAAAAAATTCCAGAGATAGGGCAAATTTGCTTAACCGAATCGCCTGCGGGGCAAATCCATACCACATAAAAATGGTCGTGATTAGGGATTACTCTGTTTTCAGTGCATTCCTATGGGAAATTTGTATAAAGAAACATTTGCTTAACAGAATTTCATTGAGAACGAATTAATTCCTTTATACAATGTACCACTGTACTGTACTGTACTGTAGTGGATATGTGTACGAAAGGATGGGGTTTTTTGGGGGGGGGTTACCTTCCTGATGGAGACCAAGACCACCTGCCCTCGTTTATTCCCGATCACCAGGTAGGGATGATGATCCGTTCAGGATCAGCCACCTCTGGATGGTTATGAAAGGCAGCTGCAATAACTGAGATTCGATCCAGCATTTTCTTACTGGGGAATGAACTGAGAATTGGTCACCAGAGCTGGAGCTTGCAGTTTTTTATGTCCAGAACTTCAGTGCCCTATTGGTGCATGTGAAATTGGTATATGCTGGAAGAGCAAGTAGAAAGGGTATGCGATGGATATCCTGGTTCCATTTTCAGCCCACCTGTTTTGGGTTTATTTCTGCCCAAGGAGGCAGAGCTGGAGGTGCTATACACACTCAGGGTGAGCAGGATGGCACATTTCTGGCAGCAAATGCCAAAGGTCAGAAATCTATTACTGTGATCAACAAGGGCACACATCACACTGCTATAACTCTCATTTAGTGGTGAGTTTTACATCTTCTACATGTCTACCATGTAAGGGAAAGTTAAAAGAAGCAGGGAAAGAGGAAGATCAAATGCAAGATGGACTGACTCCCTAAAGGAATCCACTGGTTTGAGTCTACAAGAGCTGAGCAAGGCAGCTGCGGGTGGAACATTTTGGAGATCACTCACTCGTAAAGTTGACAAAAGTCGGAAGCAACTTAAGAACACAAGAACATAAGAAGAGCCATTCTGGATAAGGCCAAAAGCCCATCTAGTCCAGCTTCCTGTATCTCACTGTAGCCCCACCAAAGGCCTCTGGGAGCGCATGAGACTAGATATCTGTCTCCTGATACCACTCCCCTGCATCTGGTCCTTGAAGTACCCTGGTTTTAAGCCTGGAGATGACACATCTCCATCATGGTTTGTCACCTGGGATAGACTTTTCCTCCAGGAATCTGTCCAATCCCCCTTTGAAGGCATCCAGGCCAGATGCCATCACCACATCCCATGGCAGGGAGTTCCACAGACTAACAACACGCTGGGTAAATAAAATATTTTCTTTTGTCTGTTCTCACTCTCCCAGCCTTCAATTTCAGTGTATGTCCCCTAGTTCTGGTATTTTGTGAGAGGGAGAAGAACTTGATGGTGCATGACATAAATATTCATATCGAGCCTTTCCACCAATGAGCTGTAGGTGGCTGTAGAGGCTGCCCTCCTCCCTACAACAACCCTCTGAGGTTGATCAGGCAGAGAGGATCATAGGGTTTCTCCACCCAGTGGGGGCTGGAAACTTGTTGGGTTTTTGCCCTCCTATTGTTTAGTAGGATTTGGATGTCAGAGAGGAAAGAGCTGGATGGGTAGGAAGGAGCCCTACATAATTTTATTTCTGAATAGGAGAAGCAACAGAAATGGCTACTTCACAATTGGTATTTCCTGCTCTGGGAGAGATGAGACAACTAGACTTCCCTGCCTATTCCTGACAATAAGTTCCAGAATCCCAAAGTTTGTTTGTTTATGAAGTACAATTCTGCCATTTGAAAGAGTGGAGAAACGCATGAACTTAAACATTATGATATATTCCTAAGCTTGGTTTCTTCCAGAGTTGGGTTGGATAACTCTAATATGCCTGCATTTCCTTTAACCTTGTAAGACTCAGAGGAGGAAGAGCCTTTTATGATGAGGATTTGAGAGGCTGATGTTGAAGTGAGAGTCCATCCAGGCACATGGGAGGTTCTTTCAGTGCAGAGGTGGAAGAAGGGCATTTAAGCAATGTGTAGCCTGCATACTGTAATTAAAACTGTAAACTGCCCAGAGACTACTTGAAGTGGTATGGGGCAGTATATACTGCTTTATAAATCCAGATGTTGCTATGGGAAAAGATGGCTCTCCAGGTGTTGGTTTGTCTCCCTTATCACTAGCTACCCCGGACTGGAGTTATGGATTTTGGAGCCCACCAACATCAGGAGGAACAAATACAACACTTGTGTATTACCATGTGTTTGAAGGTAATTTCTCTGCCTACCTGAGTAATACTGTCTGGCGCCCTCTAAAACCGGTTAGGGGATGAGTTGTCAAAAGCAGCAAACACCAGCAACTACAGTGTCAAGGGGCAGAGCATCCACTCTGGTTTTTGATCCCAACTTTTGAGGAATCATCCCAGGTCTCCTGTAAAAGATGGACTCAAACCTGGAGTGGAATGCCACCCTAACACCATCAGCACTGTTCACCTCTTCTGGCTTAAGTTGTCCCCCACCTCCTAGAAGACATCTCAGGGGCAGCATGGCAAGTGGTGGGTGAAGTTGCCCATACTTCTGGACACAGCCCACCACACGCTTATGTGGACACACACGGATTTCCACAAAGGCAACCTTTCCCGCTCCTCAATTCAATCTCCCTGGGCCTTTTCACACGACCCCTAAACTCTGCGGCAAATGGCTCCCAGCTCCAGAGCTTAAAATTATTTCCCCACCAGCTCCGGAGTTTACAGATAATTAAGTGCGACCACGCCCACCTAAACGCGTTCCAGCGCACTTTTCATGTACCTGCTCTCGGAGGGTGAAAATCCCTGATGCGGATTTAAGGGAGTGAGTGCCGGGCTCTCCTCGCTTCTGTTTGTTGTTGTTTTTTGCCTCCCACCCCTTTAAGAGAAGGAATCAGGACGACGACAGGGCTCCGGGCGGCTTCGGAGGTGAGCTTGCATATTTTTCTCCCTTTTTTTCTTCCTCCCCTCATGCAGACAGGAGCAAGGAAGTGCGGAGGGGTGGGGACGTAGGAAGAGCAACGAACCCCCAAGATCTCTGGTCCGAATTTAAGTGGCCAGTGGATCTTAGGGGTCGTGTGAAAAGGCCCCCTCTTTGCTGCTGCTATGGGCCTGCTTCTTTTGGAGTTGCTGATTTCTGGGACCTGGAGAAAGACAGACTTTTTGCATGCTTTGGTGCTGCTGTGTCGCTGCAAGTGCAAGTGGGCCATCATCGCTAAGAGCACTTTTTCCAGCAGCATCCACTGCCGCTGCCACCCACCACCACCACCACCACCACCACACCAACAACAAGCAAGAGATCAGTAGTTTTTCAGAGCCTGACTGTGAAAAACAGGCATGAAATTGCACAGGAATTATTAGTATGCTTTGCATTGAATTACCACCCACCCTAGTCCATATTTAAGGGACTTCACATGCCATGCCCTACTGTAAACCTCACAGACAGTCCAGGCAAACCGTGCTTGTTATTCTCACCTTGCTAACATGGAGTACTGCCTCAGTGGGAAGAGAAGGGTGGTGGGTTGACTAACAACCCCCGGGGACTCAGTCTAGAAGAAGGCAAGGCAACAGATCAATGTGACCTTCCCATTTCATGGCTCCGGTTCTTCTCGGCCTCTTTAGGAAGCACTGAACAATCTCATAAATCACTGGGTTTGGGGTGTTTTTCTTAAGCATTATGTTTTCTAAACAAGTACAAAATACTCTGCAAGGTCTCCTTCCCTTATGTAAAAGCAAAAAGCAAAAAAGCAAAGTGTTCTGCTTATATACCGCCCCATACCACTACAAGTCATCTCTGGGCAGTTTACAATTTTTTAATTACAGTGTGCAGGCTACACATTGCCTCCCCCAGCAGGCTGGGTACTCATTTTACCGACCTCGGAAGGATGGAAGGCTGAGTGAACCTTGAGCCTGCTACCAGGGATTGAACCCAGGTCGTGAGCACAGTTTTACCTGCAGTACAGGCATTTAACCACTGCGCCACGAGGCTCTTCTTCTGGATGGATGGGACCACCCTAGATAATTCTTAAGATATGTCCATAGAGTGGGAAAGGCAGAGAACCAACGAGCCAAAGTATTTCATAGAATTTCATAGAAATATCGAGTTGGAAGAGACCTCAAGGGTCATCCGGTCCAACCCCCTGCCATGCAGGAACCCCCATCACAGGACTCCAGACAGATGGCCATCCAGCCTCTTCTTAAAAACCTCCAGAGAAGGAGACTCCACCACCCTCCGTGGCAGCATATTCCAAGTGCCACTAGTTTCATTGAGAGGCAGTTAAGTGATTGCTCAGTCCCCCACCTCCACTCTTCGTTCAATATTTTATTTATTTATTTATTTCAATACCCCAACCTTTCTCCTTAAAAATGAACCAAGGTGGCAAGAGACGTCCAATAAAAGGACCCAAGGACACCATGGTGGCAATTGAATCCAACTCACTGGATCATGGAAATAGAGTTTGCCTTCCATTGTGTCACTTTCACAATCCTTTTTGTAATCCATGTCAGAACAGAGACTGGAAACCAAACCTTATGAAGAAAGACAGAAGGAACTGGGTGTGTTTAGCCTAGAGAAAAGAAGACATGATGGGAGAGATGAGAGCACTTTTCAAATATTTCATAGAATCATAGAATCATAGAGTTGGAAGAGACCTCAAGGGCCATCCAGTCCAACCCCCTGCCATGCAGGAACCCCCATCACAGTATTTCCGATAGATGGCCATCCAGCCTCTGCTTAAAAACCTCCACAGAAGGAGACTCCACCACCCTCCTTTGTGGCAACATATTCCACTGCCGAACAGCTCTAGCCGTCATGAAGTTCTTCCTCATGTTCAAATGGAATCTCTTTTCCTGTAGTTTGAAACCACTGCCCCACGTCCTAGTCTCTGAATCCATGGAAAATAAACCTGTTCCCTCTTCCATGTGACAAATATTTAAACATAGCTATCATATCCCCCTTAGCCTTCTCTTTGAAAGGTTAAACATTCCCAGTTCCCTCAGCCTCTACTCGTAAGACATTTCTTCCAGACCTTCAACCATCCTGATCGCCCTCCTCTGTACCTGCTCAAGGTTGTCAACATCCTTTTTAAATTGAGGCGAATTTGAAAGGTATAGCCATACAGAAGAGGGACAGGATCTATTATCCATCATCCCAGAGTGCAGGACACATGATAATGGTCTCAAGCTACAGGGAAGCCAGATTTTTAGACTGGGTATCAGGGGAAAATGCTTCCGAACAGTTAGAAATATATGACAATGGAACCAATGACCTTGGCAGGTGGTGAGTACAGTACTCCAATGTAGGAGGCCTTCAAGAGAAAATTAATATCCATTTCTCAGTCTTTGATTTGGACTCCTGCACTGAAGAAGAGGTCAGACTTCGTGGCCTTACGGGTCCCTTCCAGCTCTGAGATTCTTAGCCTGAAATGGAATCAGAGTAGAAGGCATTTCAGGTGGGGTCACTTGAAGGGTTGTTGTCTAGAGCAGTGGTTCTCAACCTGTGGGTCCCCAGATGTTCCTGGACTGCAACTCCCAGAAGCCTCCACCACTTGCTGTACTGGAAAGGGTTTCTGGGAGTTGCTGTCCAGGAACATCTGGGGACCCACAGGTTGAGAACCACTGGTCTAGAGTAGAGGGGCAAGTAGCATCTCTTCCTGCTCCCCCTCCCTCCATTAAGGGAGATACACCAAAGCAACTGAGTTATTTTGGTACATGAGGCAAAAACTCCCAGAAAGATCTTTCCTCCTCCCTGGCACTAAAAATATAACAACATCGCAGAAAACAACCAACAGGCTACTGAGCCAGTTTTGGGCTGGGCCAGCCTTCTTCTGAAATCAGCCTCCTAAAAGCAATGGCTTTGTAGCATCTCATGAATGGCAACTGCAGTCTTTGAGTCATGACAGTTTTCTGCTGGGAAGACTTGTTGGGAATTGGTTGCTGGAACCACAACTTGCAGTGTTGATGCCCAGGACTTCACTGGTTAAGACCTGAGTCATGTGAAATTGGGATCTGCTGGAAGAGGAAGGAGGAAGGGTGTGTGATGGGTGTCCCGGTTCCATTTTCAGCCCACCTGTTTTGGGTTTCCTTCTGCCCAAGGAGACAGAGCTGGAGGTGGTATTCACACACAGGGTGAGCAGGTGGCACCCTTTTGCCAGCAAACGCCAAAGGGCAGAAATCTAGCACACATTACACCGCTATAACTCTCATGCCTTTTCGATGGTGAGTTTTATACCTTCTAAATGTCTACTCTGTCTGGGAAAGGTGCAAGGAGCAGGAAGAGAGGAAGACCAAATGCAAGCAAGACTGACTCCTAAAGGAAGCCACAGCCCTGAATTTACAACAGCAGAACAAGACTGTAAAGTATGAGACATTTTGGAGATAACTCGCTCATGGGGTCACCATAATATAAAGGCCATGAGACAGCACATAACACCAATAGCAACAACACCAAGCGTCTGCCACCCAGAATCAAAGTTCTCTGTCCCAGTTATGGCTCTTTGTGTTGCAGGTCTCTGTCACTCTGTAGAGGTCGCAGAAAGATCGGGTCTTAGCTTCAGAAGTCCGCGGTGCATGAGGGGAGTGAAGCGGCTTAACATGCCCTACAACAAGTGGTAGCAAACCCTGGGCACTCCAGATGTTTTGGACCACAACTCCCATAGTCGTTAGTCACTGGCAATACAGGCTTGGAATTCTGGGAGTTGTGGTCCAAAACATCTGGCGTGCCGAAGGTTCGCTACCACTGCCCTACAACTTTCCATTCCTAAGAGCGAATCATAGAATCGTAGAAGAGTGAAGTTGCAAGGGGCCTACAAGGATATCAAGTCCAATTCTCGTCTCCATGCAGGAATACAGATCTGGTGGTTGTCCAGATTTCTCCTGAAGGCCTCCAGCGTTGGAGCACTCAGCACCTCCTGGGGTCGTTGGTTCCACTTCCCACTTCCTAACAGTTAGGAAGTTCTTCCTGATATTCAGCTTAAAGCTGGGCTCTCTTAACTTGAGCCCATTATTCCGCATCCTGCACTCTGCAATGATCGAGAACAGATCCTGCCCCTCCTCTGTATTTGAAAAACATTTGAAAAGCTGTATCATATTACCCCTCAGTCTTCTTTCCTCTAGGCTAAACATTCCCTTTTCTTATTTATTTATTTATTTATTTATTTATTTATTTATTTATTTATTTATTTATTTATTTATTTGTTTGTTTATTTTTATACTGCCTGTCTTCCAAAGGAACTCCGGGCGGTTCACAACAGTTATAATACAACAATAACAACAGAATCAGAATAAAGAATAAAACAAAAATAGAAATAAAAAAATCAGCAAAGATGGCAGCTAATATTTCACAAGTAAAAAAAAACTACACACACTGATGGTTGCCAAATGCCTCTCTAAAAAGCAAGGTTTTAAGAGCTTTTTTGAAGGCCAGCAGGGACAGTGCTAGGCGCAGCTCACTGGGCAGATGGTTCCAGAGTGAGGGGCCAGCCACAGAGAAGGCCTGGTTTTGGGTGACCGATTCCCTTGCCCCCTGATCATCCTTGTTGCCCTCCTCTGAACTTGTTCCAATTTGTCAGCATACTTCTTGAAGTGTGGTGTCAGGTGTGGCCACCTGTGCTGAATAGAGGAGGATGAGCACCTTGTGGGATTTGGAAATCATGCTTCTCTAATTGCAGCCTAAAATAGCATTTGCCATTTTTGTGGCCGCATCGCACCGTTGCCTCATATCCAGCTTATGACCTCCCAGAATTCTAAGACACTTCTTGCATGTAGTATTGCTGAGCCAGGCGTCTTCCAACTCGTAACTATGTATTTTGGTTCCTTCTTTCTAGGTGCAATACTTTGCACTTCTCCCTGTTAAATTTCATTCTCTTGGTTAGAGCCCACTGCTCCGGCCGATCAAGATCCTTTTGAATTTTGTTTCTGTCTCCCAAAGTATTGGCTATTCCACCCAATGCTGTGTGATCTGCGGAGTTGGGAAGCACTCCCTGCACTTCCTTGTCCAAGTCATTAATAAAAATGTTGAAGAGCACCGAACCCAGGACTGAGCCTTGGGGTAACAGGGAGGTTGCTTGATCAAAAATTGATCAGATTAGTCTGGCAGGATTTGTTCTTGACAAATCCGTGTTGGCTTCTAGTTTTTGTTGCATAGTTTTCGGTGCTTGCATTGTTGTTGCTCAGTTGTTAAGTTGTGTCTGACACTTTATGACCCCTTGGTCCAGATCACACCAGTCCCTCTTGTCTTCCACTTGAGAATGGCCAAGTCCATGTTGGTTGCATCGATGACACTGTCCAACCATCTCATTTTCTGCCGTACATAGTGACTGCTTAATCATCTGTCCCAGGATTTGTCCTGGGATTGAAGTCAGGCTGACTGGCCTGTAGTTCGCAGGTTCCTTATTTGTGCCATTTTTGGAGATAGGGACACCATAAGCCCTCCTCCAATCATCTGGCATCTCATCTGTTTCCCATGATTTCAAGAAAATACCTGACAGTGGTTCCGAAAGTTCTTCAGCCAATATCTTCAGTATACTCACATGCAGTTCATCCCGCCCTGGAGATTTAAAAAAAATTCAAGGTGGTAAGGTATTCCTTGACTATTTGTTTATTATTCTCAAAATATGCAATCCCGTCCCCTCCACTTGCACTTTACTTGTTTCTAGTGGTTCAAAGTCTGTCTTATGGGAAGAGTCTGAACTAAAGTAGGGATAGAGGTCCTCTTTTTCTTTGTCATTTGTTACCGTTTTCCCATCTCCGTTGAGGAACTGTGCCACTATTTCTTTTCTTTCTCTTTGGCTTCCCACAAATCTGAAGAATGATTTTATTTCTTTTAGTGTCTCTAGCTAATCTCAGCTCATTCTCTGCTTTTGCTCTTCTAATGTCATTCCTGCACCTGTTTCTGTTAATTCCTCGCACGTGTGCCCGAATGGAATTGCAAATTCCGTCCCAGATTTTCCCAGAATACATTGGGAGCCTCTGTGGCAGAGAAATATCAAGAAGTCCAGCCATGTGAGTGCCATGTTGACACCACACATAGCTACAACTCTTATTAGAAATGTGACGACAACCGAGGCACTACCTGGACAGTTTTTTTCCCCTTAGCTTTTATCCATCATCTATCCTTGCTCGTAACAGAGAGAAGACAAAATGGACCAGCAGCCTGGGCGGAGGCAAAACAATTGGATTATTTGGTATTCAGGTAAGGTAATGGTAAAGGTAAAGGTTCCCCCTGAACATGCATGCTAGTTGTGTCTGACTCTAGGGGCAGTGCTCATCTCCATTTTCAAGCCGAAGAGCCAGTGTTGAGCAAATCTGTGGCCATGTGGCCGGCATGGCTGAATGCTTTTCTGCACACGGAACACTGTTTACCTTCTCACTTTTATTTATATACTTGTATTTACATGCTTTCAAACTGCTAGGTTGGCAGGAGCTGGGGTTAACAACGGAAGCTCTCTCCGTTGCGTGGCACCTGGGATTCGAACCGCCAAGCTGCTGACTTTGCAGGAGACAGTTTCAACGCTCTGTTCAGGTAAACAGGGATATTATTTATCTGAGGTTACATTGACTTAGTCAGAGGGAGGAAATTCAGATAATTTTGGAGGTTTCAGGTAACTGACATCCACATAAATGTGTCTTATCCGTCTTCTGTTTCTTTTTTTTTTTTTAAAGAATAACCTAATCGTCTTCATCTATACAGACTCTTTTGCTGAGGGCCAAATTGTCACCGCTTCCTCACAGCTCTAACATTTGTGCTGGGCTCCCATTTCAGGCATTAACAATATGAAATATCTTTTCCCCCCAATTTTCCTTTGTGTGTGATTCATTTTATGATCTCATGCAGTTTAAGAAGCCACTTAAGAAGCCCAGATCGTACTCTTGAAAGCAATTTTCTTCCCCAGCTCAGGACTCAAAAAGACGGCTTTTCTTTTGTCTAATCACCACTAAGTAGACCCTGATGTCCATGCAAATTGGAGCTGTAGTTTCCTTCACAGATTCATGTGCGGATATTTCCTCTCCTTGCATCATTTGGCGTTTAGAAGGAGAAAGAGGTTTCTATTGTTAGGGCATGGAACTGAGAACTTGTCGATTCCGTCTGCCCACCACGCAACTGTTTCCAAAGAACAGAGACTTGGTTAAACTTCTCCGGGCTTTACGGTGGTCCCCCTCCTGCCTTTTCCACGCTCAGGCTCACTGTTGGAACACAGAGATTTCCATAACGAGGTGTTGTTGCTTTCATTTCCCTTTGGAGCATTTCGTTTGCGAGTAGGTGCTGTTGGATTGGTTCAAGCTTGTTTCAAAGGCAAGGGCGAAGTTGGACGCAGGAAATGTGCCCGTGTAACCAAAAGAAGCCCTGTTGATTGCCAGTATGTGGCATCTCTGATGACTCAATTTTGTTTGCAGTAATTTTATCGCCAGGCTTTGAGGCTCATCCAATGGACTGTTTAGAGTGATTGTGTTATAGGTAGGCTAAACGTCCATGGAGAGAGCGAGAAAACATTGGAGAAGGGTGATTTTTTTAAAAAAGGAACTTGTTTACTTACAGTATACATGCATAGGATGGACACAGTGGGTGCTGGTTTTGCAGGTCAAAAGGTCACAGGCAGACCCCTGACTTTCTTTGCCTTCTCTTGCCAGGAGGTTCAATCGGTTGCCAAATGAAGTTCCTTCAACCACTGGAAACCTTTGGCCCTCATCCATGCCCTGCTCATCTGACCCCCTCCACCCCTTCCAGGCTTCTCTTTTCTTGCCTCCTGTTTCCACTTCTCAGCTGCTTGTCCTCTAGTTATCAGTCTTTACCACCAAAATTATTTGTGACATAAGAATATGAGCACCTAAGAAGAGCCCTGTTAGATGAGGCCAAGGGTCCATCAAGTCCGGCTTCCTGGATCTCCCAGCAGTGGCATAGGAAGGTTTTGGGGCACCCAGGGACAACCCCATTGCATCTACCCAGCGGGGGGGGGGGCAATCCTGCAGGTGCAGGGCGGGCGTGGGGTGGGTGAGTGTGCACGTGTGCATGTGTGCCTCACCTCTCCCACGGTGGCAATGAAGAGTTGGAGGAGGAGGAGAAGGAGGAGGGCGCCACAGCCACCATGCTTGCACACCTGCTTGGTTTGCCGCTCGCCTGGCGCACAGCGACGGGAGGGCGCAGGGATTCCTCCTCCCCCTCCCCTCTCCAGGCACCCCTAGATTTCTGCGCCCAGGGCAGGTGTACCCTTCTGCCCACCCTAGCTATGCCCCTGTCTCCCAGCGGCCCCAGCAGATACCTCTGGGAGCATACAAGACAACTAGGTACCCATCTCTTGATCCCACTCCCCTGTGTCTGGCATTTTGAGGAGCTCTCCTTTTAAGCCTGGAGATAACACGTATCTCCAGCACGGCTTGTAATGCTGGATTTTTCCTCTAGAAATCTGGCACAAAGCGAAGTGCCATCTAGATGTCATGCTTCTCCTTTGGTCCAGCTTCCTTTTTCATATGGTTTCTAAGCAGGTACACGTTCTGAGAACCTCAGAACAAAAGACCTGGCATAACTGCTTTTCCTACCTGTTGTTTTTCCTCTGGCAGGTGAGACTTGATGTAGGGTGCGGTCATCTTTACTCCCCAGGTCCAGCGTCTTCAGGGCTTGTAGGATTCTTGGAGGTAAAATATGACCAGGAGAGTGTTTCTATCTCAAAATGTCTACCCTCCCCACTCGTATCTCCTATATCGGGGATGCTGCAGGCAGCAACTTCAAGGGAGCCCCAAAAATCTACTACTCAAACCCAGACCTATTTGGTGGCTGCTGCATCATTTTGGAACTCATTCCTTCCTGGGTTATGATTAGCCCCATCCTCTGTTGGTTTCAGGGGGAAAGAACCTGTCTCTTATGGCAAACGTTTTATGGCCTCATCCAGGTAACTTTGCCGACTGAATGGTTTTTTCGTGTCTGTACGAATGCTTATGTATTTGCCCTGTTTTTGATGCCTAATATTATTGGATTCAACATTTATAAGTACTGTATCTTGTAGTAGCCTTCCTTTACTAGTTATTTCATTTTTTGATAGTCTGTTTCTTTCCAGCTGTTTATGTGGTTTTTATTCAGGTTGTGCTTGTATTTTGCCTTATTGTGATTTGTTTGCTGCTCAGAGTAGGTGAAGACCAACCAACCAACCAACCACACTTTGCTAGTGAGCTTGCCCATGATGACTTATCTAGTTGAGAATAGAGAAAAGCTGGGCAAGATGTCTCTTTGGTCTCATCCACCCAACCTTTTGGCATGTACTGCAGCTAAAGCTGTGCTCACGACCTGGGTTCAATCCCAGGTAGCCGGCTCATGGTTGAGTCAGCCTTCCATCTTCCGAGGTCGCTAAAATGAGTACCCAGATTGTTGGGGGGAGGAAGGAAGCAATGAGTAGCGCCTGCAGAATTAAATTGTAAACTGCCCAGAGAGTGCTTAAGCACTATAGGGTGGTATATAAGCAGAACACTTTGCTTCGCATTTTCTCTGCTGCTCTAAATGATGCCACCTTTCTCCACTGGTGCCATTTATGCCTGGAGCAACCCGTTCAGAGTTGTGATTGCTCACAAGGTGAGAAAGGGAGAGAGAGGAAAAAAATATTAAGGGTTCTCTCCCTATAGGTGTTGTGTAGACACATTGGTGATCGGTCCAACAATATGCCTGAGGAAGTGGACTTGTCAAATTAAAACATAGAGGTTTGTCTTTAAGGTGCCACATCTTTTTTGTCTTCTTTATTCTTTTTAATTTCTCTTCTACTTTTGCTCCCACACACTAACTGAGATGACTACTGAGAATTCAAAAAACTCTGGAAAGGGTCACTGTAAGTCAGAAACAACTTGACAGCACACACACAATCACATAAAACCTTGAGACCTTAATTGAGAAAGTTGTGATTGAGACAGAAGAACCTAGACCAGTGTTGGCGAACCTATGGCACGGGTACCAAAGGTGGCACTCAGAGCCCTTTCTGTGGGCACCCGACATCGCCCCATCACAGCCACCTCTGTGTGTGTGTGTGTGTGTGTGTGTGTGTGTGTGTGTGTGTGTGTGTGTGTGTGTTGTTACAGTCATGACAGACCCTTTATGACTCCATGTCCATGGAGTTGTCTTGGCAGGAATACTGGAGTAGTTTGCCAGTTCCTACTCCAGACGCCTACAGCACCTGGTAGACCCACTCAATTCTGTAGAAAAATAGAATATTTGTATTGTTTGACAAAAAGATATATACATTAAATACAAAAATACAGTGCTTGATACTCGGCTCTATATAAACAACTTAAAACAGTTAGTTCTATACCTGCTTATACTCAGCTATTCCTTTCACAACACAATGAAAGAACCCAGAACTGTAACTTAAACTTTAAATGTATAGTACTAGTAAAGTATAGCCCTCAACTTTAACAAATAAGTATACAGCATATACAGTAGGCAGAATAATACACAACAAGCAAACAGCTCAAACAGAGCTAGCAAGTTAGTGTGACTGAATCTAAGCAGATTCAGCAAAGTGTAACATCAGAGCCTTTCCTTAAATACACTACTGGCTGCTTGATTGCCCACACCTTCCCGAGGCAGCGCAAAACCTCAGTTTGATTGCCTCACCTGTATTGCCACACCCCAAACACTCCTCCAGTGCCTTCTAGCAAGAACAGGTATGCCAAACTCATTCACAATATTTAATTTATATTTGTTTTTAATTTTATAAAAACTCAACAGTTGCCGAAAAGGCCCTAGACCTGTAAGCCATCCCTTTCACCTCCTTGAGGGAGGGCTCTTTCAGGAGGGCTCCCTGGCCAGTTAGGTTCATATGGAAGGAGGCGGTCCTTCCAAGTGGATCCTGCACTGTGGACATCCCCTTCCCAACCTGAAGGGTTCTTTCCCCCAGTTTCCGATCAGGAGATAAGGTTGCCAGTTTCCCCTGCTCCACCATATTCTCATCTCCCCTTCCATGGCTACTGCGAGACCCACGGAAGGAATTTATCTGCCTAGAAGCCAGTGTAGAGGAGAGCAGAAGGTCCCACTTACCTAAGCAGCAGCAGCAACAACAACAATAACAAAAAAACAACAAAAACAACAACCACCTAGATTCATCAGAAGAACTGAAGAGGAAGGGTGTGTGGGGGTGAAAGCTGTTGGCTGCAAAGTCAGCAGCTCGGCGGTTCGAATCCCCAGTGCCATACAGCGGAGCGAGCTCCCGCTGGAAACCCCAGCTCCTGCCAACCTAGCAGCTCAAAAGCCATGTAAATGCAAGTAGATAAATAGGTACCGCCGTAAAAAGCGGGAAGGTAAAACAGTGTTTCCTTGCAGCCGTGCCAACCACATGGCCATGGACTTGTACAAAACACTGGCTCTTTGGCTTCAATATGAAGATGACCACCACCCCTAGAGTTGGACATGACTAACATGCATGTGCGAAGGGAACCTTTACCTTTACTCCCCATGTTCAGGACTGGCACGGATCCTGAGCCCAGCCTTGACAATTCCAGTGGGTCACTGGAAAGCCTCCCCCCTTCCCCCAAAGGCTGCTCAGGGAGCGCTGGGGGGAAATGAAATGTATTCTCCATTTTGCACGATCCATCCCTTCCTCCAACAGCAATTTTCAACCCATTCTCCCCGCCCCCCCCCCGTTGTGCGTGGGAGAAATTTCAACAGCTCCCGGAGTGTTAGATGCGCTCTGAAATGTGATGTTGCCGAGGGATGTATTAAGAGGGTCTTTGATCCCGTAGTAGACTTACAAAGGGATCAGATCTTGGCACCTTCACGGGGCCTCTCTAGAATGCCGGAGGACATTTGAATGCTGGACCAAGGCTTCCATTTGCTCATTGATGGTGAAGAGGAGGCGGGGATGAATTCTTTGAAGGAGTTCCGTTGACTCATGCTATCTATCCTTTTACATTCATTAATAAAGCACCTCCCTAATGAATTAGAGCGAGAGAAGAGCTATTTAATATAGACCTTCCTCTGCTATAGCTTGTGGTTTGGTAGAAGTTGAAAAGCATCACCTAGAACAGGATTACCGGAGGAAAATAGGAAAGGCACCCTACCAGGATCCTATCAGACCTTTCTTTTTCATTTGACTGGGATTCACATCCAAACTAACCTACTTCTTGTCTTTTCTAGCAAGGCACTTTTCTTTAAAAGAAATCTGTTTTAAGAAATGTTAAAGAAACCCACATGCCTGCTGGAGCTTTTCGCTGCTGGATTTGTTTTTAGGGTGCTAAAGGAAAGCTTTTGGCCAGAAGTTTGGCAGCAAACCTGAAGTTCAAGTGCTAAGCTCTGCCCCAGGAACAAAGGGAGACTCAAAATAAACCCCATTTCTTGAGCGGAACAAAAAGTCTTAGGAAGTCACAGAAGCACTGGGATGAGTGAGACAGGCCTTATGGCGTTTGGATGGGAGAGTGAAAGATGATAAACAGTGCAAGACTTGTCATTTTTGTCCTATGCAGTCAAGGCTTGAGTTGCCTATGGCAAAAGCTTGCAAAACCTTAGGTTTATCAAAGAAAGCCAGTTGAATTGCCACTCACCACCAAAATCCAAGTAGAGGCGAGTGGCTTTAGGAAAATGCAGACATCTTGATAGAAGGAGTGATATGAAATGTAATAGTAAATCCAGTATTTGTACCACAGTTAAAATTTCTATTTAGGTGTGTGAACAATTTAGCATGGAGAGAGCACCAGGAAATTATCACATACATTATACCATCTACAAGAGCTAAAGTGGCTTGTAAGTGAAAGTTGCAAAGGGATTAGAATATATCCAGCTGATTAAATGGGAATGCCATGTACAGAGTGAAAAGGAAGGAAAACACGTTAAAACATGCAGAGATGCTACTGTGTCAGCTGGGATATCTTCTCTGCTTGTTGGAGGATTTGATTTGATCAGGAGCGATGCAGGGGGCATTATTTTTTTAAAAAAAAAAACAATTGGATAGGCTGATCAAACTGGGTGGGGTTGAGGATAGGATCAAAATCCAAAAGGACCTTGACAGATTAGAGTGCTGGGGCAAAGCTAACAGAATGGGGTTCAACAGAGGGAAACATAGGGTGCTGCATCTAGGTAAAAAGAATTAATTGCACAGCTATAGGATGGGAGACACCGGGCTGGAAAATAGTACCTGTGAAAGGGATCTGGGATTCTGGCACAAATTGAACATCAGCAAACGAAGAAAGCAATGTAGTGGTTGCATCAACAGAAGATAAAGATAAAGGAAGTGATAGTACCACTCTATTCAGCTCTGGTCAGACTGAATCTGGAGTACTGTGTCCAGTTTTTTGCACCTGAATTTTAAAAAGATGTTGACGATCTTGAATGGGTCCAGAGGAAGGTGACCAAGATGATTGAGGGTCTGGAAGCAAATGTCTTATGAGGAACAGCTTAGGGAGCTGGGAATGTTTAGCCTTACAAAAAAAAAAGACTGAGAGGGGATATGATAGCTATGTTTCAATATTTGAAAGGATGTCATATTGAAGAGGGAACAGGTTTGTTTTCCATGGCTTCAGAGACTAGGACACAGGGCAATGGTCTCTCTCAAACTACAGGAAAAGAGATTCCATTTGAACATTAGGAAGAACTTCATGATGGTTAGGGCTGTTCGGCAGTGGAATATGCTGCTATGAAGGGTGATGGAGTCTCCGTTTTTGGAGATTTGAAAACAGAGGCTGAATGGCCATCTGTCGGGAGTACTTTGATGGGGGTTCCTGCATGGACGCAGGTTGGAGTAGATAGCCCATGAGGTCTCTTCCAACTCTATGATTCTATGATTCTTTTACTTGTTTCACTTGTTTCTGATATGAAAGTTGATATTATCTGGCTGACATTGCCTCAACTTTAACAGTTTTTAAAATGGCATAAACCAAGTTGGCTTCAGGGACGTTGGCATGTCTTTGGGTCCCAAGTCTTTCGTACCAAGTCTCTTTTGATGCAGAGTTGCGCTTGTGGTGCTAGTTCTCACCAAGCACAAAATACAGACAAGAGATCATATTCCTGGTTTCGTAGTTTTCTATTTACAACATACCCACAGATCATTGGCTTCTTACCATACAGCATCTAATCAGGAACATGCACGGTTCAGCAAAGTTTAGAACACTCAAGAAGGCAAGAAGACTGAAGAAGAGATAGTTGTTGTGAGTTTTTCGGGCTGTTTGGCCGTGTTCTGGAAAACATGGCCAAACAGCCCGAAAAATTCACAACATCTATCGGATCCCGACCGTGAAAGCCTTCGAGAATACAATCAGAGAGATGGATTCTGCCACGTGCTAATCTGTATACCTTTTTATTTAACACTATGACCAATCACTACTCATGACCCTTACCACGTGGTCGCTAGATTCTTGTCCTTGAGCTATTCTGTTCAGCATCTAACACCTGTGTGTCCAGAATCTTCCCATCTTGGCATTGTCTACATATGAAATATGGACATTTTTCTCAGCGTCCACGTCTTTGGTATCAAGTCCCAAGTCCCAATTTCGAGTCTTTGGTCCCAAGTCCCACGTCCAAAGATTGAGATCCTACTAAGAACAATTCCTCCCCCCCCCCCCCCCCCCCGCACAAGAAAAAAGGAAGGGAGTGGGTGGTTTCTGTAACGATCCAAGTCATTGGAAACGAACTAACATAGAGTGAAGTCACTGGTATGACTTGAGTTTGACACAATAGAAATCTTACAACACAGGTTAAGGACATAAGAAGAGCCCTGCTGGATCAGGCCAAAGGCCCATCTAGTCCAGCTTCCTGTATCTCACAGTGGCCCCACCAGATGCGTTTGGGAGTGCATGAGACTAGATCTCTGTCTCCTGATCCCACTCCCCTGCATCTGGTCCTTGAAGTATCCCGGTTTTAAGCCTGGCGATTACACATCTCCATCATGGTTTGTCACCTGGGATGGACTTTTTCTCCAGGAATCTGTCCAATCCCCTTTTGAAGGCATCCAGGCCAGATGCCATCACCACCTCCTGTGGCAGGGAGTTCTACAGACTAACAACACGCTGGGTGAAAAAATATTTTCTTTTGTCTGTTCTTACTCTCCCAGCCCTCGATTTGAGTGTATGTCGCCTAGTTCTGGTATTTCTGTGAGAGCGAGAAGAGCATCCCTCTATCCACTTTACTCACGCCTTGCATTATTTTATACGTCTCAATCAAATCTCATCCCTGGTTGGTTTTCTTTTACTATAGCACTTCTGGGCCATTTTAATGTATTATTTCCTTTCCTTTAATGATGTGTAAGCCAGAGAATGCCTTACGTTTTCTGTAATCTGATAGTAGGGAAAGAGGGAAGGTTTTAGAAAGCACAAGGGTGAAAGAGTGCAGGGAGATAGCCTAGGCTGCTTGAAAAGGTGCCCTAGATTTTAAATACAGTGGTACCTTGTATAAAGGAATTAATTCATTCCAAATGAAATTATGTTAAGTAAATTTTCCTTTATATAAATTTCCCATAGGAATGCATTGAAAATGGAGTAATCCCATTTTTATGTTGTACGGATTTTCCCCATAGGTGATTATTATGTTAAGCAAGTTTCTCCTATCTCCGGAATTTTTATGTTGTACAGATTTTATGTTATACAAGCTGTTTGTTATACAAGGGTCCACTGTAGCTACATTGTGTTATCCAGCAACCAGTAAGGGCAAAGGAGGGGGTACAGCTCGACAGCAGCACCACAGCTTCTACGCAAGTGCGTTCTGGTGGCCTGATGGATGAAGACTCTCCTTCTTCAGCAAAACCCCAAAGTTGAAACAAAACAAGGGTGTGGAGTAAATGTGAACAAGAGACTTGCTGCCAATGAGAGGCATCCGATGAGTCTCCTTCTTAAGGGATCCTCCAGTAAAGTTATTACCTGGTTGCTAATCAAAGGCAGCCCCATAAAACCAGTTTTAAAATAGTGCTATCCTATGAGCATGCCTTACAGTCTGTGAGTGTGGAACCACACCAAAATGTCCTATGTGTATCAGGTTTTACACACACACACACACACACACACACACACACACACACACACACACACACACACACACACACACACACACACACACACACACACACACACACACGTGCACTGTAGGGAACTGTGCTCATGAAAGTCCCTTTCGGAGAACAGGGGACAGAGAGTGTTAGCAAGCCTCGTGGGGCACTGGTTAAACTGCATTGCTGCATTCAAGCCTCCACTCGCGACCTGAGTTTGATCCTAATTGGTTTGGGCTCAAGGTCTACTCAGCATTCCATCCTTTCCATCCTTACCGTCCAACGACTTGGGGAGTGGGGGAGCAAAATGTTCTTTGAATAATTACGTTGCAATCTTCCTAGAAAGTTCTCTAACACGATGGGCCAGCATAACGGAAATGGAGAGTACATTAATTTTCAAGACTGTGCCAACACCTCTTGATTCACTCTGGATTGGGGTGTAGGCTTTCTCATTGAAGGCCAGCTTTCATGCATCGGGGGTAAACACAAAAGCAACATAATATCCATGAGAACCCTGTTTGTGGGCTGGAGAGAGATCACTGGGTAGGGTAGGGAAACATTTGGCCCTCCAGATGTTGGGAAAATTGGGACCGGCCAAGTGTGACCTTCTGGCTGTCACTCCAATTTCAAGTTCCATCAACCCCAAGCAATACACCTGGTGCTTCAGGCTGTGGTGTCACATGCTCCTCATTCTTGTGGATGAACCATGTTTTCTTGTGATCTGAATATTGGTTTGTTTTCTTGTGTGCTCAGGAGTTACTATAGATGCTTTGCCTGTGGAGAAGGCCCCAGGAGATTCAATTTTCCAGCCAGCAGGCAGGAGAAAAGCCTCTTTCTGCCTGCAACGGTATGGGAGTGGCGAGCAATGTTTAGCCTCTGAGTGCTCTCCAAGGCTGATTTAATGGCCTTATCTCTCCTCTGCCTCCCTAAAAAAAATACACACTTTGATACACTGCTGGAGGCCTCCAGAAGTGGTGATTTGTCTTTCAAGTAGGGTCATTGTGCCCTTTCCCTACTTTATTACAATTTTTTAAACTCCTTCTTTCTTTCTTTCTTTCTTTCTTTCTTTCTTTCTTTCTTTCTTTCTTTCTTTCTTTCTTTCTTTCTTTCTTTCTTTCTTTCTTTCTTTCTTTCTTTCTTTCTTTCTTTCTGGCTCTTCAGCTTGAATACGGAGATGAGCTCCACCCCTAGAGTCGGACACAACTAGCCTGCATGTGTGTGTGGCGGGGGCGGGGGGGGACCTTTACCTTTTTACTGCCAAGCCAGCAGTCACCACCCAACGTACCTTTGTGCATCTGGTTTTATCTGTCTCCCTTCAATTTGAAATAGGTCTCTGGGTGGGGATCCAGAGGTTGGAAGTTCAAGTCCCCACTGTGCCTCCTTGAGAAGGGTTGGTCTTGATTGATCAGTTTTGTTTATTTTATGATGTATAATGTCTTTAACTGTATCTTGTTTAGGTTGTAAAGTGCCCAGAGTAGCTTTCCTGCTGGATGGTCACAGTATATAAATCAAATCAATTCAATTCAAATCAATCAATAAAATGATCCTTAGGATCCTTTCCAGCTCCGCAATTCGAAGGTGGTGGTTTCTCCATGTTGAACTGTCTTTTTTTTAACCCAGTTTCTTCTTGATCTATTGCAGATGGACTCTGCAGTCCGGAGGAGAGTTGCAAGTTGATGAACCTTGGTAAAGAAGGAAAAGACAGGAACAGGCACTTGATGGGCTGGGAAGGCTCTTCATAAGAACATAAGAACATAAGAAGAGCCATGCTGGATCAGGCCAAAGGCCCATCTAGTCCAGCTTCCTGTATCTCACAGTGGCCCCACCAGATGCCTCTGGGAGCGCATGAGACTAGATATCTGTCTCCTGATACCACTCCCCTGCAACTGGCCCTTGAAGTACCAGAGTTTTAAGCCTGGAGATTACACATCTCCATCATGGTTTGTAACCTGTGATGCACTTCTCCTCCAAGAATCTGTCCAATCCCCTTTTGAAGGCATCCAGGCCAGATGCCATCACCACATCCTGTGGCAGGGAGTTCCATAGACTAACAACGCGCTGGGTGAAAAAATATTTTCTTTTGTCTGTTCTTACTCTCCCAGCCCTCAATTTGAGTGCATGTCCCCTAGTTCTGGTATTTTGGGAGAGGGAGAAGAGCTTCCCTCTATCCACTTTACTCATGCCCTGCATTATTTTGTATGTCTCAATCATATCCCCACTCAGGTGCCTTTTTTCCAGGCTAAAGAGCCCCAAATGTTTTAGCCTTTCTGGTCCCCCATAATTTTTAGTCGCTCTCCAAATTCTGCACCATTTTCCAGTTCCACTATGTCTTTCTTGGAGCGGTGACCAGAGCTTCCAGGTCGGCCTTACTATTGTTTTGTATAAAGGCACTGTTTTTATTCAATCCCCTTTCCCTAGCATGGAATTGGCCTTCACTGGATAACTTCATGAGCTGTCCATGAGATTGATCTTTCCTGATCCCTCACAGATAACTCAGAGCCCATGAGTTAATAGATAAAGTTTTGATTTTTTTGCCCCAGTATGCATTACTTTACATTTGGCTACATTAAAACGCATTTGCCATTTCTCAGCCCATTCTCCCAGTTTGGAGAGATCCTTCTGGAGCTCTTCACAATCTTCTCTGGTTTTTACCACACGGAAAAGTTTTGTGTCATCTGCAAACTTGGCCACCTCACTGCTTATCCCTGTCTCCAGGTCATTTATGAACAGATTGAAAAGCACCGGTCCCAGGACAGATCCCTGGGGCACACCGCTTTTCACCTCTCTCCATTGTGAAAATTTCCCATTGACACCTACTCTTTGTTTCCTGGATCTCAACCAGTTCTCAATCCATAAGAGGGCCTGCCCTCTTATCCCCTGACTGTGCAATTTTCTCAGCAGCCTTTGGTGAGGGACTGTGTCAAAAGCCTTTTGAAAATCCAGATAGACTATATCCACTGGTTCACCCAAATCCACATGCCTGCTGACCTTTTCAAAAACATTCAGCCGCTTTTGGCCCCCAGGCCAGACTTTGGACCTCTATAACATGCAAGGAGGCGGGGATGATGCTGCAGCAACAGAGCCAAGGTTAGGTTGGCTGGGCGGGTGGCTGGGGGGATGGACAGAGGCAGGGAGGGCAGGCACACCGTAAAACTGCAAGCTGATGCCTCCATCCAGTATGGGGAGGGGCCAGCTGGCGGGGATGCGTGACAGGCTGAGCTGGTGGGGAGAAGAGGTTGCGGTCCACTCAAAATTTGAAAACGGACCGCATTTGGCCCCCGGGCCTGACTTTGGACATACCTGCTCTAAATTATTGCCACTAGCCTCAAAGAGGGGACAAATATTCAGATCAAAGAGGTGGCCGTGGCAGTCCATTTTCCAAAGAGGTGGCCATGGCAGTCCATTGCGGGAGACCCGGGCGGCCTTAAAAAACCAACGCACTGGTTCCCACCGGAGTTTTTGCTGGCTTTCGCCTCCCTTCCTCTGGAGCCATCACTTTAGAGTTGTACTTTCTGCCCTATTTATTCTCTCCCCTAAATGTGTCCTAGGCAGCCCCCAATTATCCGGCGGCCCTTTCCTCCCTGCCGGGCTTTGCAAAAGCCAGCGGTGTTCTTTCTTAGCTCCCTGGAGGGGCCAACGGTGCCATTTCCTGTTGCCAACCTGTTTCAGGATCCTTTTCAATGGGAAGCATCTGTGTCTTCCTCTAACCAGCTGTAACCTAGATGTGGGTGTTTGATTTGCTTTGCGCAGCTACAACGCACCCGAGTCTATTTTAGGAAATCCCCCCCCTTCCGGCACTTCCATTCTCTTGGGCCTTCTGAGAAACTCTGGGTTGAAACATCTTCTCCATTCTCTCTTGGCTGAGTCACAAAGACCTGGAGCGGCAAGTGGCGACTCATCCCTCGTCAGATTCACTTTCTCCATCACAGCCCTAAAAACAAGCAAGGATGGGGGGGGTGAAGGAGACCTCTCTCTCTCTCCCCCCCCCTCCTTAAATTGTATGCAACCTAAACCACAGTTCACAACACATTGCCACCAGAGCCACAGGGCACTTCACAAGGGATATGAGGCTTCCGAGATAAACAGCGATCCTGTGTCTGCTTTGGACTACAGCTCCCATCGTTCTTGGCTATAAGGCCTTCAGACCTGGTGACTGTGGACTGAGGGCCCTGTGGACCAGTGGTTCTCAGCCTGTGGGTCTCCAGATGTTCCTGAACTGCAGCTCCCAGAAATTCCTTCCAGCACAGCGAGTGGTGGAGGCTTCTGGGAGTTGCAGTCCAGGAACATCTGGGGACCCACGGGTTGAGAACCACTGCTGTAGGACAACACTTCATTGGATTTATACAACCTCACATGCTGCCTGGAGAAGGTGTGACTGGGAGGGTCCATGCTGGGCCAGGGTGATTGTCCATCCATCCAGCAAGAACCAAACGTGCCTTCCTTGCTTCTGCATCCAAAGAGAGCGCACACACCCCAGCTTGCTTGCTGCTTTTCTCTCTGTATAGGTAGGTTGAATGAAGCATGTTGCTGAAAAGAGTCATTTCGTCAGCTGGCTGTTTGATCTCTTCAAAAACAAGTACCTTTTATTACTTCTCCTACTAATGTCTCAACAGTGCAATACTGAGACTGTAAGAGCCAGTTAATGAGAAAAAGGGTGGACAACTTGTGGGGAAAAGAGCGACTAAAATGATTACTGGGCTGGGGCACCTCCCTTATGAGGAAAGGCTAAAACATTTGGGGCTCTTGAGTCTGGAAAAAACAGGCACCTGAGGGGGGATATGATTGAGACGTACAAAATAACGCAGGGCATGAGTAAAGTGGATAGAGGGAAGCTCTTCTCCCTCTCACAAAATACCAGAACTAGGGGACATCCACTCAAATTGAGGGCCGGGAGAGTAAGAACAGCCAAAAGAAAATATTTTTTCACCCAGTGTGGTGTTAGTCTGTGGAACTCCCTGCCACAGGATGTGGTGATGGCATCTGGCCTGGATGCCTTCAAAAGGGGATTGGACAGATTCCTGGAGGAAAAGTCCATCACAGGTTACAAACCATGATGGAGATGTGTCATCTCCAGGCTTAAAACTGGGGCACTTCAAGGGCCAGAGGCAGGGGAGTGGTATCAGGAGACAGATATCTAGTCTCATGCGCTCCCAGACGCATCTGGTGGGGCCACTGTGAGATACAGGTAGCTGGACGAGATGGGCCTTTGGCCTGATCCAGCATGGCTCTTCTTATGTTCTTATGTTCTTATGGAATTTGAAACTATTCCTAGATTGCTTCTGGGCAGCTAAATGAATTTAACCAAAAATACAAAAGGGTCTGCGGCACGCATCTTGGGGACACCCTCTTGAGGGACGTGGGTGATTATTGATGGAGTCTGTGTAGAGCAGGTGATGCACAGTAGGTTCTTAGGAGTCCTTCTACAGGAGGATTTGACCTGGAGTGCCAACACTGAAGCACTGGTTAAGAAGGCCCAACAGAGGTTATATCTTCTGAGACTTCTCAGGAGGGAACAACTGTCTAAGGCAGTGTTTTTCAACCTTTTTTGGGCCAAGGCACACTTGTTTCATGAAAAAAATCACGAGGCACACCACCATTAGAAAATGATAAAAAATTTAACTCTGTGCCTATATTGACTATATATAAACAGTAATTTGCTTCCTCCGCCGGGGGGGTTGTTCCTCCTGCTGGCGTGCCTTCCTGCCCTTCCTCCTCCTCCTCCCCTCCTCCTCGCCCTCCTCCTCCTCCTCCTCCTCCTCCTCCTCCTCCTCCTCCGTGGGCTTCCCATCATTCATTCATTTATTCCGTCGTTCGGAATGCTGGTGCGCCTTTCCCCACCCCACCCCCACCCCAGTCGCCCGCCCCTCCTCCAACCATTCATGGCACATCCAGCTGTCCAAGCATCTTCTCCCCCCTCCCCACCCCCAATCCGTCGTTTCCCACCGCCTGGATCCCCTTCACTTCACCCACGCCAAGGGGGTGCATGTGTGTGTGTGTGTGTGTGTGTGTGTGTGTGTGTGTGTGTTCTGCTTCAAGTAGTCTCTGGGTGGTCGGCGGCGAGATTTTTGGCTTCTCCGGACGTGCGGTTTGTCTGCTCCAGCCGGCACCCCACCCCCCACCCCCCCTTTTGAGGCTCCTTTGCCTAACCGGGGGAGGGCTCCCGGCTCCGTCCGCGCAGCCGAGGATCGGGGCCTTGCCCAGCGAGGTGAGCGGCGGCGGCGGCGGCGGACCGCCCGTGACCAGCAGCAGCAGCGGCAAGGCTTGCGGCCTTGCCGGGCTCTGGTCGGTCTCTCTTTGACAGGCCGCCTACCAGCTGGGCTCTCCGATCGGAGCCCTGATAAGGGCTCCGGCAGGGGGAGCGGCTGCGGCGGCGGCGATCGGATCCCTCTTCTTCGGCGGCCCTGTGCATGCGTGTGCGCAGGTGCCTGGGGTGCGGGGCGTAAGCACGTGTGGATCCGCCTCTGTGCCACTCTCTTCGGGCCAAGACGCCGATGGGGGGGGGAATAGACGCAGATGAGCAAAAAAAAAATGTCAGTGTGTGTGTGTGTGTGCGGCAGCCGGCTTCTTTCTGGACGCCCCGCCTTCCTCCGGCTCACCGGTGCCGCGGCACAGTACTGTGCCGTGGAACACCGGTTGAAAAACACTGGTCTAAGGGCCTTTTCACACGACCCCTAAGATCCGCTAGCCACTTAAATTTGGACCAGAGATCTTGGGGGTTCGTTGCTCCTCCTGCGTCCCCACCCCTCCACACTTCCTTGCTCCTGTCTGCATGAGGGGAGGGAGAAAAAAAGGGACAAAAGAATGCAGGCTCACCTCCGTCTGCCGGTCCAAGCCGCCCCGAGCCCCGTCGTCGTCCTGATTCCTTCTCTTAAAGGGGCGGGAGGCAAAAAACAACAACAAACAGAAGCGAGGAGAGCCCGGCACTCTAGGTAACATCCGGATCTGGGATTTTTCACCCTCTGAGAGCAGGTACCTGAAAAGTGTGCTGGGACGCGCTTAGGTGGGCGTGGTCGCACTTAATTTTCTGTAAACTCCAGAGCTGGTGGGGAAACAATTTTAAGCTCCGGAGCTGGGAGCCATTTGCGGCGGAGTTTAGGGGTCGTGTACAAATACCCTAAGAAACTGTTGGTAACCTTCTACTGGGGCTTTATAGAAAGCACTGTCACTTACTGCCTCTGTGTCTGGTTCACCAGTTGCACAGTGGCAGATAGAAGGGCACTCCAGAGGGTTATAAACACTGCTGAGAGGATATTGGGCTGTCCTCTTCCTCCTTTGGAAGAATTATACAACTCCAGATGCTTAAGGAAGACATCTAGAATTATGAGAGACCCTTCGCATCCTGGCCACCAATTTTTTGAACTGTTGCAGTCTGGCAGGACATATAGGACTCTTAGGTCAAGGACAAATAGACTAAAGAACAGTTTTTTATCCCAGAGCGGTATCCAAGTTAAATGCGACAGTTTTAGCACCATCCTAATCAGTTTTTAAGTAGTGTTTTAAATTTTGTAAGCGATTTTAAGAGTTTTTAATATCTTGCATGGTGTTTTATGTGTCTTGTATGGTTCCTTGTTTAGAGTGTGTAGTGGAACAGCACTGTAATATCATTGTGCATATCTTGCATATGCAAAATGGCAATAAAAACTCTATTCTGTTCTATTCTAAAATGGACCAGTGGTGTGGAAAGGCATAAAAGAGCATCATGTCTTTGGTGAGATTTTTTTTTTTGGGGGGGATGTGAAACTAAGAATTGGTTTGACCCATGGATGAGGAACCTTTACCCCATTACAGGGGTGAACCACCACTGCCAAAAGCCCTTACCACTGGGCCATACAGGATAGAGATGATGGGTGTTGACAATGGCCAGAAAGCCATAGTTTTCGTATCCACACTCTCTTGTCAACAGTGGCTTAATGGGTAAGCCAGGCCTCGTGGCGCAGTGGTTAAATGCCTGTACTGCAGGTAAAACTGTGCTCATGACCTGGGGCTCAATCCCAGGTAGCCGGCTCATGGTTCACTCTCAGGGCCTTTTCACACGACCCCTAAGATCCGCTGGCCACTTAAATTCGGACCAGAGATCTTAGGGGTTTGTCGCTCTTCCTGTGTCCCCACCCCTCCGCACTTCCTGGCTGCTGGCTGCATGAGGGGAGGGAGAAAAAGAGAAAGAAAAGATCGTGGCTCACCTCCGTTCTGCCTCTCACTCTTGCCGGCAACATTCCAGTCTCTGTAAAGTAGCTCTTAAAGGGGCGGGGCCCAAAACAACAACAAACAGAAGCGAGGAGAGCCCCGCACTCACTATCGTTACACCGCATCAAGGAATTTTCACCTCCAAAGAGCAGGTACTTGAAAGGTGCGCTGGGACGTGCTAAAGTGGGCGTGGTCGCACTTAAATTCCTGTTAACTCCGGAGCTGGTGGGGAAACATTTTTAAGCTCCGGAGCTGGGAGCCATTTGCCCCGGAGTTTAGGGGTCGTGTACGAACGCCCATAGCCTTCCATCCTTCCGAGGTCAGTAAAATGAGCACCCAGTTTGCTGGGGGGCGGGCAATGTATAGCCTGCATACTGTAATTAAAACTGTAAACCTCCCAGAGACTACTTGAAGTGGTATGGGGCGGTATATAAGCAGAAGCAGAACACAAGCTGGAATGAGAAGTACAATAGCGTCCTTAATTCTTTCCCAAAGAGGGCATAAAATAAAAGTAATGGGAAGAAGGTAACAAGTATGTTAACGGTGAGTTAGAAGAGTTATTTTCCTTTCTCCTTCTAGCAGACAATCAGTGTTAAAACAAGGCCTGACTAGGTGGTGGTATCTCATTCATGGGCCCCCAAACCCACCCAACTATCTTAAAACCAGACAAGATCAAGTTGCTCTGAATAATATGTTACTGGTGACTGAGCAGAAGGAACCTCCAGTAACCTGGAGAGGCTCCAGATGCTATCTTTGGCTCCTGCTGTGATGGTTCCTCCTCACCCCTGCTTTCATGGGATGGCGGCAACCATTCCAGTCTCAGCTCTTTCCTTTAATCATCATGATCTGCGAAAAGGGATAATAAGACCATAAGGTCAGGATGCCCCATTTAGAATGGCTCAGAATCCAAGTTGCTACAGCTGTCAAGTTCCAGAATAGTGTGTGGGGTTCTTTTCTTATAGAACTGTGTAGCTTCCAAACTCAATGCTGATGTGGTTTAAGGGTATACTGTACCTGTTGTTGATGATTCCTTGGCTTGTTTTTCTCACATTCTCCCATTAACATGGGTTTTCGATTATTCTGATTATGCTAAATGTGCTCTCCTTAGCATTATATTTTCATAACTCTCTGTTCTTGCTGTATACTTACGGTCTTTACACAGAATTATTCCATATTCAGCTGGTGCCCGGAATACCCTGGCATTCCAAAGAAATTGAGATGGCTTCTAGAAATACATCTTGTTGCTTTTGTTGCTACATGCTGTCATATCACCCGCAATGGCCCTAGTGACTTCTTAAAAGTCTTCTTCTCAAAGCTCCACTCAGTTCTTGCCAACTCAACCTTGTGATTTCCTTTAAGAAGTCAATCCATCTCTCATTTGGTCCTCCACATTTCCTATGGCCTTCCACCTTTCCCAGGTCCATCCGAGCCCGTGACATTACTCTCTCTCTCTCTCTCAGGATAATTGGAACTGCAGAAAAAATTATTGCTACTAATTTGCCATCTATTGTGGAATTGTATACCACACGAGCTAAAAAGAGGGCGATGAAAATATATACAGATTCCACACATCCTGGACATAATCTGTTTCAATTGTTACCCTCAGGGCGACGTTTTAGGGCATTGCATACTAGGACAACTAGATATAGAGATAGTTTCTTTCCAAGTGCTATCAAACTGTTGAATAATTAATTTTTACATTTCTTCTTCCTTTTTAAATAATAGCTTATATTGTAGTATTGTACTGTGTTTTTATTGTTGACTATATGATTCTTATATTTCCTTTTATATAGAGAGAGCATTTTTACCAAAACAAATTCTGGGTGTGTCTAACCACACTTGGCCAATAAAAGTATTCTATTCTATTCTATTCTATTCTATTCTATTCTATTCTATTCTATTCTGTTCTGTTCTGTTCTGTTCTGTTCTGTTCTGTTCTGTTCTGTTATGTTATGTTCTATTCTGTTCTGTTCTATTCTCTCTCTCTCTCTCTCTCTCTCTCTCTCTCTCTCTCTCTCTCTCTCTCTCTCTCTCTCTCTCTCTCTCTCTCTCTCTTTCTCTCTCTCTCTCTCCACCACAGGGAGTAACCTTATTGAAAGACATCTTTTGAGATACACCTGTGATGCGAATTAGAACTCAGGTATAGAATCAGAATCCCCTGTTGTTGTTTTAATAGGCCAGGCAGGTCTTCTGGCCCCATTGTCAGCTGAGGCAATAAAAAATAGAGATGGAAAAAAATTAAAACTGGGACCTTTTGCAAAGGAAACATGTGGGTCTACGACCAAAGGCATTTGAAGATTCTTCTGCTTTCTCCTGCTCAGTCATAAAAAGAGTGCGGTGCTAACTGGAATCCATGTCCAAATGGCAGCTTTCTGGAGTCTTTTTTCCCCTCCTTCAGGAAATCTTGAAATCCTTTAAAAATATATACTAAAAACCCACTTTCCTGCTAGAGTTTCTCATCTGTAAGTTTACACCTAATTGGAAGTTATTTGAAAGCATTTTGGCCATGGAAATGAATGTTTTGGGAATGATAACGGTGTTCAGATCTGGCTCATTGGAACAAACCAAGACTGAAAATAAACCATGCTTTTCCGAGGGATAAAAAAAGCATGGAAGGTCCTGGTTTCTGGCAAGATGGTGAAACATTGTGTGGGTGGAAGAAACATACTACGATAATCATTGCAGTATCAGGGTTACAATAGAGGCCAAATGCTCTGTTGCAGTGTTTCCCCACCTTGGGTAATCCAAGTGTTCTTGGACTCTAATTCCCAGAAGCCTTCACCAGCAGCAGTGCTGGCTGAGGTTCTGGGAGTTTCAGTCCAGGAACACATGGGTTACCCAAGGTTTGGAATCATTGCTTTATTAGAAGTCTCTCTGCCTTGCAATGGCCTTCTAAAGGCATGGTGGCTCAGTGGGCTAGACCGCTGAAACTGTTGGCTGCAAAGTCGGCAGCTTGGCGGTTCGAATCCCGGGTGCCACGCAGTGAGGCGACCTCCCGCTGTGAACCCCAGCTCCTTCCAACCTAGGAGTTCAAAAGCATGTAAATGCAAGTCGATGAATAGGTACTGCCATAAAAAAAGCAGAAAGGTAAACGGTGTTAACTGTGCAGAAATGCGTTCAGCCGTGCCGTACTCACGGGCTCTTTTGGCTTCAAAAGGGAGATGAGCACCGCCTCTAGAGTTGGACACGACTAGCACGCATGTGTGGGGAAAACCTTTACCTTTTAATGCTAAATTTATCCGCAGAAGACTTATGACAGAACAACACTGGGCTGGAAACAATATGTTTAAATTCATTTTATTTCTTTACATCTATTGCTTTATTTATATATTCACATACTTTTACGGCCTGGATTACCACTCATGGGCAGCCAAGGTGTAAAACCCAATTACATCACCCATCAAAAAGTAAACAATCATGGATAAAGCAATTAAAAGCATTTAAAACGAGATTGCATGGCAGATTTAGAAGCAGGCATCGGGAACCAAGCAGACAAACAAACACTTGCCTAAAGAAGACATGAGGAAAAATCATTAAAAGAGGACCCCGGATGGAACTCGCAAGGCAGAGAGTGACGCTGCTGTTTGGAACTTTTTGGTAACTTCCCGAAACAGCTCGTGAGGTTTGCCATCTGGCAACATCTTCAGTTGGGATCCTCCTCCATGTCTCCTCTCTCGTGGATGATACATTTGCTGCCACAATGGCACAGTATATAAACATGGCAGAACCCATTAGGGATTAATTAATTCCAGGCGCCTGGGTATTTAAGCACAGCACTCGTCACTTTTGAATGAATGGCGCAAACCCCGTGGAGCATGTAAAAGCAGCTTTTGAAAGATAAACAAGCGGAGAAACAAACACCTCCAGATTCACTCAAGGGCATTGTCACCGTCTCTCCTCACTGCCTTACCTACGCTTTTTCTGCAAACACATGCTTATGGTTCCCACAGGTCACAGAGACTGCCAATTAAAGTTGTCACATCTCAAGATCATCAGCCAAGGACCTGGCATTCTAGGGCTGGCAGTTGTGATGGGTGCTCTTCCCTCTAGTTGTGAAACTGAATCATCCTTGTCTGTTATGCCTCTGAAAAGAGGAGCAGGTTTGTTTACTTCCATCTTCTGCACCCCATTTCAATTTGTTTACCCCTAGAGGCTGCCATGTGCATGTGCTTGTTCACACTCTTCATAGCATGCCTCATTGTACAGAAATGCCAATGCCGTTAGTATAAGAATTTGCATTACAGAACGATAGAATAATGGAGCTGGAGGGGGTTTATAAGGCCATCAGGTCCGACAGATCTGAGAGATGGTTGACTGCTTTTTTCTTGAATGCCTCCCGTGTTGGAGCACTCCTCATTTTCCAAGTCTGTGGGTTCCATTGTCATAGTGCTCTGTTAAGAAGTTTTTTCCCCTTGACATTCAGCCTAAGTCAGGTTTCCTATAATCCCACTCTTATGTGCCCTGCGTGAGTGGGAACAGATCTTGCCCCTTTCGCTGTATTTATTTTATTTATTTTTATTTATTCATTTGATTTATATATCACAACCATCTAGCAAAAAAAGCTACTCTGGGTGGTTTACAAACATATACAAAATACAAAAACAGATTAAACAACTTAAAATAGTAAATAAAAACTAATCAATTAGAGCAAATAATCAAATCATCATAATAAAAAGAACAAAAAAGCAAATATGCACAAATACAATAAATCAAAACAATTTAACAATTCAAAATAAGAACAAATGGAAAAAATAAACAACTAATAGAAAATTATTATAAGGAGGGGGGAATAACAGTGCCCTATTTATATAAGTTGGTTGAAACAGAATGATCAGGGAAGGCCAACCTATAAAGCCAGGTTTTCAGTAATTTCTTGAAGGATTGTAGTGAGGGCACCAGGCGAATCTCTTGCGGAACCTGGTTCCAGATGTGAGGTGCGACCACCTGAGAAGGCTCATTTCCTTGTTGATACTTTCCGAGCGTCTCTCGGGGTCGGTACCTGCTGCAGATACTCCGCCTGGCTTGAACGAGTGATCCTGGCAGTTCTTTTTGGGAGGAGCCGTTCTGTCAGATACAGTACTGAGGTCCCAAACCGTTTAGGGCTTTGTATGTTAATACCAAAACCTTGAAGTCAATGCGGTAGCGAACAGGCAGCCAGTGCAGAGTGGCCAAGACAGGGGTAATATGCTGGAACTGTTTTAACCCTGTTAACAATCTGTATGACAAGCTTTACATAGTTACCTAAGCAGCGCTCTTCTCCTGGTGGGAGGCACTCTTCCGCATGGATCCATTCGGCAAGGTGTATTGCTTTTGCTGTCCATAGATTTAGCTAAGCCTCTTCTCGTTGAATATTGAGATGTCATAGAATCACAGAGTTGGAAGAGACCTCAATGGCCATCCAGCCTCTGCTTAAAAACCTCCAAAGAAGGAGACTCCACCACTCTCCTTTGTGGCAGCATATTCCATTGCCGAACAGCTCTAACCATCATGAAGTTCTTCCTAATGTTCAAATGGAATCTCTTTTCCTGTAGTTTGAAACCATTGCCCCGAGTCCTAGTCTCTGAAGCCATGGAAAACAAACCAGTCCCCTCTTCAATATGACATCCTTTCAAATGTTTAAACATGGCTATCATATCCCATCTCAGTCTTCTTTTTGAAAGGCTAAACATTACCAGCTCCCTAAGCCGTTCCTCATAAGACATTTCCTCCAGACCCTCAACCATCCTGGTCGCCCTCCTCTGCACCCGCTCAAGGTTGTCGATATCCTTTTTAAATGCAGAAAACATCCCTTTAATTTTAACCATCGTCTAGGGGCGTTTATACACGACCCCTAAGCTCAGCTGCAAATGGCTGCAAGCTCCGGAGATTTAAAATGTTTCCCCACCAGCTCCGGACAATTAAGTGCAACCCCGCCCACTTTAGCGCGACCCAGCGCACTTTTCTTGTACCTTCTCTCTGGAAGTGAAAAATATTTGATGCAGATAAGAGTGCCGGGCTCTCCTCGCTTGTCTGTTGTTTTTTTGCCTCCCGCCCCTTTAAGAGCCCCTTGAGACGGAACCAGGAAGTAACGGGGCTCGTGGCAACTTCGACCGGCACCGGCACGTTAGTAAAGGCTTCTTTTGTCCTTTTTTTCCCTCCCCCCCCTCACGCCGACAGGAGCAGGAAGTGCTGAGGGGTGGGGACGCAGGAACAGAAACGAACCCCCAAGATCTCTGGTCCTTATTTAAGGGACCAGCGGATCTTAGGGGTCGTGTGAAAAGGCCCTTGGACAGGTATTCTCATCAGGGGATGAGAACAGTCACTCCAGTCCACTCCAAATCAGCCACCTAGCCTGAAGAATGGAGAGGTAAAAAGAAGAAAGGGTAGGTTCAAGGCTGTCCACATGTGGAGACACAAATACACCGATGTGTGGAATAATCTCACCTGGGGTAGAACGATGGATTCAGAGACCAGCTGTCCATTGTGACGGCTGCATGGGTGCTGGCGGGTGCAGAACCCGGCGCTCTGGAGCGAGCATCTCATGGGCTGACGTACCTGAGATTGACCTTTGTATTTCACCATTCTCAGGTTGGACAGTCCACGAAGAGCTCCTCCCTGGGCGACCCGCCTTCCTCCTTCGGGTATAGTCAATGGAGGGAAGGAGGCACTTCCTGGCGAAGCACGTCCATAGCCCGTCCACATCAACTGGGGGGAGGAGGAGGAGGAGGCCAGGAAGAAGGCAGGGAGATGCAGAGAGAGAATGAGGACGAAACCCAGGAAGAAGAAGAGGGAGGTGAGAAGGAAAAAGGCAGGGAGAGGTGACCGAGAAGAATATAGCAGCTACGCCCCTACCTGGACGAATGGAGCCTCATGAGAGTTACTCATGCACTGGTAACATCCCGTATTGATTACTGCAATGCGCTCTACGTGGGGCAGCCTTTGAAGACGGCTCAGTGATTGCAACTGGTTCAGAATGGTGCAGCCCGGCTGGTGAGTGGTGGGGCTGCAAGGGAACATATCACACTGATTCTATGCAACCTTCATTGGTTACCAGTTGCTGCCCGAAACCAATTCAAAGTGCTTGTTTTGACATATAAAGCCCTAAACGGCTTAGGACCTAGATACCTGAAGGACCATCTCCTTCCATATGAACCTACCCGGCAGTTAAAATCTAGCCAGGGAGCCCTCCTGAGAGAGCCATCCCTCAAGGAGGTGAAAGGAATGGCTTGTAGGAACAAGGCCTTTTCGGCAGCTGCCCCCAGGTTATGGAATGCCCTCCCAAGTGAGATCTGCCTGGCGCCAACACTGATGACATTTCGACGCTAGGTAAAAACCTTCCTGTTTCTGAAGTTTTTTAATTGACGTAACATAGATTGTGGGTCCTGGTGGCAATTTTAGTGTTTTGTGTTTAAATGTTTTTATTGTTTTAATTGTCCATTGCCTTTTTCACGTTTTAACCGTTTTAACTGTTCATTTCAATTGTAAGCTGCCCAGAGACCTTTGGGTACGGGGCGGCATATAAGTTGTATAAATAAATAAATAAGAAGGAAATGTTGCAGAGGTGGATTTTCCAAAATGCAGGAAGATCCTTCACCAAATGAACACGTTTTAAAAACAGTGTCGGCTCTCTGCAACGCTGGGTGTAACATTCAACTATCATTGCAATCCAGTGTGAGAAAGACTTCTGAACACCTCACAACACTTGGGCGCTATTCTGGTGACTTTTTTTTGGTTAGACTTCGTAATAAAGAGCTGGCTAGATGGACCAGTGATTTTGGTCTCTACCTGCAGAGCTAGAGGTCGAGAGTTCAAATCCCCGCTGGGCCAAGAGAAAAGCCAGCCTGGGTAGCCTTGGGCAAACTGCACGGTCCCAGAATGACCCCAGAAGAAGAAGAAAAATGGATCATTACTCCCATCTGTTAATTACCAGTGAAGCCCTCAACAAATTGGAATCGTTTTGACGGCACACCATTCTTCTTAAGAAAGGCAGAGTTCAGCTGTGGGCTTCGGTTCTTCAAAGACAATGATTCTCCAGGTAGATAAATAATAGGAGATATAGAACAAAAACAGGTTCAGCGTGCAACTTCTAATTAGGTTTCGTTGCTTCGGCATTAACAAGGAGAAATGAATGGATCTAATCTCATCTTAGAAGTGAATGTTTTGAAAGCAGGGTAAAGAACTCTGTTTGCTTGTTGTCCACTTCACTCTATTAGCGGCTCTGCTGAGTGAAGTTGAGAGCCCTTTGCAGATACTTCTTTTAGCAGCCTTTTCTGAAGGAAGGGGGTGGTAGATGAGGCAGAACTACAAACGGAGGATGAGTAAAGCCTTCCTAGTACGACCAAGCGGTCAACCCAAAGTGCTGCCAAGCTCAACCAAAGCTGACCCATGACAGCAGCAGCAGCAGCAGCAGCAGCAGCAGCAACAACAACAACAACAACAACAACAACAACAACAACAACAACAACAACAACAACAACAAAACCTGGAACGCTCCCCAGAGACACCCAGGTCAGAAGCAGCAGCAAGATTTACAAAAGCGGTGCTAGGTTTGGGCAAGTCATTAATTTCACCAATCACATTTTTCTAGGTGATTCTTTTAATCTTCACTTCTGGAAGCACGCGTGGGTGTGCATTGCTGCTTAATTCGAAAAACCTTCCCCACTGAGTGGTGTTTATATTTAAAAAAATTATAATCTCAGCTCTTTTTGTATGGTCAGGGGCTAGGGTGCCAGGGATCGGACAACTGGCTAACTACCTCGAATTGGGGGGGGGGTTCTTGCTGTCTGCATCCTGACCATGGAACCCTTTCCCAGGAATGATGTGATGGGACGTCACTTTCTGCTTTGCCAAGGGAAAGTGCCTTCCAAGCCTCTGGGGTTGAATTTGGTTGGCTCATGTTAAATAAGCATTATCTGTGTGTGTGTGTTGTGTCATTACAGTCGTGACCGACTCTTCGTGACCCCCATGTCCATGGAGTTTTCTTGGCAGGAATACTGGAGTGGCTTGCCAGTTCCTACTCCAGGCACCTACAGCACCTGGTATTCCCTGGTGGTCTCCCATCCAAGTACTAACCAGGGCCAACCCTGCCTAGCTTCCAAAATCAGGCAAGATCGGATGTGCTTTTATCTAAAACCAGGGGCTTTGAGGCACAGTTGATAAACCGCAGCACTGCAGCCTCTCTACTCAAAACCTGAATTTCATTCCAATGGATTTGGATAGTTGGCCCAAGGCTGAGTCGTCCTTCCATCCTCCTAAGGTCAGTAAATTGAGTACCAAACTTGCTGGCGCAGTGGGGTTGAGGAGAATGTGTCTTCGGCAAAATCAAATTGTAAACCGCCCAGACATTTTTTTTATCTACTATGGGGCCATATATAAGCAGCATGCTTTGCTTTGCTTAAGGTAAGTCACTCACTCTAATGGACAGTTCAGTAGAGGCATGCCCATCAGTAAAGGTAAAGGTAAAGGTTCCCCCCCCGCACATGCATGCTAGTCCTGTTCAACTCTAGGGGCAATGCTCATCTCTGTTTTTTAGCCAAAGAGCCAGTGTTGTGCAAGTCCGTGGCCATGTGGCCGGTATGGCTGAACGCATTTCTGCGCACGGAACACTGTTTACCTACCCGCTTTTTACGGTGGTACCTATTTATCTACTTGCATTTACATGCCTTTGAACTCCTAGGTTGGCAAGAGCTGAGGTTAACAGCTGGAGATCACTCCACTGTGTGGCACCCGGGATTCGAACCACTGTGCTGCCAACTTTGCAGCTGACAATTTCAGTGCTCTAGCCCATCAAGGTAGCATCTAACAGGAGCACGCTGAAGCAAGAGTAAAGTATCCACAAGATCCCGGGGGAATGCTGAAGTGTGTAGAAATACAATCAGAATTGGGAAGAGATGCAGATGATACCGCATGGCATCATCCACCCAGTTTTCTACTATCTCATCAAATTTTAGTTTTGGGCTCGAATTGGTGGCTTTTGCCCAATAAACTAACACTTTGTTTTTAAAGGTTTAAATAAATAACAAATAATACACTTTTACATGTTGCTTTCCTTTACCTTTTTTAAATTGTTGCATTTTTTTTTGGTCCTTTTCAAATATTTGTAGACTTACTGCTTTAGTTTCTAAATGTTGTCCTTTAATGATGTAAGCTGCCTTGGGTCCTTTTTAAAGAGAAAGGTGGGATAAAAATATTTTAAGTGAATGAAATTCATTTAAATAAAAAGTTTGCAACTGGTTGAAATGAATTTTCAGCGAAAGTAGAACAATATTTTAAACATAATTAGTGGACCCCTTTCTTTCTTTCTTGATGATGAACACTATAGCAACAGGGTAAACAGCAGCAAATCTAGCACCTGGGAAACTTTTAACTATTGTAGGAGTAGTAATTGAAGATGCAACTTTTTGAAACTAAGAGGTAATACAACATGCAGGCGTGTCGGGGGGCGGGGGAACAAGCAGTCTCTGATAAATCATTATTATGTCGATTTTGCCCTTCTGCTTGGTTTTAAAAGCAGGAAAGGTGAGGACCAAGGCATGCTGTGCTGTCAAATTAGGAACAGAAATTAAAACCCTGTCATTGTAAGACTGCTTCTTTGTTAATAAGGTTGCAGGCAATTAATCATGGCTGGCTGGATAGTTCAGTCGTTTAAGGGCGTTTATACACGACCCCTAAGCTCCGCCGCAAATGGCTGCAAGGTCCGGACCTTAAAAATGTTTACCCACCAGCTCCGGACTTTGCAGACAATTAAGTGCGACCCCACCCACTTTAGCGCGACCCAGAGCAGTTTTCTTGTACCTGCTTTTTGGATGTGACAAATATTTGATTCGGTGTAAGGATAGTGAGTGCGGGGCTCTCCTGGCTTCTGTTTGTTCTTTTTTTGCACCCCGTCCCTTTCAGAGATCTGAATGCTGCCCGGAACAAAACGGAGGTAAACCGGCATTCTTTTCTTTCTTTTTTCTCCCTCCCTCAGGCAGCCAGCAACCAGGAAGTGCGGAGGGGGTGGGGACAGAGGAAGACAGAGGAACCCCTAAGATCTCTGGTCCGAATTTAAGTGGCCAGCGGATCTTAGGGGTCGTGTAAAAAGGCCCTAAGTATCTGGTGGAACAGCCATAGCTTGAGCGTTTGATTCTCCACTGCGCCTTCTGGGAAAAGAGCCAGACTGTGTGACCTTGGGCAAACTGCACAGTCCCAGGAGGCCCTAAAAGAATGGAAAACCCCTTCTGAGTATGCTCTACCTGGAAAAACCTGGAAAATGGCACCATAAGGGTTTTTCAGTGTTTAAATATGACTGCCCTCTTTTTAAAAACCATTGGCTGTTATTTTAGTTTTTAATATTTATTCAAACAGGCAGCTGCTTTTCCCCAAAGTTAATTTCATTCAAAAAGGCATCTAGGGTCTCTCTCTCTCTCTCTCTCTCTCTCTCTCTCTCTCTCTCTCTCTCTCTCTCTCTCTCTCTCTCTCTCTCTCTTTGGGCGTTTATACATGACCCCTAAGCTCCGCCGCAAATGGCTGCAAGCTCCGGACGATAAAAATGTTTACCCACCAGCTCCGGAGTTTGCAGACAATTAAGTGCGACCCCGCCCACTTAGCGCGACCAAACTGCACTTTTCTTGTACCTGCTTTTTTATGGTGAAAAATATTTGATGCGGAGACTGCCTGAGCTCTCCTCGCTTCTTTCTGTTGTTTTTCTTTTGCCTCCGCCCCTTAAAGAGGAACCAGGAAGTAAATGGAGATCGGAGCAACTTCCCCCAACACCGGGAGGTAAGCCTTTTATTCTTTTGTCTCTGTCTAAGGCTTTTTTTTCCTCCCCCCCTCCCGCAGACAGAACAAAGAAGTGCCGAGCGGGTGGGGAGGGAGGAACAGCAACGAACTCTCAAGATCTCTGGTCCGAATTTAAGGGACCAGCGGATGTTAGGGGTCGTGTAAAAAGGCCCTTTCTCTCTCTCTCATTCTGAAAAACCTGCGTATCCTTTCCCCTACCATCAGAAGAACCCTGCTGGATCTTTCCAAGGGTCCATCTAGACTCGGGGGCCAGGCAGTCCACAGTGCTTACGGCAAGCTGTCTAGTAGAGGACGCCAAACAAGCCATTTGAGGCACACAAGGAAGAAAATTTCAATCAGCACCGTCTTCCATCCCTGGCAGGAATTTAGCATTCTTCTGTGGTACACAACGTTTGCTGGCGGAGTCAGCTGCCTTGGTCTGCTTCACGGTAGGGCCAGAACAGAGCTAACTTTGGATCAGTTTTTTCAAAGGGCTCATCAGTAGAGATGGGCACGACTTGGCGGAATTCCCATTTCCGTTTCCGTTTCCGTTCCTCGTTTCCCTTACGGAATGGAAACGGTAACGGGAATTACTCCGCCAGAACTCGAACTCGAACTGACTAAATAATAATTGGGTCTGATTTGTCGTGGTCGTTCCTGGCATCGCGGCGATCCCGCGATGCCAAGCGGCACAGAAAAAAAAAGTTTTTAAAAGTTAAAAAAAAACCAATTCCCGGCCAAAAAGCAGGCGGAAATATGCCTGCCTGAGTGAGGGCTCAGGGCACCTACCAGAGGGGTGGTTGACCCCCCCCCTCTCCTGTCCTGGGCTGCTCTGGTGGTGGGGGAAATCCTTGTCGTAGTCGCTCGCAACAAGCACCGGACTCGCCACCGGCCGCCGCAATTCAAGCGGAAGCGGCACAGAAAAAAAGTTTTAAACTCCCCCCCCATTCCCGGGCCAAAAAGCAGGCGAAAATATGCCTGCAGTGCAGAGTGCACCTACCAGAGGGGTGGTTTCTGGGGGGGGGGTTTCCCGGCCTCCCCCCCTCTCCTGTCCTGGGCAGCCGGACTCGAGTCGCCATGCCATGCGGTGCGGGCGGGGGATCCAAAATGGGGCGGCGACCGCAATTTTTTTTGAAACCGTGGTCCAAAAACACACAAGCACCACACAGAAACATGTGAAAATTGCTATTTTAAAACTGCCCGAATTTTTACAGTAGCAGTGGGTTTTTCTTGCAACAAAATGTCTCCTCTTTCCTCTCTCCAACTCCATTGATTTTATTTTATTTTATTTTATTTTATTTTTTACACCTGCGCAATGATGGGCTGGCCATGGGAGTGACCATGCAAAATTTTGGAGCCATTCCACCAATCGCATGGCCACTTGGCCAGGTTGACCACAGAGACTTCTGGGATGTGCCAATCGGGCATAAAAAGCCCACTAACCGTAGCCCGACCCCGACCCCTAACCCTAAGCCTAATCCATACACCAGTACACTGTCCTTCTAAGTGGGTCAGAGAGGCCCCCAGAGGTGCACTCCAATACTCACCCTAACCTCACCGTAACTAGCCTAACCCTAGCCCTTGCGCTAACCCTGTTGCCTAAGCCAGATCTGTACTTGCATTGCACTACACGCAAGTACAATTCCCTTCTTAGTGAGACACAGCGGGTGCAGAGAGTCTGCCAGTCCGCCACTTGTGGCTCTGGGTGACTCCTGTAGGCTTGGCTCAGCCGGCAGCATGTGTGACATGCAAACCATGCCCCCGAGGCCTGACTGATGCAGGGAAGGCACCCCAAAAAGAGGGGTGCCTCTGCCAGTCTGCTGTGTCTCTGCGTGCAACTTTGCATATCCATATGGCTATGCATGTCCTTTTGCAGCAGGTGAGGAGAGGAGACCCCCATGTATGAGGGGTCTCCAGGAGCCTGCTTCCCTAGCAGGTGAGGATAGGAGGCACCCCCCCCAAAAAAAGAGGTGCCTCCAGGAGCCCGCTACCCCCCCAAACCAGTTTAACGACAGACAAAAAAACAAAAAACGAAACGACAAATTTTTGCGAAGTTTCGCGAAAAACGGAAACGAGCTGACACAGGCCGCCTCCGACACACGACAACTTAAAAACGTCATTTTCCCTAGTCGTGCCCATCTCTACTCATCAGCTACCTGTTGGAGAGCTCCTATTCCAAACAAAAACGTAATATCAGATTCTTCTTGTCACTTCCTAATAGATATATCTGTGCATTGGCTGAGTGAATCTGGAATCTGAGCCAAGCAAGAAGGATCTCTTCTGATCTGCATAAGATCCAGATTGAAGTGGTAGATTTTGGTCAGAGGCTATCATTGGGGCAACTTGTATTTTATCTAAAAATGGGGCCAAAGAATCCAGAATGAAAAAATTGGAAGGATTAGCTCTGGAGCAGCCATCAACCTGCCATTTGAGGCCAGAATTTAATTTCAAACAGACAGGTGCCTGGAATATACAAGTCCCAGAAGATAGCTGTGTGAAATTTGACAGAATGCTCCACCTCTTTATGGTTTACCCAAATTACACCCAAAGATTATGGCCTTCTGGGGTTTCCTACACAAGCCAGCTGGATTGCTGGCCATCTGAGTGTATAAATTAATTTGAATCCCAGGGAACAAGTCCAATTGATTGGTCCAGATCACAACAGGCCAGACTGGGTCTGTCAAGAAGTGATGGGATTGTCCCCCGAACTGCAGTGGGTTACTAAAGCACCACACAACTCGGAATTCATGTTTGGCGACTGACAACCTCTAAACACTGAGATCCGCTAATTCACTTATTGTTTACGAATCTGCTTAGTCTCTTTTTTTAAAAAAGCCGTTTTTGATTTGTGAGACAGAAGCCTACATTCTATTTAAGCTGCATTTATGCAAGTTATCGAGCCCTCAGCCTCCTGCCGCACTGCAAGAGGGTCCAAAGTATTGCAGTCCACATGTCATGCTCTGCAATGCAAAATAATCAGATATCAATATTAAAATTACCAGGGTGTTAGAACAAACCAGTGGATCGATAAGTTATTGCATTCAGGGACCATACCAAAACAACTGGTAGGAATAATGGCCATGTGAAAATTTGGACACAACAGTTGAATGGAAAAGAGAGCTTTAAGAAGTATTACTTGTCAGGTAAGTTCCACCTGCCAAACATTCCCTCTTAGGAGCCTCGTGACACAGTGGTTAAATGCCTGCAAAGGCAAAGCCCCCCCCCCCGGCACATGTGTGCTAGTTGTGTCCGACTCTAGGGGCGGTACTCATCTCTGTATTCAAGCCAAAGAGCCAGTATTGCGCAAGTCCGTGGCCACACATATGACCTGGCTGCAAGGAAACACTGTTTTACCTTCCCGCTTTTTATGGCGGTACCTATTTATCTACTTGCATTTACATATTTCAAACTGCTAGGTTGGCAGGAGTTGGGGTTATCAGCGGGGCTTGCTCTGCTGCCTGCCTGGCACCCAGGATTTGAACCGCCGAGCTGCCAACTTTGCAGCCAACAGTTTTTGGAATCCTTAGTCCACTGAGCCACCACGCCTGTCCTGCCTGTCCTGCAGCTAAAACTGTGCTCATGACCTGGGGTTCAATCCCAGGTAGCCAGCTCATGGTTGACTCCACTTTCCATCCTTCTGAGATCAGTAAAATGAGTACCCAACTTGCTGGAGGAGGGCAATTTGTAGTCTGCATAATTAAACTGCCCAGAGAGTGCTTGAAGTGCTATGGGGTGGTACATAAGCACTAAGCAGAACACTTTCTTCCATGCAACTATGGACGGCATGGGTGCTCTCTCCTCCTCAAATGGCCACCCAGGCACTGGAAAATCAAATAGTCAAATCTAACAAGGCTGGCCTAAGACATGTGGCTTACTGAGATGAAGACAAGGTGACGCCCTTGATTCCAGTTCCATTGTGTGGAAGCTGACTAGTTCTGGCCCTAAACTATAGAGCTGTGATGGCAAACCTTTTAGAGACCAAGTGCCCAAACTGCGATTCAGAACCCACTAATTTTTCGCTAAGTACCAATGCAGCCATTTAACCTGAATGCAGGAGGCGGTGAAGTCCATCACAGGTTACAAACCATGATGGAGAAACCAGGATACTTCAAGGGCCAGATGCAGGGGAGTGGGATCAGGAGACAGATATCTAGTCTCATGCGCTCCCAAATGCATCTGGTGGGGCCGCTGTGAGATACAGGAAGCTGGACTAGATGGGCCTTTGGCCTGATCCAGCATGGCTCTTCTTATGTTCTTATGTTCTATGAAGGGGCGGTGTCGGGTGCCCACAGAAAGGGCTCCGAGCGGGACTGGGAAAGGTGCAGAAGAGAGCGACTAAAATGATTACTGGACTGGGGGACCTCCATTATGACTGAAGGCTAAAACATTTGGGGCTCTTTAGTCTGGAAAAAAGGTGCTTGAGGGGGGATATGATTGAGACGTACAAAATAATGCTGGGCATGAGTCAAGTGGATAGAGAGACACTCTTCTCCCTATCACAAAATACCAGAACTAGGGGACATCCACTCAAAGTGAGGGCTGGGAGAGTGAGAACAGACAAAAGAAAATATTTTTTTACCCAGCATGTTGTTAGTCTGTGGCACTCCCTGCCACAGGAGGTGGTGATGGCATCTGGCCTGGATGCCTTCAAAAGGGGGTTGGACAGATTCCTGAAGGAAACGTCCATCAAAGGTTACAAACCACGATGGAGATGTGTCATCTCCAGGCTTAAAACCAGGGTACTTCAAGGACCAGATGCAGGGGAGTGATATCAGGAGACAGATATCTATCTCCTGCACTCCCATACGCATCTGGTGGGGCCCCTGTGAGATACAGGAAGCTGGACTAGGTGGCCTGATCCAGCTTGGCTCTTCTTATGTTGTTATGTTCCTTTGAGTGCCACCTTTGGCACCCGTGCCATAGGTTCGCCAACACCGTTCTATAGTGAGCCACCTTAGGTCCCCTTATCAGGAAAGGCAGCCTATAAATAAGACAAACAGACAGACAGACAAAGTGACTAAGAGATGGCTGGCAGCCTCTTTTTTTCCATTCCTGGGGACGTTGGCTTAGGTAGTGGAAGGGTACCATGTGGCATGCGTGTCCTTGCCCTCCAACATGTCAATGCCATTATTTGCCAGTCTCTGTGAAGCATGGCTGAGGGTACCACCTTACTCTGCCAAACGGTAAGGCCGGCCCCGTCTGCTGGAAGGAAGAGAAGGCCATTGCCGAAAGCAAAGGAGCCCAACGAATGCTCAAATGAAGCAGGCAGGGCATGCTCAACACATTTTGCTGCCTGAGCCAGAGCAGCACATGGCACACTGCCTTGATTTAATTTGGCAGTTTCGGTACCTGGCTGCGGAAACAGAGGGTGGGTGTTCGATTCCCCACTGGGCCTCCTCGAGAGCCTTTTCTCTTTGGGATTAAACATACGATGATAATGGATGCAGTAAGTCCGTTTGCTGTCGATTCATCCTGCGGCTGCCTCGCTCTGCCTAACGTTAGGACTGGTTCTGTAAGAGGGGCATTCTGAACCAGAGCCACCAAGACAGCTGCCTCCTTCCCTTCTTCTTACCACGAATTCCACCCCAGAAACCATCGGGATAATGGGCCAACAGGGCACCATGCAACCACCTCACGACCTTTCCTTCATGTTTCTGGTCACGAGTGATTTACAGCTTTAATGATAATGATCTGGACTTTGAACAGGATCCAGAAAGAGAAGAGAGAATCCAAAGAAAGGTATTTTCCTTTGTGTCTCAAACCTCACTGATTCTTTCGGCTCACCATAATACATTCTAGGAGTCTTTTGTGGGAGGAAAGGAAAAACCCACAACCCCCTCTCTTTTCAATCCAGATCTGATTTGACAAACCTCTCTCATGTCTTCCTTCATGAGAGGACAAAGCTTTATTTATTTATTTATTTATTTATTTATTTATTTATTTATTTATTTATTTATTTATACAACACATATGCCGCTCACTACCCAAAGGTCTCTGGGTGGCTTACAATCAAAAGAATTAAAACAGTTAAAAAATAGAATATCAATAAATAATCAGAACAATAAAAAAAGAGTTATACTAAAATCATTACACTAAAATTGCCATCAGAGGACCCACAGTCTATATTGTAGCAATTTAAAAACTTGTGGAACAGGAAGGTTTTTACCTGGCGCCGAAATGTCATCAATGTTGGCGCCAGGCGGATCTCACTCAGGAGGGCATTCCATAGCTTGGGGGCAGCTGCTGAGAAGGCCCTGTTCCTACAAGCCATCCCTCTCGCCTCCTTGAGGGATGTCTCTTTCAAAAGGGCCCCCGGCTCGATCTTAATTAAAATCAGGGTTTGGTCTCTCCCCCCCCCCACTCAATCCAGATCGAGCATTTATTTCTTTGTGAACTACCTTGGGAAAGCTTTGCTCTGAAAGGCGGCATAAAACCCACTTAAATAAATATTTTAAAGATAATATAGAGTAAACCATACTCATTTCCCCCTATATCATCCTGCTAAGAAATTTTGAAAGCAGACACCCAAAACAATACTCTTTAGGCTTTCACATTGGCCTCCAGAAGATGCCTGGGTGGGGATTTATGTGAAGCAGAGTCCAGAAAAGGAACCATCCTAGAAGCTGGAATAGCTATTTCACTAGATTGTTTAGTTAAGTAGCCTCTGACAATTCCCCCAATAACAGGGCACAAAACAGCCTCTTTGCTTCACGGATCATGAAGTTGGAAGGCGCCAATAAGGCCAGCAATGCACAAGTCAGGAATCCGAATCAAATTAGATCTGACAGATGGCTACCTACCTAATTTTCAGTGCTGGAACCTTCGCCATCTCATTGGTTCCGTTGTTGTACTGTTTCAACGGTTAGAAGTCCCCCCCTCCCCCGATACTCAATTGAAACCTGGCTTCCTTCTTCTTTGGATCTCCCAGAATTTAGAGACCAGATTCACAGGCATATTACTGTACTGTATTTAATGTACAGTAGTGTTGTCTATCAATGCTGTAAGATGTCCCCCAATTCCTTGTTCTCAATACTTGACCATGTCCTAATTGTATTGGTCTTTATATTATCCCGCTTTGGGTCCTTTTCCGCTTTGGGTCCTTTTCCAAGGAGAAAGGCGGGGTAAAAATACTCTAAAATAAATAAAATAAATAAAATAAATACTGCCTGCCTATGGAAATTCCACCAAGGGTCTGATACATAAACAAAAGCGGGCAGCTGTGGCTCAAATGGCCAGTAACAGGAGCAAGAAAGGCTTTGAAACTCTGCATGGGTTTTTTTTTTTACAAATTCTACCAGATGTTCTTTTCCTTACCTGAAGCTAAACGGAGGGGAAACTGCTCTTTCGGACAAGACCTCGCCACCAACCTCTTCCCTTTCCTGCTGACGCCGCTGCGACTTTTCGGCTGCCATTTACCTGCTTTTATTGACTCTTGCCACTTGCCACACCAAACAACACACGGCCGGCTTCCTGTTTGTTCGTAGCAACGGCTGTGGTGAAATTTCCATGACACGACTGGACAAAGGCAGGCAGCCGGGAGGCCCTTGCAGAAAATAAAAATAAAATAGTTCCTTATAAAGTGAAAAAAAGAAGAAAAGAAATAAAGGAAAAGGAGAGTGAGTGAGTGAGTGAGTGAGTGAGAGAGAGAGAGAGAGAGAGAGAGAGAGAGAGAGAGAGAGAGAGAGATGCTTGGGCCTTTTTTGACCAAAAACAAAGGCCGCTTTTACACGACCCCAAAAATCCGAGGCAAAGGGCTCCCAGGTGCATACCTTAAAATTAAGTATGACCACACCCACCTAAGCACGCCCCTGCGCATTTTCCAAGTACCTGGTCTCCGGAGGTAAAAAAAATTCAGGTGCGGACTATAAAGCTGTGGATGCTGGGCTCTCCTCGCCTTTTGTTGTCCTCCCACCCCTTTAAGAGACAGGAATTCCTACTGGGCTGCTCCAATGGCAGACGGGGGTGAGCGGAGATGAGCCTGCATTCTTTTCTCCCTTTTTTTCTCCCTCCCCTCACTGCAGACAGGAGCAGACGGGTGGGAACACAGGAAAAGAAACAACGCCCCATGACCTCTGATCCGAATTTAAGTTGCCAGCGGATCTTAGGGGTTGTGTAAAAGCGCCCAAAGACAAAATGACTGTTCCTTAAAGGTTTTTGCTTCCTTTCTTTTTCCGGCAAACTTTTTGACAGCCAGGATGAATTCTATGGTTTTACCAAACTGGCTGAAGGAGCAAAATCATAGGATAAAACATTTTATGATCATTTTCGTAAAAAAAAACTCCTTGATCCTCTCCTTCTGAATAAGAGGCTTTGTTCAGACACTGACAATTTGAGGTTTCTTCTGTCTTCAAGAGAGTCTATTGTGATAGAAAATGTGATAGAAAATGTGGCAACTTTTTAGCCCATTTGGTCAGGAGGACCCTCAGGCAGAAGATGAACTGAGCTGTTACTTTTGTAATGCAATTATTTTTAAATTGGTATTTGTTTTGTAATTACCTTTTAAATCTGCACTGAAACGGTGATGTTTACTCTTTTTGCGATAAAGGCTGATTGATTGATTGATTGATTGATTGATTGATTGATTGATTGATTGATTGATTGATTGATTGATTGATTGATCATAGGATAATTGAGTCCAGAAGTTGGAAGGGGCCTACAAGGCCATTGAGTCCAAAACCCCAGCTCAATACACAAGTAGCAATCAAAGAATATCTGCCAGGTAGTTTTTAAAATTTCTCTCGAACACCCTCAGTGTTGGAGCATGCCTCACCTCTTGAGTTCATGGGTTCCATGGCAGTGCTGCTCTAAATGTTTGGAAGCTTTTCCTGACATTCAGCCTAAATCTGATTTCCTGTAACTTGAGCCCATTGTTGCAAATTCCTGCACTTCGAGAGGATCGAGAACAGATCTTGTCCCTCCTTTATATGACAATCTTTCACGTTTCTGAAGAGTGTTCTCCTATCATCCATTAGCATCCTTTTCTCAAGGACGAACATGCCCAGGTATCTCAGTCTTTCCTGAAGGGACTTGGTTTCCAGCCCCATCATCATCCATGTTGCGCTGTTCTGAAACTTGTTCAAATTTGTTCGCACCTTTCTTGAAGTGCGGTGTCCAGAAGTGGACACATTACTCAAGGTGAGGCCTAAGCAGTGCTGAATAGAGGGTCTGGAACTTGAGTCATGGCTACTGGACTTCTGTTTTGAGAGATAGAAACATTTCGTTGCTCATCCATACAGCTTCATCGGTCTGAATACAGCTAGTGCGAGTCCCCCATCTTATAGTCAACTTTGACCTCTTATAACCCTGGCCTGAATTAGGCTCATAAGATGAACAATGGCCTGAATAGGCTCGTTAGGGAGACAATAGTATCCATAGCCTTAAGGTGAACAATGGCCTAAGGTGCTGAAACCTATCAAGAATTGGTCATTAGCTATGGCCTTGGTGGTGAAGGCTTTTTGATTTGTCTGGGTACTTTGGAAAGCACACCCTAATAAGTAGCAGATAGACTATGCCTGAGGCCGCCACCTCTGTTGAGGGAGGGGTTTTCAATGCTCAAATGAATGGCCTCCCTTACTCCTCTCTCAAACCACCTATCTTCTTTGTCTAATATGTGTACATCCTCACCTTTGAAAGAGTGTCCTTTGTCCTTCAAATGAAGGTGTACTTGTTATTCTGGTTATCTTATTTTGGGCCATCCTTCTGTTTAATGGCTGTTTAGTTTCTCCAATGTAGAGGTTTGAACACTCCTCACTGTATTGGACCGCATATACTATATTGCTCCTTTTATGTTTTGGCATCGGATCCTTTGGGTGGACAAGTCTCTGCCTTAGTGTGTTTGTGGGTTTAAAATAAATGTGGTGTTTGCCAAAAATCCTTTTAAGCTTCTCCGACACTCCAGCCATGTAAGGAATGACCAGGTTCTTCCATTGGGTCTGGGTCTCAGACCGATCCCTTGTTGTTCTGAGATGGCCCACTGCTTTGTTGAAACTTGCACCTTGCAGCATCTGGAGACTATACTTCTGTTAATGAAGCCTAAATGATAGACATCAAGAAACCCCTAGCTCAGATCAGTCTTCTTCCAGCTATTTGTGTTCGGTCTGGGAGAAAGGTCTTATTTCCTACATTGGGCACTACTTAGGGGGGGCGTGGTGGCTCAGCGGACTAAGGCTATGAAAACAGCCGGCTGCAAAGTCGGCAGCTCTGCGGTTCGAATCTCGGGTGTCACGCAGCAGAGCGAGCTCCCGCTGTTCACCCCAGCTCCTGCCAGTCTAGCAGTTTGAAGGCATGTAAATGCAAGTAGATAAATAGGTATTGCTGTAAAAAGCGGGAAGGTAAAACCGTGTTTCCTTGCAGCCATGCTGGCCACATGGCCATGGACTTGCACAACACTGGCTCTTCGGCTTGAATACGGAGATGAGCACCGCCCCTAGAGTTGGACACGACTACCACACCTGTGCAGGGGGAACCTTTACCTTTTACCTAGGGGCCACACTTACTGGAGTGTTTCAAGTACCCAAGGCATTCAAAGATGATTCATGGGTCACAAGCCCTAAATAGTGAATCATCAGAGACACCTATTCATTTTGGCCAGGCCAGCTCACCGGCTCCAGGCGAGCAATGAATCTAATTATGAAGAATACTGCAGACTTCCGGGTTCCATAGGCTCATGCTTTCCAACCAGTCCCCTGCTCTTCTTGCTTTTAATGGCTTTCTTATGTTTCACGTTCATTTGGCTTGAAGGCAAGCCAGGGAGCAAAGGGCAGAGGTGTGTGACTAAATGTGTGGTGTGGGTTTGTGTGCCAGAAATCTGGGGTCATTCAGGGAAGCTGGCTGGTGCGGGGTGGGTGGTGAGCAGATTCAAAGAAGTGCCCGTTTGCACAACACGTGGGATTCACCAGCACAAGAAGCAGGGGTGGTTTCCCTCTCTACTCAGGATGGAAGCAATTCCTGACAGTCTTTGGCCCTTTCTACACGACCCCTAAACTCCGCCACAAATGGCTGCCAGCTCCGGAGCTTACAATTGTTTCCCCACCAGCTCTGGAGTTTGCAGGAAATTAAGTGCGACCACGCCCACCTAAGCGCGTCCCAGCGCACTTTTCTTGTACCTGCTCTAGAAGGGTGAAAATCCCTGGGTCCGGATTTAATCTGGTGAGTGTGGGGCTCTCCTCGCTTCTGTTTTTTTTTTTTTGCCTCCCGCCCCTTTAAGAGAAGGCTTCGACCGGCTTCGGAGGTGAGCCTGCATTTTTTCCTCTCTTTCTTCCTCCCTCCCCTCACGCAGACAGGATCAAGGAAGTGCGGAGGGGTGGGGACGCAGGAAGAGCAACGAACCCCCAAGATCCCTGGTCCGAATTTAAGTGGCCAGCGGATCTTAGGGGTCGTGTGAAAAGGCAAAGTAGATCGACTATGGGAACGACTCGGAAACAGATCTTGAAAAAGTTATATTTTTTGGACTGCTACTCCCAGGCAAGACCAGAGTCCCCACGGTGGCTGAAGATACTGGGACTGTGGTGGTGAACCTTCACAACTCCAGATGTTTTGGACCACAACTCCCAGAATTCCAAGCCTGTATTGCCAACGACAAAAGACTGGGAGTTGTAGTCCAAACCGTCTGGAGTGCCGCAGATTCGCCACCACCAATCACCATCTCTTGCAAGCGCTGCTTCAAATATCAGCTGCTGGTCACCCCAGGAGAGGTGCTGCTGCCGGGTTTTCCCAGAAGATGTTGGCAAGTCTTCGGTTCTTAGGTCCAAGTCCAAATCTTCGGGGCCAAATTTCAAGCCCCAAGTCCCAAATCTGCAGTCCTATTCAAAATAAGCTCTTTTCCCCAGGAAAAAAGGGAGGGGTGAGCAAGCTCCAAGTCATACGTTGAGTCCAAGTTATGGAAAAAAAAACTGTGTTGAGTCAACAGTGCAACATACGTTTGACTTGATGAGTCCCACAACTTGGATGCTCATCCTAGGTTTTGCATACATCTCTCTCTCTCTCTCTCTCTCTCTCTCTCTCTCTCTCTCTCTCTCTCTCTCTCTCTCTCTCTCTCTCTCTCTCTGTGTGTGTGTGTGTGTGTGTGCGTGCGTGTGCGTGCGTGCGTGTGTGTGCGTGTGTGTGTGTGTGTGTGAGAGAGAGAGAGAGATGCTTTTTATGATGTCATGCATATCTTCCCTTGTCATAAAAAAGCCTCCATTTCACATTTCTGACGTCCTGTCAATTAAGGGGCTAAAGATCAATAGGTGAATAGACACTTCCATGTTGGCCCCAGGTAGCTGGCAATATGTGGGGAAAACATGTGTCCAAGACCTTGGACGGTCACTCCTGCAGGCTATGGAAGAGGCAAATATTTATCTAGATGGGCCAACAGTCTGGCAATGTGATACAGGTGGTGGCTACATGAAATGGAGAACAGGGCTCCTGTATTATGAATAATTTTGCAGAAAAAGAGATCCCCCCCAGCAGCTTGGCACGCAGGTTACGTTTTCTGTAAACTTTCTTTTTCACAAAATGTTTAACAGGGAGAGCAGCCCAGTCTTTCAAGGGGACTATTTCTCATGTAGTGCCGGGCCAGGGTTCAAGATCAACTGGCCAGCCTGAGCACAGACTTAACAAGGAAAATGGTGATGTCTCGGGTAATCTAGCTAGTATTTGGCACCCAAACTAATGAAGGCTTTAAAAAGATTGGTTCCACTTATTCTTGGCTAGAGCCAAGGGCAAGTACTTGAACCATTCTCCCTGGTGGCACAAGTTATCTGCATCATCAGATTCTCCTACTGAGCCGAGCAGTGCTACAAATTTATTTAGCAGAATGGAATGTCTGCAGAAACCGCAAGGTGGCATTTTCCACCGACAGGGCTCAGATGAATGTTACTGCCACTTCTTAACATCGGTCAGGCAAGCTCCAGAAACTGACTGCAGGTTGACATTCTGAACAGGATCGTGAAAAATTCTCTGTCCTTTCTTGCCTCGAGCAGCAGTACCATTCTCATTGGTAGAGGGACAGACTACACTGGTACCTTGTATAAAGGAATTAATTCGTTCCAAATGAAAGTATGTTAAGCAAATTTTCCTTTATACAAATTTCCCATAGGAATGCATTGAAAACAGAGTAATCCCGAATCACGACCATTTTTATGATGTACGGATTTACCCCATAGGCAATTCTGTTAAGCAAATTCCCCCTGTCTCTGGAATTTTTTATGTTGTACAGATTTTATGTTATACAAACTGTTTGTTATATGAGGGTCCACTCTAATAACATAATATAAGGACAGCCTTGCTGGAACAGGCCATCACAGCCCATCCAGTCCAGCGTTCTGTCTCACACAGTGGCTCACCATTTGCTTCAGGGTATTCCCAAGCAGATGTCTTCACCTGCTTACGATTCCCTGCAAATGGCATTGAGAGATCTGCTGCCTATTTCTCCAACCAGCAGTTTGTCCTTAGGCATCCATAGTGATAGCCATTGATACCCTTGTTCTCGATGAACTTGTCCAATCCTTTCTCAAAGCTGTCAAGGCTGACTGCTGTCGCCACTTCTTCTGGCAGGGAGTTCCACAGACCAGTGATCCTCTGGGTGAAAAAAGTCCTTTCTCTTATTTGTTTGAGATCTAGTACCCAAAAGTTTCATGGAGTGCCCCCTAGTTCTAGTGTTGTGCGATAGAGAAAACAGTTTTTCCTTATCTACTTTGTCCACACCGTGTATGATTTTATAACTTCAATGAGATCACCTCTTAGGTGCTGTCATTCAAGAGTGAAGAGGCCCAGCCGTTGCAGCCTCAGATGATAAGGAAGGTGTTTCTTAATAAAAGGAATGCAATTACCTTCCAGTGAAAAAATATTGAGTTAAATCAAACAGATTTGGAAATAACTTAAAAATAATAATATAATAATAACTTAGAAATATAATTCAGTAACTACCACCCCTTCCCCATACCCTAAATTATAGGATTTTCACAAAGGGGGACATTGAAAATTTTTCTGCTCCTTAGTGGGGTGGTAGCCTTAAAAAGGTTGAGAATCACTGGTCTACTGGCTATCCCAGTTATGTGAAGTTGCTAGCACTGGCTTCAGGTAGAATTGCTTTTAAGTATAGCAGAACTAAAATGTTTTGTTTAGAATTATTTAGTCCTAAATATGTGTCTTCAGTGGTTGAACGCACTGGCCTGAAATCTGCTCAACACTTTCCTAAATGTTAGGAAATGGTCTTTGCTGTATTTATTCAAGTCTGGGTGCTTTATTGGGATGCAACTAATTAAAACCTTAATATCTCCTGCTGGGGATTAAAGTTACCAGGTCCTACATTTTTGTATGTCTGGAGGCTGCTAGAAGCTAGTAGGTACTGAATGTTAACAGATTTGGGCAAAGTAAAACCAAACACCAACTTAAAGGCCACAAAGTTACAAAACAAAACAATAAAGTTGTGTGATAACATTCTTCCTTGATACAAACCCTCCTGCATTTTTCTCTGGGTGCGAGCTGATCCAAGCTCAATGGGATGTATTACCAGGCAGGCATGACCAGAATTACACTTTTCAAGCTGTGGAATAAAAAGTGATAGAGTGTTTTTCAAGGCAGGAAAGTTTGCTGCTCTGTGCTGATCTTATTGGAAATTCTTCTGCCGCCCAGATGGCGTTCGTTCTTCTTAACTCGTTTTGTGCCAATGTTGGTGAATTCCTGGACCTTTTTTATTTCAAGGTTCTTAAGAGCGGGGTCTTTTTTTTTTTTGGTGGTACATTATACCAAGAAGAAGCCTTGAATTCTATGACACTCCCTTGTATCACCTGCTTTTTGTGAAGAGCAGGTGGGGTGGGGGGAAATGATGCCCTTGACAGATGCTGGATGCAAAATAGTTGCGCTGCCAGGTGGGGATGGATTCCAAGCAGGTGGCAGAGGAGGCACTATGGAAATGAGGAGACCCCTGCCCTCTTTGATCCTCTTTTCATTGCCCGAAACCAATTACGCTGGCTGGTGGGTTTTGTACTGAAGCTGTTTGGATATACCCAACCGTTTGGGCGCAGATCCTGTGCTGTTTTGGAACCAAGCAATAATGCCTTGAGGGGACCTGGACGAACAAGACTGTACAAAGCAGTTTTATCTAAAACACCATCCCATCAATAAAATGCAAGAGACAGGGTTGTAGGCAGCACATCTGATCAATGCAACATCCTGTTGTGAAATGGCCGAGACTAGAAGAATATATATCAGCTTTTCATCTGGTGCCTGACGTGCAAAGCTGTTTTAATTGGGAAACCGTGTGAAGGGTTGGGAGGTATAACTGACACCCAGTCCTTGGTAAACCAAGCTGCTAATCTTACTCCAAAGGAAGTCATGGTGTGAAAATCTATTCATTGTATCTCTTTCAATAAGCTCAGCTTCAATTCTGGAATTTGAGAGCCTTCTCCTCTCACATAGAAATGCATTTTAATGCTGTTTTCCCTTCCTGCACGTCTTTTCCCCACCGGCAGAAGTGTGCCTGTTTGCATTTTTCAAATGCACACTTTTTACATCAGTAACATTTACTCCTGCATAAATAGAAAGAACGGGAGAGAATCTTTTTTAAAACCCTGATTGTTCACCGTTTGCACCCGGTGACGGAAAACTGAAAGACCCCCCGCTTTCCTTAAAAGACTTGCGGACAGTGGGTTTGGGTACATTTACAAACAGCCGCAGGCAGCTTGTTCTGAATTTCTTTTCCATCCCGGATGAAGGTTGGCTGAAAAAGATCTCTCTCAATGACCTTGGGAAAATGGGCACACGGTTTGATCTGAGATCTGAAAGGAGTTATTTTTAGGAATGAAGGAAGATACCTGGAGCAATACAGATGACCTAAGACAGGTGTACTTGTTTTTAGTTTTTTAATCCAGTGGCTATTTCTGGTTTAGAGGTTAAACTATCCTGATTTTGGGGATCTAGTAGGAACTCCTGGCTGCTTTTCGTCAGCACTGGCCAGGATAGCAAAGGGAAGCATTGTGGGTTGTGTAGTCCAAGAGGCAGCATCTGAAGGGCCATACATTTTTTCACCCAGCGCGTTGTTAGTTTGTGGAACTCCCTGCCACACAATGTGGTGATGGCATCTGGCCTGGATGCCTTCAAAAGGGGATTGGACAGATTCCCGGAGGAAAAGTCCATCACAGGTTACAAACCATGATGGAGATGTGTAATCGCCAGTCTTGAAACTGGGGTCCTTCAAGGTCCAGATGCAGGGGAGTGGGATCAGGAGACAGATATCTAGTCTCATGCGCTCCCAAATGCATCTGGTGGGGCCACTGTGAGATCCAGGAAGCTGGACGAGATGGGCCTTTGGCCTGATCCAGCAGGGCTCTTCTTGTGTTCTTATGTTCTTCTACAACCCACATTCATATGTGAGGCTCTGAATCAGGGCTTCAATGAACCCATCCCCTCCACGTGTGGCCCTTCAGAGTTACAGGCCTAGTAGCCATAATCCCTAGCCATCATGAGGCATGCTGCAATCGATGGGGCTTGTAGTTCAACATATCAGGAGGGAACCAGCTTCATACTGGACAGTCAATGAGTTATATTCGTCAACATTGTTAAGGAATGTATGAGGAGCTAACCTCAATTAGCAGAGCTGCCGCAATGTCAAGGATCAGAGGCAAAAATATGACAGACTCCGTTGCTGGTTTTCTATTGCAGTCTATTTACAAAATATATACAGGTTCCATTGGGTTTCCAGACTTACATCCAGTAGCATAAACAATCCAGATACTCTTCCGGATCACAGCCAACACATCAGGCTTACTGGCTAAACAGCCCTGGCTAAACAGCAAGAACACATATTGCAATACATAAGGTATATATAGCATCTCCTTCCAATCACATATTTACTTTTACATCACATGTCATAATGCTTCTTTCATCCACGCTTCTGAGCTACGCTTCCACAGTCTTTGGACACTCGCCTTCCTGTCAAGGCCACTTTACCGAGCTTGCTTCAGTCCACAGCTGCACTCCATATCTCTAATTGCAAGTTGAAAAACTCACTGACAAGAATATTCTTGACAAACATGAAGGTTTAGAAAAATTAATAAGAACTCCCCGATTAATCATATGCCAGATGTTGCACATCTTTCTAAACTCTTCTGGTCTGACAACATACATAATATGGCATGGAGAGCAGGCACCATTCCATTCTGAGCACTGGCTCCTGAGATGAATCGCCAAACCCCTAAAACAAACAATAAAAAGGACTTTTCTTTTTAGCATGCATGCAAATTCAAGAAGATTTAACTAATTGCATCTGTGGCGAGGCATGTCCAGAACTGACTAAAATGGCTTAAACTGGATGGCCATGCTAATGGAGGAGCCAACAAGAAAGTCAAGTCATTACATGCCTTTATATCTAAACAGCAGGATGGACGACAATGAATCTCACAGCAGGGAAACAGCACTTTAGCTGTCCCTTGGACTGATTTTTCAAAGCAGATTCCTGCCACACAATAATCTAGCAGAATCCCCACCATTTATTATCTACAATAGTTCCCCCCCCCCCGCACTGTTAATTTCTGTGTGCTGGGCTTCCAGTAAAGACACAGAAGCTTAGCTAATGAAAAAGTTGGCAATGTTACTATCGGTTATAGCAGTGTTCCCCAACCCCCGGTCCGCGGACCGGTGCCGGTCCGTGGAGCAATCCGCACCGGGCCACCGCCCGAGGAACTTCAAATCATTTCACTGTGGCGGCGGCCTGGCTCCCGGAAATGATTAAGGGATCCATGGGCTTGAGATTGAGCAGGCGGGTTAGGGTGGGGAAGCTACCTTTGTGGTGCATGCGTAAAAGCGAAGCGAGCGAGGTGGAAGAAGGGGAAACAACCCACCCACCCTCCACTTCGAACCATAGAGTGATGGAGAAGGGATAGCCCAGAGCGCCTCGCCAAACTGGGAGAAGACGACGAAGGCGACAGTCAAGCGTTAACGGCCGCGAGCTCGGTTCTTCCCGCCCGTCTTGGGGTGAGCGGAGGGAGGGAGGGGGGCGTCTCAGGCCAGGCCTGGTGTTGGGGATGGGGAAGAAGAAGAGAGGATGGGACGGGGCGGCCCTTTGGTTTGAAAACCAGATTCTCTGGCTGGCTGGCACGCACGCGCGCGCCTGTGTGTGTGTGAGGGTGGCTTTGATTTATTTATGTGTAAATTTACTTCGAAGCGCAGCCCTGGGCTCTTTGGGAGCGGGCACGTGGCCGGTGCTTGAGGGGGGGTGCTGCTTGTGCTTTATTTCCTCCCCCGCCCCCGCCCCAGACCTCAAGAGGGGGAGCCCGGTGGACGCGGAGGCTCAAAGAGGAGGAGAAGTGGGGAAATGGCCTCTCCCAGCGGGGGTTGGTGGGTGGGTGGGGGTGGGGGGGAAGGATTCGTCGTCTGCCGGTGGGGAGGCTACGGGGTGAGGCTGGTGGCGGGCGGGGGCCGGTTGGGCTCGTCGAGGGAGGCCCACAAGAGGAGGAGCGGGGGGTGGGTGAGGTGGGTGGTTGGGACTCGGAAGGCGAAGGCGGTTTCGGAGACGAAGGAGGCGGGGGGGAACGGAGGTGCTCTCATCCGGTTTCTTCCGGTGCGGGATAAAGAGAGAAGCCCGACGGGAAGGCATGCGCTGCTGGGGGGGAGAGAAAAAAAAGGGGAGGATAACATTTATTTTATTTATTTTGAATATTTTACCCCACCAACGTTGGCATCGGGAGCCCCTGGGGGATGGGGGGTTTGGTGGGTTGAATTTGGGTGGGAGGCAGTTTTCCCTTTGCAAACATGAAGAGGAGGGAGGAGGAGGAGGAAGAGGAGGGCAGTCAGCGGGGGAAAGAGCAATCTGGCTCCAGGAAAAAGGACACTGAGGGAGTCCCCCCCCTCTTTTGGCCCGTTTTGTGATTTAAGACTTAACGTGAGTGAAGTGGATAAAATATACTTAAATCAGATTTTAATCAGTCATATTTGTTTAAATTTAAAGCCGAATTGACTTGGTTTTAAAGGTTGAAATACATTTGACTCGTATAGTAGAAATTATGGATTGTAATTATCTATTATGTGTACAGTTTTGTTTAAGTTTTGCAAATACAGGGTTCTCATTGATTTGGCATTCTAGTGGTGTAGCTGTATTTTATTTTGAAGGCATGTTTAAATACAATTAAATTAAAATTATTAAATCAAAACAAGCGGGCCATGGAAAAATTATCAAACATTTACCGGTCTGCGGTGATAAAAAGGTTGGGGAGCACTGGGTTATAGGGTATCCTTCCAAAAGGCTAATGAATGCATATTGGAATGTGGACAGCACGTTTGTGAGATCTTAGGTTGGCTACACACACACACACACACACACACACACACACACACACACACACACACACACACACACACACACACACACACACACACACACACTTATTTGTTATTTATTTATTCGATTTCTGTTCTGCAACCATCTCTACAGACAGATGGCTGGTTGACTGGAGATCAAAATGAGAAAAGAGTTCATCTCAAGCCGATACGGTTGCCCTGTTTCTCCATTAAGTCTTGCTTCTATGTCTTGAACAACAACCTGACAACTGGGCCATTTAAAAAAAACACCACAGATTTAGAAGGTACTGAATGCAAGGAAACAGAGTGACCACCATTTCTTTCTAGTTGGGTTCTGGTGTGTTGAAATCTCCATGTTTTGTCTGGGAGATAGGCACAAAACTGAATGGTAGCGATAGCCAAAAATTTGCCTGCCAAGGGTCGGCATATTCCACCCCTGCTAAATGCACAGGAGCTTTGCCAGAGAAATGTTGGCAATGTGGGCATACATGTATGTGTGTGTGTGTTTGTTTTTTCTCTGTTTAATATCTACCCTGCCCTGAGCACCGTCTTTGACTATACCTATCAAATCTTCCACCCCTGAAAAAGACACCCAGAACGTACAATCGTACGGAAGAGTGAGAAAGCCTGAAGCTCACCTCAAGTGTAAAAACTCCTACCAGTGTTTTTCTCCAAAACAAAGATGGTCACACTGATACGGCGCTCAGGTTTAATATCTGCGGTTGGGCCATGCTCTATTTTTAGCCTCCAAGAGGCCCTCGTTCAAGAACCTCTGATGGTGGCGAGAGTGGCTTAATTTCCTTGTGGGTTTGGCTGGGCAGGAAGTCAGCCTAAAATTTTCCAGCTCAGTATGCAGAAGAAGCACGTTGAAATGCTGGAGGGGGGGAGGGGGTCGCCACCCGTCTTCGGTGGCCAGCCTGCTTTGAATAGAGGCTGCCTAGTAGAAAGAGAAGGCAGGCCTCGCTGTTGATGGATGGTTTTAGAAACATGAGACCCTTGCTAAAGGCAGGAATACCAATAAAAGAATATCTGCCAGGGGAGTGTCTAAATTTCTCACAAATGCCTCTGGTACTGGATTACTCCCCGCCTTCTGAGGCATTCCAATGTGCCACTGATGTTCAATCTTTTCTCCAGAGAGCTGGGGAGAGCATTGTTACATGGTTCTCCATCCCACAGGACCCTTACACCAATCCTGTGAGGTAGGTCAGTTTGAGACCGAAGGAATAGCTAATATATTATATGTGGTGCTGCTTCCAGACTTTGGAACTCCCTGCCACTGGAGGCCAGGCTGGCCCCATCTTTGCTGTCCTTCCACAAACAGGCAAAGACTTTTCTCATCCGGCAAGCTTTACCTTAGACTGGCTGTTTGAGTGGGATTTTTGAAATGGATAGTTATGCCTTACCACTTCGACTGTGATTTTAGTATTGCTTGCGTTACCACTTCTCCGACTAGTATTTTTTTTTTGTTCCTTTTGAATATTTGTATACTTACTGCTTTTAGCTTCAAATGTTGTTTTTCAATGATATGAACAGTCTCGGGTCATTTTTAAGGAGAAAGGTGGAGAAAAAACAAACAAACAAACAAACCAAATTTTCAGGGGAGAAATTGAGGATTAGATTGAGCTGCAATCAGACACTGGAAAAGTAACATTTTAGACAGTATCTCCCACAATAGGAGGTGTTAAAAAATAAAAAATAAATAATGTTTCCAAAATGTTGTACATTATGTTGCACTCATGTAGAGAGCATGGAAATACAGTGGTACCTTTACTTATGAGTGGCTTGACTTAAGAGCAGTTTGACTTAAGAGCGAAAAACCGTTGGCGTTTTACCTGTAGATGCGGTCTGCTCTACTTACATTTTTAAAATTATTTTTTTTCAATTTTTCAAATTTTTTTTTAGATAGGGCTGCTCTGCTTAAGAGTTGTTCGACTTAAGACCATGCATTCAGAATGGATTAAACTCGTAAGTAGAGGTACCACTGTAACTACTGTTCTTGAGCCTTCTGCCCCTTTTAGTTAATTCCTTTTTGTCATAGAGATGGCATAAATAAATTACTCTCATTTCTAGAGATTGAGACAACAAAGAAGTGAATGGGTGGAGAAGGTCTCTGGCCAAGTTATGGCCATGGAGGGTGGTGGAGTCTCCTTCTTTGGGGGGTTTTAAGCAGAGGCTGGATGGCCATCTGTTGGGAGTCCTGTGATGGGGGTTCCTGCATGGCAGGGGGTTGGATTGGATGGCCCTTGGGGTCTCTTCCAACACTTTATGATTCTATAATTCTATGATTCTATGATCCCACTGTTCCTGTGTGGACCATACTGCATCCTATGTGTGGCTCTGGCTCCATCCTCTTTCAGCTCCATGTTTTCAGTTAATCTGGACTGAGGGAGCTTAACTTGGTGGCCATACAATCATAGTGGAGACTAGGGCAGCATTTTCTAAAACAAATTTTAGAACCAAAAGAAAAAGCAGAAATCATTTTGACAAGGATCCAAGGACCAGGTTTTTCAACAAGGAGACGCTCAACTATTTTTAAAAAAATGCACCTTAAATTAATTTTTGTGTTTATCGCTTTGCGCTTAAACATTGCAATTTGTTTAATTATGTTTTCATATTTTAACTCATCTCGTTGGCTATTGGCATCTCAGCTGCTCTAGCCAGAGTAGGTACATTGAGTCGGTTTGGGGACTTGAAATGGCAACCAACAAAGGTTTAACGTGCCATAGGATTATAACCAAAGGAAAAGACGACAAAAATAATATCTATGGGAGAATCACATAATGTTTAACACTAACAATAAAAAATGTGAATATGTTAACGATTTCATGCACCTTGATTGAGTCTTCAATCCACACAGAGGCTGCAGCCAAAAAATCAGAAGACTGAGACTCAAATAGACAGCCATGAAGGAACTTGAAAAGACCCCCAAGCTCAAGGTATTTTCTGGGGTCCAGAGACTAAGATCATTCTTATTATAGCATAAATGCACAATAACCAGGATATCATCATGATTACAATGTTTAAAAATCAGTTTTTTAAATTATTTTTTAAAAATCATACACAGTGGTCCCTCGTGTAACAAATGGTTTGTATAACATAAAACCTGTACAACATAAAAATTTGCTTAACAGAATCACCTATGGGGCAAATCCGTACAACATAAAATGGTTGTGATTAGGGATCACTCCGTTTTCAATGCATTCCTATGGGAAATTTGTATAAAGGAAAATTTGCTTAACAGAATTTCATTTGTAACAAATTAATTCCATTATAAAAGGTACCAGTGTATTTTTATTCTCCCTGCCCGGATGCGAACATTAAATGGTGACGAAAGCTGAAAGGAAATAAAACAAATGATTCATTTTAAATGTGGTGTTGGGTGAAAACTTTATCATTTCCAGTGCAGGTGACCACTGGGAATGGACCAAAATGTGGACTTCTAATGGTCAAGACCCCTTCTAGTTTACAAGACAAGCAAGCCATTTCAGGATACAGCTGTCCCCCGCCCTTCCACGGTTCATATACTGCAGTCCCAGTATATTGCGGGTCCGCAGTATATGAAAAAGGCCGCCTGGGGTAAGGAGGAAAGGCCTTCCCAGGCCTGTCGGAGGCCCCAAAAGTGCTTCCCCACAAACTGGAAGTGACTTCCAGTAAACCAGAAGTGACCTCCAGATCACTAAAAAGCACTTTTGGAGCCTCTGGGGGACTGGAAAGCCCCTTGCAGGCCCATTTGGGGCAGCGCCAGGCCTGGGGTAAGTACAAGAGCGCCCAGAGAGCCCGGCCAGTCCTGACCTGATCCAGCATCCGCATATAGCGGATTTTCAATTATTGCAGATTGGGTCGGGTCCCTAACCCCTGCGATAGGTGGGGTTTACTCTATTGGCATGTTGGGCACTTCCTCTGCTCCTTGGGAAAAGGGTAGGGGAAGCGGGGGCGGGGGTTATATAGAATGAAGTGGACCATAGTGGATAGTAGACCCTAGTATAGTAGACCATCTGTAGAGCCAACTGCAGCCCATTTTCTCAACTGCTCCTTTAAAATAAAGCAAGGATTTTTTTAAAAAAGCGATGCAGTGCATCAGTCAAGATCCACTACATTGTTAAAAAATAACTTCTTCCCCTGCATGGAATGCAGGAAACATTTCATTTGCAATAAACTGGAGTGCATGGCTTATTAAACCACTTCACGAAAATATGAATTCAGACCAGAAAGAACTAGACTAACTAGAATCCTAGAATCCTAGAGTTGGAAGAGATCTCAAGGGCCATCTAGTCCAACCCCCTGCCATGCAGGAACCTCCATCACAATATTTCGACAGATGGCCATCCAGCCTCTGCTTAAAAACCTCCAAAAGAAGGAGACTCCACCACCCTTTGTGGCAGCATATTATTCCACTGCCGAACAGCTCTAACTGTCATGAAGTTCTTCCTAATGTTCTTTTCCTGTACTTTGAGACCATTGCCCGTGTCTTGGTCTCTGAAGCTATGGAAAACAAACCAGTCCCTTCTTCCATATGACATCCTTTCAAATATTTAAATATGGCTACCATATCCCGCTTCAGCCTTCTTTTTGAAAGGCTAAACAAACATTCCCAGTTCCCTAAGCCGCTCCTCATAAGACATTTCTTCCAGACCCTCAACCATCCTGGTCGCCCTCCTCTGCACCCGCTCAAGGTTGTCAACATCCTTTTAAAATTGAACTGCACAGAACTGGACACAGCACTCCGTCTTGGATATGTCATTGGATGTGAGGGTTGTACTAAGTGGCATATCATACCTCTAACTGGCCCCAAGAGACCAGCCCACACCAGCCCTCTCTAAAAGGACCGGTATGTAAAGTAGACAAGCCTTGTTACACTTTGGATCTGTCATAAGAAAACAAGACTCACACGAGGAAGGCCATTATCCTAGGAGAAGTGTAAAGCAGCAGGAAAAGAGGAAGGCATAACCTTAGATGGATTGGCTCAGTAAAGGAAACCCTAGGTGTTTTTTTTTCATTTAGATTTTAGAAGGCTCTTATAGGGATATTCATAAAAGGACTTTCTACAGGTTATTAGTCAGAAATGACTGAACTGTATTGACAACAACTCAGAAAACATGTATTTCCCCCCATGGCATGATGATAAGAGTATCATCTTATAAATACTTGGGGTGCTATGTCAAGCATAACTGGGATCTTTCATGCAAAATCCATTGTGGAATTGAACAAGCAAGAAATTCCTTCCAGAAAATGAGGAAAGTCTTGACAAAAGATTTATCTATTAGACTTCGTACTCAAATACTTTGGTCCTATGTATTCAGTATACTTCTCTATGGTGTTGAAACTTGGGGCCTTTTCACACGACCCCTAAGATCCGCTGGTCCCTTAAATTCGGACCAAAGATCTTAGGGGATCGTTGCCCTTCCTTCCTCCCCACCAGAGAAAGAGGGGGGAAAATGCAGCTCACCTGGAGGAGCTTCCCGGAGCTCCGTTTCTCTTCCGTTTCTCTTCTGCTTGCTTTTTTTCCTCCCACCTCTTCTCTTAAAGGGGCAGGAGGCAAAAAAAAAACACAAGCAGAAGCCAGGAGAGCCCCGCACTGACCAGATTAAATCCGGACCTGGGGATTTTCACCCACCTCAAGCAGGTACAAGAAAGTGCAGCTGGGTCACACTTAGGTGAGCGGGGTCGCACTTAATTGTCTGCAAAGTCCGGAGCTGGTGGGAAAACACTTGTAAGGTCCGGACCTTGCAGCCATTTCCTGCAGAGCTTAGGGGTCGTGTATAAAGGCCCTTGGACCCTTACAGGCACATTATGTGGGAAGCTGGAAGCATCTGAAATGTGGACATACAGACGGATTCTGAAGATGCCTTGGACAGCCAGAGTCAGTAATGTGGCTGTGTTATAGCACATGAATAAAAAGCTAGAAATCCTCAATACCGCGTAAAAGAGAAGAAAATTGCAATATTTTGAACACAATGTGCAACAAGAAATACCATCTGCTGCAGGTTATCCTTCAAGAAAAAATAGTCCGGAAGCACGACCTGGGTTCAATCCCCGGTAGCAGGCTCAAGGTTCACTCAGCCTTCCATCCTTCCGAGGTCGTTAAAATGAGTACCCAGCTTGCTGGGGGGGCAATGTGTAGCCTGCACTCTGTAATTAAAATTGTAAACCGCCCAGAGACTACTTGTAGTAGTATGGGGCGGTATAGAAGCAGAAGCAGAAGCAGAAGCATGGCCCGGGGCGTAGAAGAACATTCTGGCTTAAGAACTTCTTAAGCCAATTATCCTAGCTGCCTAGATGCCCTAAGCACATCCGATCTCGCCTGATTTCGGAAGCTAAGCAGGGTCGGCCCTGGTTAGTACTTGGATGGGAGACCACCAGGGAATACCAGGTGCTGTAGGCGCCTGGAGTAGGAACTGGCAAAGCACTCCAGTATTCCTGCCAAGAAAACTCCCTGGGGATGGGGTCACGAAGAGTCGGTCACGACTGTAACAATGCAACACACACACACACACACACACACACACACACACACACACACACACAAGCCAATGATCGGGCTACTGATCACCAACGTTCTACGAGGACATGGCACTTGAAGAAGAAGGATGATAGTTGTAAAAGTTCAATTACAGAGAATATTTGTTGTATGCAGGAAGTCCTAAATTCACTAGATGGCATGTGAAATCAACAAGTTCTGAGCATCAAGTCTGGGAAGGACCTTTGTTTAAAGCAAGGGAGAAGCACAAGTCTGTTTTTAAACCACCTGTGGGATTTATGCAGGGTAAAGCAGATTTAGATACACAATCCAATCAATTATTTGTTAAAGACAGGCAAAAACAGCTTGTGACCAGAGCTGAGGGGGGTGTTGCAGAGATAACATTCAGGCAGGCTTTCTGGTTTGAGATCAGACTTGAAATCTGGAAGTTGAGTCACGGCTACTGGACTTTTTTTTTTGAGAGATAGAAATGTTTCGCTGTTCATCCAAACAGCATTGTTTGGATGAACAGCGAAACGTTTCTATCTCTCAAAAAAGAAGTCTAGTAGCCATGACTCAACTTCCAGATAAACTCACCTGGATGACTGAGAATCTTCACAGATCAGACTTGAAAAGAATCCTCTGCTTATATCCTGAAGGCCAATTGCAAAACAGAGCAAATTGATCTGCATCTTACCTGAGGGTGAAAAAGGGTTCCACTGTGCACTCAGATGCTTTTGGCTGCTAAAGAATTTCCTCCCCTAATGACAAATTACCTGTAATGTGTTGCTGAAAACAGATGGATTCGCAGCACTGTTGCAACTGGAAAACTCATATTTCTCTCTACTTGACTGTGTTTGCGAGAGGTGTGTGAAGAGTGCGTGGGAGTTGCTTACACAGAAAATGTGTTAGAAAAAATGTACATAACATTTGAAAGGGGAAGTGTACTTAGAAACAAGCATATTAGCAAATACATAGACGGTTCTGGCTGCAAAACTCAAATCAAACAGAATCTTAAGCTTAGAAAGAAAGGAATAAAAAAGTGCCTTTGGGGAAACTTAAAAATGAGAACAATTTTCTTTAATTTTTTTTTTTTTACAAAGGCATTTTGGTGTATTCTTAGTAGAAATAAAAAAAAACCCAAAGGACTGAGTCAAAATTAACCCCCCCCCATCTTTTCTCTTTTAATGCAGATCCCTTCCAGCCATCTAACAGGCAACATTTAGATAGTAGAGACCTCAGTCATCAGTGGTGTCATGATGAAAATCTTCGCCACAATTGGGCAGAGTGATTTTCCTGTAGAATGAACATTGGTTTTTGTGTGGTGTGATGTGTCTTTATGTATATGTATGTTGGGGGAGAGCATATGTTAGCACATGTGAGTGTAGGATGATGATGATGATGATGATAATAATAATAATAATAATAATAATAATAATAATAATAATAATAATAATAATAATAATAATAATAATAATAATGTCAGAACTATCATCTGCCCATAGCAAAGAACTGGTGGGATCATAAGCCTGAAAAAGTGACTGAAAATGAGCATGCAAAATTACTTTGGGAATTCCGAATACAGGCAGACAGGGTTTTAGAGCATAATACCCTGGATATTGTGATTGTGGAGAAGAAAAAAGTGTGTATCATTGATGTTGCTATACCAGATGATAGTAGAGTCGCCAAGAAACATCTTGAAAAAATTACCCAATATCAGGATCTGAAAATTGAACTTCAGAGACTCTGGCATAAACTGGTACAGGTGGTCCCAGTGGTAATCAGCACACAGTGCCTAAAGAGCTAAGCAAGTATTTAGAAGAAATTGGAGTTGACGAAGCCACCATCAGTCAGCTGCAGAAAGCTGCCTTACTGGGATCTGCTCGCATAATTTGCCGATACATCACATAGTCCTAAACGCTTGGGAAGTGTTCGACTAGTGATTTGTATTAAAAAATCCAGCGTAGTTAGCTGTGTGGTTAATAATAAGAATAAGAATAAGAATAATAGGAATAAGAATAATAAGAATAATGTGTTTCTTGTGTACCATTTAAACCTAATGCAGAAAAGAAAAGAGACCCCCCTAAATGTGGATGGAAGACACCCCCGGTGCTCGCTCTTATGCATGAAGCTCTCATGACAGTTATTGGTCTAACTAGGAAAAGAGGAAAGAGGAAGTGACCTTAAGAGAGAGAAGGGAGGTGGAAGGAAATACATCTCAGAGTAGCAGTCTGAATATGGATCTAGAAAAGACAGATGGCAAAGGAACAAACCAGGGCTGTCTATCCATCCACTGCTTCCACTGCTGCAAACCACTTCATTTTACGTGGAACCAAGGCACAGGGTATCTGCAGTGGTTCTCAACCTGTGGGTCCCCATATGTTCCTGGACTGCAACTCCCAGAAGCCTCCACCACTCACTGTGCTGGAAGGGATTTCTGGGAGTTGCAGTCCAAGAACATCTGGGGACCCACAGGTTGAGAACCATTGTGCTAGAGCTTTGCAGAATTCCTGCGGTGTTTCCTCAAGCCAATCAGGAAGACCAGCATAGCTGCAGAAAAAATTCCATACAGGAGGGGGCTTTAATCCCTGAACACCCCTCTCCATCCATCTCACCTGGTATCAGATTTTACAGGCACAGCACCAGAAAGGCAGATGTAACAAGAGGAACCTGGAAGAGAAACAGTTAGTAGATTTTGGGGCCATCATGCTATGTGGAGCAAGGCAGAGGATGGGCCACCAGTGACATAGCCTATGACCAGCTCGATTATTTGTTTGCCTGGATTCTGGACCCGTTCGTCTGCTTCCGCTGCCAGAAGTCCCAGAATCAGCCCTAGACACAGCCCAAAACTTTAGCTGAAGCCACTAACAGACCTTAGAGAGAGGTCGTCATTGGAAGCAATAAATCCTTAACTATTGTCAGCCTCTGAGTGTTACAGCGCATGCTTCTTCTTCCTGCAGATTAGAGCGCTCCGCTGGGGGACTTGTTTTAAAATCTCAACCATGAGGTTTCCTTGGTGTCTTTTTTCACAAACACAGAAGGACTCCCTCTCCCTGCAGCATGGACGTACTTCCCGCGTAAAGTGGGCTATCTTAAATATTGGGGTTCTGACCTCAGGTGTTCCACCTCTGTGACACTGCAGGGTTCCTCCCCTGCAGCATCACAGGGACAAGGCAGCAGCTTGGAGGGGGCTGGGTGGGTGGGAAGTTGCTCCAATTCCCCCTCGGTCACCCACCATCCGTCCTTCCGTCGGTCCATTGCCGTGGCTGCTCCCACTTGGACGGCTGGCCGGTGCTGCCTCCGCCTACCCCCTTCCTTCCTCACAACCATAATAGCATATTGGCAGCAGCCACACAAGGAAGGCAAGTGGGCAGGGTGGTGGAGGAGGAGGGGTGGGGCCCTGGGGCCATGGAGGGAGTGGGGGACCTTGCCGGGGCCCTCCCATTTTAAAGTGCCCCACTTGGCAGCATCCAACGCCCCAACCATCTGGGCGGCGGGTGGGAGGAGCGGAGGACCTTGCCGCGGCCCTCCCGCTTTGAACTGCCCCACTAGCCATTGCACTGATCATCTGGGTTGTGGGTGGGGAAGGTGGGGGCAAGCAACACAGCCCACCTCAGCAAAAGAAGCAGCCATGGAGCCCAGTTCGTTTGCTTGCTCTCGAAGTGGGGGGTAAGTGGGGGGGTCTTCAATTGGTCTCGCAGGCTGGATTCAGGACTTTGGCGGCCGTACCCGACCCCCAGGCCATAGTTTGAGGTCTGCTGGACTACCCCCTTACTCTCCGGTATTGATTCTGAAGTCCCAGGCAATGGGACAAGAACTGGCAACCTAATCTGACATGTTGTTAGTCTGTGGAACTCCCTGCCAAAGGAGGGGGTGATGGCATCTGGCCTGGATGCCTTCCAAAGGGGATTGGACAGATTCCTGGAGGAAAAGTCTACCACAGGTTACAAGCCATTCCAGGCTTAAAATTGGGATACTTCAAGGACCAGATCCAGGGGAGTAGTGTCAGGAGACAGATGTCTAGTCTCGTGCGCTCCCAGAGGTATCTGGTGGGGCCACTGTGAGATACAGGAAGCTGGACTAGATGGGCCTTTAGCCTGATCCAGCAGGGCTCTTCTTATGTTCTTATGTTCTTAGATGGTGAAGTTGGTTCCCACAGGCAGTATGGTACTGTATAAGATACCCAGATCCCATATATGCACTGGTGCACAGACTTCTCCAAAGTCCACTAAAGCCGAAGATCCTTAACCACAAAACAGGAGCATACTTTTACTGAATCACTCCCGATGTCCATCACATCTATTCTTGCCTTCTTTTTCTCAGCTGAAAGCAGCAATGAGCAGCAGCTTGTTTTGGGGGTGGAGGGGAAAAAAACCCTCTCAAGATTATAACGCAGGATATGAAAGTCCTTCCCATTGTTACATCACTCCAGCACCTGCTGTTCAGAGTCGGACAGCTTTCAAAACACTCCTGTCTTTTAATTATCGTTAAGAGGTGCAGGAAGAAGCTTTTGATCTTTCCCCAGTTCCAACCCCAAATGGCCTGATATGCACCTCCTGGACTGATGTGCAGACAGGATTGGAGATATTTTTAGACTGGCTAGCTTCCTGGCACTCCCTGACACAGTTCTCAACGCTCCTCACCTCGCCATGAAAGATCACAATTGCAGATCCAAAACCGAGGGGGAGGGGGGGGTATTCAAAGCTACCTATTTAAACACCAAATTCCCTGAAAATTTTATACGGATTACTGCCAATTACTGGGAGAGGGAGGATTTATGAATGAGCACATGTGAAAAGAGGCAGGGGTTTATGGGTGACTTTGACGCTTTCTTCACGTCCTTCCTCATTCTGAGTTGACGTTCGTTTCATGATCACGTCGCTCATGGTCACGTGGTCTTGTCCCGGTACTGTCCCTGTTCCCGTATACCCACGGGCCTGATTGATGGTATTGTGACAACTGTTACTGCACGTCCTTGTTTCGTGACAACATCTGGACTTCTCAGCCTTCGTTCTCGGTTTTTTCTTTGGTCCGACCTTCCGTTTTTCGATCTTTCGAATCTCCTCAACTTTGCCTTCAATGTGTTATGGAGATAAGTTTGAGGCATTTGTCTTTTAATCTCTCTGCAATGCGTTGCTGACTCCATAGGGAATGTACTGGTGAATGGCACTTCGCACTCTTGCCACTAGATGGAGAATGGCATGTTGCGTGACAAGCCTTACCTCACGGGCACTCGTCTCGGAACGAGAACCAAGACTAGCAGATTCCCAAGGCCAGGGAGGGGAATTGCTCATCCCGCTTAAATCCCAGTTCAGGGTGTGTGGTCGGGACGAACTCCCGTCATCACACAATGGACATGCAGTAACATTTCTTTGTACCGGTCCCAAGCGGGATGGCGAACCACGATGAAAGGGACGTGAAGTAACGGCCTTTGTCCTGGCAAGAAGACTGAGGGGTGAGATGGCAGCAGTCTTCCAATACCTGAAGGATTGCCACCTGAGGGTATGACAAGAAGCAATGGGTGGAAACTCATCAGAGGGAGAGCCAACCTGGAAATAAAGAGAAATGTCTTGATGGGGAGAGCCACTAAACAGTGGAACAGCTTGCCTCCCAATGTTGTGGATCTGGAGGTTTTCAAGAAAAGATAGGACAGCCATCTGTCTGGGATGGTATGAGGCCTCCTGCCTTGGGCAGGGGGGTTGGATTCGAAGGGTATCAAGGGCTATCATTATGGATGCCTAAGGACAACCTCCAGGTTGGAGAGAGAGGCAGTTTATCTCTCAATGCCATTTGCAGGGAATCATAACCAGGTGAAGACATCTGCCTAGGAATACCCTGAAGCAAATGGTGAGCTGCTATGTGAGACAGAACGCTGGCCTGGATGGGCTATGGCCTGCTCCAGCAAGGCTGTTCTTATGTTCTTATGATCTCTAAGGTCCTTTCCAACTATTTGATGATTCTATGTCTTCCTCTTTCTCCTTAATTTGGATGATGTCATCAAGGGACATTCTTATCTGAATAATATAATATAATATAATATAATATAATATAATATAATATAATATAATCATCCTAGAGCTATGGAGCTGGAAGGGACCTTCTGGTCATCAAGTCCAGCCCCTCCCAAGGAAACACAGTGGAGAATTGAATTCCCAACCTCTGGCTCTACAGGCAGATACCAGAACCACTGAGCTATCCAGACACTCAGAAATAAGTGGGTGTGCCTCAGCATTTGATTATTATGATGTGTAACCTGTATTGTGGAAAAGAAGCTACTGTTAGTACAGAATGTGGAAAGACAGACTGGTTTTCTCTAGGGAAAGGTGTCTGACAAGGGTGTATTTTATCCCCTCATCCCTTCAGTCTGTGAACAGAATATATCATATAGAAAACTGGACTAGATTCAGATGAAAGAGAAGTGAAAGCTGGTGGAAGAAAGACTGACAATTTAAGAGGTGCAGATGACACTATTTTAATGGGGGGAAAGAGCAATTGCTTGAAACAACAGCTGGGGGAAGTGAAAGAAGAAAGTGCCAAAGCAGGATTGCAGTTGATAGTTAAGAAGACAAAAATGTGACTATGCAATGTTACTAGCTGCAACATTGGCAGAATTTTTGTGCGCCTCGGTTCAATTGTCAGTTCAAAGGGGAACAGCCTAGGGGAGGCTGTGCTTAAGGCTGTGTCTATTGGGAGAAGTCTAGCTGAGCTCATAATCCAGACTTTGTGGTTCCCCTGTACGCAGGACCCTTTCCAGTTCCCATATTATCCCATATCACTAGGGAAGAAGCTGTTTCTTATTTCTTCTTTTCCAAGATAGATAGATCGATAGATAGATCGATAGATAGATAGATCGATAGATAGATAGATAGATAGATAGATAGATAGATGTGAGACATCCTCCCTTGTCTCTAAGACCAATGCATTGGGTTTGCTTTCGTTCTCGCGGTCAAGGCATCTGTTTCTCTGGCTATGGGTTGGTCGGTTGCAATAAGGTTGCTTTGTCTCCTTCGGCTGGAGAATGGTTTAACAGGTCTCCCACACACTTTTTCCAATATGGTCAGGCAGGTGCTGCTACCGTCTCCACCACCCCCAGATGCAATAAATTATAGTCATGAAAGGCAGTGGGTACGTGCAACAGCAAAGCGCATGAAGTAGAGGCAGAAACACTTGTACTTGGTGTCACAGTGTCCTGCAGGCCAGCACATGATGCGCAAGCAGGCAGGGACACTTTCTGTTCCACCCCGGGGGTTGCAGAAATCAGGAACGACGTGTGTGTGTGTGTGTGCGCGCGCGCGCGCGCGCGTGTATGTCTTGTGGGCGTCTGCAGTCAAGCAGATGATGTTAGAGAAGATGTTGAGAGAAGATGAGAGCTACATCCCCCCAACAACTGGTGGAGCACATGTTGTCCATTCCTGTGCAGGGCCTTTCCCCTTGTCCAGACATGGGACGGACACTAGAATATGAAACAATATGGCGCTGTCGTTAAAACTACAGTACTGCATTCAAGCCTCTGCTGATAGTCTGCATTCGATTCCAGCAGATTCAGGTAGACGGCTCAAGGTAGACACAGCCTTCCATACATCGGAGGTTGGTAAAATGAGTACCCATCTTGCCAGGAGGCATATTGTTCTCGGTGTAAAAAAAGCATCCAGATGATGCTCTATGCACCGTGGAGATATCTCTCTCTCTCTCCAAATGGTGCTCTATGCATCATGGACTGGTGTGTGTGTGTGTGTGTGTGTGTGTGTGTGTGTGTGTGTGTATTATTTATTTATTTTTGCATTTATATCCCGCTCCCATTTCCCAAAGGGAACTCTGGGCGGTTCACACAAAGGTTAAAAACAAACATCAGTAAAAGCAATATAAAATGGCACAGGCAGGAGGCAAAAACTGGGCGACCATGAATTAAAAAAAAAAAAAACAGAAGAAGAAAGCTTGGTGCCAAAGGCATCCCTGAACAACCAGGTTTTAAGGACCTTCCTAAAGGATGCCAGTGTGGGAGCCTGGCATATCTCACTGGGTAGCTTAGTCCAAAGAGATGGTTTGGCCACCGAGAAGGCCTGTTTCCGAGTTGCTACTTTACGGGCCTCTCTCGGGGTGGCCACCTGGAGAGAGAAAGCCATTGAGGAGGTAAGGCCCCCAAATTTGCAGAGGTTTGGGTTTCGGGGGGGGGGGCTGAGTTATGAAGCTGTTTAAGATCATTTACAGTAGTATGGCTCCCTGCCCTAAATCATCCTGTTTTAACCGAGGCTGATGAGGACAGGGCATGCGGAATGAACTGATAAGATAATGACATATCTTTCAGATTCGGGCAATGCAGTCACACTCATTCTCTTTTATTCAAAATGGTGAGATGCCCTACTTCACTCCAACATAATGGCAGCTGAGTAGTATTCCTTCATCAGCTAAGGAAAAAACAACTGAGCAGTTCTGCTTTCTTTCTTTTTTCTGCCTAAAAAGGAACCTTTTTTAAAAAAAATGGCAACTAAGAATTAGTGTCCAAGTTTACAATTCCACCCCCACCCCTTTTAAATTCATTCTCCTCTTATGTCACGATTTTCAGATCATAATAAGCCTGAGGCCAGAGATGGTGTAATTCTTTATCTTTTGTAAGCCTTTCCACTGAAGAGCAGAATAAAAAATGCTTTGAAAAGATAATCAAGTATAATAATAATAATAATATGAAACAACTTTTTCTGGCTGGAACACTTCCCTTCAGACAAGGCCATTTCATAAATCTGAGCACCCTCAGAAGTGCATAATCTTCCCTCAATCACCCAAAACCTTTGCAATCAAAAACATGTCAGATTCCTCAATGAACATGTCCTTCCCAGTAGGGTCCATTCTTATTTTGATGAATTCTGGATTGCCTATAAGAGGAGTTAAATGCCAGTAGATGAATAAATTATAACCCCTTTCTCTTAAGGCCAGCGGTACCACGTAAGGACTGATTCCTCCCCTGCATTAAAATGGTTTCCACATGGGAAAGAGATGCTTGACATTCGTGGTGGTTACCTCACGTCCTTCTTTTTACCGCAACTAATTTTGTACCGTGATAACGTTTGTTGCGATCACGTGGTTTTGTCGCTGTTCCCACATTCCCATGGTCGTGCTATGCTGTTACGTGATAAATGTTACCTCACGGTCTAATGCCGTAATAAATGTTGATGTTTTCCCATCATTTCTCCCTTTTTTACCATATATATATAATAGGACCCTGGTATCCGCTGGGGATTGGTTACAGACATTCCCCTGGATAATGTAAACGGTGGATAAGAGAGAACACCAAAATCCCCCAAACTGCTGTTTTGTGATAGTAGCTTGCTTTACAGCTGCTGTTTTATGACAGTAGTTTGCTTTACAGCTGCTGTTTGTGACAGTAGCTTGCTCTGTTTACGACAATAGCTTGCTTTGTGGCTGCTGAATTATTTATTTGATTTTTTTCCTCTGCCATCCATGGATAACTGAAACAGTAGATAATGAATCAGTGGATACAGGGGTCCTACTCTCTCTGTGTGTGTATGTGTGTGTGTGTGTGTATCTATCTATCTATCTATCTATCTACACAGTGTGTGTGTGTATATATATATATATATATATATATATATATATATATATATATATATATATATATATATATATATATATATATATATATATATATATATATATATATGTTAGGGTGGATTCGGGTTTCTTCCCGTGTAGAAATCTGGTTGTTTTGGCGACGTTTCGACGAGGTCTCACTCGTCATCTTCAGGCTGGTGTTCTGGCTTCTTTCTTCTTGAAGCAAAGCGTGATCTCAGTTGAAGTCCTTCTATAAATACTGCTGGGGTGTGTGGTTTGCTTGCTCTGTTGCTGATTGTAGGTTCGTTTGTTCTTTTGTGATTTGCTGTGTGGCTGAGGCGATCGTTAAGGGCTTAACTGCTGGTGGGTTAGATGGCTGTTTAGAGACATCCTGTGTGGGTGAGGTGCTGGATGTGTGTCTATTAGCCTTTTGTTTCTTAACGACCTTGGTGATGGGTGTTCTGGTAGCATCCTGGGCTTTGGTGGAGTGGGGTCTTGTGTCTTGTGAATTCATTTTGGTCTGGCTGCGTGTCTGTGGTCTCCCAAAGTTTTTTTGGCGTGTGTAAGTGTGCTCCATGTGGTGGCTGGAGTGGGGAGTAGCGGTAGATGGTGCAGTCGTGGTTTTGTTATTGGATGGTGGTTTCGTTTCATCTGTGGGAAGGGTCTGGGTTTGTGTTTGGTGTGGATGGAAGGTGGTGGCATCTTGTGTCCTTTTGGACCTGGTGTCAGTCTTTGTGACAGAGGCTCGTCTGTTGACCAGGGCTAGTTTCCAGATGTCAGGCAAGCGGGAGGTGTCATCACGTTTATTCATGTTGTTTGGGTGTTTCTCTATTTCAATGGCTTCCATGATTATTCGACTGTTGAAGTGTTCAGTTTTGGAGATGAGTTTGGTTCTTTTAAAATCAATTTCATGACCTGTTGTTTTTATGTGCTGGAAGAGAGAGGAAGATTTTTCTTCTTTTTTGACTGCGTTCTTGTGTTCTGCGATGCGTGCGCTTATTCTCCTGTTTGTCTGTCCGATGTATGTGGCTGGGCAGACTTTGCATGGTATTTCGTAGACTCCTTGGTTTTCTAGCTCAATCTTGTCTTTGGGGTTTCTTAAAATGTTGGCTATTTTTTGTTCGGTGCAAAAGGCTGTCTTGATATTGTGTTTGTGGAGAATTTTGCTTATTTTGTCTGTGGTGCCTTTGATGTAAGGGAGGAGGGCAGTGCCGTTGTTCTCTTCTGTTTTCTTGGTTCTTGGGGGGTGTTTCTTTTTGGATTAGTTTGGTGATGGTGTTTTTTTGGAATCCGTTCGCAATTAAAGCATTCGAGAGGGTGTGTAATTCAGTTTTTAGGTGGTCTTTGTCAGCGAGGCGTTTGGTTCTGGAGATGAGGGTTTTTGCTACGGAGTTGATCTGTGCAGGGTGGTGGTGTGATTGAGCATTTAAGTAGCGGTTTGTATGTGTTTTTTTTCCGGTAGATGGTATGTCCTAAGGAGCCGTCGGGTTTTTTGTAGATTAGGACGTCCAGGAAGGGAAGTTGGTTGTTGGCTTCTATTTCCATAGTGAATTGTATTTTGGGGGTGTAGGCTGTTGAGATGTGTGAGAAAGTTGTTCAGTTTGTCTTTCCCGTGTGGCCAGATAACAAAGGTGTCGTCAACATATCTGAGCCAGAGTTTGGGTTTATGTTCGGACTTCTGTAACGCGTTGGTTTCAAAGTGTTCCATATATAGGTTTGCGATGACCGGTGAGAGGGGTGATCCCATGGGTGCTCCTTCTATCTGTTTGTATCTTTGTCCATTGTGGATGAAGTATGTGTTGGTTAGGCAGTGGTTGGTCAGATCTAGGATGTGCTTGGGGGGGTTGTATTTGTTGTGGATAGCTGTCAAGGCTTCTTGAATGGGCACTTGTGTGAAGAGCGAAACAACATCGAAGCTCACGAGTAGGTCATTGGGTTGTAGGTCTTGTTTCTTTATAATTTCTATGAAGTGGAACGAGTTTTGTACGTATGAAGAGATGGATTCTGCATAGGGCTGGAGTTGTTTGGCAAGAAATTTGGCGAGGTTTTGTAGGGGTGAGCCTATGGAGCTGACTATGGGTCTGAGAGGTGTTCCTTCTTTGTGAATCTTGGGGAGGCCGTAGAGCTTGGGGCATCTGGAAGATTTCTCTCTGGGGATGATGCTTGGCTTGATTTCTTCACTTAAGGGTGAGGCTTTTATTTTGGCTTTGGTGGTTTTTTCCAGGTAGGTGGTGGGGTCTGTGTTCAAAGGTATGTAAGCAGGGTCTTGTAGTAGGTTGGATAGTTTGGCTTGGTAGTCAGATGTGTTCATCACCACTGTGGCATTGCCTTTGTCTGCTGGGAGAATGATTATGTTGTTGTCTTTCCTCAGGTTGGTGAGGGCTTTTTGTTCTTCTTTGTGTAAATTGCTTCTGGGTGGTTTGCTGGAGCAGAGGATATTGGTGACTTCGAGTCTGATTTTGTTGGCTTCATCTGGGTTGATTTTGGTTAGGCTGGCTTCCACTCCGCATATGATGTTTTCAGTGGGGATGTGTCTGGGGGCGACTGCAAAGTTGAATCCTTTGGACAGGACTTTGGTCTCTGCGATGGTGAGTGTCCTGTCTGATATGTTGTGAACTGTTTGTTTCATGGGCTGCTGTGGGGGGTTGGGCTTCTGGCGTTTTTCCAGTTTGTGGAGTTTGTTGGTGTGTATGTCTGTCTTGTGGGAGGTCTCTGTTTCAGCTCTCCAGGCGGCGAGTTGCTTGGATTTGTTCCAGAGTGTTGGGTGGATTTTGTTGCTGAGTTTGAGGTGGAGAGTGAGTAGGTCTCTGTTGGTTTGATCTAGTAGGTATCTTTTCTTGTGTAGTTCGTTTCTGATTAGGGCTAGTTCTGTTCTTTTCAGGATCCTTTCGCTGGATGGGGTTTTTGAGTGGAATTTCAGTTGGAAGCTTGTGGGGATCACATTTTTATCTCGGCAGTTGCGTAGGAATGCAATGTCACATAAGATGGTGGCTCTTCGGACTTCTAGTTTCTCGTAGGTTCTGGTCAGCTGGAAGGTATGTTGACGACACCTTTGTTATCTGGCCACACGGGAAAGACAAACTGAACAACTTTCTCACACATCTCAACAGCCTACACCCCAAAATACAATTCACTATGGAAATAGAAGCCAACAACCAACTTCCCTTCCTGGACGTCCTAATCTACAAAAAACCCGACGGCTCCTTAGGACATACCATCTACCGGAAAAAAACACATACAAACCGCTACTTAAATGCTCAATCACACCACCACCCTGCACAGATCAACTCCGTAGCAAAAACCCTCATCTCCAGAACCAAACGCCTCGCTGACAAAGACCACCTAAAAACTGAATTACACACCCTCTCGAATGCTTTAATTGCGAACGGATTCCAAAAAAAAACACCATCACCAAACTAATCCAAAAAGAAACACCCCCCAAGAACCAAGAAACAGAAGAGAACAACGGCACTGCCCTCCTCCCTTACATCAAAGGCACCACAGACAAAATAAGCAAAATTCTCCACAAACACAATATCAAGACAGCCTTTTGCACCGAACAAAAAATAGCCAACATTTTAAGAAACCCCAAAGACAAGATTGAGCTAGAAAACCAAGGAGTCTACGAAATACCATGCAAAGTCTGCCCAGCCACATACATCGGACAGACAAACAGGAGAATAAGCGCACGCATCGCAGAACACAAGAACGCAGTCAAAAAAGAAGAAAAATCTTCCTCTCTCTCTTCCAGCACATAAAAACAACAGGTCATGAAATTGATTTTAAAAGAACCAAACTCATCTCCAAAACTGAACACTTCAACAGTCGAATAATCATGGAAGCCATTGAAATAGAGAAACACCCAAACAACATGAATAAACGTGATGACACCTCCCGCTTGCCTGACATCTGGAAACTAGCCCTGGTCAACAGACGAGCCTCTGTCACAAAGACTGACACCAGGTCCAAAAGGACACAAGATGCCACCACCTTCCATCCACACCAAACACAAACCCAGACCCTTCCCACAGATGAAACGAAACCACCATCCAATAACAAAACCACGACTGCACCATCTACCGCTACTCCCCCCACTCCAGCCACCACATGGAGCACACTTACACACGCCAAAAAAACTTTGGGAGACCACAGACACGCAGCCAGACCAAAATGAATTCACAAGACACAAGACCCCACTCCACCAAAGCCCAGGATGCTACCAGAACACCCCATCACCAAGGTCGTTAAGAAACAAAAGGCTAATAGACACACATCCAGCACCTCACCCACACAGGATGTCTCTAAACAGCCATCTAACCCACCAGCAGTTAAGCCCTTAACGATCGCCTCAGCCACACAGCAAATCACAAAAGAACAAACGAACCTACAATCAGCAACAGAGCAAGCAAACCACACCCCCCAGCAGTATTTATAGAAGGACTTCAACTGAGATCACGCTTTGCTTCAAGAAGAAAGAAGCCAGAACACCAGCCTGAAGATGACGAGTGAGACCTCGTCGAAACGTCGCCAAAACAACCAGATTTCTACACGGGAAGAAACCCGAATCCACCCTAACATGCATACCTATACCCGTGAAAATCTACGAAAACATATATATATATATATATATATATATATATATATATATATATATATATATATATATATATATATATAAAAACTCAATATATTGCAAAAAACGATTTGTTATTCAAACGTCATTAAAGTAACATCGGTTACTTTTATTTCCGCCTATATTCGACGTGAATTGGCCTCTTGGGCTGGGCAAAAGATCTACCGTGCCACGCTCTTGGGCAGCAGAAAAAAAAAGGGCAAAAGCAACAGCGATGGCTATCAAGTGAGGCCTCCATCGCTCTACTTTGCTCATGTTGTTATTGTTGTCGTGTGCCATCAAGTTGTCTCCGACGCATGGGGACCCTACGAAAGAGTGATCTCCAAAATGTCCCGTCCTCAACCACTCTGCTCAACTCATGTAGCCTCAAAGCTGTAGCTTCCTTTTTGTGGATTCGGTCCATCTCGTATTCGGTCTGCCTCTTTTCCTGCTGATTTCCACTTTTCCTAGTCTTATTGTCTTTTCCAGAGACATCCTGCCATCTTGCGAGGTGCCGAGTGTAGGACAGACTCGGTTCCAGCATTGCTTCTCTGTTCAGTGCTGCCAAGGCACATTTGATTTGGCTCCAGGGAAGGAGATACATATTTAATAAACAAACACACACATAAAATGAGTATAATGTGAAGTGCATGACAGGAATATCAAGGCACAAGACGGTTCCTAGAGCGCAGTTTGCATATCACGAAGAAACAAAGATGATTAAAAACAAAACAAGAAGTTTTTTTTCTTTGTGTGGGTGGTAAGGGTGGGGTTGTTATCTCAGAAAACTGACTAGAAAAACAACTGTCAGGGCAACCATCTTCAGATCAAAACCCTCTGTACTTGATCCTTGGTAAAGGGTGTTCCCCCCGCAGGAGCATATGTGGGTTTCTAAAGGTCAACAAACACTGCACACGTTTTCAAGCCTTTCTGAAAATTCGGAAGGTTTTGTTCTGTTTTAAATCAGAGCAAGATTTCACCCAGAAGCTGTTGTTGTCATGGCCAGACGTCCATGTTCTTGTGCAGCTGAAGTGTACGAAAGGGCACACCCCTACAGCCTAGAGAGCGGGAAACCAGGAGGACAGAGATGGCTGGTGGAGACACAGAAGGAGGTTGACACCAGACTTTTTTTTTAATAAAATAAGTTATATTAAATCGTTTAAATTAAAATAGACTGCCTCTAGACTCAGAAACACTAGTGAGCACATACAAAGTAGGGGAGGATCAATGCTCTCCCTCTCCCCCTTTTCCATTTTTTAAAAAAGGGGGGCACACACTTTTGCCTTCTAATGAAAGGTGCGTATGAAGAAAGGAGAATGTTCCGGGTGACTGTCTCTTTATAGAAATCTCGGGGGGGGGGATCTGGAAGGGGATGTGGCATAAAGTTTAAGGTGCAGGTAGAGAAGCCAACTTTTTTTTCTTCCTTCCTTCCTTCCTTCCTTCCTTCCTTCCTTCCTTCCTTCCTTCCTTCCTTCCTTCCTTCCGTCCATCCCAGTGGTTTGTGGCTCTGACAGGCACCAGCTACGAATCTAAAAGGTCTTCTTCGTCGCTCCAGTCGGGAGGCGCGTCCGTGCCAAAGTAACGGTCCCCAAAATTTCCTAGAGGAAGGAAGATATAGGAAAAACAAACATAAGACCTGGGTATAGTATGGCAGGAATCTCTGCACCGCGGAACCGGCATCTGCTGATTCACTGCATGATCTGAAAAATCTGAAAAGAAAAAAAGCCATAAATATATATGGATAAAGTTACCAGGACTGGCCACTAGAGGGAGCCAGAGACTGTGCTGGAGAAATGTATTTATACGATGTCATTATCAGAACTGGCCACTAGAGGGCAGGACAGACCATGCTATGAATAGCATTAATTATTATAATAGCATTTGCTAAAATTCACTATTTTCAGCATCCGCAGGGTGGCTTTGAACAAATTACCCATGATATGGAGGGTTGTACTGTATATATGGTGCACTGGAAAGACTATAAGAATGCTCTTTCTGAACCACACTTCCCATAATTCTGGGAGCTCTAATCTAAAATTTACTTTCTGAAGCTCTGTACCTCTGTCCTCCCATCCACGAAAAAAAGAAACAAGAACAAAAACATCAACCCTGCCAGATTTGTTTCACTGAAGCTACTTTAGACACTCAGTGGCAGCAAGCTGATTAAAAGTGTGTGTGTGTGTGTGTGTGTGTGTGTGTGTGTGTAGATAGATAGATAGATAGATAGATAGATAGATAGATAGATAGATAGATAGATAGATAGATAGATAGATAGATAGATAGATAGATAGATAGATAGATAGATAGATCAAGCCCAGTTTCAGGATGCAAAAAGTGAGAGGAGTTGTGATTGTGTGTTTCAAGGCTTCCGTGTTTATAAAAATGTTCACATTAGAAGAAAAAATTGCCCATCAAAGAAGAACAAGGGGACACAGGCACAAGATAAATGTTAAGAAACAGAGCTGGGAAATTTTCTTGTTGGGTTAAAATTCCCAAAATCCCTCAGCTGGCAGAAGAAGGCAAGGGTGGCCAGGATTTTCTGGGGGAAAGACAGGACTGTCCCCCAAGGACTGACTTATTTTATCTGAGCCACTGAAAAAGAAAAGCAATAGAAACAGCTAGAAGGCACCAGGAGCTGCAGCTGAATGCACGGAAGCTTTTCCCAAAAGGAGCTCTGGAAAGTTTATTTTTCAGACTACAACTGCCAGAACCCCCCCCCCCCCCCAAAGCTGGCACAAGCACAAAATGGAACTTTTCCAAGATCATGCTAGGCACTAGAGCAGTGATGGCAAACCTTTGAGAGACCGAGCGCCCAAACTGCGATTCAAAACTCATGAAGTTTTTGCAAAGTGCCAATACACCCATTTAACCTGAATACAGGTGGCTGTGAAGGGGTCATGTCAGGTGCCCACAGAAAGGGATCCAAGTGCCATGTTTGGCACCCATGCCATAGGTTCGCCATCACTGGTCTAGAGGCTTTGACCCACGGGTATACGAGGCAAGTTCCCCTGCATCCGATGACTCACCGATTCCGGGAATGATGCGGAAGACGTCATTCACTTTCTTGTCCACTGCTGTCGTAATGATCTTCACTTGAGGGAAGGCGTAGGCCACCGAGTGGACCCCCATCTCTGCCATCAGCAGGGAGAGCAGGAAGATTTTGTCCTCAGGGACATCGTGGTCCTACAAGAAATGAGCCGTCAACACCTCGGCAAGTCCCAAGCTCATCTACCGCTTAGGGTTCTAGAAGACAGCTGGGAAATCGTACTTCGCATTATTGCTGGTGCACAGTGTTTAGGTTACACGAAACAACAAATTGTAACTTTGGAACTTGACCTTGGATCAGTGTCAAATTAGGCACACATATAGCATACAGCCTGTTCTTGTTCTGCAGGTGAACAAGAACAGGCTGGGGACATTTCAGCAAATGTTTTTCAAGTTATGGTTGGCAACTTTATGTGTCTCCAGATCTACAAATGCATTGGAAGCCCAAATTTTCTTATGTTAAAGAAAATGTCACCCACAACACCTTTATTAATTTGGAAGGAATCCAGGCATTCATGTATCTAAATCTCACTTTTTAGAGGCAAAACATTCGTGAGTTTCTGGCTTTCTTATCTGCACAAACCTTCTAAATGTAAACATTCTTCGAAGCTTTTGCGTGATAGATCTCAACTTTTGGGTGCTAGATCTCAAACAAATAAGAGAAAGTACTTTTGCACCCAGATCTGGAAGTTGAGTCATGGCTACTGGACGTCTTTTTTGAGAGATAGAAACGTTTCGCTGTTCATCCAAACAGCTTCATCTACTGGACTTCTTTTTTGAGAGATAGAAACGTTTCGCTGTTCATCCAAACAGCTTCATCAATTGATGAAGCTGTTTGGATGAACAGCGAAACGTTTCTATCTCTCAAAAAAGAAGTCCAGTAGCTATGACTCAACTTCCAGATAAACTCACCTGGATGACTGAGAATCTTCACAGACATTTTGCACCCAGAGAATGCCTGGTCTATGGAACTTCCTGCCAGAAGAAGTAGTGACAGCTGTAAGCCTTGACAGCTTTGAGAAAGGATTGGACAAGTCGATGGAGAACAAGGGTATCCATGGTTATCATGATGGATGCCTAAGGACAACCTCTGGGTTGGAGAGAGAGGCAGGAAATCTCTCAGTGCCATTTGCAGGGAGTTTTAAGCAGGTGAAGACACCTGCTTGGGAATACCCTGAAGCAAATGGTGAGCTGCTGTGTGAGACAGAACGCTGGACTGGATGGGCTGTGGGCTGTTCCTGCAAGGCTGTTCTTATGTTCTTATGAAGCTTGGGGTGGGGAAAGGGAGAGCTGAAACTCTGAACTTGCCAAATCTGGCCAAAATTAAATGACTCTCAAGAAAAAAAAATGTATTTTTTTCCTGGTCAAACATTAAGAAGAGCGTCTATTTCTGGTGTAAATATAAAACTAGATTTTAAAACCAGTGAGTAAATGTTCAGAAGTCCAGTCATTTAACCTGCAAAATTACTGTGTGTTTTTTTTTTTGCTTTGTAGCTCAGGATGATAAAGCAGTTTGCTTGGTTTACTCTTGAGTAAGCGGACTGCACCAGTGTGTGGGGAAAAAAATTGGTGTGAATTTTGGGGAGAAAGAAGGGAGGTGAACCCCATTTCCATCCCCTTTGGGCCTCCAGATGTTTTGAACCACAGCTCCCACAGACTTTTATCATTGGCAACATATAGGCTCAGAATTCCAGGGGTTGCCTGTCCAAAACATCTGGAGGCCTGAAGGTTCTCCCATCCCTGATCTAATTAGTCTGCATTCTTCACACATTTGTTCACTTGAGAGGTGAAAGGGGATGTATGTTTCTCCATTATATGTGTTGCACCAACTGATACCTTTTTGTCACCATTCCATTAAGTCCAAAACAACCCTTCAAAGAAATATTTTGATACACAGGGACAAAAGACATTATCCAGCTGTTTTCACTTTGGCTTCTCCTTGTTACCATAATACACATCATGTGCTCATCTTACGGAATCCCACTAGCACTAGGGGATTCTAAATAAGAGAAATTTCTGTTGGAATCTGTAGGTAGTGTAGGTCTACTTAAATGCCCATTTTAAAAAGCCAGGAAATTCATTTTTTCATAAAATCATAGAATCATAGAATCACAGAGTTGGAAAAGACCTCAAGGGCCATCTAGTCCAACCCCCTGCCATGCAGGAACCCCATCACAATATTTCGGACAGATGGCCATCCAGCCTCTGCTTAAAAACCTCCAAGGAAGGAGACTCCACCACCCTTTGTGGCAGCATATTCCACTGCCAAACAGCTCTAACTGTCATGAAGTTCTTCCTAATGTTCAAATGGAATCTCTTTTCCTGTAATTTGAAACCATTGCCCCGAGTCCTAGTCTCTGAAGTCATGGAAAACAAATCTGCTCCCTCTTCAATATGACATCCTTTCAAATATTTAAACATAGCTATCATATCCCCCCTCAGTCTTCTTTTTGAAAGGCTAAACATTCCCAGTTCCCTAAGCCGTTCCTCATATGACATTTCCTCCAGACCCTCAGCCATCCTGGTCGCCCTCCTCTGTACTCGCTCAAGGTTGTCAACATCCTTTTTAAATTGAGGCGCACAGAACTGGACACAGTACTCCAGGTGGGGGTACTATCACTTCCCTTGATCTAGACACTATGGTTCTGTTGATGCAACCAAGAATTGCATTGGCTTTCCTGGCCACCGCATCACACTGCTGACTCATGTTCAATTTGTGTTCCACCAAGACTCCCAGATCCCTTTCACAGGTACTATTCTCCAGCCATGTGTCCCCCATCCCATATCTGTGCAATTCATTATTTTTACCTAGATGTAGCACCCTACATTTCCCTCTGTTGAAATCCATTCCGTTGGCTTTGGCCCAGCACTCTAATCTGTCAAGGTCTTTTTGAATTTTCATCCTATCCTCTAAGGCAGGGGTCCTCAAAGTTTCTAAACAGCGGGCCGGTTCACCACCCCCCAGACACCACTGGGGGCTGGACCACAGTCCCACCCCCCCAAAAAACCCCAAGGCTGACATAGAAAACGGGGGAGGGGCAAGTGGTTAGAGCCCCCCCCCCACACACACACACAATCAGCTCATGATCAGTGTGTCCCTTGGATCCCAGCATTGCCTCCTGCTCCGGATCGCCGCCCTGAGGTGCCGCTGCTGGGATCCCTCTACTGTGCCTCTTCCTCCTCCTCCTCCTGCTACAGTGGCAGCGACTGGAGTGGCTCTCCTTCCTTCCTTCCTTCCTTCCTTCCTTCCTTCCTTCCTTCCTTCCATCGGGAAGAAGGAGGCAGCCCAGGCCAACTTACGCCCCTCATCACCTTCTAGGCAGCTACTCAGGATAAGGAGCAAGAGCCATGGCAAGGGCAGCAAGGCTGGCGCCACCGCTGCACTCCGGAGGGAAAGCTGCTTCCTCTCTTGGCCTGGCCCAGCCCGGCACAACTTGGTGCGCTGCAAGTGAGGGAGGCATGAAGGCCTGTCCAAAGCCACCCGCAGCCCACTCACTGGCCGAACCCAGCCAGGCTGTGGTGCTCTGTTGGTTTGCCAGCCCACCCATCACCAACCAGGGACAAATGCAGCCCCGCCAGTCTCCTAGGTACCAGGACCGGGCCACCACCTTTCTCTGCCACCACCTTGCTGGCCTCTAACCCGGTGGTGGTGGCAGCGGCCTCAGCCTCCGGCCATGGCTGGGCTCCCTCCTCCCCTCCCTCACTCCATGGAGCAAGGCAGCAGCTCGGAGGGGACAGGGTGGGTGGGAAGTAGCTCCGTTTCCCCCCTCGGTCACCTGCTGTCCATCCTTCCGTCAGTCCACTGCCATGGCTGCTCCAGCTTGGAAGACTGGATGGTGCTGCCTCTGCCTGCCCCCTTCCTTCCTCACAACCACAGTTACACAGGTGGAGGCCACACAAGGAAGGAAGGCGGGCAGGGTGGAGCAGGAGCAGGGGCAGGGCCTCAGGGCTATGGAGGGAGTGGGAGACCTTGCCACAGCCCTCCCATTTTAAATTGCCCTGCTCGGCTGCAGCCGGTGCCCCGACCATCTGGGCGGTGGGTGGGGGGAGCGGAGAACCTTACCATGGCCCTCCCACTTTGAACTGCCCCACTAGCCAGCATGCTGATCATCTGGGCGGTGGGTGGAGGAAGTGGAGGAAGCAACGTAGCCCATCACTTTGAACTGCCTCAGCAATAGAAGCAGCTGCGGAGGCTGGCTTGCTCGTGAAGCAGGGGGGTAGGTGGGGGGGTCTGCAGTTGGTGCCGGGGGCCGGATTCAGGACCCTGGGGGGCCGCATCTGCCCCCCCCCCCCCGGGCCTTAGGTTGAGGACCCCTGCTCTAAGGAATTAGCCAACCCCTCCCCATTTGGTATCATCTGCAAATTTAATTAGCATACTCTCTATTCCTTCCTCCAAGTCATTAATAAAGATATTGAACTCTCTGGTTTTATGACTGTGGGATATTGTGATTCTTTACCTATAATTTTGAAAAATGGCATGTAGGACATGCCCCGCGATGGCTGCAATATATCGCACCCGCATTGCCTGCAAGAACAAGGATGCCAAGCTTTACACAGCAAAGGGAAGCCTGAGTGTTGGTGGCACCAATGGCGGCAGCCGCAATGGTCTATAGAAGCCATTTGGGGGGGGGGGGTTGCAATGTGTAGCCTGCATACTGTAATTAAAACTGTAAACCGCCCAGAGACTACTTAAAGTGGTATATGGGGCGGTATATAAGCAGAACACTTTGCTTTCGCCGTGCTTACCAGCAGCACCCTCACAGCCATCATGGCTGCGGCTCCTGTCGAGACAGTGCAGTCCATTAGAATCACGTGATCTTCACTGATGTCTTTAGGGAGCCTCAGGTAGTGCAGCTGAGGAAAGAAGAGAGCGTTCGGAAGGGCCGGTGGGTGGACGCAAAGACAGTCTTTTGCGTTCTCGGCGACGTTTCGTATTCCGAAAAATTTGTAAACCAGAAACGCACGGGAGGCGCAATGCATCCTGGGTACTTTTTTTGCAATGCATTACGAAAAGGTTCATATACCGAGGTATTGAGAAAAAAAAAGTCATAAACCGAGGCGTTTATTTTAAATGGATTTCCTTTCGTGAACCGAAAATTCCATTAATGGAGGGGTGTTTGTAAACCAAGGGATGCCCATGCCATTTATTTCACATGCACTTCCCTCGGCTAGGATTGGCTCTGACCAGACCTCCTGTTCCTTTTCCAAGGAGAAAGGTGGGGTATAAATATTCAAGATATTCAAGATAAAAATAAATAAATAAATAAATACATGGGAACTTTCTTTCTGAACAGGAAGCCAAGTGGTGCTAGGCCTAATTCAGCCTCAAACTTTCCAGTTCAGGTCATTCTCTCAGGTGAGCGCTATTTGGGTATTCATAAGGTTTCTGTTTGTCAGGTGGAACTCCTAGAGTTATGAGAATTGTAACTCAAGAATTCAAAAAAAATATCCAATCTCTAATCTGAGTGGTTAGGACTCCCGTCTGTTCTTCCTTCCCAAAGCTGGGCACATTACCTCTGGTTCGCCTGTGTGGCGGTTCGTCTGGATAAGGATGGTGCCGATTCGGACATCCTTGCAAACAGCCCGCAGTGCCGGCTCCATGGTTTCACCAGCCCTCAAAATGGACACGCCAGTAATCTGGAAAACAAAACACGTCATTCAATATCTACATTCTAAAGCTTTCTCTTTGGCCATTCCATCATTTGTAACCTCCAGTTTGAAAATAGCCATTCACCTATGTTCAGCCAAAAATCACTTCCAAACAAGTAAGAAAAGAGCTATGGCGCACACTGCTTCATTATGTTTGATTAGGCACTCATGTATCAAAAATTGCTAAACTCAGCCCTGCAGGTTCAAGTTAGAGAATCTGCCCTCAGCAGGCACGAATTCACAACAGGAAAATTTGGGAAGGGTTAACCCGTTGTACACTGGGACCGAGATCCTCCAAATTGGGGGTTTAATTAGATCACCCCATCTTTCCCTAGCTACTAAATGTTCAGGATGGGAATTTTACTAAGCCATAAATTCACAAAGGGGAGACCTTATTGATATATTTTTTTGTATGTATCTCTCCAAAAAGCATCCACGGGGGTTTCTGGCTTGGACAATTTATTTCCTACTGGGTAACATGGGATTTGTAGTTGGCTCTGGTTCCTGGATTAAACTGAAAGGCAGAGAAAACTAAACTCCAGTGCTGCCTGGCAGGAAAGAGCCAAGTCCAATTCTCTCTCTGGGGTGGTTCCCCACCCCATCCTCCACGAGAATCCTTGAGTTATTCTCCAAGATAAGCAGATCCAGACATTGAAACATTTTCCAGGCAGAGCTGCAGGGAGTTTGTCCTTTCGTGAGTGGGCTCTTTTTCTTCAGAATCCGAGTCAAAGAGGAAGTGTCATCAAAGGGAAGTTCATTAATGCGTGACTGGTTAATAGATTTCCAGTTGGGTGAAGTCAGGAAATGGACCAAATGGGAGGCCACCGCTGTCTTTAAAAAAAGAAAAGCGGAACTTAATTGTGCCCGCCCTGGCTCCAATTAGATGCGTTTGTGATCTACTGCGACCGTACAAGTTTCAACTGTTGATATTTTTCCCTTTGCGCTCCATAAATGGTTGACAATAACATGCAGTTTCGTACACTAATGACACACCCTGATCTGTGCAGTGAGGTTTGTTGGTTCTGCTTTTGAAACAAAGTGTTGTAATACCTTGGTTTATGAGCATACTTTGTTCTGGAAACATGCTTGTAAACCAAAACACTCTTATATCAAAGCAAATTTCCCCATAAGAAATAATGGAAACTGAAATGATTCATTCTGGGGCCCCATAGACCACATATTGAACACACAAAATGCCAAAACTCACAAAAGAAGTTGGCTAGAAGTCCATGTCCACACCATAGTTAATGTACCTGGCTGCGGAATCTGCTCTGCTTGGTATTAACTACTGGATTTACTCTGTGTTTTTTATGTGACAATAATCAAATGCAATTTGTAGCCCTATATACACTTTACTAGCTGCCCCTCAACTAGAATTTGTTTGGAAAGAATAATAAATAAAGTTGAAATCAAATTAAATAAAAATATAAATATAAAGAAAAATAAAACCCTAAACTGCACTTTCCTTTGAAAACTACCCTTGCTGGTGCGAGGGAGACCTCTATTCCTCTCTCCTCACTCTGCTTTGGAGGCTGCCTGAGATGGAACAATCCAGCAGGGGGAGGGAGGGAGAGAGAGCCAGTATTGACTCATTTGTGATCATGTGACCTGCTCCAGTACTTGTATTTCAAGACACTGTTTGTTGATCAAGGCAAAATGTAGAATAAATGTTTGCATGTCTTGCAAAATGCTCTTAAACCAAGTTATTACTGTAATTTGTCCTGAATACAAAATGACAGACATGGAAACCTTGTTAAAAATAAAACAGAGACAATTTTTGCTTTTTTCTATTTTCCTGCCGACTTTCCTTCAGGGCTCCCCTTGTGGTGGTCACTTACTCGTTTCCCTCGGTAAGTTCGACCCTCATAGTCCTGTCCTTGTGGGGTCTGAACTGTGCAGCTCTGCAGAGAGACATTGACAGATGCAAGAAATAAGAACGTGAATTAACATGGAAAGGAAGTGGGAACAGTATACAGAGCAGCGTAAAAGAAGGGGGAACCCAAGAGAACTTCTCTGTCAGCGTGAAGCCTTCTCCTCTTGTGAAATAAGACTAGCATATCAGTATGTAGCAAATTTAGAGGAGAGCAACAAGGGTGACCAGGGGACTGGAAACCAAGCTCTAGGAGGAAAGGCTGAAAGAACTGGACAGGTTTAGTCTTGAGAAAATTACTGTGGCAAGATAGGAGATCACTTTTTAAGTACTTGAAAGGCTGTCCTATAGAGGTGGGGCCGGATCTGTTCTCGACCATCCCTGAGTGAAGGAAATGCAACGACGAGCCAAAGTTGCAGGAAGCCAGATTTTAGTTGAATATCAGGGGGGGAAAACTTCCCGATTGTTAGAGTGGCACGACAAAAGAACCGATGACGTTGAGAGGTGGCAAGCGCTCCAATACTGGAGGGATTCAATAGGAATTGAGGCAACCCCCTGGCAGATATCCTTTGATTTGTATTCCTGCCTTGAGCAGGAGGGGGGTTTGGACTCGATGGCTTTGTGGAACCCTTCCAACTCAATTATTCTATGATAGTCCAAGTACTCCGATTTCAGAACGGAGCGACATTCCCCATCACCAATACCTCAAACTATTCAGCCAGCCAGAGATGACATACTGGGTGTAATAACAAGGCAGAATGGCCAGAGTGTATAGTAATCCCTGATTTATTGTGGGCGTTAGGGACCCGACTTGTGATAAAGGAAAAGCCACAATATGCGGATGCTGGGTTGGGTTGGGACTGGGGGGGGCTGTCTGGGGCCTCCTACACTTACCTTAGGCCTGGCACTGCCCCTCTGACGGGCTTCCCAGGCCTGTTTGAGGCCCCAGAAGTGGTTTCGGGTGATCCTGAAGGCACTTCCAGTTTTCCAGAAGTCCAGGAAGCCCATAGGAGGCCCTCTTGGAGCACCGCCAGGTCTGGGACAAGTGCCGGAGGCCTCAAACAGGCCCAGACAGCTTACCCCAAGGGACCTTGCCTTCATATACTGCAGTCCCGTGATATATCCGGACCACAGTATATGAATCATGACATGGTGGGGGGGTGACTGTAACAGACCACATATTGCAAATCTTCAACACTGCTGCAAACAAAGCCCCATTCAGAGTGAAGGCAACAATTGTCATATAGAGATCACATGAATGGGCCTCACCCCCCTGAGGTCCAAAAAGGGATTTTTGACTAGCTGGCCTTTAATCGTCCTTGCAAAATCACCTGGAGAGATGATTTTGGAACATGAACATGGGGGGGGGGAAGTGGGATGTGTTTGCTTTCAATTGCCCACCTGGAAAGGCAGAAAGGACAACGCATGCTCAATCAGTAGGCGCATCAGCCGCTTGGAGTAGAAAATAAATTCATCTCGGCTTGTCTCCTTGTCTCTAAAAGAGAAGAGACATTGGGGGTAGGGTGGCGGGAAAGGCACACGCTTACGGGAATACTTGAGGAAGGCAATCTCTCAAAGGGACCAAGGAGTTGGACCACCAAAGCTTTGCATAGACCAGAACTCATGGAGAAGAGCTGAGGTGGATGTTTTGATTTTTTCCCAAAGAGGTGCAACCAATTTCTCAGGCCATCCTAAAATGAAATGCACTGGTTAGGAATTCCCACCTCTGAAAAGAAAGGCCATGAAACTGACCAAGCCTCGCATTTTTAACCCAAACTATAAATCTGCGCAGGAGGCAGGTTGGAGATCATCTGAATTTCTTTGAGAAGTGACCAGCTTCATAAGAACGATCAGGCCAAAGGCCCATCTAGTCCAGCTTCCTGTATCTTCCTACCCTTTCTTCACCCTGTGGGCCACCATGGTCTACTACTGGTTTGGAATTCGGGAACTTGTAATCCAAAAAAGGATGTTTTCCAGGCTCCGGACTGGTGGTGAAGTTCTCCTGTCTATAGGTCCTTTCCATTAGAGATAATGGGGATTGAACCCTCAATGAACTGGGTGAGAACCCGGTGCTGCTTTTTCTAAACTACAATGCCATCCTGATAGGCTGAATACGGGCTCACATTAATACCTGGTTAAGACTTCCTGGTATCTGAATACAAGCCAAGCATCAATATAACTATGGAGGACCATCCTTGTTGAGACCTGATGTGGTGTTGCAGACAGGGTGATGATTTAGGATTCCCCACTAAGCCATGAGGGATGGAGATGATAAAACCACTCCTTAACTATTTCAACTAGCCTTGGAAACACTATGTTGTGTTAGCACTGTCAAATCAAAATTGACTTATAATGATGATCATGGAAAGGCCTGCAAGAAATCTGAGGAGCGGTTCCACCAGTTCCACCCTGCAATGAGTTTCCTTGGGGACTCAACCCCAGGTCTCCGAAACCTTACTCCATCACTCTCTCCCAATGGTTCCCAACCTGGGGTTCTTGAAATCCTGGTCAGCACAGCTAGTGGTGAAGGCTTCTGGGAATTTTTACTTTAAGAACATCTGGGGACCCAAAGTTGGGAACCATTGCTCTATTGTTACATTACATTGGATATCCAGAAATGCTACTAGGGGTCCCGTAAGTGGCAGGGATGTCACAAGTGTCGCTGTATCGAGGAACTTAAATCGCACCAGCGACTCCACTTTTTTTTTCAGTGATGTTTTTAATAGAGACTTGGACTATGGAACATAGCATACAATCCTGAAATGATGTCATTTCAAATTTCAGATGAGGAAATTGCAATTTTTAAATGCTCCCCCATGTCCAAGACAAAATAAAACCCCATATTTCAACATATCAAGGAGGGGCATTCTCCCTCAAATATAGTGGATTAACAAAACAGTTTATATAACGTAATTTCTGGACAACATAAAAAATTCCGGAGATAGAGGAAATGTGCTTAACCAAATTGCCTATGGGACGAATCCATACAAGATAAAAATAGTCGCGATTAGGGATTGCTCCGTTTGCAATGCATTCCTATGGGAAATTTGCATAAAGGAAAATTTGCCGAACAGAATTTCATTTGGAACAAATTAATTCCTTTATATAAGGTACCACTGTACTGTTATATCCTCCTGCAGATACAGCCAGATGGGTGGGGTATCAATCAATCAATCAATCAATCAATCAATCAATCAATCAATCAATCAATCAATCAATCAATCAATCAATCAATCAATCAATCAATCAATCAATTTGCTAGCCTTCTACATGAACACCTAAAATCTCTTTTTAACATCTCAATCAAAGTCTCGAAGGGAATGACAGAAAAAGAAGAAAAGGAAATGACTGCGGGGTGCCTGTGCCAGGAAACTCACCGGATGATTGTGTGCATTCCCTTGACCTGTGGGGTGTTTTTCAGCACACTGAGGGTCTTTGGAAGGGGGTGGCACTGGTGTGCAGAGGCCAGAGCTGCCCTAGGGAACCAGAAGGAGATTAAAGCCATCTTCAACAACTTGCCCTGGAGTTGTCTTGCCCTCCCTCAAGCCAAGAAAGGAAACCACCCCTAAGACCCCAGTGTTTCTTCTCATCTGAACAAACCACACAGACTTTGGTCCCAGGAGAAGACCACCCTTGGAAGGACCCAATGGAGGAGACATCTCTCTCCTACCTCCCAGCCACCAAGGTCAACCTGACCCATTATTTATGGTGTTGAGTCTCTGGACTAATGGTTGGAAGAGAGGGGGGTGTCTATAACTCCACAAAACACCCTTTTTGAAAGGAAGGAAGGAAGGAAGGAAGGAAGGAAGGAAGGAAGGAAGGAAAGAAAGAAAATTTCATTATCAACAACTGCTGAAGGCTGCTTTTAGTGAGGAAAAGGAGTTGGGTAGGAGATTTTGAGCAGAGGATACATGATGATACAACATTTCAAGAAAGACGTTGACAAATTGGAACACGTTCAGAGGTGGGTGACAAGGATGATTCGGAAGCTGGAAACTAAGCTGTTTCGGGGAAGATGGAAAGAACAGGAACTGCCTTAGCCTTAAGAAAAGGAGACTTGAGGGGAGACAGGAAAGGCTGCCGTATAGAGGAGGGGCAAGATCTGTTCTCCATCAACCTCGAGTGCAAGACACATAATAATGGGCCCAAGTCGAAGGAAGCCAGCTTTCAGTTGAAGATCAGGAAAAAAAACTCCCTGACTGTTAGAGCAGTATGGTAATGAACTCAATGTTGAGAGCAGGTACATCAACTTGGTGGTAGAGAGAAGGTACAGGAGGGTAGATATCTGATATTATAGAATAGGGCTGTCCAACTTTGAACAGGTCAAGGTCTAATTTTTCTGACCAAAAGTGCCTGAGGGCTACTAAACTAATACCTCTACTTATGAATTTTATCCATTCCAAGCACATGCTCATAAGTAAAAAAATAAAAATTGTAAGTAGAGCAGCCGTTTCCCATAGGAATGCATTGAAATCTGTTCCGGATTCCTATGGGAAGGCTGACCATGCACACACTTCCATCCTTCCGAGGTCAGTAAAATGAGCACCCAGCTTGCTGGGGGGGGGCAATGTGTAGCCTGCATACTGTATTTAAAAACTATAAACCACCCAGAGACTACTTGAAGTGGTATAGGGTGGTATATAAGCAGAACACTTTCCCCCTTGGACCCGCTCGATCATCTGGCCAGTGGGGGGGAGGAGGGGACCAACCCATGGCCCTTGAACTGCCCCACTCAGCTGGAACATTGGGCTGGCAGACCCAGAACTTTGCTGGGGCAGTGGTGGTCCTCGGGATGGGGGATGGAGGGGTGGAGAATTTATCCCCTCACTTTTGTATTGGAGGCTAGCGGGCTACTTTTGATCCCTTCCCGGGCTGTCGGTAGCCCACGGTCTACCTGTTGTGCAGGCCTGTTATAGAACATCAGTAGGTCTCTAATTTTGTTTTCAAAAAGTTGGGTTGGATTGGGGAAGATAGCCACTGTAAGATCTGGAAAAGTTGGTGGCTGGCTGCAGGTTCTGGAGTGAGTTGTTTTTAGCACAAAATGACAACTTGGCAGACTGGCCAAAGGTGGAGGAGAGGTTCTTGAAGGGCTCTATTTGGAACCAGAGTGCTACAGCGCTACAGCGACAGGTTGGTTGCTGTGTGGTTGATTCAGGCAGAGAAAAGAATTAGTATCACACAGTTCCTGTTGGCTGGGGGGGGGAGTCACACAGGTGCAACAGAATTCAGAGAAAGAGCCACAGAGAAGCATTAAAACAATAAAGGAAAAGCCAGCTAAGAGCACGTACAGTTTGAGAGTCTAGGTGAAAGACCACACACCCAATGCAAGCATGCGTCTCATCCCACAAGCCATTCGAGATGAAGAGGATGAAATGGGAGTCAAAATAAAGATGGGATGGAAGCGTGCAGAGAGCCTGTGCTGAGGTAGGGCAGGCATGTCGAAACTTCATCCCTCCATAAGTTTTGGACCACAACTCCCACAGTTCTTTGTCATTGGCCATCTAAGCTTAGAATTCTGGGAGTTGTGGTCCAAAAGATCAGGAGGGCTGAAGTTTGGACATGCATGGGGTAGGGAGAACTGGATCCAGGTTTTGGAAGCTAGAATTTCTCCCATATCTATGCCAGAGCTTGGAAATGTTACAGGAATTTGAACTACAACTCCCAGTGTTCTCCAGGCAGCATGGCCACGCTGGATGGATGAGGCTACCACTTGCGGTACAAGCTTGGGTTATCCACTCCGTTTTCCCTCACCCTACTTCTAAGGGTGAACACACTCTCCCCTTGAGCATCAGATGACACCGACTTTGGCCAACGGACTTGGGTGTGTCACAAGGACCAGAGCAGGGGACTCTCACACCCAAATCTCGTCCTAGAAGCAGGGCATGGAGAGAGAGAGAGAGAGAGAGAGTCACCAAAGCGACAGTCATTCGGCTTGATAGGCTTCGACGCTTTGCCTTTCAGGGATCATGCAGAGCTGAGCTACATGTTACACCTGGCCCTGAGAAAAGACAGTCCCATTGCCTGTGAGCTCTGGCTAATGGATAATAATTCACTCCTATCAAGAGGCGGCGGGGGGGGGGACACTAACTAATGGAAATACACACCAAAGGAGCAGCAGAGATCGGGGAAGTTAGATTTGTTTGAGGTGTGTGTGTGTGTGTGTGTGTGTGTGTGTGTGTGTGTGTGTTAGACTAATATTATCAGAACATTTTAGGTGTACAGCGTTGCTCCATTCCATGTGGCATGGCAATATCTGACTGGGTGCCCAACTGGTATCAACACTGGGTTTATTTTGAAGCCAATGTAAAATGTGACTTTTCAATGAAGGCTTTGGACTTCAAGGGTCCAGGCCCCCACCTCCCACAGATACTGAAATCCGTGGATAATAGCAAATTCTAAATAGTATAGTACAGGAGAAGAAACCCCAGAAAAACCATATTAACATGGATTACTACAGCTGGCCACTAGAGGGTACCAGATACCATGTTATATACTGTATAATATTTTCAAGCTGTGGATAAGTGAAACCAGGGATACTGATTGAATCCAGAGATATGGTGGTGCTACTGCACATGGTTTTGAAAGGGTTAAATTGCTTTATATACTATCGTTTGAATAATTCTATAGGCTTCACATGGTCTTAATCACTTCTTTATACCCAGCCCTGAGATTCTGTGATACAGGGCAGGGTGTAAATGTTTTAATAATTAGGTAAATACACTTTTATAAGCTCTTCAGAGGCTGACTGACCTCCCAACTCCCAAGGGATATTATCAGATAGGAAGAGGGGGTATTATAACATGTTTTAATGTATGGTGTTTATTGTACTTAAATGTTTTTATTGTTTTAATTTTTTGGTCAAGGTGATTACTGTTAGTAGCATAGTAAAATTGTTTTGGCACCATTGTGCAACTGTAGTTTAGCACTGAAAGACTTTCCTGTATTGCACAAGCAGAAATAATGGCTGGGTGGAGCTTGCAGCATGATTTTCGCGTATGCAGCAGCTATTTGAGTCCCCCCAGGACAGCGTGCTCATTTTAAACACAGAAATGCAAGGTTTTTCATGTTTTTCTCCATTTATTGTACTTAAATGTTTTTATTGTTTTAATTTTTTTGTAATTTTGATGTTTTAGTTGCCTGTTTTTATTGTGGGCCGCCCAGAGATCTCTGGGTAGTGGGTGGATGGCATATAAGCTATACAAGTAAAATAAAATAAAATAAATATCCTGAATTTTCAGAAAACCCTGATCGGTGGGGGTTGGCTGTGGTGACGTGAAGAGACGATGCCACGTAGGCAAGGGGTCGTGGTACAGAACACACACCCCACCCCTACAGGAGCAAACAGATCTGTGTTAAAACAGGGCAGGATCACCCACATAGCAGGCTCCTGAACATGCGGGCCAGGATTCCAGGCAACGCTCACACAGTTTAGTCGGTAAACCAACCCCCACCGGCCTCCCCGCTCAACCAGAAAGCCAGAAAACAAGGTTGCAGTTTGATCCTCACATATCCCAACGGAGCTTCCTCTGTTTGTTCAGACGGGTGGAGAGATTCGGGGATCAGCCAGGCAGGAAACAAACACACACCCATACACAGGTCGCCCAGGAATAGGGGAGAAGAGGTTTCCAAACAAAACAAAACAAAAACAAAAGCATAAAGGAAATGAGATCACTGAATTAAGCAAAGAGAATCGGGCCTCGAGAAGTTTTCCACTCTCCATTTCCAGCACCTCCAAAATAAAACCCACCACTCCCTGGAATCATCTCTGTCTTATGAGTATTGTAGCCTTCTTTAGGATCTGAATCAGGGCTGAATAACGCCTTTTGGGGGGCAATAAAATACAGTATCCACGGAGGATCGGTTCTGCCACACCCCTGTGGATACTGAAATTCGCTGATAGTATAGAACAGTCTGTCAACATGCCCCCCCAATCTATTTTAAAGTACAGAAAAGATGCCCCAATCCAGTTCTATCAAGCCAATCACTGTTAGTAGCATAGTAAAATTGTTTTGGCGCCATTGTGCAACTATAGTTTAGCACTGAAAGAATTTCCTGTCTTGCACAAGCAGAAATAATAGCTGGGTGGAGCTTGCAGCATGATTTTCACGTATGCAGCAGCTATTTGAGTCCCCCCAGGACAGTGTGCTCATTTTAAACACAGAAATGTAAGGATTTTCATATTTTTCTCCATTTTACACGGAACTGTATTTGACTCCTTTATCGTTCTCTATTGCCGGTTGCCAACTGTGGATAACGGCATCAGTGGATAATGAATCTGTGGCTACAGGGGTCCTACTGTAAAACAATAAGAGAAGACTCCAGGGCCTTCAAGACTCAAAAGCCTGTATTTTTATTTTTTGAATCGTTACCCAACTCTGATCTTTGACAGATGGTTCTGCTTCTTGTTTAAGGCAACGGAATATGCAGAGAGACATTTTTAAAAATGTAAAATGTGGAAATGTTAGCACCTGCTAAACACAACTAGACATTCGCAGGGTGGGAGACTGCTGGTAAATCTTCTTTTTGTTGTTTCCTTCCTCCCGCATGCCGAATGCCATCATGGCCACACAGGCAGTGGCATAGAATGGTTAGAGCAGTGGTGGGCAAACTCGAGCACTCAAGATGTTTTGGGCCACAACTCCCACAGTCTTTTGACCTTGGCAGTACAGGCTTGGAATTCTGGGAGTTGTGGTCCAAAACATCTGGAGTGCCAAAGTTTGGCCACCCCTGGGTGAGAGACTTGGGCTACGACTCAGGAGAGAACGGCCTCTTACTCCACTCAGCCATAAAACGCATTAGCTGTCCTTGGGCCATTCAGTCTTTAAGCCTGTCCTACCTCATAAGACTGTTGTGAGACTAAAACATCGGACCCAAAGCCACGCTCAGTAGAAGGACGGTGGAACTGAATGACGGCTATTCACAAACAACATCACAACTCTTGCCTTTGGGTGTGGTTGTGTTGCATCCAAAAGGTCATAAATCTGTAACAATCAAGTTCCTTTAGATTTTTTTTGGCCCCAAGAGGCCTCGGCTTTCTTGTATTTTGGTCCTGCATCTTACACAGGGACGGAGGCTTCCGGAACCCTCCTACTCAGCCGCCACCACTACCTCTCTTTGCCGTCTTCAACTAGTAGTGGAAAATTCTGATCAGCGGCTTTGCAAGCATCCCCCCTTCTTCCTCTTTCTTGCTTTCTTTTTCTAAAAAAAAAAAAATATTAAGCCTCTCTTTTTGGAAACCAAGCGCTGCGCCCATCCTTCCAGCAGAATGAAGCGTTTCGTGAAGACGAGAGAGGGTGAAGGGCAACCATGTCCAGTATATATATATATATATATATATATTAAAAAGACACGGCAAATATCACCGGCTCCTTTCAATGGTGCTTGCAGAATCAGACAGGAAGCAGACGAGAGAGATAATGAAACGAAACAGGGAGGGGGAAAAACAAAAAAAGAGAGAGGCAGCGAAAAAACACAAGGCAAGACATTTCAAATGGGGGGATGGCGGGGAGGAGCGCTGGCTGCGTTCAAACAGCGTGACGTTTTAGAACTAGGGCTATTATGCCTTAGCTTAGAGGATGGGTGCCAAGGTGTTGATCAAGGCATGTCGAACAGGGAACGGAAGGGAAAAGGCGGGCCAGATCCACCCAGAAGGATCTATTTCTGGAACGTCCCTTCAGACACTCCATCTGAGGCATACGAGGGGAGGGAAAACAGACGCCCCCTTTTCATTCCAATGGCTCTAATTGCCAAAAAGTTCTCAAAACTCCTTTCTTCCTTTCCTTAATGGGCCTGAGAGGGGCTAGAAATCTCTGGGGGGGGGCCCTCCCCGTCAACGAGTTACAGACCTGTTACTAACTTGGCCAACAGGTTCCGCATTAAACCAAGAGAACAGCAAGGCTGATTCTCCTCCCAGTTGGCGCTTCAGATTTTGGATGGGTCAAGAAAGGCCGTCAAATTGTTAGACATTTCACGCATTCTCCTTGCCGCTGATTTTTTAAAAAAATTCCCAGGAAGAGGGAAGGGAGCCAGAAAGATCTTCAAGGTACAAAAATTACGTGGGCCACCTAAGATACAGTATCTCCTGACTTTGGAAGGAGAGGTGTCGTTGGCTACTTCACCTCGGATGGAAGGTTGACTTGGGATAGCACAGGAAAATGGGGACCACAGGAAGTTGGGGCCACTTGTGGTCACCCTAAGCTGGTTGATTCTCTCTTCAGAGCAATCGCTCTTCCTGGTAAATTTGGCTAGGGTGGCTGATAGAAGACAAATTGAAAACTGCCTGAAGAAATATTTTTAGTAGTGGCCTCTAATGAATAGAGTCACCCCCCACCATTTCGCAGTTCAAGTACTGCGGTCCCACTACATCGCAGGATCGCAGTACCTGCACCTTGGGGCCGCGCGGGGAGATCGGGTCACTAGAGATGGGCACGACCAGGAGAAATGACGTTTCGAGTTGTCGTTTGTCGGGACGGGTCCGTTTCGGGTCGTTTCCGTTTGAAGCAGAAATTTTCAAAAATTTGTCGTTTCCGTTTGTCATTTGTGTTGGGGTTGGGGTTGGGGTAAGTGGGCTCTTGGAGGCACCTCTCTGGTTGCCTCTGACTCACTAAGAAGGAAAGCATATTGGCGTACTGGCGTACAGGTTAGGGGTAGGGGTAGTGGGCTCTGGCTGGGAGGCAGCTCTCTGGGTGCCTGTGACCCACTAAGAAGGGAAGCGTACTTGCGTACAGATCTGGGTTAGGGTTGGGGTTAGGGTAAGGGCTAGACTTAGGGTTACGGTTAAGGTTAGGGTGGGTTAGTGGGCTGCACCTCTGGGTGCCTCTGACCCACTAAGCCGGGAATCGGGGTTTTTTTATTTTTAAAACTTTTTTTCTGTGCTGCTTGGCATCGCGCAATCGCCGCGATGCCATGAACGACAACAAAAAATCAGACCCAATTTTTCTTTTTCGGTTCGGGTTCAAGCTGGAGCGGAGTAATTCTCGTTACCGTTACCCGTTACGTAACGATAACGAGAACCAAGAACGGAAACGAGAATTTCGCCGCTCCGTGCCTATGTCTACGGGTCACTCAGCGCCACCCCTTCGTGCTCCTCAGAGAAGCCTTGGGGCCGTGCAGGGGTCGGCGGGGGGCGATCGGGTCGCTTTGCACTGCCCCTCCGCGCTCCTCCGAGAAGCCTCGGGGCCGCAAGGGCGGGCGGCGGGGGGAGGTAAGATCCCGCAACACCGCCTGCGCATGCCACCCCAAGACTTCTCGGACACGCGCGTGATTGCCCCCCCCCCCACTTCCGCATATTGCGGATTTTCATGCATCGTGGGTGGGGTGGGTCCCTAACCCCCGCAATCGGTGGGGGGTTACTGTACCACCAAAGCACCTATATTAATGTCTGTGAAGATTCTCAGTCATCCAGGTGAGTTTATCTGGAAGTTGAGTCATGGCTACTGGACTGGGAGACAAGATGATGCATGTCCTTGCACGGCTCCTGATTGGCCAGCATCGGGGAGATGGAAAGACGATGCATTGGAGGCTGCGTCCCGGTTGGAATTTTGCCCAGCGCGAACTACAGCAATGAAAGACGGTGGTTGATTTTGTTCTGGAGGGTGGGACTGGGTTCCATGCACCAGCTGTGCTAGCGTGTTTTGTTTTGGAACCAGTCCCCTTCTGCAATGAAACGCCCATCTCTTGAGCTCCGGGATTTAAAGTTAAAGAGAAATAAAGTAATAATTATGCTAGCCGTCACGCTACAAGAAAATACAAGCCTTAAGTGAAGAGTATGCTTTGATTATCCTTTATGTTGTAATTTAAAACAAACTATAGTGTTATTTTAAATTATTATATCAAGTGTCAGTCTCTATTTATTTATTAGATAAGTCATAATTTGAAAAGGATGGCTGCGGAAAAGGAACCAGGTTACGTCACATTTATAAAGAGTGGCAGGGGTTTCTAAAATCCAGGTTCGCTACAATAAGCCATCTGCCAAATGCCCTCCCCTCAACTGCTCAGCTCAGCTCCTCCCGACTCAAGCCCGTGGCTTCCTTCAGGGAGTCGGTCCATCCCATGGCGGCTTTTCCTCTTTCCCTGCTGCCTTCCGCCTTTCCCAGTGTGATTATCTTTTCCAAAGAGTCCTGCCATCCCATGAGGTGCCCAAAGCAGGACCGCCTCAGTGTTGACATTTTTGCCTCAAGAAATAATTCAGGGTTGATTTGATGTAAGTCCCGCTAGTTTGTCTTTCTGGGAGGTCTTAAGTATCTGCCAAGCTCTCCTCCAGCACCACTTTTCAAACACATCCATTTCCCCCCAACTTCCTGTCAGCGTTCGCACCCATACGTGAGCATGGACACTTCTGATACTTGACTAGGAACTATCTGGTGTGGGCCTTCTTCACAGATCTTGAGAATCTTGCACCCACTTTCTTCATGAGGTAAATCTGGTCAGAGGGAAGACTGTGAGAGCGCAAGAAAATAGCTTGTGTGACTGCCTCCCCCCCCCGAAAATGTCCACTTGTCCAAGAAGGATCTGTTACCTCCAGTTGGACCACTATTTCCATTCTCCTTCCACCTCTAGGCTAGAAGATGGGAAACAGGAAGACAGTTTGAACCCTGAATCTCACCGCTGACACCAGGATGAAACAAGATGGAACCAGGATTAAAAACAACAACAACAAACCTGCTTCCCTGTGGTGCAAACTCAAGATCCCAAGGGCACTGGGGTTCTAAATCAGTCATGTCCAAACTTCGTCCCTTCTGATGTTTTGGACTACAACTCCCAGAATTCTAAGCTTAGAATGCCAATGACATAGGGCTGTGGGAGTTGTGGTCCAGAACATCAGGAGGGCCAAAGTTTGGACATGCCTGTTCTAAATGAATCCAGGCACGTAGAGCAAGGGTGAGAAATTTGTAGCCTACTAAACACAGTTGGAAAGCAGACTGCTACGATCCCTCACCATGTAGAAGAAAAGTTGTTGGGGTTTTTTTTTTGCTACTTTATTTTGTTTTATTTTTGGATGACAATTCCAAGGACACCATAGCCCAGGGCTGTCCAACTTTGAACAGGCCGAGGTCTACTTTTTCTGTCCCAAAGTGCCCAAGGGCTACTCCACTAATACCTCTACTTACGCATTTTATCCATTCCAAGCAGATGATCGTAAGTAAAAAAAAAAATGTAAGTAGGAATGCATTGAAATCTGTTCCTTCTGGAATGGATTGATTGATTTTCAATGCATTCCTATGGGAAGGCTGACCATGCACACACTTCCCTTGCATCCCCTCGATCATCTGACCAGCTGGGGGAGCAGGGGAACACCCCATGGCCCTTGAACTGCCCCACTCGGCTGAGACAGTGAGGTAGCAGACCCAGAACTTTGTTGGTCTTTGGGATGGGGGAGGGAGGGTTGGATAACTTATCCCCACACTTTTTTAAATTGGTGGCCGGCAGGCTACTTTTGAACCCTTTGTGGGCTACCGGTAATTTGCGGTCTACCTCTTGTGCAGGCCTGGCATAGCCAGTGTGTGTGCGTAAACCTATACGAATATTGGTTCATCTTAAAGGGGAGGGACTAAGAAAGAGCACCGAATAAGAGATTTAAATCAGAAAGAGCAAGAGAGAGGGAACTAATATTGCCACTTTGTTTGCTCTTGTTTGTCTTTTGTTTGTTTAAAATATTTTTAACCTGCCATTCTCCCTGAAAGGACCCAAGCATATAAGGCCCTTGCTAACTTGTCCTAAATAAAATTTTTATATATTTGTGTTGAAGGGGTGAATTCACACAGTGAATTCATGCATATGCAACTGAATTGATCCTAGGACTTTGAAAATTCTGTACATGGATCCTGAATCCAACCGAGCTGAGGAAAATAGCTTGGGGTTTTTGTCCAAATTTGAAATCGAAACGAACACCTGGACTTTGCAACTCCATAAGCAACCACTGTTGCCGAGGTCTTGGGTGCACAAATTGTAGCATTTCATTGTTGTTATAAATGCTTGTATTGTCTGTTATACAAGTGTGAATAAGAAGAGACTCGTTTTGTGAAGGTATGTTTGCAAGGTGCATCAAATAGATATTTAAGTAAACAAAGAGCCCCATTAAAAGCTAAAAGTGTCACGGGGGGACATTGTTTCCAGACTTATCATCGGGAAGAACAATCAGTTTCCCCAACTCTAGTCACTCAGCTTTAGCTATGCTGACTGGGGATGATGGGAGATGCAGTTCAACCTCACCTGGAAGGCCAAGGAACACTCAACCTGGAATGGTGCTAGACCAGTGGTGGCAAACCTTCAGCACTCCAGACGTTTTGGACCACAACTCCCAGAATTCCAAGCCTGTATTGCCAATGACAAGGGACTGTGGGAGTGGTAGTCCAAAGACAAGGCAGTCCTGTCCATGTTTCTTTTGGAAGGCAGTGGACAGGACTCTCATTGCAGACAACATGGCAGGATCCCTAGATCTAGATCTGCAAAAAAAACAAAACAACCCAAAACAAAACGTGGTAATAGACTAAAATCCACAGAATTTTCTTGGAAAATTCTGGGAATGACAGTCCAAAGACACAAGCCTTAATAGCTCTGCTTTGGCTATGTAGCTACACCATGCCCCTTCCATTTTAATTTCTCAGGACCAGGCGTAACCTGCGACAGGGCTACGTAAAGACAAAGGTTGGTTACGGGAAATAAATTAGAACCCTAAGAATTGCTGTATGCCTATGTACAAGCAGAAGCAAGCAAAGAGATCACTGAGCAGCTAAGGACATTCAAATGCCTTGCCCCAGTTGCAACCACACACACAACTTGGGGTGTGGAAGAGAGAGAGAGAGATAGAGAGAGAGATTAAGAGTTAGGAGCACTTACCTGACGCTGAGTTCACGCTGCAGCATAACAAAGAACATGATGCAACCAGTATTAGAACACCAGCGGGGCGTTAAGAGGCAACGGGGTAACAATTAAAACAAAACACAAACAGGATTATGTTTCCCACGGTCACGGCACACTCGGAGCATATATGCTGTTGCATGTTCGAAGCACCTAAATTTCCACTTTTGCTGAGGGCAGTTCATGGGAAAGAAGGCAGCTTCACAAGGTGGCCGCACAAGGACGATCTATGACGTGACTGCATTTTTCGAATTCTTTATATCTCATTCCACATCTGATGTCTCCCTCTCCAAATACAGTTTGCAGATCACAAACCCTTAAGCTCAATACAATTCAACACTTGTCAAGATTTTTGTAAGAGGTTGGCTGAAGCCCAGTCGCAAGTTGCACCTAGATGAGACACCATTGAACCAGTGGGGATTCGGGGAGTCAACTCCCCCATTAAAAAGGGATCTGGGAGTCTTGGTGGACCACAAATTGAACATGAGTCAGCAGTGTGATGCGGCAGCCAAGAAAGCCAATGCGATTGGTTGCATCAACAGAAGCATAGCGTCTAGATCAAGGGAAGTGATAGTACCACTCTATTCTGCTCTTGTCAGACCCCACCTGGAGTACTGTGTCCAGTTCTGTGCGCCTCAATTTAAAAAGGATGTTGACAACCTCGAGCGGGTGCAGAGGAGGGCTACCAGGATGGTTGAGGGTCTGGAGGAAATGTCTTATGAGGAACGGCTTAGGGAACTGGGAATGTTTAGCCTCTCTAAAAGAAGGCTGAGAGGGGATATGATAGCTATGTTTAAATCTTTGAAAGGATGTCATATTGAAGAGGGGACTGGTTTGTTTTCAATGGTTTCAGAGACTAGGACTCGGGGCAATGGTTTTAAACTACAGGAAAAGAGATTCCATTTGAACATTAGGAAGAACTTCATGACAGTTAGAGCTGTTTGGCAGTGGAATATGCTGCCGCGGAGGGTGGTTGAGTCTCCTTCTTTGGAGGTTTTTAAGCAGAGGCTGGATGGCCATCTGTTGGAAAGAGTGTGATGGGGGTTCCTGCATGGCAGGGGGTTGGACTAGATGGCCCTTGAGGTCTCTTCCAACTCTATGATTCTATGATTAAGTTTTGATGATTCAGAGAAACAACTCTTGTTGGGACCTGTTAACAGCAGTGGTTCTCAACCTGTGGGTTCCCAGATGTTCCTGGACTGCAACTCCCAGCAGTCTTCATCATTAGCTGAGCTGGCCAGGATTTCTGGGAGTTGCAGTCCAGGAATATCTGGGTACCCACTGTGTTACAGAATTTCAGCCATTGTGTTGGTCACCGTTGCAAAAGGTTACAGACCAGCACGGTTACTCTCCTGGAAATTTCAACCGCAGGTGGGTTCCATCCCGATACAGCACTGGTTCCCAGCCTTGGCTCCCTAGATGTCCTTGGGAGTACAATTTCCGGAAATCCTGGCCACCACCGTTGGTAGCAATGGCTTCTGGGAGATGCAGTCAAAGAACATCTGGGGACCCAAGATAGGGAACCATCAAGAAAAAGCAGTTGACCCTTTAACGCGAGCTGGTACCTTGATGAGGGTGGACCTTACTGAGGTTCCACAGGTATCCTTCTGTGGCCCAGTCGGTATCTCTTTAACAATTGGCCCCCTTCCAGATATTTTTCAAAAACCTTTAAAAAACACTCTTTAAAAATCATATTCGGCGGCGCTGGATAGTTTTGGAGATTCTGTTAATAGACATTTCTGCTCGGCGTCTTTAGCACCAGAGAGACACTGCCCAGTCCAGAAATTTGCCAGTTTCTTTAAAAACGTGCATTTAAAATTTGAGAATTCCCTTTACAAAAGGTTCTTCGGTTGTTGGGCTTTTGCCTTCTTGGCTGTTATTACCGATTAGGGCCAAATTACAAACTTCTCCAAATCTGGAATAGAAATTGTGTTCAGTCTCATGTACAGGCCTTGCTGACCTACTGAAGCTGTATGTTGGGTGACCCTTTGGAAGAACAGAGAGAAGCATGACCTCAAACCAACAACCAGAGGTGAAACAGCAAGGGATGGGGCCCACGCGGTTAGTCTGCAAGTGAGTCCTAGGCCCTTTGTACACGACCCCTAAACTCCGCCGCAAAGGGCTCCCAGCTCCGGAGCTTAAAATTGTTTCCCCACCAGCTCCGAAGTTTACAGATAATTAAGTGCGACCACGCCCACCTAAGCGTGTCCCAGTGCACTTTTCAGGTACCTGCTCTCTGGAGGTGAAAATTCCTGATGCGGATATAACGTAGTGACTGCCCGGCCCTCCTTGCTTCTGTTTGTTCTTTTTTTGCCCCCCCCCCCTTAGGGGTCGTGTGAAAAGGGCCCTAGAGACCATTATTATTCAAGTGCTTATGGCATCTTCCTATCCTTCTCAGGGCAGGCTGCAGGTCTTCTCAAAATCTGATCATGGCCTAGGGCAGTGTTTTTCAACCTTTTTTGGGCAAAGGCACACTTGTTTCATGAAAAAAATCGCGAGGCACACCACCATTAGAAAATGTTAAAAAATATAACTCTGTGCCTATATTGACTATATATAGAGTAATTCTCTTGAATAGGAATTAAATAAACACAAAGAAAGTATTTTATAATTACTTTATTATGAAATAGTAAGTAAACAGAAATATGAAAAACTATAAAATACTTTATTCAGTGTGCAACCTGGGCCTGTTTGGCTGAACACAAAGCTGATATTCTTCAGCTTTTCCAACGGCACACCAGGCAACATCTCGCGGCACACTAGTGTGCCGCGGAACAGTGGTTGAAAAACACTGGCCTAGGGAACAGGAGGTCATTGGCTGTATTGGAGAATAAAACTATTGAGGCCTCAAACAGGTCTCCTAAGAGTGTGGAGAAACTTGTTAAATTAAATATTCTGATGTGTGCACCCAAATCAGGAATGTGAGTGGAATGAATATAGTGAATAGTCCTTGGAGATATTTTTTTCTCTCTCCAGGTTGTATTCAGACTTCCCAGGCCCTAAACATGAAATGGAAGACAATTACGTGTGAAATATCCATACGTTTTGGATATCTGCAATAAACCGTGCCACAAATAAAGAGATGCAGTCAGGCGATGCATACATGGGAAAACATGTTCATGGAAAAAGCAGATACTGGGGGGAAATGAAAGCAGAGTTTGGAAAACTGCCCACCAGAATGTACTCATATAAAATGTGCATGTTGAGAAACTGATAACAATGATGCTCTACTTTGAAAATAGGTAGGAAAATATGAATAACTTCTTAACTGTTAGAGCGGTACAACAAGGGAAACAATCACCCTGGGAGGCAGTTAGCACGCCCAACGCCGAAGGCATTCAAGGGGAAATTAAACAACCACCTGCCAGATTTGATTTGGATTCCTACACTGAGCAGGGGGTGGGCTTGATGACCTTATGGGCTCCTAAACCCCATTATTCCATTATTTGTTGTTGTTGTTTTTTGGTAGAAGAAAATTAGCAACCAGATACAAAACCAGGATAAGAAGGAACTGAATGAAGTAAATAGGGGCAGCACCAAATCCTCCCCATCTTCATATGGTGTCCAGTTTCCAAATTCCAACTATCAGGTTGCGTGGCTTTTTCTACTTTCCCCGTTTGTTTTCTGGACAATACTGTGCACATGCTTTGTTTATGGCCGTTACCCGAGTTACACGTTCCCCCATGGGCTGCTTCCATACTGCTTGTGCGTGCTCGTTCAGTGGCACGCCGTCTTCCCTTTGCATTTAAAAATGGGTGTCGCGTTGTTTTGAGTTCACTAACACAAGGTGCTTCAGACCAAAAAGCCCAAGAAATATTGCTTCTGCCCAGTTTGACCGGCGCATGCCCCATGCAAGGTCTGCCTGCCCCATCCCCAAGGTGGCCCTTACCTCTTCCAGCTGGCTGTGCACGTGCTGGACAATCAGATCAATGGCCACGGTATTTCCACTACCTGAAGTCAAGAAGAGAGAGGAACAGGCATTGGTGGGGTTGTTTTTTTTTTGCTATTGTTAGTTACCACAAAGGGCCACTAGAGGGCACCAGCACACAGGCAGCAGAAGAACTACAGTACAGTACTGTATTTTCCTGTCTATAAGACGCTCCATGCATAAGACGCCCCCACTTCTGCAACCCCAAATTACAGCTTTGCAATAGCACATTTCTCTCCCCACCTTACTTCCATGTATAAGACGGAGTTGTTTATACAATCTGGCTGTATATAAATTGTGAATAAAGTAAAAAATAAATAGTAAAAGACAACCCTCCATTTTTAGGCTAACACTTTTAGAAAAAATATAGTCTTATACACGGGAAAATGCTGTATATACATCACCGTCACAATCATTGTCTACCATTGTTGGTCTCTCGCCCGGGAAGGATCCTGAATCTTTAACAGAGCTGTGAGGATTCTGGACTACAGCCTCCTGAATCCCCTATCTCTGAGGGATTAAAAATCAAGAGTTTGACTATTTTACTTTTTAGAACTGCATCTGGAGATCCGTAGTCCAAAGTGTAACTCATTTTCCAGTGCTCCAGGGAATATATTCATTAAGATATTCAAGCTATGCTGCTTTTAAAAACTTCATTTCCTTTAATTTCTTCTTCTTCTCTCGCTCTCTTTTTAAGCTAACTGATTTCTGCATCCTAAACAGCTACAAAACATCAAGCATCTCGGCTGGGAATTTTTAAAAAAAGGCTATTCAAATCCTTTTGAGTAGCTAAAATAAGGGCTTTTCAGTCCTTATGCACACAATAACTAGAGCTTTTGGGACAAATGGTGCAGGTATCAGGCTCCAGGAAACCGGAGAAGGTGATCAATGTCTTCTAGCCATTGTTACTTCTAGTTGACGTAAATATGTTTTTATTTGCATTACTTTTAGTTCTGTATTATGTTCTTGTATTATTTTATGTTTGCTCTATGTTGTGAACCGACCAGAGTGGTCTTTCGTTAGTTGGGTGGTATACAAATCAAATCAAATCAAATAAAAATAAATAAATAAATAAATAAATAAATGCATTTTATACCACACCGATTTCCCAGATGGGACTCTGGGCAGTTTACATAAATGCAAGTAAGAAATAAACAACAATGCAAATTAAATAAACAGTAGAATAAACAAGTAAAATAAGGACATAATCACATATTTTAAAGCATTACTAAGAGATTTTAAAAATATATATAGAGAGAACATCCATGTGTAACAGCAGTGTACCTCTTTTTAACAGATGGCTGGTTGGGGGAGGGGGGTGTGGAATCACCAGCCTTGTGGTGCAGAGGTTAAAGGCCTGTCCTGCAGCTAAAACTGTGCTCATGTCCTGGGGTTCAATCCCAGGTAGCAGGCTCATGGCTGACTCAGCCTTCCATCCTTCTCAGGTCGGTGAAATGAGTATCCAGCTTGCTGGGGGTGGGGGAAGCAATGTGTCGCCTGCATAATTAAATTGTAAACCACCCAGAGAGTGCTTGAAGCAGGGCACTTTGCTTTTATAGTGGACCCTTGTATAACAAACGGTTTGTATAACATAAAATCTGTACACTAGTTTGGAAGCTAGTGTGATGAAATCCTTGCTCCTTCCTGTATTGCAATGTTTTTAACTTGTAAACCGCCCAGAGTTCCTGATTGGAAGATGGGCAGTATAAAAATGAAATAAATAAATAAATAATAATACAACATAAAACATTCCAGAGATAGGGGACATTTGCTTAACAGAATTGTCTATAGGGCAAATCCATTCAACATAAAAATGGTCACAATTAGGGATTACTCTGTTTTCAATGCATTCCTATGGGAAATTTGTATAAAGGAAAATTTGCTTAACAGAATTTCATGTGGAATGAATTAATTCCTTTATACAAGGTACCACTGTACTTTGCTTTCATAACTTGGCTTCTTTGTGTTGAGAGGGATTTGGATCTATGGGGTTATGAGTCATCAGATGCCGGTGTACGTGGTGGAAATTTCAGGGCACCTCGGGCAGTCAGGCTGGCAAATTAACTGCTCCAGGAGGAACTCTACCTGGGCCCATGGGAAACGGCCAAGCCAGGTGAGAGACACAAAGACTCACCCCGAGGGACAACAATGTCGGCCAGACGCATGGTGGGTTGGATGTACTGGTCAAAAGCCGGCTTTACAAACTTGTTGTATTGCTTGATCACTCCCTCGACGTCCCGGCCGCGCTCGCCAATGTCCCTGCGAAGGCGCCGAACGAGGCGGATGTCCGAGTCCGTCTCAAACAAAGATCTTCATGTCCAGAAGCTGGAGGAGAAACAGAGATCAAGTGGAAGATTCCAATGGACTAACACCCACTGTCAAGCCCCGCACACAGAGCACACACACAAACAGGGTTCTATTCTTTGCCAAGATCTTTAGTGGAAAGCCAGGCAAGTTCAAGTCCGTTGCCAACAATCAAGTGCCAGATAAATAACAGAATCCAACTCCCAGCAATTAACAGTCCAAGTCAAAACCAGAATATCTCACGGAAACCAGATGCCAAACCCAAGGGAACAGATCAAGCCGTGGTCCAGGAAGCCAGTCCAAAATCAGGAAACAGAGCCAAGGTCACAGACAGGAACGTGGTTGCAAGTTCAAATGATGTGTTGCTCCCACAGAGAACTCAAGGTGAGCTTACCAGCTTTATCCCAAAACAGGGAACACACCCTTACTCCTGGAAAGGCTTCTGCTAGTACTCAGGGCTTGCTGCCCTGATTCCCCGTCTAGCATCAAAGACCCTTTCCCTAGCCCTCCTGGTAGCACGTCTTTGCAGAATCCTGCTCATGGCCCTTCTAGGGGGAGAAGATATGTTTTCAGCTGAGTCATCAGACCCAGCTGCCTGCTGATTTGAGCTGCAAGGCTCCTCCAGCAGCTCTTTACCATTTAACCCCTCAGAATCAGGTTATGTGACAGGCAGGGTCCTGGCACCCACCAGTTCTGGTGAGGGATCATTGCCCCAACATGGCACACTGATAATACCCCATTGAAATGGAATCATATAAATCAGGCATGACCAAACTTTGGTCCTCCTGATGTTTTGGACCACAACTCCCAGAATTCCAAGCCTGTATTTCCAATGGCAAAGGACTATAGGAGTTGTGGTCCAAAACATCTGGAGGGCCAAAGTTTGGACATGCCTGATATAAATTAAAAAATTGGAAACTGTCAACAAATTGTTACATATTTACATTCCTGATGGCCCCTAGAATATATAATTTCTGAGTTAGGAACATAAGAGCACAGAGGATGGTTGCAATTCCAACAATGGGATTAATGAATTTATTCTTAGGTTCCAATTCATCACTGCACCATAAAAAGGTAATTACATTTTTGTGTGTAGCAGGTAGATAAACAATTGCTCAAAGCAGGTGCAGAAATTTCAATGAATGTTTGGGAATCTCGGGTATGGAAGTTCGTTTTGATGGGAAAACTCACTCCCCACTCACATCTGAGACACCGAAATTCTGGTAGAGACTCGTTTTATAAAACCTGGCTTCCTTTTATTCAGTATTGTAATAATTGCACTGATTCCACCCTGCAGCCACTCATACTGATTTATGGAATGATGTGTTGTGTTACCATATTTTCCCATCTATAGGATGCTCCCAAGTATAAGACGGCCCACTTTTCCAACCCAAAATTACAGTTTCGCAACCGTGCAGTTCTCTCCTCGGCTTACCTCTGTGCATAAGAAACCTTCAAAAGTATAGTCTTATACATGGAAAAATACTAATTAGTAATGCCATTTGATATGTTTACGGTATGGGGTTTGATGGTTTATAATTATTATTTTTTAATATTGTATCCTTTTTTTAAATATAAAGACTCAACAATTAGGTGGGGTGGATGGGAATTGTGCCCCTCTAGGGTCACCTAAGCTGTTTGTGAAGCTTCTAGGATGCTGGGGCCTACAAAGGCCCTACCTGTCTGCAATTCTACCCCCCCACACCCCCACCCCCACCAAAAAAAGAGACTGTGGAGACGTTTATTTGTATAAACTTACTGTTTTTAGCTTTAAATATTGTCTTTCAATGATATAAGCTACCTTGGGTCCTTTTTAAGGAGAAGGGTGGGCTAAAAACAAACAAACCAGGTTTTTAGGGGGGAAATCTAGGGTTAGATTAAGGGGCAATCAGACACTGGAAAACGGACATATTTATTGTTTTAAGCTTTAATATTGTCCTTTAATTATGTCAACTGCCTCTTAATACTCATTGTTCTTAGTTTTACATATTGTCTTTTAATGATGTACGCTGCCTTGGGTACTTTTTAAGGAAAAAGGCTGGGCAACAATATTAAACAAACACATAAATACAATTCTGCTTTCTGGAAAAGACAAAAGAAACCTGGGGTTATGCAGGCAGGGTTTTCCCCAAAGGGTGAAACTCAACAGGGTAGAAGTCTTCTGTAACCCAATTTAAATTGATTGTACATGATCCATGAAAGTTAACGTTGTGATATAGGTTGCAATAAATTTCTGGAGATATTGACATGAATCCTGGGATTCCTCCCTTTGCTAAAAAATGCCACCATTTCTCTCCTGCTGAGATTTCTCAGCTGGACACGAGGGGGCACCATGATCCCAGTTTAAAGAAAGAAGCACAAAACTGGAGACTAAATGAGAGGAAACGCAGTTTGCTTTTTACGAGCTTCTGGGCCATTTCAGCAAACTTGCAAACGGCAAGTACTTACTCTCCCCTCCAAAACACAAGCTCTCATATAAAGATAACTATGCCTGTCTTTCAGAAGGCACAAGATATTTTGCTGATCATCTCACAATTCTTTGTTTACACACCCCAAAGGGAGACAAATCACAGGGCTGAACATAAGAACATAAGAAGAGCCATGCTGGATCAGGCCAGAGGCCCATCTAGTCCAGCTTCCTGTATTTTACAGTGGCCCCACCAGATGCCGCTGGGAGCGTACGAGACTAGATCTCTGTCTCCTGATACCACTCCCCTGCATCTGGCCCTTGAAGTACCCCGGTTTTAAGCCTGGAGATTACACATCGCCATCATGGTTTGTAACCTGTGATGGACTTTTCCTCCAGGAATCTGTCCAATCCCCTTTTGAAGGCATCCAGGCCAGGTGCCATCACCACCTCCTGTGGCAGGGAGTTCCACAGACTAACAACACACTGGGTAAGAAAAATATTTTCTTTTGTCTGTTCTCACTCTCCCACCCCTCAGTTTGAGTGGATGTCCCCTAGTTCTGGTATTTTGTTAGTTAATTTGTTAAATTAATTAATTTGCATACCATCTAGCCAAAGGCCACTCTGGGCGGCTGAAGGCATAATCAAACAATAAAACATCACAAATATAAAATAAATTCAATATATGAAATATCATAAAATATAACAATTAAACAACACATTAAATATTTAAAGTGGTGGTTCAATTGCCTTGATGGCTGATAATTTCACTGGGTTCCCATTGATTTTCTCTCACCAAAATGACACTGGATGTCCAGAGGACTATTTCCCATTCAGTAAATGACCTTTCTGGGTATTATAGAAAGGTACGGTGCTTCCCATGCTGTGTTTTTAAAGGAGAGGAAAGGCTAAAACATTTGGGGCTCTTTAGTCTGGAAAAAGGTGCCTGGGGGGGGGGATATGATTGAGACGTACAAAATAATGCAGGGCATGAGTAAAGTGGACAGAGGGAAGCTCTTCTCCCTCTCACAAAATACCAGAACTAGGGGACCTACACTCAAATTGAGGGCTGGGAGAGGAAGAATAGTCAAAAGAAAATAATTTTTCACCCAGCGCGTTGTTAGTCTGTGGAATTCCCTGCCACAGGATGTGGTGATGGCATCTGGCCTCGATGCCTTCAAAAGGGGATTGGACAGATTCCTGGCGGAAAAGTCCATCACAGGTTACAAACCATGATGGAGCTGTGTCATCTCCAGGCTTAAAACCGGGGTACTTCAAGGGCGAGGTGCAGGAGAGTGGGATCAGGAGACAGAGATCTAGTCTCCTGCGCTCCCAGAGGCATCTGGTGGGGCCACTGTGAGATACAGGAAGTTGGACTAGATGGGCCTTTGGCTTGATCCAGCAGGGCTCTTCTTATGTTCTTATGTTCTTATGAGAACTGGCTTCCAGAAATGCGCCCTCCAAATTATTTTAAGCCTGAGCGTATGAGCTGTGTGAATAGTCTCTTCCTACACTAAGTACCATCTTGCTTCTGAACCCTGATCAGAACCAGGACCTTCTCCTTCTTCGCTGAAACTGACCAGTATTCATGGTTTCTTGCAACAACATGGCAAATTTTCTCTTACCTTCAGCAGCTCCTTATCTGAAAATGCCATGATGCCTTCAAATATGATCACGTTGGCTCCATACAGGGTTTTCTGGAAGTGAGATACAAGCAGAGGAATGTTTAAAAAAAAAGGTGGTAATTTAAAACAAAACAAGAGAAGCCACCTAACAGAGGAAAAAGGAGGGATTTAGCAAGCGCGGAGGGGGGGGAGCTATTTATTTATTTATTTATTTATTTATTCATTCATTCATTCATTCATTCATTCATTCTTTTTTATTTAAAATATATTAATTTTTATACAGAATACAAAAAAAATGCAAATTACAAAAAAGACAAAACATCAACAACAGTGCACCCCTTCACCGACCATTCTTCTTATTTACAGTCATTATCTTCCCCTCCAGAACAAAATCGATTGTTGCGCGGAAGCCTTACCTTTATCTTTTACAAGCACATATTCAATAAATCTACCCCATATCTCATAAAACCTCTTTTTAACTCTCCTTTGTTAATCTTTAAAGTACATGTCAATTTATCATTTGAAGCAATATTTCATATTTCTTTGCACCATTCATCTAAGCATAGTTCATATTTAGATTTCCAATTTCCAGCCATTATTAATCTAGCCACAGTCAACAAATTGGTATTCAACTGTAGTTTTATTTATTTAAGAGTATTTTTACCCCACTTTTCTCCTTGGAAAAGGATCTAGGCTGGAGAAAGGCCGAAAATCAGATTTACTCAGAGCCTTGGTTTTCAACTGGGTCATGAAATGAACTGCCAAACACAGGAGGGCTTAGAGGAAAAAGGAGCAAAATAAGCACTCATGCGCCCTACCCACCCCTCGGAACCTTCTGAATCATCATCACCACCATCATCTTATGTCCACAGTGGTCGAGATAAATGAGAAATGCTAACATATTTGGAACGCATCTGGTTGGGGAAGGCTGGTTTAATCTCTACCTGTAGACTAGAGTTGGAGGTGACCCTTGGGCCCTCTGGAGGCTTTGGACTACAACTCCCATAATCCCCACTAAACACAACCTCTTGTGAGGAACTGTGGGAGCTGTAGTCCGACAATAAGCAGGGACCCAAGGCTACCCATGCTTACCGCAGCATAAGAGAGTCATAAAGATGAAGTTGCTTATAACAGGGCACCATCCGCAGGTAATTCTTCCTGTTGCACAACCTCAAATTTTATCCTAAATATATAGGGTATCTGTTCTGGAAACAGGGGTCAGGAGTTTGATTCCTCGTCGTGTCCCCTGTGAGAGCCAGCCTGTGTATCGGTTGCTGTATGTACATCACCCAGAGTAGCTCTTTGCTAGATGGCAATAAGCAAAAATCCAATAAAATGAACGGATGGATGGATGGAGGGAGGGAGTGATGGAGGGAGGGAGGGATAACTGTGGGCTTCCTGCATGAGCCAGGGGCTGGGCTAGATGACCTTTGGGCACCCCTTCCAGCTCTACCGTTCTAGGATTCTATCATTTCAAGCCCTAACGTAGATGCCTAGCTCACCCATTCTTTCTTGCGGCTGTGGGTGGTGAAGTCATAAATGGGGATCTTGACACTTTTGCCTTGCTTGAGTTTCTTCAAGGTGGAAATGATCAGGTCAAAATCGAAGGCATCGGGGTGGTCGAAGTTGTAATCGTTGCTGGCTGCCTGCTGCTGCTGCTCCTTCGTCAGGACCTACAGGGAAAGAGGTGGGAAGCAAACCCAAACAAGGCAGAAGATGCAAGGAACTGGAGACCAACATACCTTACCTGGAAGATACCAAGGCCTGTACTCTATGGCAAATGGAGGTGGGTGGGATAATGTCCCACCTACTTACCATATTTTTCCATCTATAAGATGCTGTCTTTTATTAGACACCCCCCACCACATTTTAGACCCCCCAAATTAAGAAAATTAATAAGTCCTCCTTGGGGTCTCTTCCACCCCTGCTGTTACCTTTAATTTCCCCCATTCTAAGCGCTCCTCTCTGCTTTGGTGGGTTTGTTTTTTGCAGGATCATTGTCCGATTAAGAAATGCCTTTTCACAAAAAAGGGTGTGGCCTTTTCCTTTACTATGGCATTTCTTAATAGGCTGCTCAAGCGGGATGGAGCCCGATCCTGCTAAAAACAAACCCACCTAAGCCAAGAGGAGTGTTTAGAACAGGGAAATGAAAGCAAACAGCAGGGGTGGTGGGGGTGGAGAACTTAAGGAAAGATAGAGACCAATCACGTAAAAAACAAATGATGGAGGGGAAAAAGCAAGGTGAGTTTGGTACTTGAATTGCCCCAAAGATCTGTCCTGATTCTGCCTGTGTTCTTTCCTTGTCCATAATCACCCAGAGTTAATCCGCCCTATTACAGGGGTACCTTGTATAAAGGAATTAATTCATTCCCAATGAAATTCTGTTAAGCAAATTTTCCTTTGTACAAATTTCCCATAGGAATGCATTGAAAACAGATTAATCCCTCATCATGACCATTTTTCTGTTGTACGGATTCGTCCCATAAGCAATTCTATTAAGTGACTTTCCCCTATCTCCTTTAGGGGGATTGTTTTTCCTTTAAGCAGATTTTGGGCGCTTTTACACGACATCGAAAATCCAGTGGCAACTTAAATTCAGACCAGAGATCGTGGGGGTTTGTCCCTCTTCCTATGTTCCCACCCCTCCGCACTCCATTGTTCCTGTCTGCGTGAGGGGAGGGAGAAAAAAGGGAGAAAAAATGCAGGCTCACCACTGTCTGCCCCCCCGAGCAGCCCCATAGTGATTCCTGTCTCTTAAAGGGGCGGCGGGGACAAAAAAACAAACAAACAGAAGGCGAGGGAGCCCAGCATTCACAGTTTTACAATCCGCATTGGAAGATTTTTTACCTCCTGGAGGCCAGGTACTTGAAAAGTGTGCTGGGACGCGCTTAGGTGCAGGGCTGTGGAGTCGGTAGATAAATGTTCCGACTCCGACTCCGACTCTGACTCCTAAGTTTTTTTGTACTTCCGACTCCAAGTCCGACTCCAACTCCCGACTCTGTATTAATATGCGAGTGTATTTTATACATTGCTTGAAGCATGCTTCTTCACGGTCACTTAACGTGTTCGTTTTGTGGTTACGTGAGGCACTGCATGCATTGGTCTTTATTCTTACAGTAGAGAAGTCATTAATTATAACTTTTTGTGAATTGGGACATTTAAAGTTGCTTTTTTTAAAAATTCCAATCTAAATTTAGTCGGAGTCGGAGTCGGTGCATTGTTTGCCGACTCCAACTCCGACTTCAGGTACCCAAAATTTCCTCCGACTCTGACTCCTTGACTCCGACTCCACAGGTGGGTGTGGTCATACTTAATTTTTTTAAAAAATCCGGAGCTGGTTGGAAAACATTTTAAAGCTCCGGTCTGGGAGCCCTTTGCCTCGGATTTTAGGGGTTGTGTAAAAGTGGCCTTTGTTAAACAAACTGCTTGTTATACGAGGGTCCACTGTCACCTGTTTTTCATCCTCCTTGGGACCCTCGAAACCAATCCCCTGTGGAAATAGGAGTCCCAATTTTGCAAGCAGTGGAAAACAAAACCTGAAATGTGTGTCACAGTTTTGCAGAGAGTTTGAACATTTTTATGGGTAACAGTATCTTTAAAGGACTCAGTGTTTAAACCAGCCAGGTAAATCCCTTGGAAGGTTTTTAATAACTATTCCTCCACCCCCCACCCCCGTCCAGTGGTTTGATGTTGCTTACAAAGTGCAATATGGCAGAAGAAACCCAATTCACTGCATGGTCAGCCTTCAGTTTGGGTGTTTCTAAGAGCCTTGTGCCACAGTGGTTAAACTGCGGCACTGCAGCTGTAACTGCGCTCGCGACCTGGGGTTTAGTTCCAGGTAGCTGGCTCAAGGTTCACTCAACCTTCCATCCTTCCGAGGTCGGTAAAATGAGTACCCAGCTTGTTGGGCTGGGCAGTGTGTAGCCTGCATTAATGAATTGTACACCGCCCAGAGAGTGCTTTAAGCATTCGGGGGCGGTAAATAAGCAGAACACAACACTGCTTTTAGGCTCATTTTTTTAACATTATAGATAGAACGTCATCTGAGGCAACAGTTCCTGAACGTGCTGACAGACATCTGACTGTCACAGCACAAACTTTTCACCTCTTCCAGCTCCCAACCTTTCTCACCTTGTAGAAGGAGTCCATGGACAGGAGCACTACCCAGGGGACATCCAAGGCCTCAATTATCATCCTGGCGACTGTGGTTTTTCCAGAGGCGCTGCCACCCCCAAGACCTGAGGAGCAGGAAGGGGGACGAGAACCAGAGAGAGGCCGATTGGTCCAAGTTATCAATAATATTAGCTTCTTCTCTCTTGATTGACCCTGGAGAGACAGCTGGCATTTACCCCTACTCAATCCCTTCCAACATCTCAGCTGGAAAGATGGTGTGTTATTTATTTTATTTTATTTTATTTTATTTATTGGATTTTTATACTGCCCATCTGACAGCAAGGTCACTCTGGATGGTTTACAACAATAGATACATTCAAATAATTCATCCAATAAAAACATAAAATACAGTAACATTTTTCGAGTTTTCCAGTAGTGATGTATGGAATTGAGAGCTGGACTATAAAGAAGGCTGATCGCCGCAGAATTGATGCTTTTGAGCTGTGGTGCTGGAGGAGAGTCTTGAGAGTCCCCTGGACTGCAAGGAGATCAAACCTATCCATCCTGAAAGAAATCAACCCCGAATGTTCACTAGAAGGACAGATTTTGAAGCTGAAGCTCCAGTACTTTGGCCGCCTCATGAGGAGAGAGGACTCCTTGGAAAAGTCCCTGATGTTGGGAAAGATTGAAGGCAAAAGGAAAAGAGGAGGGCAGAGAATGAGATGGTTGGACGGTGTCATCGATGCAACCAATATGATCAAACTCTGGGAGGCAGTTGAAGATAGGAAGGCCTGGAGAGCTCTGGTCCATGGGGTCACGAAGAGTCGGACACGACTGAACGGCTGAACAACAACAACAGTAACAAAATAAAATAGAAATAAAAGCCCAAAGACTTCTTAGACAGACACTTTCGGTTCTGTGTTCACTTTTTTACTGTCTCTTCTTGGCCATCTTTTTTAGGACTGAGAAACACAGTCTACATGGAAGAAATAAGAACCCAAAACATTGATGTCTCAGTACAACGTGTAAGCCATTCCACTGCCCCGCCCAGAACTGGAGTAAACTCTTTTCCTACATCACCCCTCCTGATATTCCCCAAGTGATTACTCCCCCAAAACAACAACAACAACAACAACAACAACAACAACAACCCAACCTAGAGTAGATTTGTGGCTTACCATCTTATTATGTATCAGAACCTCGGATGGAGTCCAGTTCCTAATGCTTATACAGCAGTGATGGCGAACCTATGGCACGGGTGCCAAAGGTGGCACTCGGAGCCCTTTCTGTGGGCACCCGACATCACCCCTTCATAGCCACCTATATACAGGTTAAATTGCTGTATTGGCACTTTGCAAAAATATGAGTGGATTTTGAATTGAAATTTGGGTATTCGGTCTCTAAAAGCTTTGCCATCACTGCCCTAGTCTCTGAAGCCATGGAAAACAAACCAGTCCCCTCCTCAGTGTGACATCCTTTCAAATATCTAAACATAGCTATCATATCCCCTCTCTGCCGTTTTTTGGTAAGGCTAAATATTCCCAGCTCCTTAAGCCGCTCCTTGTAAGACATTTCTTCCAGAGCCTCAATCGTCTTGGTCGCCCTCCTCTGGACCCGTTCAAGATTGTCAACATCCTTTTTAAACTGAGGTGCACAGAAGTGGTCACAGTACTCCAGGTGGGGTCTGATCAGAGCAGAATAGAGTGGTACGATCACTTCCCTTGATAGAGCAAACAGAGGCTCCCCTACTGAGCCTGTAATAACTGAAAAGTGGTCAATTGCCGCATCAGTGCAGTTGTCCATCCAGATAACATCCGCCCACCTCTGCTTGAAAAGGGCAGAATGCAGCCTCTTTTAATAAACAATTAAGCCTCTGTGAATAACAGTTGGCTCAAACTGGATGGGAAAACCCCTAAAACAGACCCCCCCCCCCGGACGGGGAGATTTCTCACCGATGACAAAAGCCTCTTTGGACTGGGTGCCGTGCTCATTGTACCAGGGCGGGCGTCCAGCTGTGTAGATGGTCCTTTTGCTGGTGCGCAGCAAGGGCGGCTCCGATTTGCACTGGCTGGTGGTCCGTTTCCGTGGCGATCGTGTGGTGCCCACGGCAGGCAGCAGCCTGTCTAAGGATTCCGTGCCGCTGTTGCTAAGGGGGGGGGAATGAGGAGAGGTTCTTGGTTAAGGCAGAGAACCTGAACAAGACAAGGCTGAGGGCAGTCCTACAAGATTTGAAATGAAAAGACCCGAGTTCAAATCTCGGCTCAGCCACAAAACTCTGGGGGGGGGGCCTCTGGGACCAATCAAAGGTGCCCAAACTAAAATGCTGTCCAAATAGAGGAGGATGAGCTGGGAAATGTGAATTCTCTAGTGACCATGCTAGTTAGAGGATTCTGGAAATCACACTCCAAAAAAAAAAGGAACGTCTCCAAGTTCTCCCTACCCACCAACCCCCACAAAAATATCAGACCCTGAAACTTTCCCCAAGCATCAGTGCAGTTCTCCATCCAGAAAACATCCACCCAGGTCTACTTTAAAAGGGCAAAATGGAGCCTCTTTTAATAAACAATTAAGCCTCTGTGAATAACAATTTGAGAGCCGATCTACAGTAGCAAAGAGACTGTTGGTCTGAAAGTTTGGAGATCAGAGTTCAAATCCCTCCTCAGCCACAGAACTGTACACAGGGAGATGGTAACGGCAAGCTATTTCTTGAACATCTCACATACCTCCAAAACCCTAATGGGCCTGCCCTAATTTGGATGCAACTTGACAACACATACCAACAACAAAAATAACAATTAAGCCTCTGAAACAACAGCTTAATCACCTTGAAATAAACAATGGGAAGAGACATGCTGGGTAGAAAATGGTGGCAATTCAAGGTCTGCTACTTAAGTCTGTGAAGATTCTCAGTCATCCAGGTGAGTTTATCTGGAAGTTGAGTCATGGCAACTGGACTTCTTTTTCTTGAGAGATAGAAATGTTTCGCTGCTCATCCAAACAGCTTCATCAGTCTGAACACAGCTATTGCGAGTCCTCGCACTAGCTGTAGTCAGTAGTAGACTTGCAGTAGCTGTATTCAGACTGATGAAGCTGTTTGGATGAGCAGTGAAACGTTTCTCTCTCTCTCAAGAAAAAGAAGTCCAGTTGCCATGATTCAACTTCCAGAGGTCTGCTACTTAAATAAATGTTTCTAAAAAGAAAGAAAACTCAGAAAACAATTTTATTCCAAGCCTTACTGAAGCAAACTGAAGCAAAAGTTCCTTTAAAAACTCTGCTCACAACCAGGGTTCAATCCCAGATAAACCGGCTTGAGGTTCACTCAGCCTTCCGAGGTTGGTAAACTGTTTACCCGGTTTGCTGGTGGAGGGGGGAGGGGGCTGCGGAATGTGTAGCCTGCAGAGTTAAATGGTAGCCTCCCTCACCCCCAGAGTGCTTTAAGAACTATGGGGCAGTATATAAGCAGCATATTTAAAGAAACAGCAGTGCCAACTCTTAAGTAAATATTTTTCTGGTCAATTTGCATCACAACGGGGACAACTCGACTCTCTGCATTCCTCTGCTGGCATCTGTAGTCCAAAACACCACTGGGAGGGGCACACTTCATCAACTTCTGGCTTACATTCAGCAATAGGCCTACCCCACTGAGTCCCACACACCTTCCTCACTTCTCCCCCTTTCTTTCTTGTTCAGTGCACATAGAATTGATGCTGCTGCAATGAAACAAACAACAACGTCTATCTTGAATCCAACTGGGCCACCTGCTCTCCTTGATATTTATCCACCTCTAGTGCTCCAGGAAGGTCACACGAGGGAGCCTCTCTTATCACCCTGAGTGCTGTTCAAGCAAAAGAGGAGATAAACCTCCCCAGCGAGCCTTCCCCCCCCCCCCATATCTGGCAGCCCTTATGGTAAAAACTCAGCCCAGCGGGCTAAGCTGCTCGGAGCTGCACCAGCTCAGCGAAAGCCAGGGACAAAAACGGAAGGGATTATTTATAGCTGAACTTTCAGAGGCTGGGCAGCTTTCCCGTAACCTCCTTGCGTCCCCTTTCGCTGATGCTTTTTACAGCTATAGCTGCTGTGCAAAACAGGGCCGGGAGCAGGATTAAACATCCCCTATGACTGAAGCAGGACACACACAGAGAGAGAAGGAGTGAGAGAGAAGGAGTGAGAGAGAGAGAGAGAGAGAGAGAGAGAGAGAGAGAGAGAGAGAGAGAGAGAGAGAGAGAGCAGAGACAGACAGAGAGAAGGGTAGCGATAGAGAGAAGGGGAGAGAGAGAGAGAAGGGGAGAGAGAAAATGGGAGAGGGAGAGAGAAGGGGAGAGAGAGAAGGGGAGAGAGAGAAGGGGGAGAGAGAAGGAGAGAGAGAAAAAAGAGTAGAGAAGAGAGAGAGAAGGGAGAGAGGGAGAGAGAGAGAAAAGGAGAGAGAGAAAAGGGGAGAGAGTGAGAGAAGGGAGAGGGAGAGAGAGAAGGAGAGAGAGAAAAGGGGGAGAGAAAAGGGGGAGAGAAAGAAGGGGAGAGAAAAGGAGAGAGAGAAAAGGGGAGAGAGCGAGAGAAGGGAGAGAAGGGGAGTGATAGAGAGAAGGAGAGAGAAAAGGGGAGAGAGCGAGAGAAGGGAGAGAGGGAGAGAGAGAAAAGGAGAGAGAGAGAGAGAAGGGAAAAAGGGAGAGAGAGAAGGAGAGAGAGAAAAGGGGAGAGAGCAAGAGAGAAGGGAGAGAGGGAGAGGGAGAGAGAAAGAGAGAGAGAAGGAGAGAGAGAGAGAGAGAGAGAGAGAGAGAGAGAGAGAGAGACTGTCTCTCTGTTCTCAGGTAAGGAAATCAACTCCTCCGTTCAAATCTGTACCCTTTTCAGAAACTGTTGACCCTTCCAAAGTTGGTCCGGAATTAGTAACAGGGTTGTGATGGCCTAGTCAGGTGACCTTCATGGAGATGAGGTTACCTTCTTAGAGCCATCACTTTGGTTCTGCCGTTAACAGCTGCCCAACCCACACAGAGTGGCGGCTTAATCCCTCTACCTGTCAGGCTCGAGAGGCACAGAGCTGGTCCCTGGGTTGGTGCGGGGAGGGAGCTCACTCTGAGCACGGCTTCAGCCCAGCCGATACCTGTCTGCAGAGTCAAAAAAACTACAAGACAGACAGAAAAGAGGACGCATCGGGTTTAGGGCGGGCCATGCATTTGGGTTCCAAGCTCCTCCAAGCACAGCAGGGGGGGGGGGGGACAGAAGTTAAACATGAGCTGCTGAGGTTTTGCGAATCTGGCGGACCAAGTTGTAGAAAGTGCTTTTCTTTTCAGCAGGGACAAGAAGCAATCAAAGACATTGCCGGTTCCTAGCCAACGATCTCTCCTGGTCCTGAATCCCATATCCTTAAAAGAGTTGCATAGAAAATGATCTTTCAGGAGCAGCAGCTTTTAATGCAACTTACACCGGCGGATACGTCCTCCTCCACATGACTATTCGACTCCTTTGCTGAGTTGTTTTATATCATATACCATATTTGACTCCTTTATTTTTCATTTTTTAATTTTCATTTCAATTGATGTATTGTTCTTTTGGGGTTTGTCTTGCCCTTTTTGTTCACTGCCCAGAGTTCCTTCGGGAAGAAGGCCAGTATAAAAATAGATAGATAGATAGATAGATAGATAGATAGATAGATAGATAGATAGATAGATAGATAGATAGATAGATAGATAGATAGAGAATCGCTGCCCTCCTGTTCACAGCTGGCTACCTTGGGCACAACTACAACATTTCCGTTAATAATAATCCTGCACCGTCAAGTCAGCTCTGACTTATGGCAACCTTTTCCAAGGTGTTTCAGGCAGGGGATACTCAGACATGGTTTCCTCCTCTTCTCTTCTTTTTCAGGGCACCCTGGGACTCTGCAGCCTGCCCAAAGCCACCCAGGTTGGCCCTTCTTCCAGGAGCCACAGTGGGGCATCAAACCCCCCAACCTCTGGCTCCCCCCTACCTAAACCACTGAACCATCCAGCCAGGTAGCGCGTACTCAGAACTGACTTCATGCCACATGTAATATTCATATAGGCTCAAATCGGTTCTGACTTATGGCCACCCTTTTCAGAGTTTTCTAGGTTTTCTAAGGAATGCAACAGCCTAGCCATAATAAGCCAAGTTAGAGAAAATTGGGCAGCTACCATTGGACAATTGTTTCACATGACATCTTGACGATTCTCAGAGCTTGGAAAAAGACAAGTTTATACTTAAGGTTAGGAGAGAGAGATTGGCTAAGAATCTGGCTTCAAGATGTAGTCAGATAGAGTTAGTCCTAGCCAGCCTAGGAATTGTAATTTCCATAGTATCTAAGCTATTGAGAATATCATAGACTTTATTATTTTCAGGCAATATTATATGATTGTATCTGATAAGCATTTTTATATTTTCCATTTATTTTCATTGATTTTTATGAGTTGTTTTTCATTTTTGTAACTTAGAATAGTGAATACATGGATTTCATTACTTTGATGCTCTCAAGCCATTTGTTTTCTTTAAAAGAACTCACAGGAACTCAGGTGATTCTTGGCCAGAGACACTCCTACCCCTGAGTTTCGTTACAAATGCCATGGGTTTTATTCCAGACTTTCAACTTTTTTTATAATCCACTCGGAAAACTTTTATTATTGAAGAGACTGAAAATGTAAACAAACAAGGATCCCCCAGACAATAAAAGAAGAACAATCTTCCCCAAACGCTCTTGCATCGATCGGAAGGAACCCCACTGACCCTCTCCAAGCACATTATAGGCTGACCATAATATGTTTTCTAAACCTTGCAAACATATTAGCCCAGTGGGAAATTTTATTTATTTATTTATTTATGAGCATTTTCACCCCGCCTTTCTCCTTGGAAAAGAACCCAAGGCGGCTTACATTAATGAGGGACAATATGCAGTCCATTGCAATTAAGACACATTCAGTTTGAGAAACTGGAAATTGAAGGGTATCTTACAGCATTAGAAGGCAACATAAAATGTAACAATTGATAACATAGTGTCAATGCAATCACACAAGAAGGGATATAAACACAAAGTCAGGGGTCCTCAAAGTTTTCGAACAGTGGGCCGGTCCACCACGCCCCAGACACCACTGGGGGCCAGACCACAAGCAGGTGGGCAGGATGGAGGAGGAGCAGTGGCGGGGCCTCAGGGCCATGGAGGGAGTAGGAGACCTTGCCACAGCCTTCCTATTTTAAATTGCCCCACTCGGCTGCACCCGGCGCCCCGACCATCTGGGCGGTGGGTGGGAGGTGTGGGGGGAACCTTGCCGTAGGCCTCCCACTCTGAATGCCCCACTAGCCAGCATGCTGATCATCTGGGCGGTAGTTAGGGGGAGTGGGAGGAGCGACATAGCCCACTGCTCTGAACTGCCTCAGCAATAGAAGCAGCTGTGGAGGCTGGCTTGCTTACAAAGCAGGGGGTTGGTTGGGGGGTTGCAATTGGTCTGGGGGTCAGATTCAGGACCTTGAGGGGCCGCATCCAGCCCCGGGGCCTTAGGTTGAGGACCCCTGCACAAAGTTATAACGTGGTTATAAACACAAAGTCAGTGTAGCCATGTATGGTAGATTCATATAAAAGACACACAATGGTAGTCCATCATTCAGGGAAAGCTTGCCTGAGGGAAAAGGTCTTTGCCTGTTTCCGGAAGGACATTAGAGATGAGGCAGTCCTGGCCTCTAGTGGGAGGGAGTTCCAGAGTCTGGGCGCAGCAGCCGAGAAGGTCCTTTTGTGAGTTCCCACGAGACGTACCTGTGACGGTGGCGGGATGGAGAGAAAAGCCTCTCCTGATGACCTCAACACCCACGCCGTGGTGATCAGGAAAGAGAGACTGTGACTGTTTTTACAAATGGAAGAAAATCCCCGATGTTCCAATGGGACGTGAAATACTATTCATATATCAGAAGGTGCTGCACTGACTACAGTAGAAAAGCAAGACACATCCAAGGAACCAGGAAAACAGAGAGAAACAGATATCCTACTTGTGGCTTATTACCCATTGCCTCCACTGTTCTTCGCCCCATGTTGGATTTGCTGAGGAGGATGGGAGTTGTATTCCAACACTTTAGGCAGTCAACAAGGCTGGATCCAAGCCCACCCACCCCCCACAAAAAAACCCCTGCAGTTTCCAGAGAACCTCTGTGGGTAGCAGGTGGCTATTAAATGAGTTAGGTCTGTGATAAGAATACCAGTAATGACAGAGATGTTGGGGAAATTCCTTTTGGGGGGGGGGACCACAAGTCCCAGAATCCCCCATACAGCACAACCAGCAGCCACGGTGGTTTCAGGATCCTGAGAGCTACAATGCAATTTCTCCCTCTTCTAAGTATCATTCTTCTCAGATTCCCAGGGCATTTCTCCCCTATCACAAGGTGGCCACATGAAACGGAGAAGAGGGCTCCATTACTGTAAGTGGTTATGTGTTTCAACAGCTGGATCCTCCCTACAATGCTAAACCCTTTGAAACGTCTGCTTCTGATGCTTTTATGTTTCATGAAGCCACTTATGGCACCCCTCAAAATTAGGCAGCTGGCTCAAGGAGTTAAGCATGGGAGCCACAGAGCCAGAGGTGGGGAGTTTGATCGCCCCCTTGTGCCTCCCAGGAAAATAGCCAGCCTGCATTGCTTCAGGCAAGCTAGAGCTCCAGTGCCTCCCTAGAAGAAGGGGGAAAGTAAATGATGTCTAGAACACCCTGAAAAGAGGTCATCATTTGGGACCTTTGCTGGACAAGGGGCAGGTCTTTTGTAAAGCCAACAACTCTTCATGGCTCCTTCCAAGCCACTCTCAGATACCTTGCCTCACAGCAAAGAAAACCTGCAAAACACTCCAGCCCTTGGAAAATGCATTCCACACCATGCTGCTGTGAGTGCTCCAGCTAAGCACAAAGGGAACGGCGGAGACAGGGTAGGATGAATGGCATCGTAGTCCCTGCTACTCAGAAACCCCTGGGCCATTGACTCTACTACCCCTGGCTCTACCACACACACATTAGTTTGCTAGAACATCCCTCTCGAATATTTTACATGTGCCATCAGTTCTGTGGCACACAGCGCCCAGCTGTTCTACAAAACGATCACAGCTGCTCCCCTCTTGCTTGAAGGGATGGAGACAAAGAGGCAGGTTTGGAAGGAAAGACACAACAAACCCCATGAGGCTGAGATGTTTTGCAAGGATCACTCGTGGGAGATGCTGCCGCAGCAACGGGCAGGGACACAATATTTTCAGAGCTATGCGGGCATGCGCAAGGGATGCCGCTAATCTGTGTTTGTGTGTGGCACAGGTATTCCCACACAAGGAGTTTGCAGCTTCTGCGGCACTCAGAACTCTGATCTCGTGTGAGTTGCAAAAAGGGGCTTGGCGCTTCTATTTTCCCTAGCCTTTGCCCACCAGTGCAACATACGCTCTTCACATCCTAAAATGCCGTTTGGCCCAAACGTCCATAACCTCAGGGTGCCGCCCGACAATTTGTATGCCCTTCTTAACAGTGTCCTGCCCTCTCTGTTTTGGTTGCCCATGTAGCAACCAAAACAAAAGAGAGCAACTAAAATGATTACTGGGCTGGGGGAATTCCCTTATGAGGAAAGGCTAAAACATTTGGGGCTCTTTGGTCTGGAAAAAAGGCGCCTGAGGGGGGATATGATTGAGACGTACAAAATTATGCAGGGCATGAGCAAAGTGGATAGAGGGATGCTCTTCTCCCTCTCACAAAATACCAAAACTAGTGGACATACACTCAAATTGAGGGTTGGGAGAGTAAGAACAGACCAAAGAGAATATTACTTGGGGATGCGTGTTGTTAGTCTGTGGAACCCCTTGCCACAGGATGTGGTGATGGCATCTGGGCTGAATACCTTCAAAGGGGGATTGGACAGATTCCTTGAGGAAAAGTCCATCGCAGGTGACAAACCATGATGGAGATGTGTCATCTCCAGTCTTAAAACCAGGGTACTTCAAGGGCCAGATGTAGGGGAGTGGTATCAGGAGACAGAGATCTAGTCTCATGCGCTCCCAAACGCATCTGGTGGGGCCGCTGTAAGATACAGGAAGCTAGATTAGATGGGCCTTTGGCTTGATCCAGCAGGGCTCTTCTTTATGTTCTTATGTTCTTATGGCCACCAGCCATCAATTTTCAGGTAGTAAGCCATTCTGGCAACGGTGGGAGGTGTCCCTCTGATGACACATCCATACATGTGAAGCCGGCTTTCTCTTGACTTCTCACTAACTGATATATTGCTGTCAGGTAGTCATTTGTGACATGGTCAAGTAGGGAGATACCCGATATCCAATGGAGCACACACATTTCCATGGCACATGGATGGCTTTCTACACCCACTGCTGCTGCCCAGCACTCTGTGCCACGCAGGGCAACAGGGCAGATGATCGCCTTGTAAATCTCAGATTTGAGACAGATGGGCCTTTGCCTTTCTCAAAGTACACCAGTGAGTTGCCAACGCCACCAGGCCACGTTCACCCTTGCTCGCATGTTGCTACTTATGCCACCATTGCCTGGGAGATGGGAGCCCAGATACCGGAAGACTTCCATTTTCTTTACGTTCTGTCCATTTATCTTGGTGCATCCCATAGGTGGCAACAGTCATAGAATTGTAGAATCATAGAGCTGAAAGAGACCTCAAGGACCATCCAGTCCAATTCCCTGCCATGCAGGAATTCCCATCACAGGACTCCTGACAGATGGCCATCCAGCCTCTGCTTAAAAACCTCCAAAGAAGGAGACTCCATCACCCTCCGTGGCAGCATATTCCACTGCCAAACAGCTCTAACCATCATGAAGTTCTTCCGAATGTTCACATGGAATCTGAGGCCTCCGGTTTCTTGATGTTTAGGAGAAGTAAGATCTTCTCGACCCACCAAAATGTACCAGTCGTGACACAGCACTGCAGCTCCTTTCCACATAACAGGGTCATTATCTTGCACAGAAGACCTTAACCACCTACCCATACATTTTCCTGCACAGGCTTCTGAGGTGTGCAATTACAGAATCCCCAAATGATGCACCCACGGAAGTACTGCAGCTGGGCTCAAGCCTGAATATTCAAGAGCTTTTGGTTTACTCTTCCTGAGTTTCTTGTCCTCAAGGATGCTGTGACAAGTTTGAAAGGCTGGGGGCAATCTTTCTTAGGCCGTTACTTCACGTCCCGTTCGTCCCTCCTTGCTGTCCCGCTTGGGACCGGTACAAAAAAAACCCTTACCTCACGTCCATAGCATGAGAGCAAAACCTTGTCTCAACCAAGCCCCCTGAACCGGGAACAGAGCGTGACAAGCCATACCTGCCCCTGGGCTGGGGAATTGGCTTGTCATGGTTAGTTCTTGGTTCCTGTTCTGAGACAAGGTACGTGATGTAACAGCCTGTCACACAACAAGCAGTGTCCACCTAGCGCTCAGCGGTTGAAGTGGCATTCAACATTAGTTTCCCTGTGGGAAACACCATGCAGTACAAATGTTTATTAAAGAAAGTACTGAAAATTCTGTAGCATTGATGTGTAAATCCCGGAAGACCAGTAAATCGTAATATCGAAAAAGTTTTATTTACGATACTTTAAAAAAGGGTTAAGAAAGCAAGACAAATTCAGAATGTGTCACGAACAAAGGTGTGAGGTAACAGTTGTCACGAGACAAGTAATCACGCCCGTGGGTAAATTAGAACTGGGACAAAACCACGTGACTGCGAACAACACAGTCACGGAACAAACATAACCGCGGAACGAGGAAGGACATGAAGTAACTGCCTTAGAAGCCCGAGGTGCATGGAGTTGTCTGTCATCTGCCATGCATCTGAAGACCTGGACCCGTGTCTGAACCCATGCGTAGGCAAGCCGCTTAAATACAGTCTCTCCTTGTGTGTTTTGCATCTGAAGAATTTTGATCTCGTGGTTCTCCCTGCTCTTAACCATTGTTTCGTGAATGGCGCATTGTGCCTGTGGTATTATAACTTTTGTCTTAATTCAAAACTCTGGCAAGCCACCGGGTTCCTCGGGCATTGAGTAGCATAACAAAAACCTGACCAGGCAATCCAGAAATGGGATCAAGAAGGTTTGAAGGGACTCTGAGCCAAGGGAAAAGGTTTGAGGCTTAGTCCGTCTGCCCCAGAGTGGAAGCTGGAGGCAAGTTCCTCTGAACAATTACAGGACTTAAGGGTACTGAACAGGAAACGCAAATTAACACAGGCATGTGAGGTTCTTTATTTGGAAATGCAAAATAAACATATAGTTAGAAACATTCATGGAAGGCAGTGTTTTATGCCTGTGTATCAAAATAAAGTCACGCCAACTTTAGTGGGATTTAACGCCAGGTATAGGGCCATGTACACAGATGCATCTTTATCCCAAGGATAGATACCCCCCCACACACAGAGAGAGACTCTACGACTTTCCTTGCAATCTGGGGCTAAGAACAACCATCTGCCTTCCAGGAATCCTTATGAGATATCCTACGCAAGATGCTTTCAACATTTTCCACATGCCACGTAAAAATCATGCTATGTTGTTGGCAAACCACCACGGAACACTCTTAGGGGTTCATCGGCAAAGCCCTAGTGGATACGGCCAAAGATATATAGTGGCCAGCCTCAAGAGTGGCCCAAGACATCTGTCCACCTTGGGAGTGGAGGAGCAAGTAGCCACCACCTGCTATCAAGGTGTTTAATGCATTTATTTTGACAGCAGGGAAGAGAATTTATTTATTTATTTATTTATTTATTTATTTATTTATTTATTTATTTATTTATTATATTTGTATCCCGCTTATCTTCTAAAATAGAGCTCTAAGCGGCGAACAAGGGCGAAGCAAGCGCCTACAAACAAACAATAAAGTACAACAAATCTAATAAAACAACATCAATATGAGACAATATAAAAACGAATATAGGATATAAAATCCTAGTGCATCCCAGCGCGCCAGAAAGGCGTAAGTCCTAACAATTAAGATCGGAGACACAATAGTCAGCAATCCAAAGGTCAGTAAAATCAGTGAAATCAGTGACAACGGCAGGATAAAAAAAATTAGAAATTAAGACTCGCCAAAGGCCTCTCGTAATAAAAAGGTTTTTAAGGCTTTCCGAAAGGCCTGCAGGGACTCTGCAGAGCGCACTTCGCTGGGGATGGAGTTCCATAGGGAAGGGGCTGCCACAGAGAAGACCCGGTTCCGGGTGACCGTCTTCCGGGCCTCTCGTGGAGTGGCAACCCGCAGCGAGTGCGCTCACACCTGCCGGACGGGGCGGGCCGAGGTGGATCGCTGGACGATACGCTCTGTCAGGTAATCCGGTCCCAAGCCATGGAGGATTTTATAAACTAAAACCAAGACCTCGAATCTAATCTGGGCTGCAACGGGCAACCAGTGCAGGCGGACCAGGAATGGGGTGATGTGGTCATAACGACGCACACCAGCCACCAGCCTGGCCGCCGCATTCTGTACCTGCTGCAGACGCCGGAGAAGAGTCAAGGGCAACCCCATGTAGAGGGCATTACAGTAGTCCAGCCTCGAGATCACCAGTGCTTGGACCACTGTTCTCAGAGAGTCAACATCCAGGTACGGGCGGATCTGGGCAATCCGGCGGAGATGGTAATAGGCGGCCCTGGTCACCGATGCCACCTGAGCCTCCATGGTCCAGGACCACGCCCAGATTCCGCACCCTCTCCACCGGCTGGAGGGAACCCCCCCCAGACAGGGAAGGGGGCCACCGTACCCAGATAGAACATAACCTCCGTCTTCCCGGGGTTGAGCTTAAGCCTGTTCGCCCCGGTCCAGGTCAGCACGGCCTCCAGGCACTCATCAAGGATCCTCACAGCTTCCACTGCAGAGGTGGAAAAGGACAGATAGAGCTGCGTGTCATCAGCGTACTGGTGACAGCAGACTCCAAATCTCCTAATGACCCCTGCCAGCGGCCTTACGTAGATGTTAAACAGCATAGGGGACAGCGACGACCCCTGTGGAACCCCACAAGGGAGAATCCAAGGAGCCGACAACTCCCCCCCATGCTGAATGTACTGGGGACGGCCCTCCAGGAAGGATCGGAGCCAACTGCGAGCAGTGCCTCCGATTCCAACCTCAGAGAGCCGATCCAACAGGATACCGTGGTCGACGGTATCAAAGGCCGCTGACAAATCCAGGAGAACCAACAGGGTAGAGCAACCCCTGTCGGCCGCCCGGAGAAGGTCATCTTGCAGGGCGACCAAAGCTGTTTCGGTACCCCGACGGGGCCTGAACCCGGACTGGCAAGGATCGAGGCACTGCCGATCCTCCAGGTATGACTGCAACCGAACCGCCGCCACCCTCTCGATCACCTTGCCCATAAACGGGACGTTAGCAATTGGACGATAGTTGATTAAATCGTCTTGAGAAAGGCCTGGTTTTTTAAGAATGGGCTTTACCACCGTCTCCTTCAGACGGGAGGGAAAAAACCCCTCGCTAAAGGAGGCAGTGGCGATGACCGAAGCCCATTCGGCCATAGTCCCGCTGGCAGCTTTAATTAGCCAGGAAGGGCAGGGATCGAAAGGGGTGGACGCCGGTCTGCAGTGAGCCATAGCCTTAGAGGCCTTGACAGCAGAAACAGGCCCAAGCGCATCCAACCGAGGCGACGAAGGCGGACCAGCAACTGGGGATGCCGGGACAGTACTACTGCAACCGGAGTCGAAGCCGGCCCGGATGGCCTCAAGTTTAGAACGAAAAAAGGCTGCGAAATTCTCACTACTGAAATCAATGGGAGGAGGCCTGGCCAGACTAGGATTGGTGAGGTCCCGAACCACCCGGAAGAGCTCCGCCTGGCGGTTAGAGGCCCCACCAATTCTCAGGGAGAAAAAAGATCTTTGAGCCTCCCTGATCGCGTTGGAATAGCGCCTAGTCTGGGAAACAACAGCAGCCTTATTAGTAACCGTCCGGGTTCTTCTCCAGCTGCGCTCTAGTCTTCTCCTGACCTGCTTCATTGCTCGGAGCTCAGTCGTGAACCATGGTGAGGACCGAGCTCGGCACCGGAGAAGACGCTTAGGGGCGATCCGGTCGATGGCATGGGCAGCTGTATCAAACCAATGGTTGGCCACAACCTCGGCCGGCGCGCCAGTCAGTTCTCCAGGAAATGCCCCGAAGACCTCCTGGAACCGAGAAGGGTCCATGAGTCTACGGGGACGGGCCAAAACAGGAGGCCGATGGTCCCCGCGAGGGGGAGCCGGAATCGCCAGGGGGAAAGAAAGCAGGTGGTGGTCTGACCATGACATAGGCAAGGAGACAATGCCCCCTACCTCCAGACTCGAGGTCCCCAACATGGAGGAAAATACCAGATCCAGGGTATGGCCAGACCTGTGAGTGGGGCATACAACATGCTGGGACAGACCCATGGAAGCCATGGATTCCATGAACTCCAGAGCTGCACCGAAGAGTTCACTGCCAGCGTGCACATTAAAGTCACCCGCAACCAAAAGGCGCGGGGACTTCAACAGAGCAGCCGCGATGAACTCGGAGAGCTCCGGAAGGGATTGTGCTGGGTTGCGGGGAGCACGGTAACCCAGCACAATGCCAAATCTGTCCCGCTGTCCCACTAACAGGTGAAGGCACTCTAACCCCTGACTAACCAATGTCGAGGCCCTGCAGACATAAAGAGAATCCCGATGGACGATTGCGACCCCTCCTCCCTTCTGACCCTCCAACCTTCCCACAGCCTGAACCAGATACCCGGGCGGGCACAGCAGAAACCTTGCCACCCTCCCCAGACGGCCTATTCTGGTAGATGACAGCAAAAACATAAGAGGATCAATACGCCAACCTTTCGTGACAGGCAAAAGATGCAGCTTGACACCTCACCCTGCCTAATGGTTGGGCTCGGCCCCCACCAACCATTCCGTGGCTGACAGCCCCTTCTTGTTTGCTTTGCCTGGTTATTTATGGGTACAATGCTTCTGAACGTGGAGGTTCCATTAACTGGGGTGAGGAATTGCAGTTGGCAGAGCTCTCTGACCATTAGAAGTGTGTATAGTTCACAGCAGAACATTCCAGAAGACACTCAGGACAAGGTGTGCACGGGACAAATTTGTTTTGTAAGCTTACTGCAAGCCACCGAGCAACATCGAGACATATTATTCTAAGAAGGAGAGAAAAGAAAGACCACCTGGTTCCTCCACATCATTTGGCTAATCTGCAAATTTTCCACATTTGCTTATTGCAAAAATTGAAGCAACCCTGAACGATTTGCTTCCAGAATTCTGCAATGCAGCCTTCCATAGCCTGGCGCTCTCCAGATACCCTGGGCGGCAAGTTCCATGATCGACAGCCTAACTAGACATGCTGGCTGGCAGGGGCTGATGGGAGTTGTAGTCTACCATACCCAGGGCCCTTCAGGTTGGGGAATTCTCATGTCCCGGGAATGGCCGAAATGTAAACTGTTCAGGAGCAGCAAGACGGAGAGACGCTCTTGCAAACGCTACAAAATGACACAGTGAGAAGCTTGAACCCAATTATTACAGAGAAACGCCACGTGCACCTGTCACGCACGCACACACGCGGTGACAAACACAAGTTTGGGCCAATTGGAATGGATGCTCACAGAGCAATCAGACAGAGAATGTCAACATCCCTAGATACCTGAGGGACCATCTCCTTCCATATGAACCTACCCAGCAATTAAGATCTAGCCAGGGGGCCCTCCTGAGAGAGCCATCCCTCAAGGAGGTGAAAGGGATGGCTTGTAGGAACAGGGCCTTTTCGGCCGCTGCCCCCAGATTATGGAATGCCCTCCCAAGTGAGACCCGCCTGGCACCAACGTTGATGACATTCCAGCGCCAGGTAAAAACCTTCCTGTTTCTGAAGTTTTTTTAAAACTGATTATTATGGGTCCTGATGGCGATTTTAATGTAGTGTATTAATGTATTGTATTTATTGTATTTAAATGGTTTTATTGTTTTAATTTTATTGCAATTTTGATGTTTTAATGGTCTGAATTGTTTATTTGGATTGTGAGCCGCCCAGAGACCTTTGGGTAGTGGGTGGCATACAAGCTAAATAAATAAATAAATAAATAAATAAATAAATAAATAAATAAATAAATAAATAAATAAATAAACTTCACAGTATTTATTATTTGTCTGCCTGAAGAACAAGGATGGGCAAAGGGGAGGCTGAGAACCATTAACAAGATTATGATACATCTCTCTCCCCTTCCAGATTTAATTGAAACAAACAGCTGTGGTGCTCTATGTGTGAATGCAAACAATTCCAGATGCAGATTCGAGTAGGTTTTTAGCCAGGAAACAGTGATGTTGGTGGAGAGTCACCTCCTAGAAATACAGTTTTCACCCCTTCACTACTCCTAATGGATTAAAGGGTTGCTAAGGGGAAGCCTAGATGCCCTACGCACATCCGATCTCGCCTAATTTCAGAAGCTAAGCAGGGTTGACCCTGGCTAATACTTGGATGGGTGACCACCAAGGAATACCAGGTGCTGTAGGCATCTGGAGTAGGAACTGGCAAGCCACTCCAGTATTCCTGTCAAAAAAACTCCATGGACATGGAGTCACGAAGAGTCAGTCATGACTGTACGACACAAGAAGGGGGAAAGCAAATGATTCTTCTGATCACTTAAGACTATAGGACAGTGTTGGCGAACCTATGGCACAGGGGCCAAAGGTGGCACTCGGAGCCCTTTCTGTGGGCACCCAACATCACCCCTTCACAGCCACCTGTATTCAGGTTAAATTGCTGTATTGGGACTTTGCAAAGAATTAGTGGGTTTTGATTCACAGTTTGAACACTCGGTCTCTAAAAGGTTCGCCATCACTGCTATAGGAAGAATCCAGCCTCTATTTATTTATTTATTTATTTATTTATTTATTTATTTATTTATTTATTTATTTATTTGGAATATTTTTACCCCAGCCTTTCTCCTTGGAAAAGGACCCAAGTTGGCTTACAATAATGAGGGGCAAATATACAGCCCAGAACATTTAAGACATATTCAAGTTAAGAACAGGGAATTTGAAGAGGCATCTTAGAACATTAAAAAAGGGTAACATTAGAGCTACAAAGAGTATGCAAGAAGAAAAGAAAAATCCATCATGAGGGGTGAAAAACAACATGGAGAACACTAGCATTGTGAAATCAGTCAATGCAATCATGTATGGTAAGCCATATAAAGTGGTACCTTGTATAAAGGAATTAATTTGTTCCAAATGAAATTCTGTTAAGCAAATTTTCCTTTGTACACATTTACCATAGGAATGCATTGAAAACGGAGTAATCCCTCATCGTGACCATTTTTATGTTGTACGGATTCGCCCCATGGACGATTCTGTTAAGCAAATTTCCCCTATCTCCAGAATTGTTTTTATGTTGTACATATTTTATGTTGTACAAACCGTTTGTTATACGAGGGTCCACTGTAAACTCACATTTGTATGCCCCCTCCATCTAACTTCTTTTTGCTCCCGAGTTCCTGTGGGTGGAGCCTCAGAACAATTCACAAAAAGGCCAGAAACCCCACAGAACAGCATAGTGAGCAGGTGCCTGGCAGAAGAACTGGACTTATTGAGGCCCACCTCCCTATTCCCTCTCTGGGGGCCTTTTTACACGACCCCTAAGATCCGCTGGTCCCTTAAATTCGGACCAGAGATCTTGAGGGTTTGTCGCTCTCCCTGCGTTCCCACCCCCTCCGCACTTCCTTGTTCTGTCTGCGTGAGGGGAGGGAGAAAAAAAGGGAGAAAAGAATGCACTCTTACCTCCGGAGTGCCGGTGGAAGTTGCTCCGACCCCCCGTCATTCCTGGTTCCTTCTCTTAAAGGGGCGGGAGGCAAAACAACAACAACAACAAAAAGAAGCGAGGAGAGCCCGGCACTCTCCGCATCAAAATTTTTCACTCTCCCAGAGCAGGTACCTGAAAAGTGCGCTGGGTCGCGCTTAGGTGGGCGGGGTCGCACTTAATTTTCTGTATACTCCGGAGCTGGTGGGGAAACATTTTTAAGCTCCGGAGCTGGGAGCCATTTGCAGCGGAGCTTAGGGGTCGTGTATAAACGCCCGGGTCTCTGCAAAGCGGCCAATTCCCACATCCAAAACGGCTTGTTGTGTTGCTTCCCGATTTGCAGCCTCCCAGACAGGTCAATGATTGTTCTTTCCGCCTGCATGCAAAACATTTCCTTTTGCAACCCAAAAAGAAACCTATCCCCACCACCACCACACACACACACAGATTCCCCTGTCCCCAATTGTCCCTTAACGCTTTCCAAAAAAGCACATATCCTGCAATACCTCCTCCTGATTTCACTCTCAGAGCAAGGGGGGGGAGAGAGAGAAAGGAAATGACAGTACTCACCTGTCTTCTGCATCGAGGGCCCAACAGCCGGAAATCCTGACTCCCGAATATACAGGTGATCTGCTCATTTGTAAGAGACACTGCAGGGGCCACGAAAACCCCCCACGTGTTTGGACTCTAGAACTAGAGTTGGCTGGTTGTTTGTGTGCGCCGAATATCAACGCTAAACTTTGGTGTGCAGCCTCGACGCACACAAAACCAGACCACGTGAATACCGAAAAGCTTTTGCTTTTATATATTACAGGGATCAGATTTCAGGGGAGGATTAAACCGGGGTTCAGGGGAAGTAAATCGAGGATACCCCAAAAACTCCGGTGCACCAACCGCAAGAGGAATAGGAGGGGGGAAACAGAGAGAGCAGTGGTTGGAGCATGTAGAAGCACCCAGCGCGCATAAGAGGATAGCTTAACCTAGAGATTATGTTCATTACCTGATATTAATAGCACTGACTTTGTGAAGAGAAGAGCAGACTCTCTCTCTCACACACATAGAGAGAGACAACTCAGCTCCAGGGACAGCAAAACACCGGCTGACCCAAGGCCACCCACAGCTGCTTGTGACATTCAGACCCTGGGCCTGAAGGCAATGCTCAGCGAGCGAGTGAGCAAGGAGGGCACCAGGAAGTTCAGGGCAGGAAAAGACAAGAAGGGCAGCTTTGCAATTAGAAGCACCGTCAGCTTGAGAAGTAAAGGACATGGGATTATCCACCCAAGATGTTTGCTAGATCGGCTGGACGTCATCCGGCTTGGTTTTTTCTGAGGTCGGTGTTAGGAGGAAACAAGGAGCAGACGTTTGCTTGCCGATGGCGTACATGTGAAAGCTTGAAATGAGGAGGCTGTGGGAGGATAATGGTTTATTGCCTAGTTTGCAAGGACCCGTTTCACTTGTTCTGCCTTCATGCCCACCTGCTCTGACGCCACCAGTCCCATTGTAGGCCATGCCTGGAGAAGCTTTCCAAAGGAAACGAGAGCCAGGTCCTTCTGTGTGTCGACCGCATAGCCCACTGAGAAGCTGGGAAGCTCCCAAGGTAATCATGAGAACGACAGACAATAAGAAGCAAGTATTCCATCTGACTGGAAGTAATCTTTCCAGCCTATCAAGGAGGAACCACTGGAGATGCACCAGAATGAACCGGGAGCCTTTTCTCTTCACAAAGAATGTGTTGCACCACTAATCTGTGGATCCACCTTACTCATGTGGCACCATGCTGGAGGTTGGGAGGTACAGTACCACTGGCTGCAAGGGGAATTCTCATTTTTAAGAAGACAAAGAAGGGATGAGAGAGCAATGCCAGCTTCCTTAAGGGGTCTAGACCAGTGGTTCTCAACCGGTGGGTCCCCAGCGGGTTCCTGAACTGTAACTTCCAGAAATCCTGGCCAGCTCAGCGAGTGATGAAGGCTTCTGGGAGTTGCAGTCCAGGAACATCTGGGGACCCACAGGTTGAGAACCACTGGTCTAGAATATCATCAGAGAGTGAATACAGAGGACCCGTCACATCAATAGGACTTACAGTCCAGCAAATTGTCTGGAGCAAAGCAGCACAGGGGCTAAAAGAGGGACAGAATTTGATGCATCCATCAACAGACTTCTGAATAACTTAACTACAGTATACATTCCTACAGACTTGCACCCACAAATATGGGGCACATGGAGGGTGGTGAGTATCTAGGTGCAGAACTCAGAAAAGTTACTTTTTTGGACTACATCTCCCAAGCTACCCAAGCCATCCAGGCGGCTGTACTTCCTTCTCTACTTCAATAAAATTGTCTCTTCTCCAGAACTACAGGCAGGGTCCATGCTGGTTAAGGGATGGGGGTTAGGTAGTTCCCGCCCACATACAAACTAACTCCCCCTCCCAACACATACAGCATGTCTGTCTAGGACAGTGGTTCTCAACCTGTGGGTCCCCATCTAGTGGCAGGAGTGTTCCTGGACTGCAACTCCCAGAAATCCCTTCCAGCACTGCAAGTGGTGGAGGCTTCTGGGAGTTGCAGTTCAGGAACATCTGGGGACCCACAGGTTGAGAACCACTGGTCTAGGAGATGCAGATAAGAAATGAGTGAGAAAAGGGGTTCTGGTGTATTAAGGCATTCAGTCATTTTAAACAATTTATTTGAAGCGGCATGGGCTTCAGGAGACGTCAACGTCTATGTCCTTGGCCGAAACAGGAGCAACCCATGCCCACGGTGTTTGGTGACAAGTAAACAGATCAAATGCTCCCTTAGATCTCCGTAAGCAAAACAGGCTAGGAGAGGCACTTAAGGTTAGAATGTTCCAAAGGATAAGAAGACCCACATAGGCTTGCGGTGTTTAAGGCTGGGCTGGGGGAAAATATGTTGTTGGACTACAACTCCCACCAACCACAGCCAGCACGGTCAATAACGAGGTGTTATGGGAATTATAGCACAACGTCTGCAGGGTCACATGCTCCTCCAAAAACATGCAGCACTTCAAATGGGGATTCTCTTGCTGGTAACTACAGCAGGACTCTCGGTTACTTCACGTCCCTTCTCGTTCCGGGAGGAAGTTCATTGCGTGTTGAAGTTGGTCATGGTCACGTGGTCTTCTCCCGCTTCTGTCCCTGTTCCCGTGTACACACGGGAGTGATTGATGATACGGGGATGACTGTTACCGCACATCCTCGTTCCGTGATAAGATGTGAAATTCTATGCCTTTGTTCACTTTTTTTTTCGGTCCGACCTTCCGTTTATCGATGTTTCGATTCTCCGAAGCCTTGCCTTCAATGTGTTATGGAGAAAACTTCGAGGCACTTGTCTTTTAAAACCTCAGCACTGCATTGCTAACTCCATAAGGAATTTACTGGCGAATGTCACTTCGCACTTCTGCCACTAGATGGCAACGAGCTACAATTGGCACTCATTCCACGACGAGGCTTATTTCACGGACTCTCGTCTCAGAACGAGAAGCGAGACAAGCAGATTCCCGAGGCCAGGGAGGGGAATCGCTCATCACACTTAAATCTAAGTTCAGGGGGAGTGGTCAGGACGAACTCCCGTCGTCACGCAATGGACGTGCGGTAAGATTACTTCATACCGGTACCATATATTAATACTTGTTTCCAAGATGACCACTAGTAACTATGCTCTCTCTCTCTCTCTCTCTCTCTCTGGGGGCTATTATCCACAGAACTGATTCCCCCACGAATACCACAGCTGAACTGGAAAATTAAAAGAGAACACTGCTCAAGGGACCTGCATAAGTCAGGCAGTGTAGGTTAGTGGTTAGAGACTGGGATTTGAGTAAGTCCTCAGTGAGCCACACAACTGGCAGCTGATCCTAGGCTGGTGCCACCTTTTCAGCCAGACAACTTTGGGAATCTGTCCCAAGAAAAAGGATAATATAGAGATTACATAAGGATGGAGTGAGCCATCTATACCTCCTAAAGCTACCAAAAAGGAAAGTCAGCAAAGAAAATAAATACGTAAGCAAGCCAATTTGGAGAAGGCCAATATCACAGGGGTCCTGGCCATTGTGCCAGTTTAAAATAAACGTCCTCACTCCCTGTTGCACGCACACAAGGCATCCACACTTTGTGTGTTTGTCAAGGCAACCTCAGCCTTGCCTTCCCATACTAACGATGTCTTCAGATGACCCGGATAGGCCAGTGGGAGATGGATCCTGCCATTAACTTCATAGATCGGATCCTCAGATCCAAAGAAGAAACTAGGCGAAACGAGAGAGAGATAACAGCCGACAACTCTTCCCTAAGGTTTCTACACATGGAACCACGTACAAAGTGAACCCGATTACAAGGGAAAGATTTATTGGCAACTTTCCAAAGCAGGTCCGCATTGACTACTGCCTGAGGCAGGCATTTCTTTTTTTAAAAAATGTATGGATATTATTTTATTTTATTTTATTTTATTTTATTTTGAGTATTTTTACCCTGCATTTCTCCTTGGAAAAAGACCCAAGGCAGCTTACCAACAATAAATTCAATGAAAACAATATAAAAACATCAAAGATAATGCAGTATTTAAAAACAATAATAAATACACTATAAAAACAAAACTAAAAACAGCAGTAGCAACAGAATTTAAAAGGCCCCCAGCCGATAAAACTGAGTAATAAGATGTTAAAAATAAAGATGCTGGGAAGGATGAGTGGGAAATGCAATAGGACATGTGATTCAACTTTTTCAGAGAACTTGGATCATGTTAAATCAATGTGAAGGAAGGAAGGAAGGAAGGAAGGAAAGAAGGAAAGAAGGAAGGAAGGGTTTGCAGCTGGATGAACATTGGGGCTTCTGATAGTTTAGTTTCAATCCAATAATAAACTACAGTAATAATGAATGGGTTTGCTCTTTTTCATGACACAAAAATGTCTCCTGCTTCCGGCAGCCACCTCACTCCGCCCAATGTTAGAGCCGGTCCTGGTAGTCATACAGTACTTGGGGACCAAATCTGTCTGCCAAGCCAAGGCTCCACTCTCCTCTCTATCTGAGACAGAAAACACACAGACAAAAAAGGCATTTTTCTAGAAGATCTTGCTTTGACAATTCACCTCATCCTTCTCTCTTCCGGACTATCATTGGAGTCAGCTAATGCTGAAAATGTTTGATTATATGACAATAATTAACCCGTCGACTTCCAGCACTTCTCTGCTTACGCCAACCCCGTATGTCCACAAACCTATCAGCAGCAAAGCACATGGTTGTGCAACCGGCATGTTAGTGATAACGCAGGACAAGGCTGCATGACATTTCTTGTGCAAAAATGCTACCCTGGCAAGATTACATCCAGACATAACACCATCGTCGGATCAAAGTATTGCTCCTGGGAAAAGCAATGAATTGTATCCATAAAAAAAAACCCATTGCAACACTAAACATGTTTGCTCAGAAGGAACTCCCACTAAATCCAACAGAACATATTCCTGGAAAACCATGCGCGAGACTGTAGACGAATTATTTCATCCAATTAACTCTTTGTCTGATATGTCTGTGAAGATTCTCAGTCATCCAGGTGAGTTTATCTGGAAGTTGAGTCATAGCTACTGGACTTCTTTTTTTTTTTTTGAGAGATAGAAATGTTTCACTGTCTGATAACAATAGCAAAAGTAATTATACGTCATAGAACAGAGAATCATCAATATACAGTACAGTGGACCCTCGTATAACAAACGGTTTGTATAACATAAAATCTGTACAACATAAAAAATTCCAGAGATAGGGGAAATTTGCTTAACAGAGTCGTCTATGGGGCAAATTCGTACAATAAATAAATAAATAAATAAATAAATAAATAAATAAATAAATAAATAAATAGACATAAAATGGTCACAATTAGGGATTACTCCGTTTTCAATGCATTCCTATGGGAAATTTGTATGAAGGAAAATTTGCTGAACATAATTTCATTTGGAGCGGATTAATTCCTTTATACAAGGCACCACTGTACTTGGTGCTTTGCAGAAGATTCTCAGGGAAGATTCTCAGGGAATCTTCAAAGGGAAGGTGAAAGCCCTGTGTTTTTAGGGCCTTACAACAGAGATGATAAGGACAAGGAAGTGTGTCTACTGCAACCTTCCCAGGGGCTCAGCATGCAAAAGATCAGGAATGGCATGACCACACCTTCAATCCTTGCAGTCATTTCTGCAAGGGTGACAGAACAATAGGAGTCACGCCTGGTTCAGTCATGGAATCTCTCTCCCCACCACCTCAAAATCAGTTGGTGCCAACTGTTCTAGCTGCTTTCTGTCCCAAGTAAGGCAATTTCATTCTACCATGCTTTTTCCAGGAGGGGTGCTTTTATTCCGGAATTTCCGAGTAATAATAACAAGGTGTACTAAAAGGAGGTTCTTATTATTTGAAGAACTGGATTTTTGTCCATGTGTCTCCCAATGTGTACATTAAGTATACTAAAAGAACATGTATTGGGGGGAACACAAAAGGTCTGAAACTTGGTATTGCCTTTTTTACTACAAGATATACATACTGGGCATGGTGGCTCAGTGGACTAAGACTGATACTTCACGTCCATCTCATCGCTGTTCGCGGTCCCGCTTGGGACCAGTACGAAGTAATCTAACCACACGTCCATTGCGAGACGAGGGGAGTTCGTCCCGACCACACCCCCTGAACTGCGATTTAAGCGGGATGAGAGATTCCCCTCCCTGGCCTCGGGAATCTGCTCGTCATGCTTCTCGTTCCGAGACAAGTGCCTGTGAGGTAAGGCTCGTCACGCAACGTGCCATTCTCCATCTAGTGGCAGGAGTGCAAAGTGCCATTTGCCAGCACATTCCCTATGGAGTCAGCAACGCAGTGCAGAGAGATTAAAAAACAAATGCCTCAAACTTAGCTCCATAACGCATTGAAGGCAAGGCTTCGGAGAATCGAAACATCGAAAAACGGAAGGTTGGGCCAGAAAAAAAAGGAGAACAAAGACATGGAATTTCACATCTCATCACGGAATGAGGACCTGCGGTAACAGTCATGCCGGTATTGTCCATCACGCCCATGCGTACACGGGAACAGGGACAGAACCGGAAGAAGACCATGTGACCGCGACCGACATCAACACGAAACACTCCTCCTGGGACGAGAATGGATGTGAAGTAACCGTCTAAGGATCAGAAAACTGTCAGCTGTAAAGTCGGCAGCTCAACGGTTCGAATCCCGGGTGCCACGCAATGGAGCAAGCTCCCACTAATAACCCCAGCTCTTGCCAACCTAGCAGTTCAAAAGCATGTAAAATGCAAGTAGATAAATAGGTACCGCCGTAAAAAGCGGGAAGGTAAAACAGTGTTTCCTTGCAGCCACGCCGGCCACGGACTTGTGCAACACTGGCTCTTTGGCTTGAATACAGAGATGAGCACCGCCCCTAGAGTCGGACACTACTAGCACGCATGTGCGGGGGGAACCTTTATCTTTACCTATGCAAACTGATGCAGGTATAGGATAGAAAAGCTTGTGTTTTTGCTAGCTTGCAAGTCGTAGAAAGCAGAACGGATAAAAATGGTCTATTTCTAGGTTTAGACAGAAAACTGTCAAGGTCCAGCAAAGCAGGGCAGAAAGGAACTGTGTCAATTCAGAGGATCATTAGAGGAAAAAACCAGTTCCGGACTGGCGCTGCGAAACAGCTCTGCATTTTCTCACTGGTGGCATTTTCCAGCTGAGAAGGAATAAGATGCCTTCTGGTCACTTGGTGAACGGGGTGGTTACATCGCCCCCTTGTGGTACAAGGGTGTCTACACTGGGGTGGCTGAATGACAGGGAAATCCCACCCCCACCCCCAACCCGCAACCCACTTTTTGCCTTTTCCGATCTATGTACAATGAAGAATCCCTTCGGATTCTCACTTGGTGTGCACGTGAAAGAATGCAAAGTCATCCCAGCTTGGCAAGAGACGAGCTCTAAACACACAAGAGAAGCCGAAGCTATTTATGTTGGCTGGTGGTTTAGACAGAAAACAGGCCCTCCAGATACAGCAAGAGCAACAGAAACTGGGCTGCTGTCAAAACACCAGCTGATTCCCTGAACCAACTCTGGCCCAGAGATGGGTGGACAACCTGTCCTGGGAATGTGCCTACTGTACAGTGTAGTTTAGGGTCTCATGGAGGGTGGATCTACTTCCAGTTGATCTACATCACAGTTCAAATCTTAAATATCAGGGGTTTTTTTGGGGGGGGGGCAATGAAAACCAAAAGAACTGATTTTTTAAAAAATTAAATTGTGATTTAAATCCATTTAGTTTTTGAAAAGTCATTTATTTTTACCCACACCGGTCTCAAGTGATGGATTGCTCCTCTGGAGTAGGGGAGCAACAGAAATGGTGGGAACTTAGCCTTTCTGGGAGAAAGCTTGACCAAAACCTTTCTCCATAACATGCTATGTTTCTTTGTGATGGGGGAATGTGCCTCTAAGGATGCAAGTCCAACTTGCAAATCCGTCAGAGACTGATTTGCGGTTTCGGTTAAAAAGGGGTCTCTCATTTATCTGTCCCAGAAGCTGCTTGTGTACAATCAAAAGCCACGACGCTGCAGAAACTGAAAGCAAACAAGATTTGGCCCACAAATTAGCTCCCTTACTTGAGAGCAAGTTCTGCACTGCACTGGCATCATCAAGCCACACACAAAAAAGAGGGAGACAAGGCCCTTTGTATGTGGAAATTCAACATTTACAAAACCAGCTCTACCTCCGTGCTCCCACTTTCAGGTAAAGGTCAAGTGTGACATGCAAAATGCCAGAAAGTAGTTTAATAGTAATGATTATGCTGATAATCATCTTAATTCCTGCAACGCTAGAAGGGGTGCTTTGGATCATCAAAGTGGCACCACAGGGAATCAAACCAGAGGGCAACCAGGATGGTTCAAGGTCTGGAAGAAATGTCTTATGAGGAGCTGGGAATGTTTAGCCTTTCAAAAAGAAGGCTGGGGGGGGGAGTTATGATAGCTATGTTTAAATATTTGAAAGGATGTCATTTTGAAGAGGGAACAGGTTTGTTTTCCATGGCTTCAGAGACTAGGACTCAAGGCTATGGTTTTAAACTGCACGAAAAGAGATTCCATTTGAACGTTAGGAAGAACTTCTTGACAGTTAGAGCTGTTTGGCAGTGGAAGATGCTGCCACGAAAGAGGGTGGTGGAGTCTCCTTCTTTGGAGGTTTTTAAGCAGAGGCTAGATGGCCATCTGTCGGAAATATTGTGATGGGGTTCCTGCATGGAAGGGGTTTGGACTAGATGGCCCTGGAGGTCTCTTCTAACTCTCATGATTCTATGAACTCCCAACTTCTGGCTTTGCAACCAGAGAACTAAACTACCAAGCTATCCAGCAGACTCTTTCTTTCTTTCTTTCTTTCTCTTTCTTTCTTTCTTTCTTTCTTTCTTTCTTTCTTTCTTTCTTTCTTTCTTTCTTTCTTTCTTTCTTTCTTTCTTTCTTTCTTTCTTTCTTTCTTTCTTTCTTTCTTTCTTTCTTTCTTTCCTTCCTTCCCACCCATCTGGCCTAAAAGGTCACTCTGAACCTAAACAATGAAAACATGGTCCCTCTTGGTTTACTACCTGGAAGACACTCACCCACAGCCCAGCCAACTCATAAGCAGGCATTTAAATCCCATCTAAATAACGTTTTTTACGAGAGCCAAATTGAGCTGGCTGCAGAATTTGGACCATGAGGCAACTACAGCAGGCGTGGCATTCCCAGCCAATAGCACTGCTAGAGAGAGAGAGAGAGAGAGAGAGAGAGAGAGAGCATAGAATCTAGATGCCTTTCTGAATGAAATTAACTTTGGTGAAAAGCAGCTGCCTCTTTGAATAAATATTAACAATTAAAATAACTGCCAATAAAAGAAACAACACAAATCAAGAACTGCACTTCCAAAATCAGCTAGTCTGTTAAGCAATACCACTAACTGCCATGCCACCCAAACAACTAACAGAATGATAGAATCATAGAATTGGAAGGGGCTTAAAAAGGTAAATGTTCCCTCCGCACATGTGTGTTAGTCGTGTCCGACTCTAGGGGCGATGCTCATCTACGTATTCAAGGCAAAGGGACAGTGTTGTGCATGTCCATGGCCACGTGTCCGGCATGGCTGCAAGGAAACACTGTTTTACCTTCCCACTTTTTATGACGGTACCTATTTATCTACTTGCATTTGCATCCTTTTAAACTGCTAGGCTCGCAGGAGCTGGGGTTATCAGTGAGAGCTCGCTCCGGTGCGTGGCACCCGGGATCCGAACCGCCGAGCTGCCGACTTTGCAGCCGACAAGTTTTCAGAAGGCTTAGTCCACTGAGCCGCCATGCCCCAATTCCAACCCGCACTTGCTCAAGGCAGGAATCCAAATCAAAGCAGATTTGACAGTGCGAAAAGTACTTAACAATCAGTTTACCACACTCCCTTAGAAGAACCTATACCAGAGCGAGATTTGATCTATTGGAGTCCATGAATAGATATGGGCGCTTCCACAACTTACCCTATCAAGACAGATCCTGCATATGCGGTGCTACCCGCATAGAGGATACGGCTCACATTTTATTTGATTGTGAGCTTTATACAGCATTAAGACAATCATATTTATCAAAATTGATGGTCAAAATTGCCCACTGGAACACAAATTTTCAGCTTGATTTCCTGTTCAACAGTTCCAAGGTGCAGGTTGTCCGTGGTGTTCCTAATTTTGTACATAAGGCTGCTAGGGTAAGATCCACCTTCATAGATCAAGTTGGTGTTCCCTGTAGGGGAGATGCTGACATATGAATGAGAAATTTTTAATCTTGCTATTTTAACTGTGTTTTTAACTGTTTTTCATTCTCTTTTTTCTTCTTCTGTATTTGATATGGCCTGTTGGGCTAATCAATAAATTTGTTGTTGTTGTTGTTTGTTTGTTGTTGTTCTCTATGCTAAAAACATAAGAACATAAGAAGAGCCCTGCTGGATCAGGCCAAAGACCCATCGAGTCCAGTTTCCTGTATCTCACAGTGGCCCCAACAGATGCCTCTGGGAGCACACGAGACTAGATATCTGTCTCCTGATACCACTCCCCTGCATCTGGCCCTTGAAGGACCCTGGTTTTAAGCCTGGAGATGACACATCTCCATCATGGTTTGTCACCTGTGATGGAATTTTTCTCCAGGAATCTGTCCATCCCTTTTGAAGGCATCCAGGCCAGAAGTCATCACCAGCTCCTGTGGCAGGGAGTTCCACAGACTAACACCATGCTGGGTTTAAAAAAATTCTTTTGTCTGTACTTTCAGTCTGTTCTTTAAGTCTGTCCTCCTAGGGCTTCCCTTCCAGTTCGGCAATAAAAGAATATCAAAGTCTCTGCCCCCAACCGCCTACACTTTCAAATGCTCATAGCAGAGAACAAAGGTGGAGGGGGGAGGAGGAAAGTGGCATGGAATTTGTCCTTCAGAGCAAGGCTGGTAAGGGTTGCAAGATATAATCTACGGCACTCTGTGTCCTCTACACAAAAAGATTGTTCCCTTTCAATCTGTGTGCCATTATTTACTTATTTTACACGGTGTTCAGAAACAACCCAAGGAAATGTTTCTGCTTCAAAGGATGTTACCTTTCCCCCACCATTCAAACTCCAGGGTATTGTTCCCGAGGAAAAAACAACAAACTCTTCCTCTGCAGTGAGGGGAATCCTTAACTTAACTTAAGGGATTTGGGAGCGCTGCCATTGATGACCTTATACAGCTGTTGCAGGCTAGCAACTTCAGGATGGCACAAGCAACAGAACACCTTGTCTCACTTAGATGAGTGTGGTGAACTTTGAACTCCAGAACAGCAAACACGCAGAACTAAATTCCCAGTGCATTTGCCCTCAACACAATCTGGAATTTAATCAAGGCTAAAGAGACCAGCCTTGGGGAAACTCAGCACTGTTTAACTTGTGGCTTATCAGGGTATTCATGCAGGGCTTTTTTTCTCTGTTGCAAGCCTGAGTAGCTGCTTTAAAAAAAAAAAACACACACACAAATACACACTTGGGAAAAGTTATTTTTCTGGATGACAAAGGGCCTTTTCACACGACCCCTAAGATCCGCTGGCCACTTAAATTCGGACCAGAGATCTTAGGGGTTTGTCGCCCTTCCTGCGTTCCCACCCCCTCCGCATTCCTGGCTGCTGGCTGCGTGAGGGGAGGGAGAAAAAAAGGAAGAAAAGAATGCCGCTCACCTCCGTTCTGCCGAGCACTGCATTCAGATCTCTTAAAGGGGCAGGGGGCAAAAAAAGAACAAACAGAAGCAAGGAGAGCCGGGCAGTCACTACGTTATATCCGCATCAGGAATTTTCACCTCCAGAGAGCAGGTACCTGAAAAGTGCGCTGGGACACGCTTAGGTGGGCGTGGTCGCACTTAATTATCTGTAAACTCCGGAGCTGGTGGGGAAACAATTTTAAGCTCCGGAGCTGGGAGCTGTTTGCGGCGGAGTTTAGGGGTTGTGTACAAAGAGCCAAAGTCCAGAATCCCAAGCCAGGATGACTGCTGCAGAAGTCCCCAAAAGCAACATTTCTGAATGGTGTGAATAAATATAGTAGGCAGCTAGAGCTCCTATCTAGATTGGGAATGGCTCCCTGGAAGTTTGGGTGGCTTCACTCTAATTCAGGACCTGCACCTTGGTCAGTCTAGAACAGGCATGTCCAAACTTCGGCCCTCCAGATGTTTTGGGCCACAGCTCCCACAGTACTTTGCCATTGGAAATACAGGTTTGGAATTCTGGGAGTTGTGTTCCAAAACGTCAGGAGGGCCGAAGTTTGGACATGCCTGGTCTAGAAAGAACTTTTTCCCCCTGCTGTAAGTCCTGTAATGGACTTGTGAAGAGCCCGGATGGATCAAATCAGGCACCCCTTAAAGGCAGCAGCTCCAACAGCAGCAAAAGGCCATTGTCCATCTTATGAGCCTATCTCAGACCAGGGTGACAAGAGGTCAAAGCGGACTATAAGATGGAGGACTCGCACTAGCTGTATTCAGACTGATGAAGCTGTTTGGATGAGCAGCGAAACGTATCTCTCTCTCAAGGAAAAGAAGTCCAGTTGCCATGATGACTCAACTTCCAGACCTATGAAAAGTTACACTGGAACTGGAGGGTTTTCCCATAATTCCACCCCCTACTGCCCTGCATGCTCAGTCGAGTTCACAGTCCTAGCCCCAGGAAAACCAATGTTTAAAAAATGTATTCTCCACAGAAACAAAAAGAGACATACAGTGCACCCTCATATAAAAAGTGGTTTATTTAACAGAAAATCCGCTGAAAGGAAAAAAAATCCAGAGCTAGGGGGAAATTGCTTAACAGAATCGCCTATGGAGTGAATTCGTACAATAGAAAAACAGTCGTGATTAGGGATTACTCCGTTTTCAATGCATTCCTATGGGAAATTTTGTACAAAGGAAACTTTGCTTAACAGCATTTTATTTGGAATGAATTAATTCCTTTATGCAATGTACCAATTTGTACGTGCTTTCTTTCCACAGGCTCAAACAATACGTTTTAGTTGCTCTGCTCTCTCCCAGGCCTTGGAGATTATCTGACAAGGATGCGTCTCGCCAGAAGAGATAAGTAAGAAAGTAAACAGGTTTAGAGCTTTCCCCCCCAAAAAAAACTAATCCATGGCATGGATTAAATTCTGCACCCACAATTATAAAACAAGAAAAGACGTCCATCTAGTGAAGCCTCTTGCCTCAATGAGCCACTGATGAGCAGCTGAGGTTAGGAACATTCATTTCTGGACTACCACTCCCATGCTGGCACGGAGGATTCTGGGTGCTGTAGTCCAAAACTGTAGCTTCTCCAACCTCTGATCAGCTACCATTTGGGAAATACAAGTTACTGGGTCAAGTTTCTGAGTGGGCCTTTGGGAATATGAAGCACAAAACAGAGAAATTGGGGTTTTATATATATATATATATATATATATATATATATATATATATATATATATATATATATATATATATATATATATATATATATATATATATATATATATATATATATATATATAATTTGTTGACCATTTCTAATTATGGTCATTCCACAGCCAGCTACATAAACTATGACATGGAATGGACTTCTAGCCAACTTCTTTTGTGAGTTTTGGAATTTTATGTCCACAGTATGGGTCATTACATGTTAAATTAACCAATGCATGTAACCTTGGTGTCATGGATTTGGTTCATTTTTTGTACATTTTAGTTACATTTTTAGTTCATTTGTAGTTCATTTTAGTTCATTTTTAGTACATTTGTATCTTACCATGAGATGTTTTAAAAAATATTTTTTTCAGATTTTTTAGTCCACCTGTTTCTGGTCGACACATTTTAATAAATATAAAATTTGATTTTTTGGAAAAATGAAAATTTAAGTTTTATATGATACCACTGAGATACCATCCTGAAATGTGGAGTGATTTGGCTACAATATATGTATCTTTTGGTGTGAATGTTTTGAAAATTTTAAAAAAATCAATTTTTCCAAAAATTCAAATTTTATATTCATTTAAATATGTAATTTTTGAAAATATACAATTCCATCATGTTGTATATCAAATGAAAGCCCTATTAATAAGCTTTAAAATGACCACTGTCCGAGATCTGTAGCTATCACATGTATCTATTAAATGACATTTGAAATTATGGTGACAAGTGAATTTTGGCATTTTTGGCAAATTTGAGGTAGACCAAAAATCTGGATTTTTTTTTTAAAACATCTCATGGTAAGGTACAAATGTACCACAAATGAACCAAATCTATGACATCAAGTAGACTCCTATGTGTTCGTTGGGACCCCAGAACGAATCATCTCAGATTCCATTATTTCTTATGGGGAAATTTGCTTTGATATAAGAGTGCTTTGGTTTGCAAGCATGTTTCCAAAATGAATTATGCTCGTAAAACAAAGTATTACTGTATTTCACTACTAATCCTTTCAGTTATTAGAGAGGGAAAAAACATTTTGTATTAGACAGAAGAGGTTTGTCTACAGGTGTTTTATAGGTATATTTAATTGATTTGTGAATTGGAGTCTAGTATATAATACTAAGTCATTGTAACACAGGTGTTTTCTAATTACTGCCAGGTGTAGAGAATAAATAAGATATAATGGGCAAGGATGATGCAATGTAGATAGCATGATGTAACCAGATTTCATGAGTATAAAACAGCTCCAAAAATCAGTAGCCTTTGGACCTTTGGTGAGAAAGTACAGTGCCATGCTTTATGTCTGTATTCTGTTATGCTGATATGCTGTCTCTGCGAGGTGAGATGTAGCTGAAACTCTGTTATGTTTGTTCATATGCAATGTAGCTGCTTTTAAGAAACTCTGCCTATTTGATGTGGATTCTGTCGCCCTGAGTCTTATCTTCCGCTGGCAGATCAAATTGCCAAACTCTGTCAAAGTCCTTCTTCCTTTGAGTGTTTTTGAGCACCCCGTCGTATCACACAACCTCAAGAAACACCCGTGTCTTTCAAGGACTAAACTATTTACATGCCCCTTTCAAGGTATAGGTACGTCCACAGCTTTTGGAAAGAAGGGAAATCATTTAAGCAGAGTCATGGAACAGAAGAGATGGGTGCTCAAAAGTTTTGGATCAAAACGGCCTGGCACATTGGGTAAAACCCAATAGTAAGTTGTGACTGAAGTATTATTTATTTATTTATAGCTTGTATGCCGCCCACTACCCAAAGGTCTCTGGGCAGCTCACAATCAAAATAGACAATCAAAACATCAAAATTACAGTAAAATTAGGACAATAAAAACATGTAAATACAATAAATACAATACATTAAAAATGTAAATACAATAAATACAATACATGCTGTCGAGAGAACCGACTTATAGGGACCCTAACTGGGCTTCCAATGTAAGAGAGAAATTTAAATAGTAGCAGCTTTGCAAATTACACCTTTCTCCTGGTGAGTTCCCATGGCTGAGTGGGGATTTGAACCCAGGAGTCTTATGAGTACATTACTAGGTTTATCACACCACAGCTGATATCTGCAACCAGAGCTGAACACCAAACCTTGCGGTGAGCCAACTGTTATGGGCAAATAAATGAATCACTCCCATTCATTCAGCAGGCCTACTCTAGCTGCAACTTTACTAGTAGATTTTGACCAATGAATGAAGAAGTTGTAAGGAGCAGGTTGTAATCCACACCAAGGAGTGCTGAAATGAAGTTTGTCAGTCTTTAAAGCGCCACATTAACAGACCCACCCCAAGTTTGGACATGCTTCCGCTAAATAGAACCTCCACGGTCATGAGAAGTGTACCTTTAATGCAAAACTCCGGAGAAGTTCCTTTTTTAATTCTTATTGAGGGAGGGGTCCTGGAGGCGATTGCTCCAAAAACAAAGTGTTCTGCTTATATACCGCCCCGCAGTGCTGACAGCACTCTCTCTGGGCGGTTTACCCTTTCATTATGCAGGCTAACCACGCAAAGCAAAATTCGTCTTCTCCCGAGACCTGTCAAACGACACCAGAAGGCGACCGTTTCCCACGTTCTGCCCGGGAGGCGGGTCACCCCCCACGGGCTGGACGCAGCGCCACTCCACCCACCCCCACCCCCGCTTGAATCAAGAGGCGCGTCTTGCGCGTGTTTAAAATAAAATAAAATAAAATAAAAAGCAATCAAACCGGGAAAGCACGCGTGGGTGCGCGCGCGCGCGCGCGCGAGGGCAGGCGCTCCGGGCTTGCCACCTCCTCCTAGACGTTGCTAGCCACTGCCTTAACAACCAGGAGAAGCCATCAAAGTCCACGTTTATCTCACTTTTAGGGCCACCTTTCAACCCTCCCCCCCCCAGGCATGGGGGGACCCCCCACCCTTTTTTTTTTACCTGTCATCCTCCAGATCGCCCCCTCCTCGCCCTTTTTCTGCCCCTTGGCTCCCGGCTCGTGGCCCTGCAGCCGCCACCGTCGCTGCAGCCATTCCGCCTCCCGATCAGCTGTTAAAGCCAGGGGGGGGGAGAAATGAAAATGTGAAGGTGGGGAGGGAGGGGGAGCCTGGTGGCGCCGCAAGGCTTGACGGGAGTCGTAGTTCGCCGCGGCCCCGGAGTCGCCTTGAGCGCAGCGCCGCGGGAAGCGCGCGAGGACTACAAGGGCCCGGAAGCTTTGCAGCTCTGTGCACGATGGGAGTTGGAGTCCTGCCCGGGGGCCCCGGCAAGGAAAAGAAACCGAAAGAGTCCCAAAGAGAGAGAGGAATAGCAAGAGCGTCGTTGGGTTGTTGCATCGCAAGCAAATGTGTTGAATCGTCCGGTTGCACTGTCCTTTCAAAAAAATTTTGCATACTTTTTTTTTTTTGCAAACTGTTTGCAAACAGCAGGCGGACCCAAAAGGGTAGCTGGAGCCGGTGGCCGGCAGGGAAGAGGTTTAAGTAATGGGGGGGGGTTTGCTCTTCTCTGGGTTTCGTTTGGCTGACTCGCAAGTAAGGCAGTCGATCTACATCCACCCCCCACCCCCCAAAACGGCCGGATTTGCAGGAGTTCCACAGATAGATTTGCTGCGTTAACAAGTGATCCTACCGTGCCGGGACCCACCGAATCAACCTGGCTGTGTTTGCTCCCTGTGCAGAAGGCTATCCGCCCCCCCCCCCCCAACAATGCCGCTGGAAGTTTCTACTTCTTTCCAAGCTGGAGCAGGCTTCTCTCTCTGGTCCCCCCCCCCCCCAACACACACACACCAGCCCTGCGATCAGTTGTTTCCTTCTGGAGCCAGAGAGTGGATGGTCTTCTGGCAATTTATAAGCTGAGGGTGAAATTGTGGGCTGAAAGAACACCCACCCCATTGACTGTTCTCCATATTCCTATCGAAGTTTTTTTTTTAAATACAGTGGTACCTTGTATAAAGGATTTAATTCGTTCCAAATGAAATTATGTTAAGCAAATTTTTCTTTATACAAATTCCCATAGGAATGCATATGAAAACGGAGTAATCCCATTGTTATGTTGTATGGATTCTCCCCATAGGCAATTATGTTAAACAAATTTCCCCTATCTCCGGAATTCTTTATGTTGTACAGATTTTATGTTATACAAACTGTTTGTTATACAAGGGTCCACTGTACTTAGAAGAACGTAACAGATTTATTGTGCCAATTTTGAAGAAGTGTCCTGGAAGATTCAAAACAGAGCATTTGTCTCAATTATTGAAGGGCAAAAATCAACTAAATACGGAACCTGTGGCTAAATTTTTTGCTTCCCTGGTCAAGTTTAAAAATAAGCAACGTCTCAATTATGCTACTGATTTCCCTTAGCACTGGGTCTTATGGTTCTCTGCATTTTAACATGTCCTGGTTTTAGCTTGTATTTTAACATTGTGTATTACAAATTGGTTTTATTTATTTATTTTTACCAATTTTCCTTCTGTGCTCTTAAATCGGGTCTATGACAGCATATTAAAGAATTAATTAATTAATTAAAATAATTTAAAAACATATTAACATCCATTAGCCTGTACCTTAGGATTAGATCACCTCTGCATGGAGGGAAAAAAAGATAATTATTGGTATGAAATAGAAGCAGCTCCTACAACCTGTACTTGTCGAATAAGGCCAGCATATTCTGTGGAGTTCCAGAAGGACAAAAGTGTAATTTGGGGGTGGGTTGGTTGCCCCCCTAAATCTGACAGGTCAGGCTCCTAAGGATGTGTTTCCTAGTGGCAACTTTTCTGGTTGTGTTTAAACGTTTTTTCTTTTACCTTTTTTCTTTTTTCTTTTCTTTTTGGTCATAGTTTGATGCAGCATGATGCAGAAATACTTTGAGGTAGGGCAATGTTTGGAAATCTTGCAACCCTGCTAACTCAGAACTTTCTCTCTGAATCTCCGTTCTTTAAGGGAAGTGTTGCACTAGATTAAAAGGGCATTCAATAATGGTAAATTATTTGAATATTTTAAAAGGTTTAAATGAACATTATATTTAGAAGCGTAGGTTTTAAAAATGCTAAAATGTAAAAGCAACAAAAATACAAGCCAGCTGATTTTAAAACCGCCCTTCGTCGGTTTTACTACTGAAAAGACTGCCTGTAATTTTTTAGGACTACAACTCCCAGAATGCTGGCTGTGGATTCTAGCAGCTGTGACTCATAAAGTAAAAATTCTCAAGGCCACAGGTGTGTTTTGCATGAAGCCGAGTTGATGAAGCATTCAAAATAGTTACTATAAAAAGAAAGGGAGAAACATACCTCCCCTGATGCTATAGAGTAAGAGAACTCTCGGTTCACTTCCCCCTCCGGCCAGTAGCAGCGGCCACTGAAATAGCAAGTGGTGACCGAAGATTGGCCCAAGCAGAGGACAAAAATGCACCAAGCGAGACCAAAATGACCGCAGAGGGCCTGCACTTCCCTTCTGACTGGCACTTGGTGCAGCTGTTTGGGGAGCCATTAATAGTCTCAGGGTCAGAAGGGGTTAAAAAGATCTGCAGGCAAACTAAGGGTGCCCAAGATAGATCCCTTTGAATTATGGAAATCTACACCATGGGTAGCCTGCCTGGCATAATTTCAAAACCACTGTTCCAGTGCAAGGCGTCTCGTACATTTATTCATGACGGTAATTGCTCAGACGGTTCTCTTCAGTGCAAGCACTAAGGCCATTACTTCACGTCCTACCTTGTTCCGCGATTACGTTTGTACCGTGACAGCGTTGCTCGTGGTCACATGGTTTTGTCCCTGTTCAGTCCCTGTTTCGGTTTCCTCATGGGCATGATTACTTGTCTCGTGACAACTGTTACCTCACGTCCTTGTTCCGTGACAAATTCTGAATTTATCTTGCTTTCTTAACCCTTTTTTAAAAATATTGTAAATAAAACGTTTTTGATATTTTGATTTTCTGGTCTTCTGGCATTTACATGTCAAAGCTACAGAATTTTCAGTACTTTCTTTAATAAACATTTGCACTGCATGGTGTTTCCCATAGGGAAACTAATGTTGAATGCCACTTCAACCGCTGAGCGCTAGGTGGACACTGGTTATTGCATGACAGGCCGTTACTTCACGTCCCTTGTCTCGCAACAGGAATCAGGAACAAAGTGTGACAAGAATATCCCCCAGACCAGGGGCAGGTACGGCTTGTCACGCTCTGTTCCTGGTTCAGGGTGTGTGGTTGAGACAAGGTTTTGCTGTCATGCTATGGACGTGAGGTAAGATTTTTTTGTACCGATCCCAAGCGGGACAGCAAGGAGGGACGAATGGGACCTGAAGTAACAGCCTAAGACAGTTCTTCGTGTGGAGAGGGGTCAAGTGATTCAGGAGCTAGAACTTTCTTCCCTCGCCCACTTTCATTTTCACACTGAATGGACTCTTGGTTGGAATTTTGGAGAACTAGAAGAGACAGAACTCATAGAAGGAACTGGCAGCCAGGTGTGAACTATTGGACAATGTCCTGAATCCATTTGTTTCCGAGACTTGTGTTTACATTGGTATACAGCTCGGACCCAGACACCTTTGGAAACATGTTTCTGCTTATAACATGTGGGTGGTGGGCTGCGTGGAGACATATGAGGCCAAGTAGCTCCTAGGACCCCATCACCCAAATTAAAAAAACAACAATGGCGGTTACTTCACATCCTTCTTTGTTCTGCAACTGGTTTTGTACCATGACAGCGTTGGTTGCGATCACATGGGTTTGTCCCTGTTTCAGTGTTTCCATGGTTGTGATAACTTGTCTCGTGACAAGCGTTACCTCACGGTCTTGTACCGTGACAAACACTGGATTTGTCTAGCTTCCTTTTTCCTTGGGGGGGGGTATTGTTTTATTATATACTGATGTGTTGTTTGGCTTGCATGTGTTTTTTTATGTGTGTGATTATGGGTCTGCTTTTTTATTTTGGATTGTCTCGGTAATCATTGCATAAAAGGTTTAGCAAACAGGACCAATCGATTACATTCACAAAGTTGAGTATGTCTCTGTGTGTCTCCATCATACTTCCAGGACCTGGGCACCTAAAACTTGGCTGGCAGGTTGTCGGAGTTCTTGGAGTGAGCACCCTAGCCCCTAGGGTTATTTGATTTTAAAATGAGCTGATTCATGTAAGTTAGTTGTGTCACTATTGCTCACTAAGTGTCCTGTCCACCCTAAGCATCTGTTTAACTTCCCTGCACACATTATACCAGTTCTGTGCTCCAGTGTCCACACAACACAGGGTTTAAAAGCAGTGTCACTTGAGTCAACCTGGAGGAAGGGGGAAGACCTGTTCTGTTGGGATTTGTGTGCCGCAACTGCTGTGACCTAGGTGCACATTATCTTAAGACAAAGAAATTGCTGTACATTTTTCCATTGGAACACTTATGTTATTCGTCAACCAAGATACACTGATTTAACTGACGAGTTGCTTGAAAGGCATACCATTGATCAACTGCCGAAGATTTCTTCAGCCCGGTCACCAACAAGGACCCCTCATACTAAAACAATGCTAGAGGTCCTGTGCACACTGGAAGTATTACTCGGCCAGGGAGGAGGGTGAGATTTCCATGAGGAGGAGGAGGAACAACAACAACTGCATTTGCTTGGCCCATATGGTCCCTTCCTTCATTTATATTAGCGGAGCAGCAGCTGCTTCTGCTCAAAGCCTGGAAAAAACTTGCATGCTTGGGTTGCAGCTTGGGTGGCCACTGTCTGGGAAAGGTCTGGCAGTTACAGACTCCTGAATGATTCTGCACCAACTGCATATGAATTACTGCACAAAACAGCTCTCCTCCTTGTATTCTGCAGCCCTCCTGTGGGAAAAGCCAAGTTCATACTAGGGACGGGCACAAAAAGAAAAACAAAATACTGTTTTGTCATTTCGTTACGACCAGGAAAGCCAATTCGATTCTTGGTTGTATCAACAGAACCATAGTGTCTAGATCAAGGGAAGTGATAGTACCCCCACCTGGAGTACTGTGTCCAGTTCTGTGCGCCTCCGTTTAAAAAGGATGTTGACAACCTCGAGCGGGTGCAGAGGAGGGCGACCAGGATGGTTGAGGGTCTGGAGGAAATGTCTTAGGAGGAACGGCTTAGGGAACTGGAATGTTTAGCCTTTCAAAAAGAAGACTGAGAGGGGATATGATAGCTATGTTTAAATATTAGAAAGGATGTCATATTGAAGGAACAGGTTTGTTTTCCATGGTTTCAGAGACTAGGACTCAGGGCAATGGTTTCAAACTACAGGAAAAGAGATTCCATTTGAACATTAGGAAGAACTTCATGACAGTTAGAGCTGTTCGGCAGTGGAAGATGCTGCCACGGAGGGTGGTGGAGTCTCCTTCTTTGGTGGTTTTTAAGCAGAGGCTGGATGACCATCTGTCGGAAATATTGTGAAGGGGTTCCTGCATGGCAGGGGGTTGGACTAGATGGCCCTTGAGGTCTCTTCCAACTCTATGATTCTATGATTCTATGATTCTACTAAACAAAACAATAAAGCAACATTTTGTTACAGATGAAACAAAACAGTCTTTTTTCTGTCTTTTTTTGTTTCCTCTGTAAAACACTGCCACTGGTAAAAAAAAAATGCCACCCTGGCCTGCAGGCCATCTGGTTGGTGTGAGAGAAAAAAGAGGGGAAAAAACCCACACCGACCCAGCCCGCAGGCCAGCTGATCGGCATGAGATAAGAAAAATAAAAAATAAAAGAATGCGCCAACCCGGCCCGTGGGCCAGCTGGTCAGCACAATTTTACAAAAGCAAAAAGAAACAAACAAAATACAAAACTTTTTTTTAAAAAAAAGCATTGTTCATAATGAAACAAAACGGGAAGGGGAGAAACAGAGACTGAAACGAAATGCCATTTTGGCATTTCATGCCCACCCCTAGTTCGCACTTCTCTGAAGTGTTTTCCGGAAGGTGCAAGGGTCCCGATTTTTGGGTCCTGAAATGCCACTTGGCCTGATCAACCCGGGTTCAGGGTGACGACTCGCATGTCCTTATTGACAGTATCCCACCATCTCTGTTTGGGCTGCCTATGTGGCCATCAATTTTTAGTTGGTAAGCAGTTTTGGCAATGGTGGCAGGTGCCACGCTGAAGACAAATCCATACCAGTGGAGCTGGCTTTCTGTCATCTCTGTTATGGATACCACACCTGGTTTCTTTCAGGTAGCATTTGTGCTGTGGTTGAGGAGAGAGATGCCCGATATCCAAAGGAGCAAACACCTCACCATGGCATGGAGGTGACTCTCTTTGCCCATTGTTGCTGCCAAGCACTCTGTTCCACAGAGTGCCACAGGTCAGAGAATCATCTTGTAATTCTTGGATTTGCTCAGACCCAACCTGGAGCAAAACAAAGCAAAGTGTTCTGCTTAAATATATACTGACAAGTAGTCTTTGGGCGGTTTATATGTATGCAGTCTACACATTGCCCCCCAGCAAACTGGGTACTTATTTTACCAACCTTGGAAGGATGAAAGGCTGAGTCAGCCATGAGTCTGCTTACCTGAGATTGAAACCCAAGTCGTGAGCACACTTTTAGCTGCAGTACAGGCATTTAACCACTGCCCCACAAAGCTACTGTGTCGAGTTCTGCGCACCTCAATTTAAAAAAGATGTTGACAACCTCAAACCGGTCCAGAGGAAGGCGACCAGGATGGTTAACGGTCTGGAAGAAGCTGGAAATGTTTAGCCTTTAAAAAAGAAGGCTGAGAGGGGATATGATAGCTATGTTTATATATTTGAAAGGATGTCATATTGAAGAGGGGACTGGTTTGTTTTCTATGGCTTCAGAGACTAGGACGCGGGGCAGTGGTTTCAAACTACAGGAAAAGAGATTCCATTTAAACATTAGGAAGAACTTCCTGATGGTTAGAGCTGTCTGGAAGTGGAATAAGCCGCCACGGAAGGGGTTGGAGTCTCCTTCTTTGGAGGTTTTTGCACAGAGGCTGGATGGCCATCTGTCAGGAAAAAACTTCATGAGGGTTCTTGCGTGGCAGGGAGTTGGACTGGATGGCCCTTGAGACCTCTTCCAACTCTATGATTCTATTATTTGAGATAGACTGGCATTTGTCTATTGCAAGGCATACTAGTGAGTTCTCGCCATTGCAACCAGGGAGCATTTACCTTTGCTTGCACATTGCCACCGATGCCACCTTTGCCTTGGAGATGGGAGCCAAGATACAGGAGGACATCCACCTTCTTTAGGTTTTATTTTATTGGGAATGTTCCATTGGTGCTAACAGTCTTTAGGACCTCTGTTTTCTTGAGGTTTAGGCAGAGTCCCAAGTGGTTGGGATGGTCCTTCCATGTCTGAAGTTGCCACTAGAGTTTGTTTGTAGTGGTAGTAGCAAGTTCATATTCTTCCCTGTGCAAATCCTCCAGGTTCTTGGAGCTACCCGAAGAGCACTTATTGATGGGCAGTTGCACAAATTCAGCAAATATATGTACAAAACATATGAGGTGAGTCAGTGCAAGATGTGCATTCGTGCATGCAAAAATACACCTGGGCCTTAGCATTTGATCAATCTATCTAAATACAGTGGTACCTCTACTTACGAGTGGCTTGGCTTAAGAACAATTTGAGTTAAGAGCGAAAAACTGTTGGTGTTTTAACTGCTGCCTTACAAATTTTAGATGTGGTCTGCTCTACTTACATTTTTTATTTTTTTTAGATAGGGCTGCTCTACTTAAGAGTTGTTCGGCTTAAGAGCATGCATTCGGAACGGTTTAAACTCATAAGCAGAGGTACCACTGTAATTGATAGATTAGAGGAAGGTAGAAATCAGAAGGGGATTTCTGATGATCAGCCTTCCAGTCCTTGAGTAAACAGTTTGTGTAGAACTCTATAGGAGTTGCCTATAACTGTAGTGCCACCTGGTGACATGAAAGAAAGAAAGATGTTGCATCAACATATCAGGGGAGACACATTCAGGTGTCCCTGAATTGGTATCTCTCTTGTGCAAAAAAAACTGGAAAGGAACAACAGAAGATGCTGAATCCTATTGAGAAGGAATATCCCCTTAAGTGTTAAGACAAGCAGCAACCGTCAGAACTGGGTATGGAACAACTGACTGGTTTAAAATTGGGAAAGGAGTACGGCAAAGCTGTATACTGTCACCTTGCCTATTTAACTTATATGCAGAGTACATCATGCGAAAGGCAGGTCTGGATGAATCACAAACCGGAATTAAGATTGCCGGAAGAAATATCAACAACCTCAGATATGCAGATGATACTACTCTGATAGCAGAAAGTGAGGAGGAATTAAAGAACCTCTTAATGAGGGTGAAAGAGGAGAGTGAAAAAAATGGGCTGAAGCTCAACATCAAAAAACTAAGATCATGGCCACCGGTCCCATCACCTCCTGGCAAATAGAAGGGGAAGAAATGGAGGCGATGACAGAGTTTATTTTCTTGGGCTCCTTGATCACTGCAGGTGGTGACTGCAGCAACAAAATTAAAAGACGCCTGCTTCTTAGGAGGAAAGCAATGGCAAAGCTAGGTAGCATCCTGAGCAGAGACATCACTTTGCCAACTAAGGTCAGGATGGTCAAAGCTATGGTTTTTCCAGTAGTGATGTATGGAAGTGAGGGCTGGACTATAAAGAAGGCTGATCATCGCAGAATTGATGCTTTTGAGCTGTGGTGCTGGAGGAGAGTCTTGAGAGTCCCCTGGACTGCAAGGAGATCAAACCTATCCATCCTGAAAGAAATCAACCCCAAATGTTCACTAGAAGGACAGATTTTGAAGCTGAAGCTCCAGTACTTTGGCCACCTCATGAGGAGAGAGGACTCCTTGGAAAAGTCCCTGATGTTGTGAAAGATTGAAGGCAAAAGGAAAAGAGGACGACAGAGAATGAGATGGTTGGACGGTGTCATTGATGCAACCAGTATGGATTTAACCAAACTCCGTGAGGCAGTGGAAGACAGGAAGGCCTGGCGAGCTCTGGTCCATGACGAGTCGGACACGACTGAACAACAACAACAACAACAACAACAACAACAACAACCTTAAGTGGAAAAGAGAATTTACTCTAACACATAGTTGGCAAATTAGCTTGGTTTTATTTTATAATTGGTCAGTTGGAAGGTAACACTTTTTATTTTCTTTCTTTCTTTCTTTCTTTCTTTCTTTCTTTCTTTCTTTCTTTCTTTCTTTCTTTCTTTCTTTCTTTCTTTCTTTCTTTCTTTCTTTCTTTCTTTCTTTCTTTCTTTCTTTCTTTCTTTCAGGCCTGATGCCTGAGGCACAGAGTACTGAAATATTTGTGTGTTCACATTATAAAAGGATGAACAGAAGAGGACAACATTTGCCTTAATATGTGGTCTGGCCCTAAGTCATTTCTGAAACTGCACATGACAGTTGCCATGAGATTTCATAATGTGCAATAATTTGCAGAATCAAGACTGCAATGGGAGTGGGTTAATGGAGAGAAACAGTGTTGGAGAGCACCAGAGATTTTTGGATCATTCCAAAATAATTTACATGAGATGTAAAGCATTGAGAATACAACATTCTAAAAGCAATTGGATTAGATGTCTAGATTCCAATTAACACTTCGGCTTCCGGTGGCACTGTCTGAAATATTCTTGGGGTTAAAATCTGAAATGAGATGACATCGCTCACGTAGCACCTAGCTTGGTCTTAAGGCATCTTTGTTCAGTTCAAGGATAATGACACAAACTTTCAGTTTCATCAAAAACTTGCCCATTTGTTTTGGCTTGTATTCTCTTCAGTTTCTCACTGTAACAAAAACGCATCACTAATGGCAGCACGAACATTCGTATGCTGCGGTGGTCACGTTCGTATCCCAGTGGTCACATTCTTGGCACGTGTTTGCACCAAACATTGCCATCACACATGATGGCAAAAGTCTGAAAAGGATGGATTCTGCACATGACATTCCGGCTGTCTTATATGTTTGATAGCCTTGATTTTGTTTCCCTGATATCTCTGGTTGGAGATGTTTGGTGCACTACGTCACATAGCCTCACCGTCAAGTCAGACTTGAAGTCAGTGACTTGGACTCGACTCAGTTTTTTCTTTTCTTTCTTTTCTTTTTTTTAAATTTTTATTATTATTTTATTATTATTTTTTCTTTTCTTAATGAGACTGAATGCACCCCTCCTTTTTTCTGGGGGGGGGATCTTGTTTTTAATAGAGACACAGACTTGGAGGTGGGACTCAGAACTTGATACCAAAGTCTCGGGCTCAGACATGGGGCTTAGACCCAAAGACTTGGCAACTTCCATGGAGCCCACTGGCTATACAGGAGCATGTCAAAATAATGGGCTATGATGCAACTCTTCCAAATACAAAGGAATCCTACATCTGTGTTAATCTTCCCACTGCATCTAAAAAGGGATGTCAGTAATGAACAAAACGTCCTCCACTACTGGGAGCAAGTGGAATCTATATGGGCCTTTTCACACGACCCCTAAGATCCGCTGGCCACTTAAATTCGGACCAGAGATCTTAGGGGTTTGTCGCTGTTCCTGCGTTCCCACCCCCTCCGCACTCCTGGCTGCTGGCTGCGTGAGGGGAGGGAGAAAAAAAGGAAGAAAAGAATGCCACTCACCTCCGTTCTGCCGAGCACTGCATTCAGATCTCTTAAAGGGGCAGGGGGCAAAAAAAGAACAAACAGAAGCCAGGAGAGCCGGGCAGTCACTACGTTATATCCGCATCAGGAATTTTCACCTCCAGAGAGCAGGTACTTGAAAAGTGCGCTGGGACGTGCTTAGGTGGGCATGGTTGCACTTAATTATCTGTAAACTCCGGAGCTGGTGGGGAAACAATTTTAAGCTCCGGAGCTGGGAGCCATTTGCGGCGGAGTTTAGGGGTCGTGTACAAAGGGCCTTTGTTAATCCCCAGCTATGCTGAAAACGGAAAAAAAATAACAGAGGCGGAAAGTTTGAGTGGGAAGCTTTTAATTAGTGATGCAGGGGGACTTTGGTGACCTGGCCTTAGAGACAGAAAAACCTTAGTCATGGGGAACATCAATACAGCGCTACGAAGCTATTTTATTTCCACTTCTAGATTGTTGTTAGAAAAACAATGCGTCCAAAGCACTGAAGGGCTCTAGTGCGGAAGCAGTACAGATCTCACCTCAATGTTTGTTCAGTGGGAGGTCTTAGGCAAGCTGCTATATTTAATAACTTTGGTTTAACAGAGAAACTCACATGGCTTCTGTGAAACTAGAAAAGACAGCCAGAGGATTTATGGTATCCTGCCCATCTGGTCACTCTACTACTATGATGACAACTAGTACTACTAATACTACTATTCATCATCATCACCACCACCACCACCACCACCTTTAAATTGCAGAGCTGGAGGGAACCCCATAGGATTCTCAAGGAGGCACAGAAGGGAATTGAACTCTCAGTGCCACCGAGCTACCCAGGAATTCGATAATTTCATGTTAACATGAGGAAGCTCTATAACCATCACAGAAATTGACATACAACCTGCAGAAGAACCAAAGACCTATAAGATTATTGCTTAAGTCAGCATTTTTAAACGGTTTCCGTGTCTCTTCAAATAGCTGAAACAAAAAGACCATGCCGGTGTCCTCTTGAGAAGAAGGGCTGGGGGAGAAATGTAATGAGAAGGTAAATGCATCAATAATACAGGAGCTCTCAATAGGTTCAAGCCAACCGGTTGGAAATCCCCCACGGCTGTCCCTGTGCCGTGCTTGCATCTTGGAGGAATCTCAACAGCTTTGGCCAGCGATCTATCCAGCAAAACAAAGACTTAGAAAGCAGGTGCATACTTGCCGTCTGCAACCACACCCCTTTACGGCAAAAGGCAGGAACGCTGACGCCCCAGATCACTTGTCCTCCACGCTCCTTTCCCCTCCTCCCTTAGTGGTGTGCCCGCTTCCTCCTGGCACTTTTGCCCAGGCCTTCCCTTCATGACTGGCGACTCGGCGAGCCATGCCAGGCCCACGGAATGGAACAGCTCTGAGTTCACAAGAAGCACCGGCTGTCGCGCTTTGGCGGCAGGCAGCAGCAGATGGCAAAAGCTTGTCACAGTGCGTCTCTCAAGTGCTGCTGCTTCTCCTACCAGCAGTGTCAACACGGAGGGATTAAAAGGCCTGAGAGACAGACAGAGAAATCCTTACACATGGGATTGGCAGCCAGGAATCACCGCCAGCTGTATCCTGGGTGCACTATTTCCAGCTGGAAAAAAAAATGGGGGGGGGGGGGGGGGAACAGTTTCAAAATGTGAAAAGGAACTCAGTACTAAATCAGCTGTCGCTCCAACACAAAGAATCCTGGCCATTTTTTTTTTCTGTTCATAATTTATTTATTTTTTAAAAAAGAACTACTCTAAATCACCAGACACATGTAGGCTTGAGTGGTGCACACACGGCTTTTCCCTGGACGAAAAGAGAACCATGGAGTTTTTGTCTCTCCCAGTAAGTCCTGCTCAGGTCTTGCAAACAAAACAGCTGTGGCTTCCTTTACTGAGATAATCCATCTCACATTAGGTCTTCCTCTCATCCTGTTGCCACTGCTCACTTTCCCCAGCCATACCATCTTTTCTGGTCAGCGCTGCCTTCTAGCAATACTGCATGGCAGGTTAGGCTTAGGCTGCTTTTACACGACCCCTAAAATCCGATGCAAAGGGCTCCCAGATGCGGAGCTTAAAATTGATTTCACACCAGCTGCGGACTTTTAAAAAAATTAAGTACGACCACGGCCACCAAAGCGCGCCCCAGAGCATTTTACAAGTACCTGGTCTCCAGAGGTAAAAATTTTCTCATGCGGATTGTAAAGCTGTGGATGCCAGGCTCTCCTCGCCTTCTGTTTGTTTTGTTGTCCCTGCTGCCCCTTTAACAGACAGGAATCCCTACGGGGCTGCTCTGACAGCTGAAGGAGGTGAGCCTGCATTTTTTTCTCCCTTTTTTTCTCCCTCCCCTCACCGCAGACAGGAGCAATGGAGTGCTGAAGGGTGGGAACACAGGAAGCAGAACAAAACCCCACGATCTCTGGTCCGAATTTAAGTTGCCAGAGGATTTTAGAGGTCGTGTAAAAGCACCCTTAGTTAACTCATTTTAACTCTGTCAATAGATTGGACTTAACTTGATCGAGGAGAGAGTTTTCTGCCTCTCTGTGGTATCTGTAAGGCTCTCCTCCGGCACATTACAAAGGAGTGGATTTTTAAAAATCCCTCTTTCTTCACTGTCTCTCCTCCACATATTATGGATGATTTTGACCTTGGTTTCCCATTACGGCTTTTGCTAGCTCCTACTTCACCCCCTTTTTTAAAATTTCCGAAGGTGAGAGGACATACAGTGGTACCTTGTCTAAAGGAATTAATTTGTTCCAAATGAAATTATGTTAAGCAAATTTTCCTTTACACAAATTTCCCATAGGAATGCATTGAAAACGGAGTATGCTGTTGTTATATATTGCTGTTATATATTGTTTACTAGTTACAGTGTTTTTATTTATATACTTGTGCTTATCTGTTATATTGCATTTTATTGTTTATGGTTTGATTTCTGTTCAGTTTGTAAACTGCCCAGAGTAGCCATGCAGCTAGATGGAACAGTATATAAATTTAATAAATATATAAATAAATAAATAATCCCTAATCGCAACCATTTTTATGTTGTACAGATTCGCCCCACAGGTGATTCTGTTAAGCAAATTTTCCGTATCGCGGGAATTTTTTACGTTGTACAGATTTATGTTATACAAACCTTTTGTTAAACGGGGGTCCACTGTATTTTGAAAACCATGCATACAACATGGTCTGATACAACGTTACCTTCCTGAGGCTGCCTAACCCAAGAAAAAAATTTAGAAACAGGGTGACAGCCTTCTAGTCTGCATTCTGCACTGGACATGGTGACATTAGCTGAGAGGTTCAGGTGTGTATATTTCCCTACTGCACTTGTTGTAACTACTCACACTTTTGCTTCATTAAGTCCCAAAACAGCCATGCCACCTATTTTGGCACAGGGAGATCACAACCACATCCCAGCTGTTCTGGCTTCTCCCAGGAAACAAGTACAGTGGTACTTTGTATAAAGGAATTGATTCGTTCCAAATGAAATTATGTTAAGCAAATTTTCCTTTATACAAATTCCCATAGGAATGCATTGAAAATGGAGTAATCCCATTTTTATGTTGTATGGATTTTCCCCAGAGGCAATTATGTTAAGCAAATTTCCCCTATCTCCGGAATTTTTATGTTGTACAAATTTTGTGTTATACAAGCTGTTTGTTATACAAGGGTCCACTGTACTGTACTAGGATCACATATTCATATTCTGGGGTTCTCTAGCACTGGGTAATTCTACATAATGGAAGTTTCTGTTGGAATTTGTGCCCAATATGTGTCTACTTCAAACACACAGGTCCACCACCCCCTTGCATCTTTCCCCCGCTGACAACATGGGCTTGATGGGCTGATAACAAGGGTTTCAGGAGCCCCGTGGCAGAGTGGTTAAAGGCCTGTCCTGCAGCTAAAACTGTGCTCAATCCCAGGTAGCCGGCTCATGGTTCACTCAGCCTTCTATCCTTCCGAGGTCGGTAAAATGAGTACTAAGCTTGCTGGCTGGGTGGGTGGGTGCAATGTGTAGCCTGCATAATTAAATTGTAAACCGTCCAGAAAGTATGGCAGCGGTGAAGAAGGCCAATTCCATGCTAGGGATTATCAAAAAGAGGACTGAAAATAAAACAGCCAACATTATAATGCCATTTTACAAAAAGATAGTAAGGCTACACCTGGACTATTGTGTACAATTCTGGTCATCATATCTCAAAAAAGACATAGTGGAACTGGAAAAGGTGCAAAAGAGAGCGACTAAAATGATTACTGGGCTGGGGCACCTCCCTTATGAGGAAAGGCTAAAACATTTGGGGCTCTTTAGTCTGGAAAAAAGTTGCTTGAGGGGGGATATGATTGAGACGTACAAAAATAATGCAGGGCATGAGTCAAGTGGATAGAGGGAAGCTCTTCTCCCTCTCACAAAATACCAGAACTAGGGGACAAACACTCAAATTGAGGGTTGGGAGAGTAAGAAGAACAGACAAAAGAAAATATTTTTCTTACCCAGTTTGTTGTTAGTCTGTGGAACTCCCTGCCAGGAGGTGGTGATGGCATCTGGCCTGGATGCCTTCAAAGGGGGGTTGGACAGATTCCTGGAGGAAAAGTCCATCACAGGTTACAAACTATGAGGGAGATGTGTCATCTCTGTGTTTAAAACCGGGGTACTTCAAGGGCCAGATGCAGGGGAGTGGTATCAGGAGACAGAGATCTAGTCTCGTGCGCTCCCAGAGGCGTTTGGAGGGACCCTTGTGAGATACAGGAAGGTGGACTAGATGGGCCTTTGGCCTGATCCAGCATGGCTCTTCTTATGTTCTTATGTTCCTAAGCTTGAAGTGCTATGGGGTGCTATATAAGCAGAACACTTTTTGCTTTGCTTTGCGATTGTGCAGCAATATTGGGCCATTTCCTGGTGTTTTGAACCGTGGATATAGAAGCACAACATCCCACATTCATAAAGTGATGAGTCTTTGGAGAATTGGCTTATTTTAATTAAATTATTGTGTCTCTTGGAGATCCTTTGCTACACAGTGTTCCACAGGATTTAACCAACAGTGTTGGTTGAAGCCATAAAGGTGTACCGCTGTTTCTGATGTACACACCACAGTATATCAGAACATGGAAGAACAGCTGGAGTAGAATGGAGGAAGTTACCTCTTGGTCCCCCTCTGCTATTTTAGGAATAAAGACACCTAATCTGAAGTACAAAAGAAGGCAATAAACATTTATTTGATACAGCTGTGGGTTTCTTTTAATACATACAGTACATAGATTTTCTCCCTTCAAGGGCTTCAGTGGCGCAGATATTAATATTTATTACAGTACTCAAGCTGAGGAATTATTTTATCAATGATTACCAAAAAAGACAGATCATCACAAATCAGGAGTTTATAAGATAGTTTACAATTAAAACATTTAAATTTTTTATTTTTGTCTATTTTTTTGCAAATAAACACTTTTTAATATATATATTTATATATATTTATATATGGTTACAAGTGATAGACTGAAAATCATTTTTTAAATTTTTTTCAAAATACACTTATGCATTAATGTCTGGCATTAAAACAAAAACCAAACAAAAAAAAACAAAACAAAAAAAGCAAACAACAACATTCGGAGATGCCCTGGAGAGGGTACTAAAACCAAGGAGAAAATTGATTTTGTATGCATGTGTGAGAGTCTACAGTACAGCTTGGAGTGTAATTCATAATGGCCCACTCGGGGAGTCGTAGCTAAAAAATTTTCCCAAGCTTTATAAACAGAGCTGGTATTCTTTCTTAGACATAATTAAATAAAGGGAACTTGAACTGAACCATCAACCACACTTGGTATACTTTAGTCTTCCCTTGACTACCCCACATTTTGCAGGCAGAACCCCCCCCCCAATTCATTCCAAGTCAGCAGTTTGCTCAATACACGGCACTTCTGTGTATTAAAGGGTGTGCCTGTGTCTCAATAAGGGTGATTGTCTCTAGATCTCAATGCACTGTTCCCGGATGAGACGTTTTGGTGGCTCTCTGGAGAGTAGCGAGATAATTCCCCCAGTATGGAAATGTAATAATATGCCCTGATTATATATATCATGGTTTACAGAAGCTTTATGGTGCAGTGCTTAAACCAATGGTTCTCAACCTGTGGGTCGCCAGATGTTCCTGGACTGCAACTCCCAGAAATCCCTTCCAGCACAGTGAGTGGTGGAGGCTTCTGGGAGTTGCAGTCCAGAAAGAGCTGGGGACCCACAGGTTGAGAACCACTGGCTTAAACTCTCCTTAAGGCCCCAGGTTCAATCCCAAGTAGACAGTTTGAGGTTCACTCAACCTTCCACCCTTCCGAGGTTGGTAGATAGAGTACCCAATTTTCTGGGCGTGGGCAACATGTAGCCTGCATAATTAAGTTGTAAACTGCATGGAGAGAGCTTTAAGCACTTTGGGGTGCTTATATATGCACCACATTTTGCTTTACAGCCACCTTGTTTTCAATTTGAGACAATCCTGAGTCTACTGGTCGTTAGCTGGGCTGTTTGTTTGTTTTCCTTTTGAAACCTGTATGCCCACAATGAGACCTGCTTGAATTTGCTAATCAGCACAACTGCCCTGTGTTCTCCCCCCCCCCCTCTGCATTAAGCATATATACATTGCACTGCCCGACTTTTATGCTAACAGGTGATCCTAACCTTATGCGGGATTAGTTCCACTTAAAGCGCACGGATTCTGAATAGTCTAGATTTTGCTCAACTCCATATAAGATAAGGATCTGAAGTATGCAATTATCATGATGTCTTGCAATTAGGTGAATTTAATAATTGAGAATACTGTCTCCCATTAGCACAGAGACGCTGATTGTCAAAATTCCTGAAAACAGTGGCATGGCTTTTCACCATTTTTTTTAAACACAGAGTTTCTGCAAATGTGGGTATCTGACTGGAAATGAATCATGGGAAGCACGGACACTTAAATTTTTTGCTGTACTGTACAGTATTTTATATGTGCCTGTGTGCAAAAACATATTGCTCACCATTTTGCAAAATAATCTCGCGGCAATCCACAAGATTTACGCCACGGGAAGGCTTCAGTCACAACGCTCACCACTCCACGCCAGATGACATTTAATTTAGAAGATCCCATAGGACGGGTTCAGCAGGAATTTAGTACCACCCCAAAGGCACACACACACACTTTAATTTAGGAAAATTAATTTAACAAAACTTGAGAAATTTGCCTTAGGCAATGATTGCAATGCAAAGTGCTGCTCTAGGCTGACAGGGAAAAATCACAACTTGGTGAGGAAATATATATATATATAAATAAATGTAGAGGTTTCTAACCAGTAAACAAGTCATAAGCAAAGGGCTGTGCTTAAATCTTCCTTTTCAAGAAACAGGAATTTATTCCCACCCCAGCACTACCATAAAGCTCATCTCTTCTTCTGATGCCTGCAAATTCTGCTAGGAATACAGTTTGGGAAGTTTATTTATTTGTTTATTTACTGGAGAATTCTGGGTCCACCAGTGTAACAAGTAACATGTCCAAGCATTAGCTAGGGCAAACTAGTGCTGCAATATTTGCCTGCCCCACCTCAGTACTGAAATGAAAGTATTGTGGCTATCTATAATATTCCTTTCCACTGCAGGACACCGTGCTGCCTTAAAGCTAGATGGCATGTATGGATCCAGCAAAGCAGATGATCTGTGCACACCCACAACCATTCATGTCATCTTTTCCAAATATCCTGGGGACACAGTAGTAAACTGCCCCTGTGGAAGTCTACAGCCGTCATTTACTTCTATAATAAGCCACCACTAATTTAACACAAATGGCGCCTGGTCCAGAGAGGTCTTATAGCAGTTGAGTTCTGTCGAGCAAGAACTGTGTCCTATAAACTGGTATTAAATCCAAGAATGCATTCTTATGCAGGACAGATTAGAAAAGCAAAAAGCCCCACGAGCTTATCAGGTCAGCATCACTTGATCCAGTGCCCTCCAGATGTCTAAGTTTAAAAATCCCAATAGATGAGGTGTGATGGGAGGTGTATTCGAACTACAGATGGGCAAGAACCACTGGTTTCAGTGGTTCGTGGTGGTTCATTTATTGGCGAAGCTGGCATTGTGCACTTCAAGGCCCCGCCTCCTCTGGAGGGCACCCTTGCCCAGGTAGCACCTGGAGGAGGCGGGGCAGGGGAGGAGGAGGACCACTGCCTCTGAGTGGATGGCCATTGGAAGAGGCGGGGCTTTGAAGAGAGGAACACCTGGTTTAGCCAATCAATGAACCATCTCTACTTCTGGAGACGGCTGGTTTGGGAAATACTACTTTAGACACTATGTGTTTGTGTTTTATATATTTTCTTACACCACTATCCTACCTTTCTTTCAACTAACTCTAAAATGCTTCTCTCTCTTCCTTTATCCTCACAACAACCTTATGAGGTAGGTTACCACAATGGGTTCAAGGATATGGCTGAATGAGGATCTTGAACCTGGGAGTGTTCACAGTAGGCAGCCTATGCCTGATTCTCTCTAGCCTGCCACCCACTTGTATCCCTACAGGCTACACCCATGTTTAACATGGCTTATGGATTCCCCTAGGGGGGCTAAGGAACTCTTTTGGGTAAGGTTGGACTTCTGTCTCAGAAACCTTGATGCCCTCTTCCTTCACAATGGCTTGGGATGGAAGCTGGAAGGTTGAGGGTCCATATTGCAGGCCATCTGTGGTTAGAAGCTGAAATCCACCAGTGTTGTAGAGACAGGACTCAGGTAGACTTCCATGACTGAGAATCATAGAATCATAGAATCATACAGTTGGAAGAGACCTCAAGGGCCATCCAGTCCAACCCCCTGGCGTGCAGGAACCCCCATCACAGGACTCCCGACAGATGGCCATCCAGCCTCTGCTTAAAAACCTCCAAAGAAGAAGACTCCACCACCCTGAGTGGCAGCATATTCCATTGCCGAACAATGGGCCAATCACATGGCAATTCACCAACTGCTGGAAATATAGAAAGCTGCTGTTGGGATCAATCAGCTGTTTTCAGCACTTAATCTTCTAATCACAGGCTATCTGTAAGGTTTAATTTGGCCTCCGGTGATAGAAAAGGGAGGTCAAATAAATTTAAAACCTACCACAATGGTTCCAGAAGGAAACCAGTGGCAAAGTGCTCAAAGCGTGCCCACAGTTAATAACTAATGGGAAGTATTAGTATCCCTACTATCCGCAGAATTGGTATCTGCAGTTTGCACTCATCTCAACTCTATTTACAACCTCCAACAGCGAGGCCCAGAAGGCAGGTGAAGGTTGAGAAGACAAAGCAAACTAGGGTTATACCACAAATGGCCATGAGATAGGACTTCATTCGGTACAGAGCCCAGTTGCCCCCTCCCCAAAATGGTCCCCAGACTCTTCCATCCCACAACACCTCCTTCTCAACGGCCCCAAACGCCCAACCCTCTTTCTTAGCACAAGTCATACAGAAACACATTAACTAATATTAAAGTCAGGTCAAATGATCATTGCAGAATAAAAGGAAGACTCCGTCTCAAGAACCCAAGAGTGGTCAGCTGTGGTTCTCTAGATGCTTTTGGACTGCAACCCTGATCATCTCTTCATACCGTACTCTCAATGCTGGTTTGGACTGATGTGTAGCTGTACGACAGGTGTGGACAAGCAGTAGCTCTACAGGTGTTGCTGGGGTGCAGCTGCCATCTGTCCCATTCAGCGGAGCTAAAAGGTGAGGGGGAAATGGGAGCTGCAACCCAACATCTGGAGGGCTGAGTGTTGCCCACCCTTACTATGGGCCAAAAACATCAGAAGGGTCCCAGCTGCAGATCTCTGCTATTATCTATTATTGCAGTTATTCGGTCTTGATTTTATCAGCACAGAAGGATTTTTTTTAAAATCTTGTTTGTAAGCCTTTCATAAGAAACCTGTAATGTGAAACTGTTTAAATAAGCAGCACACCTGTTCTCAGACTAGGCCTCTGAGTCTCAAAATGTTGGTTACTGGGTTTAGGGTGGCATGCAGCCAGATCTCATAACAGTCTGGGTTCTCCACAAGAGATTCAAAAGACTTTGAATACAATCTGGCATAGGACCTAATTAATCAAGTCTAGTGGAAAAGCAGGAAGAAGGCAATAGACGATCCAAGCACCATATTATCTGCCGGGAGTGGGAGAGGCCTACCGGATGAAAGACAGAGAAATCTCTGTCTCAGCATCTCTGTTTATCATCCCCCCCCCCAAATCTTAAAGTTAGTTCATCCGGCACTGCACAAACTATTCCAGACTTGAACCAGGTTTTTTTTATCTTCCAGAAGACAATTTTGAACTGCAGTATAAAAACATACACCAGAATGGACTTTATATTATGAAGGCAGGCAGGCAGGCAGGCAGGCAGGAAGGGAAGGGAGGGAGGGGGGGAGGAAGGAAGGAAGGAAGGAAGGAAGGAAGAATAGGAACCCAATATATTTTTCTTCCTTTTCACTGCATTTCAGCTCAGCACAGATCAGGACATCCAGCCAATCTAAACCTTGCCCAAACAAGCGAACGCACAGAGTTGTGTTTGCAGAACAAGAGGAAGTCCAAATGATTATATTTTGCACAAACAGACCAATTATGTTCAATCAGCAAATCCAAAAAAAACAGGAACCGGGGGGGGGAGAGCAAACTCTCTCTCTCTCTCTCTCTCTCTCTCTCTCTCTCTCTCTCTCTCTATCTATCTATATATATATATATATATAAACTATGACATGGAACCTCAGATCGGCATCAACTTTGGCACAGATGTTGCAGCAAGTCTGCTCTTAATTTGTGCCAAATTTGGGGATGTTTGGCTAGAATTTTTGAATTGTAATTCAACTGAGCCTCGTGGCGCAGTGGTTAAATGCCTGTACTGCAGATTAAAACTGTTCTCACGACATGGGGTTCAATCCCAGTTAGCAGGCTCATGGTTGACTCAGCCTTCCAGCCTTTCAAGGTCGATAAAATGAGTACCCAGCTCGCGGTGGTGGAGGACGTATAGCCTGCATATTGTAATTAAAACTGTAAACCGCCCAGAGACTACTTGAAGTGGTATGGGGTGGTATATAAGCAGAACACTTTTTGCTTTGAATTGCAATTGTAATTGTAAGCAACCTTTTTGAATGCTCCTAGTCAAGATATGGAAACATAGGTAAAAGAAAATTTACATATTGGGTGGGGTCTTTTGTTTTAACCCATTTTTCTTCCTCCACAGCAATTACATCAATTAGGAGTTTAATTTAGACCTCTTTGTTACTGGTTTTTAACTATTAAAACTCCCCAGACTTCTCCTTTTTCATAACTTCTGAGAATTCCAAGGGGACTATTTGCATAGCATAGCATTCTAGCCAATCAGAATGTGTCTCCCTGTCACTTTTAACCCTGCCAATGGCCTTCAGACCCTAAAATTTTGGACAGCCTCTTTCAGGTTTTTCATGTCTATGTGAAATAGTATGGGGAATCATGGGACCATTTACAAAGTGACATCACACAATGTAAAATAACAGAAGATGGCTCCTTTTTTTTTCATCAGTTCAACAATTCTCACCCAAACACTAACCAGTTGGCCAGGCTGTTGTTCAACAAGTGTGAATAGCAGTGAGCCCAAAGGGGATGGGTGTTCAAACTTTGGCCCTGTTTTGAACCACAACTCCCAGAATTCCAAGCCTGTATTGCCAATGACAAAGGACTGTGGGAGTTGTGGTCCGAAACATCTGGAGGGCCAAAGTTTGGACACTGCACTGTAGACTATCTTGACTGCTACCATTGGTGTGCTGTCAGCGTGCAGGCTGCCCTTTGCTGTGTAAAGCCTGGCACCTTTTTCCCTGCGGGCAACGCGGGCACAATTTTTTGCAGCGATATTGGGCCATTTCCTGTCTCATTGAATCATGGGTACAGAAATACAATATCCCACATTAATAAACTGGAGGTTTTTTTAAACAATTAAATATGAATCATGGACTCGTGATATACTGACCATCCAAATCCCAAATGAATCATAGAGGCTGTTAAAATGGCATCTGATTCCATCTTCAAAAATTCCTCAATCTAGCTAGCACAAAAGGAAAACTGAGTTTGCAGAACCAGGTTTTGTAAAAAAAAAAAATTCTGTGAAAATACAGGAGGTCAGCAAACAGTTTCTTTTGAGTCTTTTCTTAGGAGCTGGTGGATGAAAACTCTACTAACTGCTATGATTCCCCCTCACGTCCCAGTCAGAGGTCTCTCTTTCTCCCTCGGATAATTCCTAGCAATGTATAAGCAGCGTTCTGCAGAAGTGAAGCCTCCACTCAATATCGTAGGCAAATCAAAGAAAGATAAATTCCAAAACGGCCCATAAAACACACACTTCTTGGAACATAACCAGCAAGAAAACATCTACCTTGTCCCAAGTGGCTCAATGCATTTAACACATCAGGCCATTAAAAAGGCTACTGCTTGTTCCTCTAGAGCAGTGGTTCTCAACCTGTGGGTCCCCAGATGTTCCTGGACTACAACTCCCAGAAGGTCTCACTGGTTTGTTTTCTATTCCTCCCTGAGGTTTCCATAAGAAGGAAAAATAGAAGTTTTGGACGGCATGCATGGAGAAAATATGTGTTGTGGCTGACGCCTGCTTTCAAAGGTTCACACATTCAACAAGAGCTAGTTTGTTTTCTCTTTTTCTTGCAATTTTTAAAAAGCTGTGCTTTTAAATCACTTCCTGCCTCAGATATTTATTCAGCTAGCTAGGTAGGCTCTTGGAGTTGCTTTAGACTTTGAATGCTGTTTGACAGTAAAGAGGATTCTTTTACACGAGCGAAATCATTTTTCCCGTGTGGCTTTTGTATGAGAATTGGGACAGGACTTCTCTAGAGCCTATGAAAAGGGTTAGAATGAACTTCTGACCACCCCTCTGCATCAGTGGTCATGCTCTTGGACTCCATTGTCAAAGTAGAATTTGTCTGGTATTAGTTGGATGAAAACGGCAAGTGGATTGAATATGGCAAAAAGGACTCACAGCACGATGCTGCTATGATATCCTCATCGGAGTTGAAGTGTGCTTTCCTGGCTGATTGCAAAGGCACTGTATTCTTCCATGCTGGTACTCAGCTGTATGAACTAAGCTTTCAAGAGATGGTTCGGCGAAATGTCTACTACTGAACGAAAAGACGAGTCTCTAGATGGCCCAGACTTGTGTTCTTTGGAGGTAGCTAGAAAAATGACAAGTGCAGACCCTTTGAATCTTCTTTGAACTTCCACCTGTTTCCTTCGGGCTGGGACCAAACAGCACTGCCTGATATAGGCTATAAGTTGGTGAAGGTCTCAGAGTCTTCGGAGGAATATCATGAAATCAAGGAACTCTTTGAGAAGACTATGGAGGGTTATGTGATTAATACTATCCGAAGGATTGAGAACCCTTCTCTCTGGCAGGTGTTTCAATGGCAGAGAGGCCAGATGAAGAAGTTAAATGGAGGGAAAGAGGTAGCTGAAAGGCTCTTGTTCCAGGGCACAAGCCCAACTCATCCGCATGGTATCTGTGAGCAGAACTTTGACTGGAGAATCTGTGGGACTCATGGAACACTGTATGGGAAAGGTATGGGGATGGCTGTGCATGTGCAAGTGGTGTACAAGTTGTGAAGCACAGGCAGTGGGCCTAATAGCTGTAACTGCGTGTTAATTTCTTTATTTTTGGTTACTGTATTTTGGCTTTCATTTACCTACTATTGCTTGTTGATTGCTGTCTGTTCGCTGACGCCTGCTCGTCAGTCTACAGTTCGTTGTTAGTTTGTACTGCTGTAGTGCTTCTGTTTCTTTTCTTTTTTTAATGCAGTAGTATTGTTGTGCTGTCATTTATTTTTAGTACTATTGTATTGTGTTATTTGTAGTTTTGTGGTTTGTAATTTTAGTGCTGCACTGTATTATTTGTCTTAGTTAGCAGTAGTAGGGTCTTTTTGCTCTGTTTTTTTTTCTCTCCCCCTCCCTCTCTTTTCCTCGCCATGTTCGCAGGGGCTCATATACCGACGGTGGTGGGCCGTGGGCGGTATGCTAGTAGCCGTTGGGTTTGTCAGAAAAGAAGAACTTGGGTCAGACAACTCGTGCCTGTCCCTCGTTCTGACCCCTCGGCTCTCTGCCACGTGCCCGGGAGTCATCCCACCAGCGCCCCCAGCCTTCCCTGTATACTGATGAATGCCAGATCGGTTCATAACAAGATTCCCATCATCTATGATACCATCGCGGATGGGAAGCCCGATCTGGCATTTATTACCGAGACCTGGGTTGGCTCCGAGGGGGGGCTCCCTTTCCCTGCTATGTCCGCCCGGGTTTCAGGTAGAGGGAGTGTGAAGGCTGGGGAGTCAAAGGGGAGGAGGGGCCGCAATCGTGTACAGGGACTCCTTTCACGTCAGCAGGGCCTCGACATTGGTTAGCCAGGGGTTGGAAGCCCTTCACCTGTTGGTGGGACAGCGGGACAGATTTGGCATTGTGCTGGGCTACCGAGCTCCCCGCAACCCTGCACAATCCCTCCCAGAGCTCACGGAGTTCATCGCCGCTGCTCTGTTGAGGTCCCCACGCCTATTGGTCGTGGGTGACTTCAATGTGCATGTGGGTGGTGGACTTTCTGGTGCAGCTCTGGAGTTCATGGAATCCATGGCTTCCATGGGTCTGTCCCAGCATGCTTTATGTCCCACCCACAGGTCTGGGCACACCCTGGATCTGGTTTTTACCTCCATGTCGGGGGATTTGTGTCTGGAGGTGGGGGGCATTGCCTCCCTTCCTGTGTCATGGACAGACAATCACCTGCTCTCATTCTCCCTGGCGATCCCGGCCCCTCCCCGCGGGGACCATCGGCCCTCTGTTTTGGCCCGCCCCCGGAGGCTCATGGACCCCCAGCGGTTCAGTGAGCTCTTCGGGGGGCTACCTGGTGGTATGACTGGCGTTCCGGCTGAGGATGTGGCCAATCTTTGGCATGAAACAGCTGTCCACACCATAGACCGGATTGCCCCCAAGCGCCTCCTCCGTTGCCGAGCCCGGCCCTCCCCTTGGTTCACGGGGGAGCTTAGGGCAATGAAGCAGGAGAGGAGGAGGCTAGAGCGCAGCTGGAGGAAAACCCGGACGGCGTTGAGTAAGGCTGCTGTTGATGCCCAGTCTAGTCGCTATACCAACGCGATCAGGGAGGCCAGAACATCCTTTAACTCCCTGAGAATTGCTGAGGCCTCGAACCGTCAGGCGGAGCTTTTCCGGGTGGTTCGGGACCTCAACAATCCTAGTCTGGCCAGGCCTCCTCCTACTGATTTCAGTAGTGAGCAGTTTGCAGCCTTTTTTCGAACTAAAATAGAGGCCATCCGTGCTGGCTTCGACTCCGGTTGCAGTGGTCCTGCCCCGCCATCCCCAGTTGCTGGTTCGCCTTCGTCGCCTCGGTTGGATGTGCTTGGGCCTGTTTCTGTCGAGGCCTCTAAGGCTATGGCGCATTGTCGGCCTGCCTCCACCCCTTTCGACCCTTGCCCTGCCTGGCTAATTAGAGCTGCCAGAGGGACTATGGCCGAATGGGCTTCTGTCATCGCCACCGCCTCCTTCAGCGAGGGGGTTTTTCCCTCTCGTCTGAAGGAGACGGTGGTAAAGCCCATTCTGAAAAAACCTGGCCTGGAGGTGGATGATTTAATAAACTATCGCCCAATCGTTAACGTCCCGTTTATGGGCAAGGTGATCGAGAGGGTGGTGGCGGTCCGGCTGCAATCATACCTGGAGGATCGGCAGTGCCTCGATCCATGCCAGTCCGGGTTCAGGCCCCGTCGGGGTACCGAAACAGCTTTGGTCGCCCTGCAAGATGACCTTCTCCGGGCGGCCGACAGGGGTTGCTCTACCCTGTTGGTCCTCCTGGATCTTTCAGCGGCCTTTGATACCGTCGACTACAGTATCCTGCTGGACCGGCTCTCTGAGGTCGGAATCGGAGGCTCTGCTCGCAGTTGGCTCCGTTCCTTCCTTGAGGGCCGGCCCCAGTACGTTCAGCATGGGGGGGAGTTATCGGCCCCTTGGGTTCTCCCTTGTGGGGTTCCACAGGGGTCGTCTCTGTCTCCCATGCTGTTTAACATCTACGTAAGGCCGTTGGCGGGGGTTATCAGGAGTTTTGGAGTCTGCTGTCATCAGTACGCTGATGACACGCAGCTCTATCTCTCCTTTTCCACCTCTGCAGTGGAAGCTGTGAGGATCCTCGACGAGTGCCTGGAGGCCGTACTGGCTTGGACCGGGGCGAACAGGCTTAAGCTCAACCCCGAGAAGACGGAGGTTATGTTCTTGGGAGCTCGCCGGCGGGGTATGGTGGCCCCCTCCCCTGTCTGGCGGGAGTTTCCCTCCAGCTCGCAGAGAGGGTGCGGAATCTGGGTGTGCTCCTGGACCCGGCGCTCACCATGGAGTCCCAGGTGGCGTCGGTGACCAGGTCCGCCTATTTCCATCTCTGTCGGATCGCCCAGATCCGCCCGTACCTGGACGCGAACTCTCTGAGAACAGTGGTCCAAGCACTGGTGATCTCGAGGCTGGACTACTGTAACGCCCTCTACATGGGGTTGCCCTTGACTCTTCTCCGGCGTCTGCAGCGGGTACAGAATGCGGCGGCCAGGCTGGTGGCTGGTGTGCGTCGCCATGAACACATCACACCGGTCCTGGCCCGCCTGCATCGGTTGTCCATTGCAGCCCAGATTCAAGGTCTTGGTTTTAGTTTATAAAACCCTCCATGGCTTGGGACCGGACTACCTGGCAGAGCGTATCGCTCAGCGATCCACCTCAGCCCGCCCCGTCCGGCAGGCGCAAGCGCACTTGCTGCGGGTCACCACTCTCCGAGAAGCCCGGAAGATGAGTACTCGGGCCCGGGCATTCTCAGTGGCGGCCCCTAGCCTTTGGAATTCCATCCCTGTTGAAGAGTCCCTGCTGGCCTTCCGGAAGGCTCTTAAAACCTACCTTTTCCGGGAAGCCTTTGGCGATTCATAACTTTGCCTTTTTTTTTTCGCCATCGTCATGCGTTATGCTTTAATTATTGAGGTGCTTTAGGTTTAACTGTTTTTAACTGTTTTAAAATTTACTGTTGTATTGCTGTATGTTTACCTCTGTAACTTTGTGTGGCTAATATAGCCTTTGTAAGCCGCTTAGAGTTCGTTGAAGATAAGCGGGGTATAAATCCATAAATAAATAAATAAATAAATAACTACTCACTGTGCTGGAAGGGATTTCTGGGAGTTGCAGTTCAGGAACATCTGGGGACCCACAGGTTGAGAACCACTGCTCTAGAGGTAAGCAGTTGCCATGGTGCTACACATATTAGGAGATAAGATACACTCTAGAGGGACTATGGTGTGCTCTGAGATAGATGAAGGAAGTCCAGCTTACAGCAAATAGACTTGCAACCAGTCCAGTTCTTAGCACAGCTATGATCTCACCAGTCATTCCAGAGCGTGGGAAGCCTTTTGTGTTTAGATTGCAGGGGCCATGATGACGTTTGCAGGTTCCACGGAAATGTAGTTCAAACAAGTAACTTCTTTCTCCAAACTCTGGTTTGGCTTTCTTGCACAACTCAGTGCATCCACCCACAAAAGTTATAGATCAGTGGTTCCAAACCTTGGGTCCCCAGGTGTTTTTGGACTACAAGCACGAGAAATTCTGGCCAGCACATCTAGCAGTGAAGGCTTCTTGGAGTCTTAGTCGAACAACATCTGGGGACCCACAGTTGGAAACCACTGTTATGGATGGATAATTGGACTGGTGGACCTTTAGATGGATCAGAAATGGGTGGATAATAACACCGCAGAACTGAAACACGTTACATTCAACTTGGCAATTCATTCCAGTATGAAAGAACAAAATTTCTGCCATATCAGCAAAAACTGGAGTATTTCCAAAAAAGGCTTCAATAAGACTGGGCTAAAAAGACTGCTTGGTTTTAGTCTCCATCCATCATTATCAGACTAAATAAAGCATTCAAAAAATAAAGCTGTATGAATCATTCCTTGTGGCTGATTTATGAATTCTTGAGGCCACTGGAATAAATTCAAGTGTTGGCATTTCAGCATTGTACAAGCCTTGGATTTGAAGGCAGAAGAGGTAAACAAAGTTCTTTCCACTCCCTGTCATTGCCTTCAACACATTATAGCTCATGTATAGATCCTCCATTTTTTCCCCTAGAGCTCCTCTCGCCTCCTTGAACTCACACATGAGTGTACGTTGGGGAGACATGGCTTTCCATCCTTCGAAAATGGAGGTGAGACACGTGCCTTCAAACATAGTCAAGGTAACATGAATAAGTGAGACCTAGATCAAATCAAGCCTGAAATATCTCCGGAGGCAAACAAATGTTGAAACTGTGGCCGTCCTACTTTGGGCACCTCATGAAACAGCAGGATTGTCTGAAACAGACAATAAGGCTGGCAAAGGTCGAAGGGAGAAGGAAAAGAGGAAGTCCCTAAAATGAAACCACAGGCTTGAGTCTGCAACATCTCAGCAGGGCAGTTGAGTACAGGACACATTAATGGGGTCGCCATAAGCCAGAGGTGATTTGACAGCACGTAACAACAAACAATTAAACATTCTTTGTCTGAGTTCAAATTGGCAAACTGGCTTCTCTAACAGTATCTTAAAACTGATGGGCTATACTAATGCCAAAGCTGCAGTTAAACAAAGGATTTGGGATATAGAATTCCAAGATCATGTGAGCCTTCTGGGTAATCATAGTGTAGTGTCTTATTCCCATACCTGACTAGTTTAATGCCTCCAAAGATTACAAGAGCTTTCACTTTAGCCAGATTGAATGCTCTCCCTTCCAAGCTTTTGGATGGGAAATTTCATATCCCTCTCTCAATATCCCCCTCTCAAATTGCTTATGCCCATGCGAAATGAATCAAGTAGAAATGGTCACTCATGTCCTTCTTTATTGTTCCTTTTACCGTGACTTACGTAAGGAACTTATTCTTTGCAAAGTTACTTCTTTCTGACAGGTCTCAGCATATTTCAAATTGTGTCGCTAGATTTTGCACCGCTGCAGTAGTTGTCCGTAGGCTTATGACTGCCAGTAATTCTAGCTCTCGATGGTTATATAGAGTGTTATCTCCACTTAGGGATCTGATGTTGGCTTGATCTTCAATATACTGTATTATTTTATCTATCTTTCTGATATTGACTATTTATATAACAGTCCTGTTTGTATTTTGTGGCTTTTATCAAAAGTTTTATAATGTTTTTAAAATGTTTTATTCTGGCAAATTCAATGTTTTATCCTAGCAAATCATTTTATTCTGGCAAATTGATATTTTGGTATTTCTTGATTTGGTTAACCGTAAATAAGGATTCAATTCAACTCAATTCAATTCAGTTTGTCTGAGTTCTGGGGATGGACGTGAGAATTCTAGCAAAAAAATGCCATGTCCAAGAAATTAAGTCAATACTCCTCTAACTGACCTGTGATCCTTCCCATTCATCTCATCTGCAGTAGGTTTGGTTTCAGGTAGGACAGAGAAGGGGGGGGTTGAGCAAAACCATGGAAAAGTAAGAAATGGGCAGTTATTTTGATTTTATTTTTTACACCTTAACCACCATGAGGGGAGAAAGAATTCATTGCATTCTCTCCCTCAGGAATAACAGTGTCTCTGTGTATGTGTCCAGCTTTGCACTCTTTTGGTACAGCTTTGAAAAAGAGGGTATCGCCCTCGAAATATTAGCAACTTTTTAAAAAAAATTACTATTTGCCTAAAGGCATCACCTAGTCTATTCTTATATTTTGTGTATGTGTGAGTGTATGTTTTCTGTTCTTCTGGAAGCTAACAATGCAGAACCAGAACAATCTCCTTCCTTTTACGATAATAATTAAAGCCGCAGGTAGCAACATACCAAGTGAAACACGGCCTTGACGGTGCTTCTGAGCCACAATGTGGGAGCTAAAAATACCTGCCTTTGTGTTTGGCACTGCTTTGTAGTTCTGCCAAGGGTTAAGATGAAAGACCTGTGATGCTCGGCTATATTTAGCTGCATTATTTACACATTTGGGTAAGTGTAAGTAAGATGGGAACAGGTTGAGTGTGGCTCGCTGCATGTTGGCAAGATTTGAGTCTGATGCGGAAAAGAGTGCTTTTGGGATCGGGGGGGGGGCGGTGTCTGAGAGCAAAGTCAGAGAGTAAGCGGGGGGGGGGGAGGAGAGGTAAAACAGAGGGGGTAGTGTAGGATTTTGCTGAGACTGGTAGGACAGTGGTTGAGATATCCAGCCAGGGATTGGGAGTTCCTCACTGTGCCTCTGCAGTGGTTCTCAACCTGTGGGTCCCCATATGTTCCTGGACTGCAACTCCCAGAAGCCTCTACCCCTCGCTGTGTTGGAAGAGATTTTTGGGAACTGAAGTCCAGGAACATCTGGGAACCCACAGGTTGAGAACCACTGCTCTAGGGAGAAGAGCCAGCCTGGGTGGCCTTTGGCAAACTGCAGGGTCCCAGGGCGCTCCTTGAGAAAAGGGATGGCAAACCACTTCTGAGTTGGGGGTTCCTGCATAGCAGGGGGTTGGACTGGATGGTCCTTGAGGTCTCTTCCATCTCTATGACTCTGTGACTCTCTACATGGAAAATGCTGAAAAGAGATTGCCTTAAATCAGAATTGATTTGACGGCACATCATCATTACTATTAGAATTGTGCTGAAAGAATATAAAACAAGGCTGTTTCGAAACAATTAACTGTATTTAAAACACACACACACAACCTTGCTTGCTTTGTTCACACAGATTGGTTTGATTTGATCTACCACCCCATTAGTACTGCTCCTACCTCAGTAATAATAATAATAATAATAATAATAATAATAATAATAATAATAATAATAATAATAATAATAATAATAATAATAATAAAATAGCAACTTTATTTTTATGCCGCCTTTCTCCCCAAAGGGACCTAACACATATAAACATACCCACCCTGCCATTTTAAGCATTTGTCAACATTATGAGGAACAACTATTAGAACCAGAAGCTTTGCCTCCCTTGCCTCCTCCGCTGCTTGTTAATGAAGGGGAATTCCTGAGAGCTGTAAATCCCTGGGTTATTGGCAATGAAGGTCGAGGTCGGAGTTGGAGAAGAAGACGAAGGAGAAGGAGGGGTAAGAGGGGCAGGGGCTCTGAATCGTCTGAGGAAAAATGGTTTGAAGTCCCCTCTCCCTTCAATTCTTCTATCGAATGTATGCTCACTAGCCAACAAAAATGGATGAAATGCTCCTTTTGAATAGATATAACAAAGATTTATCGAATGCAGCACTGATTTGTTTTACAGAATCATGGCTGAGTGACTTAATCCCTGAAAACTTTGTACATATTCCAGGGTTTCAAATTCAACGAGCAGATAGAATTGTTGATATACATCTGGGAAACAGAAGGGTGGAGGATTGTGCTTATATATCAATAATCGTTGGTCTAAAGAAATAACCACCTTAAAGAAATTTTGCAATGTGGACTTAGAAACATTAATCATTATCTGCAACCCCTTTTATTCCCCACGGGAATTTTCTACATTTTTGGTGGTTGCAGTATATATCCCTCCTGATGCTTCTGTGACAAATGCATTAAGTATTTTAACTAGTCAAATTATATGGGCCGAAAATGCATATCCTGATGCTTTTAAAAATATTTTAGGTGATTTTAATCAAGCTGATTTAAGGAAGGAGTTACCAAAGTTCTTCCAGCATGTTAAATGCCCTACTAGAGGGGAAAATATTTTGGATCATTGTTATACAACTTTAAAGGATGCTTATCTCTCTTTATCACGCTCAGCTGTGGGACATTCTGATCACTGCATGGTTCACCTTGTACCTGTTTACAAACAAAAGCTTAAAACCTTAAAACCAACAATTAAAACAGTGAAAACTTAGACTGAAGAAGCAAAGTTAAAGTTGCAAGCATGTTTTGACTGAACTGATTGGGACCTATTTGAAAACACTTCTGCTGATTTGGATGAGCTCACAGACACTGTAACATCATATGTCAGCTTTTGTGAGGACTTATGTGTGCCATCTAGGATTGTGAGAATTTACAGTAATAACAAACCGTGGTTTACAACTAAACTCAAACAGCTACGTCATACCAAGGAGGAAGCCTATAAAAATGGTGATAGGACATTGTATAATCAGGCTAGGAATATACTGAACAGAGAAATTAGAGCAGCAAAAAGGAACTACACTGAAAAGTTAAAGAACCAGTTTTCAACAAATGAATCAGCAAATATGTGGAAAACTCTTAAAACCATTACTGGTGGTCATAGTAAGACCCCTCTCCATGTTGAAAGAAATCATCAACTGGTGAATGACTTGAATATGTTTTACTGCAGGTTTGAGAGGAAACTGCAGCCATCTATTCCTGCAATTTCCATCTCAGATTTAACAACAACAACTGAGCCTGTGGAAATTTATCCCATGTCATCGGGTCCTCCATCTTTGTTGATCACAGAGAAGGAGGTGCAAAGTCTGTTTCATAATCAGAAGTTAAGAAAAGCACCAGGTCCAGATAAAATCTCTTCTTCTTGTTTAAGAGTTTGCGCTGAACAACTGGCTCCTATTTTTACCCGCATCTTTAATAGATCACTGGAGATGTGTTATGTTCCTTCTTGCTTCAAACATTCATTGATTATTCCAGTACCAAAAAAATCTTCTGTCAAGGAATTGAATGATTATAGACCAGTTGCTTTAACTTCTGTGGTCATGAAAACTTTTGAGAGACTAGTGTTGGCTCACCTGAAATCTATCATGGATTTGTCATTGGATCCATTGCAATTTGCTTATCGTGCAAATAGATCAATAGATGATGCTATTAATATGTCCTTACACTATATATTGCAACATCTTGAATCTCCAAAATCTTATGCAAGGGTTCTTTTTGTTGATTTTAGTTCTGCATTTAACACTATTATTCCGGGTATCCTTATGACTAAATTAAAACAGCTGGCTGTACCTGATCACATTTGTAAATGGATTGTAAGCTTCCTAACAGACAGAAAGCAGCAGGTGAAGTTAGGTAAAATTATATCAGATATTAGCAAGGTTAGCATAGGAGCCCCTCAGGGCTGTGTGCTTTCTCCATTTCTGTTTTCCTTATATACTAATGATTGTACCTCAAAGGATTCCTCTGTTAAAACAGTGAAGTTTGCAGATGACACTACAGTGATTGGTCTCATTCGAGACAATGATGAATCTGCCTATAGGCAAGAGATTGAACAACTAGTTTTATGGTATACTCAAAATAATCTTGAATTAAATACATGCAAAACTGTAGAAATGGTGGTGGATTTTAGGAGGACTCGTTCTATACAGCCACCTCTTATGATATCAAATAACTTAGTGTCAATAGTGGAGTCCTTTAAATTTTTAGGTACCATTATATCTCAAGATTTAAATTGGTCATCTAATATTGAAAGTATTATTAAGAAAGCACAACAAAGAATGTTTTTTCTGCGTCAACTTAGGAAGTTTAGACTGCCAAAAGAACTGTTGATTCAATTCTATAGAGGTGTTATTGAATCTACTGTCTGTTCCTCTATAACTGTCTGGTTTAGCTCTGCGACTAAGCATGACAGATATAGACTTCAAAGGATAATTGGAACTGCAGAAAAAATTATTGCTACTAATCTGCCATCTATTGTGGAATTATATACCACACGAGCTAAAAAGAGGGCGATGAAAATATATACAGATTCCACACATCCTGGACATAATCTGTTTCAATTGTTACCCTCAGGGTGACGTTTTAGGGCATTGCATACTAGGACAACTAGATATAGAGATAGTTTCTTTCCAAGTGCTATCAAACTGTTGAATAATTAATTTTTACATTTCTTCTTCCTTTTTAAATAGGGTATATTGTAGTATTGTACTGTGTTTTTATTGTTGACAATATGAATCTTATATTTCCTTTTATATAGAGAGAGCATTTTTACCAAAACAAATTCTGGGTGTGTCTAACCACACTTGGCCAATAAAAGTATTCTATTCTATTCTATTCTATTCTATTCTATTCTATTCTATTCTATTCTATTCTATTCTATTCTTCAAAGGTTGCTTGTAGGTCCATCATTAGCTCAATCAATCATTAATCAAGAACTTTATTGTTTATGACCATAGGGCCTTTACACAATGCATAGTGCCAAAGAGATTGCAGCATTTAAAGACATCCGTTTTTAAAACAATACATGTTTTTAAAGTCTTCGCAACAGCGCCCACTGAACTAAGGACCTTTATGTTGGATGGCATTTAAGTCCTTGAGAAAGCCAGACCTTAACTTCTTAGCTGCCAACGCAAAGAGTGCTACATTATATTTATAAGTAATGAATGGCTGGTTGTCAATGAGCAACCTAACTACTATTTCTTCATGGGGACAATTAGGGAACATCTGGGTGTTAGGCAATAAATATCTATCTCTAGGGTTCTTGTAGAGAGGACATAATAGTAAATAGTGGATTATGTCTTCTATCTGATTGCAGCCATAGGGCGTTACTTCACGTCCTACCTTGTTCCGCGATTATGTTTGTACTGTGACAGCGTTGTTTGTGGTCATGTGGTTTTGTCCCAGTTCAGTCTGTTTCTGTTTCCTCACGGGCGTAATTACTTGTCTCGTGACAATTGCTAGCTCACATCCTTGTTCCACGACAAATTCTGAATTTGTCTTGCTTTCTTAACCCTTTTTTTCAATATCGTAAATAAACCTTTTTCGATATTTCGATTTACTGGTCTTCCGGGATTTACACGTCAATGCTACAGAATTTTCAGTACTTTCTTTAATAAACATTTGCACTGCATGATGTTTCCCATAGGGAAACTAATGTTGAATGCCACTTCAACCGCTGAGCGCTAGGTGGACAATGGTTGTTGCGTGACAGGCCGTTACTTCACGTCCCTTGTCTCGCAACAGGAACCAGGAACCAACCATGACAAGAGAATTCCCCAGCCCAGGGGCAGGTACAGCTTGTCACGCTCTGTTCCCATTTCCGGGGGCATAGTCAAGACAAGGTTTTGCTGTCACGCTATGGACGTGAGTTAAGTTTTTTTTTTGTACCGGTCCCAAGCGGGACAGCAAGGAGGGACGAATGGGATGTGAAGTAACGTCCATAGACACATTTACGTTCCATAACTGGGGTTCTTTTGTATCCCCCTTTTATGTCTTTTATGAAAACACTGATTGCCAAGGAAGAAAGAGGCTACCTTGATGAAGGCGATGCAGTTCAGTGCCTCATATTTTATATGCCTTCACTCCCACTAATTGTGAAGCACAGAAAGCCACTCACGTTTTCCTTCCCAGATACACTGACACATAATTGCCTTCCGAGCTGACTTTGCTTCTTCTCAGCTCTGAGGTGCTCAGGTGATGGAGGTGTCTCTTTGCACCAGCTCAGAGAAGTGGCGGCGGTTTAGGATAAGCCTTTCAGAGGGTGAACCTGAAGAGAGGTAAGCTGACACTTCTTGGCCTACCATAAAGGATGGGCTTGCAGGGAAGGGCCCTTTTTGTCTTGAAAAGACCTGAGTGGGCTTTTCAGAGCATCAAGACAAGACGATGAATTCACCACCCTGGGGAGGCATCCAGGAGCAAAATTAAGCCAGGAGCTTAATTAACTAAAAAAGTAAATTGATTTTTTTGCTGAAATCGAAAATCCTTCAAAAGAGATGGGCGCGGGAGGAATAATTATTTAAGCCTGAGGTTCATATAAGGGGCTCATCCTGTTTGGAGTCTCTCTCACAGAAGGTCAATTAAAATGGTGTCAGGAGATGGACAGGCAAGCAGACATTTATTTCAGAGCGATGCCTCCTCACTCTTCTAATATGGAGGAATATAAGACAAAAGCAAAGCAAAGCAAAGCGCTTTCCCACGGCACTTAATGCACTCTTTGGGATGTTTACAAATTAATTATGCAGGTTCCATAAAGGGAACTGGGTGCTCATTTTACCTACTTCAGAAGGATGGAAGGCTGAGTCAACCTTGAGCCAACTGCCTGAGATTGAACCTCGGGTCATGAACACCATTTTGGGTGGAATACAGCAGTATTAACAACTGCACCTTGAGGCTCTATCTATGGCCACGGTCATACCAGCATTTTCTTCGTAGTTTCCATTCAGGGAACTTCGCAGTAGGAGATCGCGTCCTAACCTGGAAGAGTAGTAAACTCTGCTCTCCGCCCACCACGCCTCTCAAACAGCATTTAGGGCGAACTTTTTTGAACCACCGCCAGGGGCTGGATTTAGATACTTTGCTCGTTAATGCTTATTAAAATTCTCCATTCATAACGAAAGGACAAGGAAACTTCGCATTTTAAATGAAGCCCGCCTAATTACTCTCTTGCCCATGCCTTTCTATGCTTTTCCATGCTGTTCCGTACTGCAACGGATTGCCGGCATTGTATTTAGCCGGGCTGGGATGCTTACACTGCTTCCTGTTGCTTTTTACACTTCAAAATCAATGTTTGGGGTGCAACTCCTCCTGTGGACACCAGGTGTCACTGTACTGTTTTTTTGCAGCACTCGCTTTTTGTGAACTTCAGGTTGTAAGCACATGATGGCGCTAGATCGGAAGGCATTAGTACAGTCTGCCTGTTGGGATCCATTTTTTACTCTTTCCCGGAAGTGCAAGTATTAAAATTAGTGTGTGTCCGTTCCCTACTTAAATCCAGTGCCTGGTTTTTCACCTTAGGAATTTGTTGCTAGACAACAAACACATTTCTGTTTCCATCTACAACCTATATGCGTGATTCCTATTTCAAGTCCCGGCTTATGCTTAGGTGCCAATATATATAGTAAACCCCCTGATATGTATGTACGCATACATTTTTAATGTGGAGGAGGGAGAGATGAGGAAGGTGTTGAAGGAAGGCTACGGGTGCCAGATGGAGTTGCCAAGGAAGGCTACGGGGCCAGATGGAGTTGCCGGAAGGGTATTGAAGGATTGTGCAGATCAATTAGCAGGAGTTTTCACTGGGATTTTGAATCGATCCCTATCCCAAGCTATTGTGCCGTCATGCCTAAAGTCTGCCATTATTGTTCCGATACCAAAAAAACCAAATCCAGAAAACTTGAATGACTTTCGTCCAGTAGCACTTACACCTGTAATCATGAAGTGCTTTGAAAAGTTGGTACGGAACTATGTTATTACCTGTTTACCAGAGGGACTGGACACATTCCAATTCGCCTATAAAAAGAAGAGATCAACAGAGTGGCGTGTGCTCTTCATGCTGTTTTTGAATATCTGGAGCAGAGGGGGGGGCTATGCTAGATTGCTCTTTGTGGATTTTAGCTTGGCTTTTAACACCATTCTTCCACGACGTTTGATCTCTAAACTGGAAGGCCTAGGGCTTCCACCATCACTTTGTGGATGGATCTTGGATTTTCTGTCAGAACGTTCTCAGAGGATCCGGTTGGGCCCTTACACTTCTAATACTCTTAGTACCAACATTGGAACACCACAGGGATGTGTACTTAGCCCACTCCTTTATATTCTTTACACATTTGATTGTGTCTCTGCCTATCCTAGCAATAGGATCATTAAGTTTGCAGATGACACAACTGTGATTGGGCTCATCTCTGGCAAGGAGAGTGAGATGGCTTACAGAGATGAAGTGGAGAGGTTGACCAAGTGGTGCAGAATAAATAACTTGCACCTAAATATAAAGAAAACAAAGGAGCTTGTGGTAGACTTTAGGAGGCAGAAAACTGATATTCAACCACTGGTGATTGATGGGACTGGTGTGGAGAGGGTTACAGGTTTTAGATTTTTGGGAATTGAGTTACAGGAGGATCTGTCCTGGAGTGTCAACACAAGGGGGCTTGCAAAGAAGGCTCAGCAGAGACTATTTTTCTTGAGAACCTTAAGGAAAAACCATCCTCCACAAAAGCTGCTGCTGGCCTTCTATCATTGTGCAATTGAAAGTGTGCTTACTTACGGGTTATGTGTGTGGTATGGAAGTTGTACCCACCGGGATAAGACAGTGTTGCACAGAATCATAAGAATTGCAGAGAGTATTGTGGGCGGTTCACTCCCCACCCTAGAACAAATTTATAGTACCAGGTGCCACTGTAAAGCATTAGATATATTAAGAGATCCATCACATCCTGGTCATCGCCTCTTTGAGTTGCTGCCATCGGGACGGAGATATAGAGTACTTAGGGCAAGAACAAACCATCTCAAAAATAGTTTCTTTTTTAGAGCAGTATTGGCCTTAAACGGAAATCCTGGACTTTGAAGTCAGCTTATTTTATATGTCATATTTTAGTCATTTTATATGTCATATTATGTGTTGTACCTGTTTTTAAATCTATGTGAAATGTTTTAAATGAGTTTTATATAGCAACCACAAAATTTCGTTGTTCCTGCAAGGGGGCAATGACAATAAAGATTCCTATTTTCCTATTTTTTTCCTATCTGCGTACACTGATATCTTAAGTTGATGCGTGCAATCTCTATTACAGTTTTTTTATAGACATGTTCTCTAGCATCTCAGTTATTCAGCACGAGATTTGTTTCCCATGGGTTGGACGCATCACTGAGCTGTACGAACCTCTCATTTAACAGTCTGTGTTTAAGGTCCACATAATACTTGACTTCACACATGGGCCCATTGTAATTCCTCATAATTTGGCGACTACTGAAGTTCGGGTGCAAATTGCTGTTGATTATTATTTTACTTCAACATCTGGGACAGTTAACGTTTCTGTACATTTTTTGCACGTTGCCCAATGACTGGCATTGGCAGAAAAATATTTGCATTACTTCCCCATGTAACGTCCCGTCTGCGGATGCGTTCGTTGCCCCGTTTATAAAAGATCAAACAGGGATGCGTTAAAAAAAATAAGGGGGCGCTGGCGTGATTTTCTTAATCCAACCTTTAACACTGTCATCCCTAAGGGCCGACGCTGTCTGCAACCCCGTTTGAATTATTTTACTTTCATTTTTCAAATGTTTATGTGTGAAGACTTCACGGGCCACCACCCTTTATTCTCTCTTGGAAAACAAAAAGGCACTCTAGGAGGTTCAAGTACCAAATTACTGCAATAGCACTACGCACCCCTGCTTAAGAAAGCCTTAATTCCACATATACCCCGCTATAACTTTGCACGCCACCCACTTCCGTCGCACTCGTGAATTGAATAACTATCCATCATTCTGCTACGCGTACCGCGTGACACGTAGCCACGCAAAAGGGCAGGAGAACGCGACCGAAGGAAACATGGCTCAACGAAGACCACGCCGCCCGAACCGCTTCTGGTCCGATGAAGAGGTTATGATCATGCTCCGAGTCATAGCTCTCCCTAATAATTAATGATGCGTTCTGCCCCAGGAACGACCAGAAGAATTGTCTCTGAAATTAAGAATGAGCTTCAACAAGCGAACTTTGTCCGATCGATTACCCAAATTCGCAGCAAATTTAAAGCACTCAGGTTACGGTTTTACATCTGTATTTTGAGTCTCAGGATACCACCCCCTGAGGAGCTGCAGACCCTTTTTTATGAGCTAATGTACGAAATATGGGAGAGTGCACGGCAGCCTTCCGCGGCACAAGCTTTCCTTCCAGGTAATTCAACTTAACAGTAATATGCCAATGGCTTTTTATTCTTTGATCTGCCTCATTGATGGATGGTTATGTTGTATTCCACCGTGTCAAAAACCAAAACCCCACAAACCATCACCTCAGAAACTACAGAAGATTCAAGATGGGAAAATCCAAATAAGGAGATGGCATCAGTCTAAAAGAAAATCCAAAAATGTAAGAACATAAGAACATAAGAAGAGCCATGCTGGATCAGGCCAAAGGCCCATCTAGTCCAGCTTCCTTTGTCTCACAGTGGCCCCACCAGATGCGTTTGGGAGCGCATGAGACTAGATATCTGTCTCCTGATACCACTCCCCTGCATCTGCCCCTTGAAGTACCCTGGTTTAAAGCCTAGAGATTACACATCTCCATCATGGTTTGTAACCCGTGATGGACTTTTCCTCTAGGAATCTGTCCAATCCCCTTTTGAAGGCATCCAGGCCAGATGCCATCACCACATCCTGTGGCAGGGAGTTCCATAGACTTACAACTAAGTACTGTACTTAGAAGTAAGATGGGGAAAAGAAATTAACATCTGAAATCAATAGATTGCTATAGAATGGTATTATAAGTACAATAATTACTCTCTGTTGTGTATATATGATGTATCATATAGTGATTTATTCTTTTTATTAGAAAAGAATTGTAAATGTTAGGAATGTAAAAAAAGACTAAGCAAATGTATTATTACATGAGCGAATACACAGGAACCTAAATAGAAGCAAATATTGCCCTGAAAAGAGGAAATAGATTGAACTGTTATGTTATGTGCAATAGTATTGATTTTTCTTTTTTTAAATTTATTAATAAACTTAAAAAAAGAAAATCCAAAAATCAAGATATGGATAAGATAAGCTAATTTGGACAGGGAGCAAAAACTGGGAACAGGTCCAACAATGGCGGAAGGGTATCTCATGGTAGGAAGAGGAGGAAGATGGAGCAAGGGTTTAGGGGAAGACCAAATAGAAGAAGAAAGGATTAAAGGGGGAATAGAAGTAGAGGAAGTTGAGGAGAGAGAACAGAAGGTTGTAGAAGAGCTGCTGGCCTTTAATCCAACGACTGGTTCAAGAGCCATTCATTTTTCATGGGGTACTTGCCGGGGTGGGGTGGGGGGTGGGGAGACACCCCACAACCCAGAACATTGTGCTTATTGTAACTGCAGTTTTCTAATTTAAGACTTTTTTATTCTAGTAATAAGAGGAGAAGAGAAGCTGTTCCTACCATACACTGCTCATTCTCCTCTTGACCAGTAGCGAGAGCATCAAACATTCTCTAGAACTATAGAATCATTGAGTTAGAAGGGATCCTAAAAGGCCATCTAGTCTAACCCCCTGCTCAAGTCAGGAATCCACATTCAAGCAGATCTGACAGATGGTGGTTCAATTTTCTCTTGAATGCCTCCAGTATTGGAGTGCTCAACACTTCCCAAGGTAATGTGTTGTAGTGCTCTAACAGCTAGGATTTCTTTTTCTTGATCTTCAACCTATATTATATCTGGTTTCTGGTAGCTCGAGCCCATTATTATGTGCCCTGCACTCTGGGATGATTGAGAACAGATCCTGCCCCTCCTCTGCATGACAGTCATACCTTTCTGCTACAGATCAGAGGCTCAATTAAAACTGGAAAATGGCTAATATTCCTTTATAAGCAACATTATCTATATGAGTAGATGGCTTGGCCTCCCAATCAGCTGGCTTGCTTTTAGAGCTAAAGTGGCAGTAAAATATTGCACATTACACCTGAACTTATGAGTTCCTCTGACCTTTAAGTACTATTTTTTTTCGGGGGGGGAGAACATTTTAGAGCAATGCATGCTTTTAAGGGAAAAAATCTGGGGGAAAGTTAATCATGAACTTGGTCTACTTTCCACTCCTCTTCCTATGAATCTTAAGAGAGGTATTTAGGAACTGTAGTCTGCAAACCACTGCTGAACTTTTGTGCACTTACATATAGGACCAGAAGGGATTTATTTATTTATTTGGGGGGAAATGCAATCTGTAATGATTCTCTATTAACAATGGTTGTCTGTAGGATGACACACTGTTCATCTGCCGCTAAAGGTGGGTTTTCCCCTACACCTCAGAGATTCTGGGACTGCTCCCCCCACCCCCGACTTCTTTTGTTAGTTTCTCTTCCTCCCTTTTTTTTCCCCGTGCTCCGAAGATCAATGTGTGGCAATATACCCGTATTTTCCCATTTATAAGACGCTCCCATTTATAAGATGACCCCCCCCTCTTCCAACCCAAATTAGCATCTCAACTGTGTGGTTCTCTCCTTGGCTTACTTCCACGTATAAGAGGACCCTCCATTTTTAGTCTAACAATTTTAAACAAAAATATAGTCTTACACAGGGAAAAATACTGTAGCTCCACAATGTACATATGAAACAACAAAGCTGTGAACTGGAAATATAAACTTGGTTTCCTTGAACTAAGAGGCATCTAGGCTGATCATCTTGTCTTTTCTAAGAGAAGACCCGGCAGAGAAGAACCAGCAGTTTTCTGCACTAAAAAAAGGGATCAGCCAGATGTCCCATCCCTCCAACAGTAACTGAGGAAAACGCTAACGATTCCTTGGTGCTTCTATCATATGCCAAAGAAGCAACCTTTTTTTTTAACACAGTAAAATTTAAACAAGAAAAGGAGCTTACCTCTTCAGCAGTGCACATGTCAACAAGCAAACAAGACCAAAATGGAAAGGAAAACCAACCCCTCCACAACCAACCCAAAATACTGTTCTAAACAAAATGTTCTGTCCCGTGTGCATATTTATCCTGTGGTGTTGCAGCCAGGGGGGGGGGCAAGTGAGCATTGAATTGAGAGGCCATAATGCACAATGGCTGATAAAGTGAAAAAACGTGAGAGCTCAATTAACAACTATCAACCCACAACAGTGTTTAAGGAGGCCTGTTCTCAGAAATACATATGACTTGTTTGCATTTGCCCAGTCTTTAGTAGTTCAGAATCCAAGCAACAAAACAAAAGGAGAGTCCCAAAGTAACTTATCTCTTGTGCAACGGCATTTGAACAGAATTACTTTTACACAGAAGGCAATATCAACAATGCTCTGTCATCATCCTCATCACAACCAACATTATCATGGTCTCTTTCACCCATAATGCCAAGCCCCTGCAAAAAAAAAAATCTAATTTGCTCAGGACCCTGTACAGTGGACAGCTATGCTTCTGTTACAAGGGGAAAACCTCAACAACCAATTTATTACTTCCATATTTCTGTATCACATAGATTGCAAGTGACTTCCCTTTTCTGTGAAAAAGAAAAAAATGAAATGGAATCATCCTCCTTTCTCTTGTGCTTCAGTTCAGTCGAAGAAGACCTAATTCTAGTATTGACAGATTTCTCTCATATGGTAAACTTGCCTGTAAAAGTTACTAACCAACACAAATACTGACGGTCTGTGTATACAGTGGTTGCCATAGACTTTTCAACTGACCACAGGTAACCGGAACAGTGGTTTTATATACCAGTGGTACCTCTTAAGACAAATGCCTTGTAAGACAAAAAACTCATAAGAAGAAAAACATTTCCAGGAACAGGCATGCTTCACATGACAAAACATTCCCTATGGGTTGCTTCACAAGACAAAAAACCGTTCTGCATGTACCCATAACAAAGGTTATTTTTGTCTTTATTCTAGCCTCTGGAACAGATTAATCCATTCCCAATGCATTCCTATGGGAAACCGCATTTCGTAAGACAAAATTTGTGTAAAATTAAGCGATCTATAGCCCCCGGAACTGATTAATCTACTTTCAATGCATTCCAATGGGAAACTGCGTTTCATAAGACAAAATGTTCTTAAAACAAGTTGGCCAGTTGAACGAATTAAATTCCTTTCAAGAGGTACCACTGTATATGCAAGACTTGGGTTGCTCAGGAGGACTCTAACAACATAATGAAATTGGTAAGTACCATAACAACTACTGCTAACTAAGGGGACAGAGAAACATGCAAATTGAAATACCCAAAATACCTTCATTTCCCAAAGCTTGAAGCATTTCACCCCAGTTCTTAAACAACTCCCGGATTTTTAAGTCACGCTTCCAGTGGACATGCCTACTGCAGGATTCTGGGGGTGGTAGTCCAAAATGGCCATGTTTCCAAACTGGGGCTCTACCACAATCCCTCTGTACCACAGCCGTTTTCAGAACATTTTATTTTAACCCCTCAATACTTCACAAAGGCCTGCATTTTGGCCCCTGTAAAGTCAATGCCTTCACTGTGAGATCTAATGGGTTTTTAATCTACTCAGTTTGGGCGTTTATCAACCCCTAAGCTCCGCTGCAAATGGCTGCAAGCTCCGGAGCTTAAAAATGTTTCCCCACCAGCTCCGGACTTTGCAGACAATTAAGTGCGACCCCGCCCACTTTAGCGCGACCCAGCACACTTTTCTTGTACCTTCTCTTTGGAGTTGAAAAATCTTTGATGCGGTGCAACGATAGTGAGTGCGGGGCTCTCCTCGCTTCTGTTTGCTGCTTTTTGGCTCCCACCCCTTTAAGAGCTACTTTTACAGAGACGAGAGGCAGAACGAGGTGAGCGGCATGCTTTTCTTTCTCTTTTTCTCCCTCCCTCACGCAGCCAGCAACCAGGAAGTGCGGAGGGGGTGGGGACAGAGGAAGAGCGACGAACCCCTAAGATCTCTGGTCCGAATTTAAGTGGCCAGCGGATCTTAGGGGTCGTGTAAAAAGGCCCTTTGCTGTGCAAACGGTAGCCTTTGTGGAAATGTCAGGGAGGGAGTAGCTCCGTTAGCAGCTGCAGCGAAAATAACTAAGGTCGTCTGGCAGCTTACAAAAGCTAGCAAGATTTTTATCAGCTGTCTGCGTTCACAGGCAGCTGCCTACTTCTTCAGATGCATCTAATGCCGTATGAAAGCCGATACCTGATGGATATGTCAGCCGTGAAAAGTGCCCAAGGCTGTGTGTGCGGGAAGATGTTTGCTTTCTAACAGGATTTCATTTCTTAAGGGCCTTTGTGAGGAAGCCACGACTTAGCTGAAAGAGATCATCAGGGTTGCCCAATGTTTTAGGACTCTGATCCTCTCTATCAGGTGGTATAAACCAGGGCTAGGAAGCAGGCTCTGAAAGGTTACAGGTAGACCCGGAAGCGTTGGGAGTGTAGGTCAGTGGGACAGATGACAGCATCTGGCCAACTAAAGGGGGTGTATGTGGATCAGGACAGTGTCACAGGGATATTGGAGGGGGAGGGTTGCAAATGCCACACTAGGTGGTTTCCTGATAGTGGTCCCTCACCTGAGATGTTATGGTTTCTACTTGACAGTAATCCCCCAGGTATTCTTGGACTAAATTCACCAGAAGCCTTCACCACTAGTTGTGCTGGCCAAGATTTCTGGGAGATGTAGTCCAAGAACACCTGGGTGACCGAGAGATCCTCTCAAGAGGAGCTGAAAGGCCTGGCAATTCAGTTCAGGTCCTAAAACCCTAAAATCCTAATTTAAGATCATCACAAAGAAATCAGACCTGGGATTCTAAAGCTTGCCAGAACTATGGTTGCATTCCCAGCCTAGAATGAATCCTTTTCTCTCCTTCCCGGCAGTAACCCTTAAAAATCCTGCAAGCAATAAAGCCAGTTGCCAAGTGAAATGTCCCCGCCTTTCTTTATATCCCAAATAAAAAGGCAAATAAATAGGGCTGTTATCCAGGGAGCTGCGCAAGTTCCTCCTCCCCTCTTGGATATAGTTCCATCACAAAGTGGGGTCCCCCCCCCAAGAAGTCTGGGGTCTTCCTCAGCTTCCTCCCACACTGCAACTTGACACCATGAAGGTGTTTTGTTTTGTTTTTAATTTTATTTTTGTCCAGATATGTACCAGAAGGCTGGAGATGCAAGACCTGTGTTTCACTCAACACTAACCCACAAGCTGTTTTTGTGACTCCATGGATGAAGCCCAGTCAGAAACAGGTTCCACCCTTTAAGACAGGCATGTCCAGACTTCAGCCCTCCTGATGTTTAAGACCACACCACCCAGAATTCTAAGTTTAGATTGCCAATGACAAAGGAAGGACTGTGGGAGTTGTGGTCCAAAACATCTGGAGGGCCGGAGTTTGGATATGCCTGCTTTAAGAACTATAAGTCTAGGGCTATATACCTTGACCTGCTGCGCAACAGTGGAAGAGGTGAAGCATTCTTCACTGCTCCAGAGAGGACCAGAACACTTCTGCGGAAGCCTCCGAGTACCTCCATCACTTGCACAAACTGGCAGTCTTTTTATGATGGCAGGAAGAATCCTGAGCACTGGTCTCTGCAGAGAGACAAGAAGGCTCACACCAGTAATGTCATTCCACTCCTTTTGGGTTTATCCCCAAACCATACAGGCTCTATGCAAATGTAAACTTTTATTTTCTTGAAGAATTGTGTCCACCCTGAGAAAAACCCTTAAACAGGTTTCCACATTGATGCTGCCCAGCAGCTGGGACGAGACAGGCAAATTAAACCCAGCTTTCTTTGGAAGTTTGAGGTCACAACCAGGGTTATCGCAACAAACAAAGGTCAGCATTGACCACATTTAAGCATTTACGCCTGTGCTAACCAAGGATGGCACCGTGTCAAGACTGAAGTAAGGATCTACTTCAGATCCTTGGGTTGTCTCCATAGCAACTGTCAACACCAGATCCTTCTGGATCTCATGACAAAGGTAGAGCGATGGTAGGGCTGGGACCCTTCAGGAAGTCTGCCCCCCCCCCACTTTAGCCCTTTGGTACCCTCTCTGTCGAACTGGGGGCCCTGAACAAAGTTTTGCAAAGGACAACAACAACGACAACAACCTGGAACTGATGTGCCACCAAGAAAAAAGTGCAGAGCTTAGGAAAGTAACATGTGTGGAGTACAGCTCTCAGGATCTTCCAGCCAGTGGGATCAGTGAAAATTACACTAGCTGTAGAATACTAGGATCTGTCATTCACTGAATTTCCTTTTGTGAGTTTTGACCAAGGCAGGTGTGTTCACCTCCTGTCTTTACTGAGACAGGTAGCCTGTATCAAGGCTGTACCACTTCAGGCTGCAGGTGGAAGCTCACCGGACAGAAAGTTCCTCCTCACAAAGTCAAATGTTTTCGTTATATGCAGGAAGTTGCCATGTAAGAAAAAAAGTCAAGGCTACAATCCATTCCCAAGTCTACTGGAGAAGCACCTTCTCCATGCCATAAAGTGGAACATCCCTGACACAGGTTTACCACATCTGCAAAACCCAGATCCAGATGCCTCAGAGGTCTAAAAAGTTTCATGCTTTAGGACACAGCCCGAAAAATAAAAAGAGGAAGGTGTGAATCACCCTTGGGAAATGTCAGCCATATTCTCTCCTAGGAATTTCCACGGCAACACTGTGACACAGGCTATGCACACTGGGCAATGCTTAGTGGCCCCCAAAATGGATGCCGTTTGTCATGTGACCTGTGCAAGACCAGCTTCAACTCCATGACATGTAACAAGTAGACTGTGAGACTTCTATATGGTGAATCAACGTAACGGACATGTCAGGACACAGCCTACTGCAGCATCCTACAGAAATAAGACTTCAGATACTTTACAGAAATCACCTGACTGAGGAATCAAGCAATCAATTAAGCCTACTTATTTTTTCCCCCTCCTTTCTGCATGTTCTTGAAAACATTATTCTTAACAAATGGCTTCCTTCAAAAAAAATGTTTTTTACAGAAAAAGATATTGTGGCTTTATTTTTATTTTTATTTTTAAAAAATGTGCAGGCAATTTACTTAGCAAGAAAAAGTTCCAAGTGTTCCTCATTGCAAAAAGCACCACCCCGTTTCATTTTTTTACAAAATCATTTTTTCCTGAAACCCTTGATGTTGAAATTATAGATTCCAAAGTGGCTGCCAGCCCCTGATCAAAATGAAAACAAAAATGAGCTCTGAAATCAACACAATCAAGGATGGGCGTCATCATAAACCCATCACCCACATCCAACAAAAATCCTGCTATGTTAATTTCTCAAACGATCTCACCGTAATTTTTTTTCCTTAAAAAAAAAAGCATTGGCTTTGAAAATTATAAAGAAAGCTGGTTGTGCCACCACAATCACGAACAATAATTTCATTCATAAGATCCCCACCAGCTCTATTTTCCTAACACATGACTGCTACATGGAAAAGCAATCCACAAATAATAATTAAAAGAAAAAGAATGAAGAGCTTACACCTGGGTTCCTATTGCACTTGGCTCTCTCCCCTTCTGTTCCAGTGGTCCTCCTTTGCTCTCCCTCGCTTGGTCCCTTCTGAACACAGAAGGAGGAGGAGGAGGAGGAGGAAGAATTAAGTGAGGAAGGCAGCTCCCGACCAGGAACCAACTTCTTTACACTTATTATCTGACCTGACACATTGAGGCGGCCCCACGACCCATGACCGGAAACAGTTGCAGGCCTATCCACGATCCGTGGTGGTTCCCCATGGGAGAATCATCTCGTCTTCTTCCGGCAGGAAATCAAAGGTCCATTGTTACATTTCCAAGTGGTTTTTCTGCTTTAAAAGGGGATGAGCCGATGGTGGAGGGGCTCAGCTAATCCCCTTGCCCCATTACCCTTGGCTGTAAACTAATCATTGGAGAGTTATATATTTGTGTGTGTGTGTATATATATATATATATATATATATATATATATATATATATATATATATATATATATATATATATATATATATAAAAAATTTTCCTCAATTCCTTATTTCTCTGGCATTTTACTGACACCCCCTTTTTTGCTCTGGGGGGTCTTGTTACCTCTCTCGCTCCCATCTGGTGTGGAGTCCAGCATTTGCCACAACCCTGTTGTCGCCGTTTTCTTGTGGTTAGTCTTTCCCGCCATGCCTTCTCTGCTGTCCGTGGAGGCCTCGGGGGGCCTCTCTTTTGGTTTTCGACCCCGTTTTTTCCCATCTGTGCTTTTCTGTTTCTCCTCATGGCCGGGAAGGCTGTGCTCCCCCCTCTTTTTCTTCCGGATGGCTTCCACTGACGTTCGGAACCAGTTCTGCATTGGAGGAATAAAATGGAGGCAGAGAGAGAGAATCCTGATGAGGTCTCAATGCTACGTTGGGTGTGAAACAAGGATGCAAAACCCCCACATGTTATCTGGCCTTCCTTCTGTGCTGTGTGTGTGTGTGTGTGTGTGGCAAGAGGAAACAAATGAGACAAGTACTTTGCAACCTGTGACTTTTTCTTTAAATTACTATCCAGCTTCTTCATGAAAGAATATATAGTTCTTAAACGGATGCAACAAAAATGGAGGATTTTATTTGATCTAAATTAAAGCCATCTAAGGGCGTTTATACACGACCCCTAAACTCCGGGGCAAATGGCTCCCAGCTCCAGAGCTTAAAAATGTTTCCCCACCAGCTCCGGAGTTTACAGGAAATTAAGTGCGGCCACGCCCACTTTAGCGAGTCCCAGCGCAGCTTTCAGGTACCTGCTCTTCTTCGTCGTGAAAATTCCTTGATGCGGTGTAACGATAGTGAGTGCGGGGCTCTCCTCGCTTCTGTTTGTTGTTGTTTTGGCTCCCACCCCTTTAAGAGCTACTTTACAAAGACAGGAATGTTGCCGCGGCAAGAACGGGTGAGCCACGATCTTTTCTTCCTTTTTTTCTCTCCCTCCCCTCATGCAGCCAGCAGCCAGGGTGGGGACACAGGAAGAGCGACAAGCCCCTAAGATCTCTGGTCCAAATTTAAGTGGCCAGCGGATCTTAGGGGTCGTGTAAAAGCGCCCTAAGTGAACTGCACAGTTGGCTCAGACACACCTGTCTTAGGAAAGGCCCAAAGCACAGCTGGATGAAGAGAGAAGTCTCTTGTTACAGTGCACTAAATATATTTTCTGAAAGTCTGAAAGTCATTTTTACTAACTACCGGAGGACCCAGGTTTCCACGGTGAATCGGTTCTGGGCTCCCCTGGGGATACTGAAATCCACAGATAATAGTGACTGCTAACTATAAAAGGAGGAAAAAAACCCAGAAAAGAATAGTTTAATGTGCATTACCACTACATATAAAACAATGGGACCCCTGGATCCACTGATTCATTAACCACTGATTCAGTTATCCAAGGTTGACAGGGGAAAAATTAAATAAATAATTCAGCAGCTGCAAAGCAATCTGTCACAAACAGCAGCTGTAAAGCAAGCCACTGTCACAAACAGTAGCTGTAAAACAAGCTACTCTCCCCAAACAGCAGCCGTAAATCAAACTACTGCCACAGAACAGCAGTTTTTTGGGGGTTGGGGTTTGGTGTTCTCTCTTATTCACAGTTTTCATCCATGGGAAGGCCTGGAACCAATCCCCAACAGATACTGTATTTTGAGATCCTGGATAAGTGAAACTGTGGATATTGGAGGGTCCTAATGTAATGAGAAAAATAATGCTGTTTCAAAGAATCTCTCTCTCTCTCTCTCTCTCTCTCTCTCTCTCTCTCTCTCTCTCTCTCTCTCTCTCTCTCTCTCTCTCTCTCTCTCTCTCTCTCTGAGATCAATAAATGACAGGGAGGCATGCCCAAATCTTGAGCCCTTTTAAGGAGAAAGGAAGGGGAGAAATAGGGTAAAATATTTAAAATAATTCAACAACAATCTGGGGTGTGTGTGTTCACTTTGGGCGTTTATACACGACCCCTAAGCTCCGCCGCAAATGGCTGCAAGGTCCGGAACTTAAAAATGTTTACCCACCAGCTCCGGACTTTGCAGACAATTAAGTGCAACCCCGCCCACTTTAGCGCGACCCAGAGCAGTTTTCTTGTACCTGCTTTTTGGATGTGACAAATCTTTGATCCGGTGTAAGGATAGTGAGTGCGGGGCTCTCCTGGCTTCTGTTTGTTCTTTTTTTTGCGCCCCGCCCCTTTAAGAGATCTGAATGCTGCCGGGAACAAAACGGAGGTAAACGGGAATTCTTTTCTTTCTTTTTTCTCCATCCCTCAGGCAGCCAGCAACCAGGAAGTGCGGAGGGGGGTGGGGACAGAGGAAGACAGAGGAACCCCTAAGATCTCTGGTCCGAATTTAAGTGGCCAGCGGATCCTAGGGGTCGTGTAAAAAGGCCCTTTGCTTTCTTCATGAGCAGTGGACTGCCTAGCTAGCCCCACCTTCCTTCATTATCACTTTCCTGACAAACCTGAAGGGCAGAACTTCCTGTTTGCATGGAGGCTTCTTATGTGACATCTCCAGGGGCTCTTTTTTGCTTAGGGAGAAATGACAAAGGGTTCGGAGCAAAAATACAGGAGGACTGGAGCTATGTGTTGAAGAAACCAAAGCGAGCAATATCTATATAGGGCTTGAGAAACGCATCTACCCAGCTGTTAGGTTGGTCCTTGTGGCAGACAATGCTTTTTAAGTATCAAGGGGAGATTCTCTGGGGTTTGTCAATTAACACTTGCCACCCCTCCAGGATCCTCTGGTCAATAAAACTTGACACTTACCTCTGAGTGCGTCTTGATGATGTGGTATTTGACGCCACTTTCTGAGCTAAACTCCTTCTGACACAGAAGACAACGGTACTTCCCCACGGAGTGGTTGCCCTGCAAAGCAAAAAACACTAGCTACTGTATATGTGAGTTTCTCCTTCAATGGCAACCTTCATAAGAGGGATAGGATAGTAATCATCGGGGGGACTTCAATTATCCCCACATTGACTGGGCCAATGCGAGCTCCGGGCAAGAAAGAGAAACCGGGTTTCTCGACTTGCTGAATGACTGTGCCTTAGAGCAACTTGTCATGGAGCCCACCCGAGAACAATCATCAACTCTGGATCTAATACGGTCTGATACTCAGGACCTGGTCAGGGATGTGAATCTCACTGAGCCTCTGGGGAACAGTGACCATGCTGCAATCTCCCTTGCTATGCATGTTGGAGGAAGAGTGTCAAGCAAATCGGACATAAAAACCCTTGATTTTCGAAGGGCAAACTTCCCTCAGATGAGGAAACTAGTTAGAAAGAAATTGAAGGGGATGGTTGGAAGAATCCAATCTCTTCAGAGTGCATGGAACCTGTTTAAAACAACGGTAACAGAGGCCCAGCACAAGTGCATACCACAAAGAAAGAAGAGCTCATTTAAGTCCAAGAGGGCACCGGCATGGTTAACGAGTGGAGTTAGAGAGGCTCTAAAGCACAAGGAGAGGTCTTTGTGTAAATGGAAATCCTCCCCAAATGAGGAAAATAAAAAGGAACACAAACTCTGGCAAAAGAAATGTAAAAAGATGATAAGAGAGGCAAAGAAAGATTTTAAGGAACGCATGGCTAGCAATATAAAGGGTAATAATAAAAGCTTCTTTAAATATGTTAGAAGTAGAAAACCTGCCAGAGAACCAGTTGGCCCTCTGGATGGTGAAGGAGGAAAAGGGGAGATTAAGGAGGACTTGGAAATTGCAGAGAAATTAAATGAGTTATTTGCATCTGTCTTCATGACAGACCTTGAGCAGATTCTGCTGCCTGAACGGCCCCTCTTGACTAAAGAATTAAATCAAATACAGGTTAAAAGAGAGGATGTTTTAGGACTAATTGATAAATTGAAGATTAACAAGTCATCGGGCCCAGAGGGCATCCACCCAAGGGTTATTAGGGAACTGAGAAATGAAATTGCAGATCTCTTAACGGTAATATGCAACTTGTCTCTTAAAACGGCCACAGTGCCGGGGGACTGGAGGATAGCAGATGTCACACCAATTTTTAAAAAAGGAAGGAGGGGGACCTGGGAAACTATAGGCCAGTTAGCCTTACATCTGTCCCAGGGGAGATGGTGGAAAGCCTCATCCAAGAGAAAATCTTAAAACACATAGAAGAACAAACCTTGCTGAGAGAAAATCAGCACGGCTTCTGCAAGGGTAAGTCTTGTCTGACAAATCTTGTAGAATTTTTTGAAAAGGTCAACAGGCATGTAGATTTGGGTGAACCGGTGGAAATAGTCTATCTGGACACAGTCCCTCACCAAAGGCTGCTGAGAAAATTGCACAGTCAAGCGATAAGAGGGCAGGTCCTCTTATGGATTGAGAACTGGTTGAGATCCAGGAAACAAAGAGTAGGTGTCAACGGGAAATTTTCACAATGGAGAGAGGTGAAAAGCGGTGTGCCCCAGGGATCTGTCCTGGGACCGGTGCTTTTCAATCTGTTCATAAATGACCTGGAGACAGGGATAAGCAGTGAGGTGGCCAAGTTTGCAGGTGACACAAAACTTTTCCGTGTGGTAAAAACCAGAGAAGATTGTGAAGAGCTCCAGAAGGATCTCTCCAAACTGGGGGAATGGGCTACGAAATGGCAAATGCATTTTAATGTAGCCAAATGTAAAGTAATGCATATTGGGGCAAAAAAATCAAAACTTTATCTATCAATTCATGGGCTCTGAGTTATCCGTGACAGATCAGGAAAGAGATCTTGGTGTGTTGGTGGACAGCTCCATGAAGGTGTCTCCCCAATGTGTGGCAGCAGCAAAGAAGGCCAATTCCATGCTAGGGATCAAAGTATTTAGGGTGCCACGTGTTTTGGTTATCAAAAAGGGGATTGAAAATAAAACAGCCAACATTATAATGCCATTATACAAAACAATAGTAAGGCCGCACCTGGAGTATTGTGTACAATTCTGGTCACCGCATCTCAAGAAAGACATAGTGGAACTGGAAAAGGTGCAGAAGAGAGCGACTAAAATGATTACTGGGCTGGGGCACCTCCCTTATGAGGAAAGGCTAAAACATTTGGGCCTCTTTAGTCTGGAAAAAAGGCGCCTGAGGGGGGATATGATTGAGACGTACAAAATAATGCAGGGCATGAGTCAAGTGGATAGAGGGAAGCTCTTCTCCCTCTCACAAAATACCAGAACTAGGGGACATACACTCAAATTGAGGGCTGGGAGAGTAAGAACTGACAAAAGAAAATATTTTTTCACCCAGCGCGTTGTTAGTCTGTGGAACTCCCTGCCACAGGAGGTGGTGATGGCATCTGCCCTGGATGCCTTCAAAAGGGAATTGGACAGATTCCTGGAGGAAAAGTCCATCCCAGGTTACAAACCATGATGGAGATGTGTAATCTCCAGGCTTTAAACCAGGGTACTTCAAGGGCCAGAAGCAGGGGAGTGGTATCAGGAGACAGATATCAAGTCTCATGCGCTCCCAAACACATCTGGTGTGGCCACTGTGAGATACAGGAAGCTGGACTAGATGGGCCCTTTGGCCTGATCCAGCATGGCTCTTCTTATGTTCTTATGTTCATTGTGGACAGAAAGAAAGCAAACAAGCAGAAGGAAGGAAGGAAGGAAGGAAGGAAGGAAGGAAGGAAGGAAGGAAGGAAGGAATATTTCCCCCACCTCAAATTTCTGATTAATGGAATTTAAAGAGCACTCAAATCATTGAGTCTGGGACTAAGTTGTAAAGTAAGAAATCAAGAGAAACCAAAACTGACAGATTTCATCCAATCTTAAATTCAACAAATCCAGAAGGCTCAGGGTTGGGGGAACCTGTCTTAAGGTGTTTCAAACTCTGGGGGTAAAATTTCCTAGAAACACTAGCAACTGTAGCTGTAGTAATAAGAGTTGCCGTTAATAATATTAAATACCATAACCGCTGTTTTATACTTCACATTGCTGGAGAGGCAATATTCACAGAAGTCAGCACTTTCACTCCACTTTAAGCTCTGGAGGCTTTCTCTTCATTTACAACATGACCGGATCAATAAGCCTTCGTAATTTCTCTCTCACCTTGTTGAGCACCTAATTAAAAAGCTGAATTCTCGTTATCACTGACCTTGTGAAAAATTAGCTTTTCCTTTTACCGAGAAAGGGAGGGTGTAATCTATTTTTATTGACAAGAAGGCCATGTCTGAGTTCCCAAAGTGATGGGGGGGGGAGGAAGTGCAAGAATAGGATAGAGAATAGAGTTTTTATTGTCATGATGCATATGCAAGATATGCACAACGAAAGTAGAGTGCTGTTCCACAACACACTCTAAACAAGGAACCATACAAAATACATAAAACACCATACGAGATATTAAAAACACTTAAAATCGCTTACAAAATTTAAAACACTACTTAAAAACTGATTAGGATGGTGCTAAAACTGTCTCGTTTAACTTGGGGTATTTGTACACGACCCCTAAACTCTGCCGCAAATGGCTCCCAGCTCCGGAGCTTAAAATTGTTTCCCTACCAGCTCCGGAGTTTACAGATAATTAAGTGCGACCATGCCCACCTAAGCGCGTCCCAGCACACTTTTCATGTACCTGCTCTCGGAGGGTGAAAATCCCCAGATCCGGATGTAATCTGGTGAGTGCCCGGCTCTCCTCACTTCTTTTTTTTTTTTTTTGGCTCCCGCCCCTTTAAGAGAAGGAATCAGGACCACGACGGTCGGCTTCGGGGGTGAGCCTGCATTTTTCCCCTCTCTTTTTTTCTCCCTCCCCTCACGCAGGCAGGAGCAAGGAAGTGCGGAGGGGTGGGGACACAGAAAGAGCAACGAACCCCCAAGATCTGTGGTCTGAATTTAAGTGGCCAGCGGATCTTAGGGGTCGTGTGAAAAGGCCCTTGGATACCGCTCTGGGATAAAAACTGTTCTTTAGTCTGTCCTTGATCTAAGAGTCCTATATCTCCTGCCAGACGGTAATGCAACAGTTCAAAAAATTGGTGGTCAGGATGTGAAGGGTCTCTCAGAATTCTAGATGTCTTCCTCAAGCATCCGGAGTTGTTTAGTGTTTGAAATGTGTTTGAAATGAAATCTAGGTTATCAATTGAGAGCAGGAAGGTGTGGGAGGGATTCTATGCATCTGAAGCACCAGAAGTTGCCATGTTCCCGACCAACAAAAAAACGAACAAAGGTCCAGATGAAATTCCAAGGTGTTGGTTGCACTTTCAGCTTGAATTTCTCAGGAAAACGCAGAGAGAGAGGCATCCAGAATTAAGGACTGGGGGAAGATTTGGGGTGATATGTTTCTCTAAACCTTCCTTTGGGGAGTGTGCTCATAATTGCTGGCTAGCTGGGCTGGCTGGATAGCACCATGGTTTAGACCTCTGGCTGCCAAGCCATGGCTAACAGTAGAGATATGCATGAAACGTCAAAACGATGTTTCTTTTCGTTATTCTTTTTAAAATTATTTTTGTTTCATTCAAAACAAAATGTTTTTTTTTTTAAAAAAATTCATTGCGTTTTTCGTTTGCTTTGTTTTTTATTTTTATTTTTGTTAACTCGTGCCAACCAGCTGGCCCGGGGCCGGGTCGGCACGTTTTTTTAAATTTGGGGTTGTTTTTTTTTACTCATGCCGACCAGCTAGCCTGGGGGGCTGGGTCGGCAGTTTTTTTTATTATTTTATAAATTTTTTAATGTTAGCGTGGTTTTTTTTTTTATCATTTTATAATTTTTTTAAAGGTCTGCATGGTTTTTTCTTTCTTTTATTTTTTTTCTTTCTTTTTTTTACTCGCCGGCCAGCTGGCCTGTGGGCTGGGTCGGCTTTCTTTTATTTGTTTATTTTTATTTTTGTTTTTAATTTTTAATTTTTTTTAAAAAAAAATTACTCTCCTCCCGGCCGGTCGGCCCCTTTTAAAAAACTTATTGCACCAACCAGCTGGCCCGCGGCTAGGTTGGGGTGTTTTTTTAATCCCCCACCTGATTGCGCCTGATCGGGTGGGGGAAAGGATGGGCTTTTTAAAAAAAAAACTCCCCCCCCTCCGAAGCCCTGCACTACAGCTGACTGGCGGTGGTTTGGACAGGGGGGGAAAGCCTGCAGTTTCCCCTGGGGGGGGGGCTTTCCCCCATAGGAATGCATTGTTTCAATGCATTCCTATGGGAAAACGAAAAACAAAGCTAACGAAACAGACGTTTCCATTTCGTTTAGTTTTTCTTTGATGGTTCTGTTCATTATTCATTTCATTCCATAATGAAATGAATAACGAATAATGAAATGAATTAAAATTTTGTTTCGTGCCCATCTCTAGTTAAGAGTTCAATTCCTGAGACGAAGACTCCTACATTCTGAGTTCTTTCCTGCAGGCACCACAAAGTATTATGGGATACCAGCACCACTACCCCTGACTCTTCAAGCGTATGACCTCCTTTCTGAGTCTGAGTATAGTAACAGACAGCTTGCATGGGCTGCTTATCGGTAGCCCCAGTAAAATACCCTGTTGGCAGATGACCCCAAAAGAAACATTTGTAGGTTTTCTTATTTGTTTGTTTTTAGAACCAAATCAGTTTCTGAGGTTCTGCAGAATGTATTCCTTGTTACATCTCCATCGCCATGAATCTCAGCTATGTTATATTATGAGTTGCCCCGTCGGAACCAACTTATAATGACCCTAACAGGGGTTTGAACCAACTTATAATGACCGTAACAGGGGTTTCTAAGTAAGTGAGATATTTAAGGAGTGGTTTTACCATTTCCACGTCTTCACTCAGCTTTCCATGGCTGAAAGGGATTCGAACCCATATCTCCCATGTTCTAGTCTGTCACTCTATCCATGGCAGCACACTGGGTACCATGTATCTTAGCTCCACCTTAGTTTTTGCAGGAACGGTATTTAATGTTAATGATGGGTTGTCCGTAATAAGCTTCCTCCAAGCTCTTAAAAAGGTAACGGTTCCCCCCGCACATGTGTGCTACTCGTGCCTGACTCTAGGGGTGGTGCTCATCTCCGTTTTCAAGCCAAAGAGCCAGTGTTGTGCAAGTCCGTGGCCTTGTGGCTGGCAAAGCTGAACGCAATTCTGCACATGGAACACTGTTTACCTTCCCGCTTTTTACGGCGGTACCTATTTATCTACTTGCATTTTACATGCTTTCGAACTGCTAGGTTGACAGGAACTGGGGTTAACAGCGGGAGCTCACTCCACTGCGTGGCACCCGGGATTCAAACCGCCAAGCTGGTGACTTTGCAGCCGACAGTTTCAGCGCTCTAGCCCACTGAGCCACCACACCCCTACCCCCAAGCTCTTACCTTGTTGCAATTTGCAAGGTGGGCTTTCAAACCCGACACACTGGAATAGATGGCTGCACAGCACTGAAAGGAGAAAAACGGGAAGGATAAGAAAGACAATGAACAGGGCCTGCTGATCCGTTCCTCTCCTCATCTTTCTCTCCCAGTCTTCAATCTCCCTTTCCTCTTTTGCAGCACCCACCATCTGCATGAGATCTCTTTAGTTACATGCTCTAATTAATTAGCACACAGCTAAGAGTGTATGTTATTCCTTTGGCCACATGTTTTTTTAATTGATACAGACGGCCCTCCAAAGACTCGGATCTGCAGCAGACAAAAACTATCTTGAAGGCCCTGCTGAGTGAGTCGGAAAGACCAGGGACTTACCATATTTCTCCGTCTATAAGACATTCCAAAGTATAAGACCACCCCCCTGTTTCCAACCCAAAATTATAGAAAGAGGTGAAAAAGGAGCCAGGATGGATGATCCCCATCTTCTTTACCTGGATCTAGGACGCGGGGCAATGGATTCAAACTACAGGAAAAGAGATTCCATTTGAACATTAGGAAGAACTTCATGATGGTTAGAGCTGTCCGGCAGTGGAATAATATGCTGCCACAAAGGAGGGTGGTGGAGTCTCCTTCTTTGCAGGTTTTTAAGCAGAGGCTGGATGGCCATCTGTTGGAAACACTGTGATGGGGGTTCCTGCATGGCAGGGGGTTGGACTGGATCGCCCTTGAGGTCTCTTCCAACTCTATGGCCCTTTGTACACGGCCCCTAAACTCCGCCGCAAATGGCTCCCAGCTCCGGAGCTTAAAATTGTTTCCCCACCAGCTCCGGAGTTTACAGATAATTAAGTGCGGCCACGCCCCCCCTAAGCGCGTCCCAGCGCACTTTTCATGTACCTGCAGTAGAAACCGTACAGACGGTTTGTACACGACCCCTAAACACCGCCGCGAATGGCTCCCAGCTCCGGAGCTTAAAATTGTTTCCCCACCAGCTCCGGAGTTTACAGATAATTAAGTGCGACCACGCCCACCTAAGCGCGTCCCAGCGCACTTTTCATGTACCTGCTCTCAGAGGGTGAAAATTCCTGATGTGGATATAACAGTAGTGACTGCCGGGTTCTCCTTGCTTCTGTTTGTTCTTTTTTTGCCCCCCCGCCCCTTTAAGAGATCTGAATGCAGTGCCGGGAGCAAAGCGAGATGGCAGAACGGAGGTGAGCGGCATTCTTTTCTTCCTTTTTTTCCTCCCTCCCCTCACGCAGCCAGCAGCCAGGAGTGCGGAGGGGGTGGGAACGCAGGAAGGGCGACAAACCCCTAAGATCTTTGGTCCGAATTTAAGTGGCCAGCGGATCTTAGGGGTCGTGTGAAAAGGCCCTATGATTCTATGAGCTAGTCGGCAGCGGCAAACAGTTACTGCGGGCTGATGAGATCCAGAATCAACCCCATGCTTTTTTTTTCTCTCCCAAACTTCAGGAGTGTGTTCTCCAGATTAATCCCAACACATACTCAATCACCCTGGTCACACCATTGGGATTCCCTACCCCGAGGTTGGCTTCTTTCTGCACCCACAAGCCAAACTTTATTGCAGCATCCAGGGGCACAGAAGCACTTTCACAATCCCCTCTTACACACACACACACACACTTTAAGGTGCCTGTATTTGCCCAGAATCCTTGTTGATTTCAATGGCATCTTCCCTTCGGTGCACTTCCCTCAGCATGTGTTAGAATGTGAGCTCTGTGGGGCAGTGACTTTTGGGAACACAGTAGGACCCCCATATCCACTGATTCATTAACCACTGATTCCGTGATCCACGGTTGGCAGAGGAAAAAAAAGTTGCCACAAAGCAAGCTACTGTCGCAAAACAGCAGCCACAAAGCAAGCTACTGCCGCAAACAGCAGACGGAAAGCAAGCTACTGTCTCAAAACGACAGCCGTAAAGCAAGCTACTGTCTCAAAACGACAGCTATAAAGCAACCTACTGTTGTAAAACAGCAGGGTTTGGGGTTTTTTTTGGCATTCTCTCTTATCCATGCTTTTTGTTATCCACTGGAAAGCCTGGAATCAATCCCTAGCGGATACCAGGGTCCTACTGTATTAGTTATGCAGAACAAAAGCATGGGGTTCATTCTGGATTATTGCCTAGTGTCAGCTAGGCCTGGAGGGGAAGATGGGGACAATCCACCCCAGACAGGCTCCTCTTTCTTAGCTTCCTTCACACTCAAGCTAAGAAAGAGGAGCGTGTGCTGCTGCCTGCCTACCATGTAGAAGACAACCCGAACTTTTCGGAAGCTAAGCAGGGTCGGCCCTGGTTAGTACTTGGATGGGAGACCACCAGGGAATACCAGGTGCTGTAGGCGCCTGGAGTAGGAACTGGCAAACCACTCCAGTATTCCTGCCAAGAAAACTCCATGGACATGGAGTCACGAAGAGTCGGTCATGACTGTAACGACACAACACACACACTTGACTTGAGCAGGGGGTTAGACTCGATGGCCATACAGACCCCTTCCAACTCAAATTTAATATAATTCTATCCTTTTCCAGGCAGTGACACCAATTCCTTTCAGGGCTGTGCATCATGTCACTGGATGCACATTAACCACAGAATCACAAAATTGAAAGCGACCTCAAGGGTGATCCAGTCCAACCCCCCTGCCATGCAGGAACCCCCATCACAGGACTCCAGACAGATGGCCATCCAGCCTATGCTTAAAAATCTCCAAAGAAGGAGACTCCACCACCCTCCTGTGTGGCAGCATCTTCCACTGCCGAACAGCTCCTCTAACCTTCATGAAGTTCTTCCTAATGTTCAAATGGAATCTCTTTTCCTGTACTTTGAAACCATTGCCCCGAGTCCTAGTCTCTGAAGCCATGGAAAACAAACCTGTTCCCTCTTCAATATGACATCCTTTCAAATATTTAAACATAACCATCATATCCCCTCTCATCCTTCTTTTTGAAAGGCTAAACATTCCCAGCTCCCTAAGCCGCTCCTCATAAGACCAGGCATGCCCAAACTTCGGCCCTCCAGATGTTTTGGACCACAACTCCCACAGTCCTTTGCCATTGGAAATACAGGCTTGGAATTCTGGGAGTTGTGGTCCAAAACATCAGGAGGGCCAGAGTTTGGGTATGCCTGTCATAAGACAGTTCTTTCAGACCTTGAACCATCCTGGTCGCCCTCCTCTGGACCCATTTGAGGTTGTCAACATTGTCCATTTCCTGTCTCCAGGTAGGAAAAATGGAACTAGAGGACTGTCCCTCTAAACTGCATAAGCGTTCTTACCAGGAAACAGACACTTACATTATTAGGACAGTTGATGTGACCTTTTTCTTTCACTTCATTTTTCCAGTCCTCCAGGAGACTCGGATTCAACTTCGGAAGACCAGGACGGGTGTAATTTAGCTGCCAAATTAAAAACGGTTGTCAGTGGGAGTTGACCAAAGGGAAGGCCATTCCATGGGAGAATGTAGCAGTGAATCTTCTGGGTCTCCAACTCTTTCTGATTTCCCTCTAACAGGTTAATGGTTTGGAACAAAACTTGGCAAAACAGTGGGGGATATTTTGGGGGGACTACATGTCCCAGAATCCCCAGCCAACATGCTGGGGGATTTTGGGAGTTGTTGTCCAATCAAGTGACATTTTTTCCTGGAATTGTCAGAGCTAGCTGCTCCGATCTCCAATATGCTTCCAGATCACAGTAATAAAGAAAGCCAAAGCCTCCCAAGCACCTTCCCCCCCCCCATACACACACTGCCTGGCATCTCACCTCCAAACAAGCGGGACAAACTCAGGCTCTTACCCGCTTCGTCTCAGGGACCAGGTCGTCCTTCATTCTCCGCTTGGTCCAGTCTCTGGCCAGCTCGTCCTCAGCAATTTCTTGCAAGTGGAAGACGGCGACTTGGGCCGACGTGCGCCGAATCCTGCCACTCGGAGTCCTCTCGAAATCTTCCACCGGGCTGGGTTCGAGCTTTATCTCAGGCTGTTCCGGAGACTGAGAAGGCAGGGACAGGGTTATTGATGGGGAGACAGTCAACAGACGAGAAGCAGGACGGAAAACAGAAAGGGATCTTTACGCTCTGCCTTAACTGCTTGACGGATCGGAACCACAGGACCTGTTTCCGTTTGTGAGCCCCAAACAGAGCAGACCCATTGCATTGCCAAGGCCCAGTGAGGCAATGCGTATGAAAGAGGTGGGCACGGTGCGTTGAGTGGCCGAACAAAGTGTTCCGCATTTGGCAGCCCCGCCTCCTCTAGCAGGTGCCCACTCAGAGGCAGTGCTTGGGATTCCCAGGCCTCGCCTCCTCTGGTTGCTGCTTCTGATTGGGTGCTCACCAGAGGAGGCGGGGCTGAAAAGCATCAAACGCCTGATTGGTTCTTAAAGAAACCAGCACGAACTGCCAAAACAGCAGTTCGTGCCCATCTCTATTCTGGTAATTCAGTGATCTAACGACTGGATAGAGGCTTTAGATCAGGGGTGCCCAAACTTTTTGTAAGGAGGGCCAGATTTGGTGGCTGAGAATGTGTCAGGGGCCGGTTGCTCCCCGACCCTGCCACCCCACTGCAAGCCCCACCCACTGATCCATAAGCCCCACCCACTGACCCCTTGCAACCCCACCCGCACGAAGGAAGGTGGGGACCAAGGGAGGGAGGGAGGGAGGTGGAAACCAAGAGAGGAAGGAAGGAAGGAAGGAAGGAAGGAAGGTGGGGACCAAAGGAAGCACAGAGAGCCATGGCCACAGGTCGGCCCTTGGAAGAGGTGATCTGTGCAACCTTGTACCCCCCCCCCCAAGCTCCCCAGCGGTGGCAACAGCTCATCCGCCAGCCCACCCCAAAGCTCCTTGGCAGTGGCAGAGGCCCGCTGGCCTGCCCACCCCCACACATTCCCCTGCGGTGCCAGTGGCGGCAGACCACCCGTCTGCCCAGCTGCTCACGCTTCCCAGCAGTGTTAGTGTTGGCAGAAGATTTTCTTTAAAAAAAAAAACATGGGGCGAAGGAGGGGGAGGGGAGGGAGGGGCAGGCCAGCCAGCCGCGGGCCACTCAGAATGGCCTGGCGGGCCAGATTTGCCCCCCCCCCCCCGGGCCGGACTTTGGGCAGGCCTGCTTTAGATTGTCTCTTCTCAGTAATACTGAGCCAGACTTCAGCCCAAGCAAAGGACCCCCAATTTCATTTTCATTTCACTTTTAATTTGTGTAGTTGTCCTTTTGTATAAGGATCAGAAATTGAGCCCAGATTGGCTCACAGCATTTGGTGCATCCTGAGATAACATTTTTCTCTAAAAGAAGAGCAAAGAAATGGCTTTGTGTCACTTTCACACACGTCACATTCACCGATACACTCCTTCCGTCCCATTTCCATATTAAATGTGGCTGTTTAGAGCCGCCTTTGATGACGGCTGAAGTCTGTTGTTTTGTGTGTATGTTATCCCATTGTTGGTTGCTGCCATCCTGCTTTGCTGCTTTTATCCTTTTTATCTGTTATTTGCTACTTCCTATTTGTTATTTTATCTGTGTTATTACTTTGTTGCACAACGCCCAGAGTTCCCTTGGGAAAATCGGGTGGTATATAAATGGAAGTAATAAATAAATAAATAAATAAATAAATAAATAAATAAATAAATAAATAAATAAATAAATAAATCTGCATTTTTACAAAATCCACACCAAAATTAGCAGGTAAGATACATCTTTTTAAATGTACTTTGGTTCTCACATGTACATTTTAAAACCAATCTTCAATTTATTTATTTTTTGTTTTCGAGCTGAGAATTGCATTAGAAAATGTGGCATGTGCAAAAATTAAATTTGTACATGATTCTAGAAAGCATAGATCAGGCCATTTAGGGCATTTGTAACAAAGGAATTCCTATAGCAAACTCTGGTTCAAGCTCTGATGGATTCAGGGAAAAGCATAAAGCTGTCTGAGCCCAGTACATACAGATATATATTGAAAAAGCATGCATGAGAGGGCATTGGTGTTTATAGTCCTGTTTGCAGACCAAGATTATAATTCTTCTTACTGCACAAGGAAGTTTTGGCACGGGGCTCCTTGTTTTCTCTTGGGCAAAAGCTTTTATCCATCTCCTATCCATCCATTCATCCATCCATGTTATTTTATTTTATATACCGCCTATTTGGCAACAAGGCCATTTATTTATTTATTTATTTATTTATTTATTTATTTATTTATTTATTTATTTATTTATTTATTTATTTATTTATTTACCACCCATCTTCCGAAGGAATTCCAGGCAGTTTACAGCAATCATAAATCAACAACAATAATAAAAGTCAATATAATAAAATAATGAAATAAAATAATCAGCAAAGATGGCGGCTAATGTTTCACAAAAAAATAAAATAATCAGCAAAGATGGTGGCTAATATTTCACACACACACACACACACACAAAACCACTAATGATTGCCAAATGCCTCTCTGAAAAGCAAGGTCTTAAGAGCTTTTTGAAGGCCAGCAGGCACTGTGCTAGGAGCAGCTCACTTGGCAGGTGGTTCCAGAGTGAGGGGCCATAGAGAAGGCCTGGTTTGGGGTTGCCAATTTCCTAGCCTTCCTGGGGGTGGCCACCCAAAGTGAGACCAAGGGTTTGTGTGAAAACCCTACTCCACAGGACTGTTGTAACTGCCGACCTGCTAAACTTGGCAAAGCACGGCAGAAGGCACAGTGATATCAAATGGCAGCAATAAGCATAACGTGGGCAGGCCATTTGTTTGAATTCCATCATCGGAAAGATTCTGGGGCCAAGTGATCCAAACATAAAAGTCACTTGTCCAAGGTGTAATGGCTGAGAGAGTCTAGGTCCAAACTTTGGCCCTCCAGATGTTTTGGACCACAACGCCCACAGTCCTTTGCCACTGGCAATCTAAGCTTAGAATTCTGGGAGTTGTGGTCCAAAACATCAGGAGCCCCGAAGCTAACCAGCAAACCCGGCAGACTCACCACAGAAGGATGCTCCGACCGTACGTGGTAGTCGTGTCCTGCTTTCGACTTGTATGTCTTTCCACAGTGCGGGCAAGTGAAGACTGGCTTCTCCACCTCGGAAGGGTGCTTCCCACACCTCTTCTGGTGGTACTGGTAGCCCATCAGGCTGGAGAAAGTAGCCACGCAGCCCTGCAGAAATGAAAACAAGAGGCAGCTGAGGAGCCGCGCATCAGGAACGCCACCTGGTTGAAATAGCTACTGGGAAGTCCATTCCACTTACCTCATTCTTCTCTCCTCGGCACCGTACCTTTTCCCACCTCCTTACTCATGAGGAGAACTGGGTGACCCTGTCACTCCAAGCCTCTGTTCCCTTATAAAGCCTCTCTCTGGATCAGATTTATGATACTCAAAAAGAGGAAACTTGCATTGCAGCCACGGAGTCCTGCTCTCAAAGGTCTCACTCCAAAATGGCAATCCGTGTGATGAACAATCACAGCAAAGGTTGGAGGGGGACCTAGGAGAGTTGTTTCTTAAAACAACAACACACAGAAAGGGACAGCTGTCTCTGACATTACAATTAAGCACACAACAGCATGGCAGGAGGGGAAAAGTTGGCAATTGCACCAAAACGTTCATTGCTTTCCCCAAATCCTCCTGTATGTGTTCTCCTCCCATTTTTGGTACTTGATTATGAGACTTGAGGTTTTCTTCCTGCATGTGTACAGATGTGCCATTCCAATGTGTCACAACATATACCATATATACGTATTTTCCTACTTCTCGGAGGTGTGGCAGTGAGGGCTTTTCAAAGGCATGTGTTTTTTATCCATTCATTTTTTTTTAAAAAAAATGCATGCATTGTTCCCTGTGTATTTTGTTTTTCCAAAACAAAAGCACCACAAATTGCACATATTTCAGGGCAAGGAGGAACTTTTTCGTTGATTTATTAAATGATCCTGCCTTTCTCCTGAAACGGACCCAAGGCGGGTGGGTGACTTACATCATATAATAGATTATGTTTGACAACTAAATGAAAACATTTCATCATGAAACAGATGCTTGCTTTGAGAGCTCAGGTGCTTACAAAATGATAAACTAAAGGTACAATGCATTGTATAAGTTTTCAACATCAGACAACCCATCTATGTTGCCTGGGAGATATGTTAGAATGTTTCAGAAATCATCATGAACAACAACAACAACCCGGGCTATTTCTCCTCTAGATTACAATTCCCAGGCCACATGAATCTCAGCGTAAGAATTGTGTGGAAAAACAAAATGCGACTTTTCAGACAACCACTAAGACTGTCATAGAGTATTCACATGGGTATGTCAAGAATCATTGCATTTGGATTAATATTCACAGTTAGCATAGGACCTAATAAAAACAGGCTTCTCTGCTCCCTCTAAGATTAAGTGCAATCCACACCATAGTTGGGAGAGAAATGGGTTTCCCCACAACCAGTAGTATATTGTTGAAAGCTGTTGCAGTACAATCAAGAACAATCAAGAGCCATTAACTGTGCAAAAGACCTGCTCCTCAATCACTGAGATCAACCAATCCATCTGCCTGCATACTGGGACTCTCCTTGTCGGGGGTAGGGGCTGTCTATGGGCTTTGTCACAATGAACACCAGGACTTCCACATTTAGGCCTACTTTACTGGGCCCAGATGTCTAAAATAAAATAAATACCAGAAAAGGAAGGAAGATGGGGGGAAAAACCTCTCCCACCACTTAGAATATGACAGTCCAATCCTTTGGGATAGCACAGACTGATTTTATTGCAAATATCCATATTAACTGAATATTATGTTTGAAACACATCGTATTATGTTTTAAACATGTTTCAGTGACCAGAAAACTGGCACCATTTTTGAAGAAAACATTTTTGAGAGAGAGAGAAAAATTGTACTGGGAGATGAAGCTGATGCCTGAGAAGGGCCATTTAAAGTATATTATTAGGAATAATGACAGCTAAGGCCCATTTCCCACAGAGTCCCAGAGGGAAGGCTGTGTGCATGCTGTGGAGTCTGGCAGCAATCCCAGAAACGGCCTACGATGCTTTTGTCCACGAAGCAGAGATGACACACAACTCTATTACGCAGGGCATACAATCCTAGGCTTCTCTGTTTATGGAACACAACTATGGCCCCATATGTTTGGGGCTGCACTTGCCATGTTCTTCCTCCCCTACTTTTTCCTCACGACGACCCTAAGAGGTGGGTGCCCGGCCGGAGATCACTCAGTGACTTTCCTGGCTGAGATATACTTGACTCCTCAATCTTATTCTTCTTTTCTAGACAGGGTGCCGCACCAGTTCTCAGATGTAAAAACACAGTATGTGAATGCACAGTATGTGAATGTATCAAGAAGTCTACCACGTGGCACAAGTTGCCATATCTCACTATGCCCTGGCATGAGAGGTCTGATGATGCTAATGGGGAAACTAACATCAAACATGTTCTCCACCTGGCTTGCCCTGTCCTAATCACCATGGGGACTTTCATGGGTACTGGATGGGCAGAATATTAGAAAGGTGGAGACACTGACCCCAGGGGGAGAGTATTCTGCATGAACCAGATTTACCCCACCCAGTTTCTTATGAGGGAGACTTCCAGAATGCCCCTTATTTGCAATTCTCTAAGTGTAACTACATGGTCAGCATAACCATATTGCTGCTAATTAACAAGGCGCAGGTAGCCTTCCTGGAGGGGCCCTGTGACAAACCGGGCCACTATTTCACCTTCAGTTGAGTCTGGCAGCAATTCAAGGCAGGAAAATGCACTGAAGAGTGTTTGTCCATATCACCTAGCAGTGGTAGAGTGACAGGGCAGGTGCCCGTCAAGACAGACCCAGAGCCCATTGCTAATTAGCAGCAATTGTCCGATAAATGTTGGCTCAGGTTTTCGTTTGATGGAAGCGTTCCCGCAATGGGCAGTCTTCTTTTCAAATTACCAACTTTTTATGATTGAAAAGCTTTACTTACACAACTTATAGCTAACATTACTATGACTCAGGACTCATAGATAGAAAATTAAAAATGCCAGCACCTCTTGCCTACCTCCAATATAAAAATATTTCTGGTTTGGAAATGTCTGGGAAAGGGAGAAGGGAAAGGGTGATAGCAGTAGGAGTAAGATGACTAGTAAATTACCAGTAATGTACTAGTAAATGACTAGTAAATTACTAGTAAATTACCAAAAGTAATGGCTTAAGAGGATGCAAACAATTAATCATTTCTAAATAATTAAATAGTTAATAATCAATCATTAATTAAATATAACTATATTAAATAATATAAATAATATAAACAACCATTGCTCATTCCAAATACAGACAAATTTCATACAGACATAACATTGTTGACATTTTAATCATTAAAACAATGGACTTTAAAACTGCTTAACATTTCAACAAAATCAGGCAACAAATTCATCATCAACAGCAAGAATCTTACCGGTTGTTTATGTTACCATTAAATGGAGCGGGATCAACAGCAGGGATACACAGCCACTAGTTGAAGAGTTGCTGCTTGTATTCCTCATTGCAGGCCAAGTCACACGACTGGCAGGTGCCAAGGTAAGCAAGGAGCAACTAATGAACTAGGGCAGTCATGTTCAAACTTCGGCCCTCCAGATGTTTTGGACCACAACTCCCGCAGTCCTTTGCCACTGGAAATACAGGCTTGGAATTCTGGGAGTTGTGGCCCAATACATCAAGAGGGCCAAAGTTTGAACATGCCTGAACTAGGGGCAATTTGCCATTGCAGATCGACCCACGGCACTTATGCTGGGCTAAACAACCAACAAGATTCTGGACAATGAACTGCTTCAAACCTCTGGAATGAATTAGAACGACAAGCCCGTGCTTGTCCTCCTACCTCTTCCACACACACAAGGACGTTGCAGAACCCAGGTGCCTGCTCCGTGCGTTTGCATGCGAGGCCCTTGTATGAATTACCTTGAAGTCATTTCGTGTTTCGGCACTTTTTGGAAAGTGGCTTGGATCAAGGCCACCATGCTTCAATACTACAGCCCCCAGCATCCTCAGGCAGCACAGTGCCCAGTAGGGGCATGCCTGATGGGGATGATGGGACGTGTAGCCTGGCAGAAGTGGGGAGACAACTAACTGGTTGAGGAAGTCAGACTGAGCAGATGGACTTGGCAACTGTGTCCGAAAGAAAGCTCAAGAACCCAACTTATCTGGCTGGGATTTCCTCTCTCCGAATAAACCCCTTGAAAATGTCCGGTCCTCCTGCCACAACCCTCCTGGCTGCATCCACCTGGTTCACCCCACCCTCTGTCTTATGAGGGAGAATGGCACTTATTTACAACTCTACAAGTGACACTGCATGGTCTGCCGAACCAAATTGCTGCTAATTAACAAGGTGCAGGTAGCATTCCTGGCCAACTCAGCAGAAACAGGAGCAAAGAAGCGAAAACAAAATACCTCATTGGGGCATTTTAGTTTCCCCATCTGCTTAAGCACTTTCCTCAGCCTCTCCCGCTCTTCGTGTTCGCTCAGAGGAACAGTGGCCTCCACTGGAGCAGGCTGGAAAACAAGGAACCAAAACAGATGGCCATGTTGTCTACCAGCTCATACCCCCTCCCCACACCAGATTTGATTCTGAAGGGCTTTCTCTCCGGGGATTTGGCATCACCGCTAATATACTACGTGGCACAACCCAAAGGATCTGATGTTTGAATTAGCAGAGGACGATTCAAATATAATCAGAGGATAATACAGTACAGTATATCTAAGGCCAGGTCCATAGTTTGTCCATTCTAATGCTCATAATCTCATAAATAGGCAGTATATAAGCAGCTCGCTTTTGCTTTATAATCTGCACAGTCAATGCATCAGCGTCTTTCAGAAATCATTCTGAAGTAGGAGTAATGGCAGCATTCCCAGCAAATTTTACATAAAGACCCCTGCTGGACTGGACTGAATGACCTCTGGGGTGACTTCCAGCACTATAATTCTATGGCCCGCATCCTGAATATGCTAGCATCACAGAAGTTACATCACGCTACACCTAGCGTCAAGGTATCGTGCATTATGTGGAGGTGTACAATGTGCCATGTGCCCCGGGTATCACTAATGGCACAATGTGGGGGAGGAACAACTTTGGAGATATCCTTTCCGCCTGGGGGCTAACCTGAGTTGCAACCTTGAGTTATACTGTACACAGAGTTGTGCAATAGGATTTTGGCCTTGCATTGTTTACAATTCTGGTCACCGCATCACAAAAAAGACAAAGTGGAACTGGAAAAGGTGCAGAAGAGAGCAACCAAAATGATTACTGGGCTGGGGCACCTCCCTTACGAGGAAAGGCTAAAACATTTGGGGCTCTTTAGTCTGGAATAAAAGGTGCCTGAGGGGGGGATATGATTGAGACATACAAAATAATGCAAGGCATGAGTCAAGTGGATAGAGGGAAGCTCTTCTCCCTCTCACAAAATACCAGAACTAGGGGACATCCACTCAAACTGAGGGCTGGGAGAGTAAGAACAGAGAAAAGATTTTTTTTTAACCCAGCGTGTTGTTAGTCTGTGGAACTCCCTGCCACAAGATGTGGAACTCCCTGCCATCTACCCTGGATGCCTTCAAAAGGGGATGGGACAGATTCCTGGAGGAAAAGTCCATCACAGGTTACCAACTATGATAGAGATGTGTAATCTCCAGGCTTAAAACCAGGGTACTTCAAGGGCCACATGCAGGGGAAGTGGTATCAGGAGACAGATATCTAGTCTCGTGTGCTCCCATAGGCATCTGGTAGGGCCACTGTGAGATACAGGAGGCTGGACTAGATGGGCCTTTGGCCTGATCCAGCAGGGCTCTTCTTATGTTCTTACATTCTTATGATGTAAATAATGAAGAAGTGCAGAATGTGGTATTCAGTGCAGATTTTTCTCCCTAAGAATTGTGGTTTTCTAATCTTTCTTTTAAATGAACGCCAGTTTCTAGCCCTGGCGGTTGGCCCCAACATGTGCAAGGTTTTAGCAGGAAGAGCTGAGATTCTAGAGAGTTGGTGGCTAAAATGTCCACTCTTGGAGGGTGCATGGGATGTGCGAACACATGTATACAATTGCCATCTATGCCTTCCACAACTCCTTGCCTCCCCCCCATGACCACTGAAAAATTGAATAAATATAACCTGCTGCATCACACTGTAAAACAGGATCAATTATTCTTATTGACAAAAAGCAGAATTCAACTTTTGATCATCATCATGGCATCGAATGCACCTGCATGTGTGTGTGTGTGTTGTGTCAATACAGTCATGATCAACCCTTCGTGACTCCACGTCGATGGAGTTTTCTTGGCAGAAATACTGGAGTGGTTTACCAGTTCCTACTCCAGGCACCTAGAGCACCTGGTATTCCCTGGTAGTGTCCCATCCAAGTACTAACCAGGGCTGACCCTGCTTAGCTTCCGAAATCAGGCATGATCGGATGTACTTGGGGCATCTAGGCAGCTCTACATTTGTGTAAAAACAAACCCCAAACCATGTGATCTATCCATCAATACAATATTCTGGCTTGACTGATTCCTTTGTTGGATCACTTAAATGCTACAAATAAGGCATCTTTATTTATTAGATTTATATACCACACCATCTAGCAACAAGGCCACTCTGGGTGGGTTACAAAATTTGGACAAATACAGACTGTTTGAGTTTCCTAGAAACCATCACCAGGACAACATGGTCTAAAATCTAGGTCTAATGCAAATATCGAAATACTGGCTAACATTCAGAATTTTAGATCATCTTTTCCTGGCGGGAAGAACAGGAAAATCCACCCTACCTGTAACTTTTGGGTGATCCCATAAAAGAATTAGGTGACTTAGAATTCTTTTTCTCTTACAAACAGAGTTTCACAGGATAATTTGCCTCTTACCTTATTGACATGTTCCGCCATGGTGTGATAATTCAATCCTGCTTTGGACTTGAACTGCTTCTTGCAGTGTTGGCATTTCAAGGCGTCTTGCAGCTGAACACAGCCAAGAGAGACTTTAGGATTTCAAATGCAGACATGGAAACAACACATTATCGACCTTGCTGGGGTGGGGTGGGGAGGTAGCATAAATCCAGGAAGAGATTCAAACAAGGAGAAGCTCACATATTCCTCTCTCCAGTCCACAAAGGGTCTAAAAATGTTTTCATAAGTGCTCGAGGACACCAATCAAGTCATCTGGTCCAAGTAATTTTCATCCTTGTTCTCATTGGTACAGATAGAGATTTTCTTCATTTCATGTTCTGGCGTGCTGAAGATTGTGACATGTGTGATATCGCACAACTTGTCACAATTTGCAGACATTATACAAAACTACAATAGCTGCAGCCTGGTCTTTTAAAAAAAATTGAAGTATGGGGCAATTTGTTTGTGTCTTTCTGAGCCATCAGTTACGGCTTTCTGTTTTTGTTTTATGTGCCTGGTTTGCTTCTGGGAGAGAGACATGATGCCCTTTTTTGCACAATGTGCCACAGAGACATTTGCACACTTCACAGAAATCTTGCAAGAGAGAGAAGGGGAAAAAGCTCTCTTCGTCTCAATCTCAGTCTGAAGGGGAGGGAGGAAATTTGCACAGGTTGGGAATGGCACAGATGTCGCATGGTGTGGTGACAACCTAAATCCATGAGAATGGAAGGATTTTGTGAGTAATCCTCACATTCATGGCACAGGTCTGCTATTTGGAGCAGACACTGAAATTTTAGTCCAGGATATTATTATTTTTTAAGAATCTGGGAAAGAGAGACTGGGTTGGGAGAGATGAGCAAAAATCTAAGGGCGGATTCCTCAGTTTTCAGATAGCTTGGCAGATAAATAATTATAATTTGTCCAGTCAGTCAGTTAGTCAGTCAGTCAGTCAATCAATCAATCAATCAATCACACTTTCCATAATCAGGAACACAAACAACATTGTATATGCTAGAATTAATCAGCAGCCCTCAAATTACTTCTGATGTCCCACGAAAACAGCACATTTCTCCACATTGTTTTCAGAATACAGACTTGCTTAGTTGGAACATCTAAGCCCATCATTTGGAACAGTCTCTCTACTGCAGGGGTGGGGAACCTTCAGCCCTCCAGATGCTTTAGACTGCAACTCCTAGAATTCTGTGCCTATATTGCCAATGACCAAGGACCGTGGGAGTTGTGGTCCAAAACATCTGGAGGACCAAAGGTTCCCAACCCCTGCTGTACTGGGATTAGGTTGATTTCTAAGCAGACAATGCTGAATGTTTCAATTCTCAACTCAAGAGCTATCTGTTCACCTAGATATTTCCCCGATTATTCTCCAGGTTGCTGATACTATCATTTGCTCACTATCATTTTAATGGATTTCATTATTATTATTATTCCTTCTCTAAGTGGCAGTCTTAGAAAACCAGCTGACAACCAAGCATGCAGCCAAGACGCAGTGGCAGGAGCTAGCTGGTTTTCATTTGGACATTTCTAATTCTGGACAAGAGCATTTCCTACTTTTTGGCAGACTTCCATGTGCTTCTTGAGGCCAAGGACCGTCTTCCGGGTGATCATGCTGCAGGTCGGGCAAGCCACCTCTCCCTTCTCGTTGATCGTCTGCTGCCAGCGCTCCTCGGGGCTCACTAGAAGAGACGAGAGAGGTCGGCATGGATTCATGCGGAAGAGTCAAGGGGACAATAGGGGGAAATGTCATGAGAGCGGGCACCTATTGGAAGAGGCAAGGCCAGGAAATGCTGCACACTTGTTTAGACAATAAACAAACCTTTCTCTCCACCCCCACCACCCTCACAGGTATGTCTTATGGGAACCCGTGAAAGGGCCTTCTCGGCTGCTACGTCCAGACTCTGGAACTCCCTCCCACTGGAGCCCAGGACTGCCCCGTCTCTGATGTCTTTCCAGAAACAGGCAAAAACGTTCCTCTTCAGGCAAGCTTTCCCTGAACGACGGACTACCTATTATGCGTCTTTTATATGAATCGACCATACATGATCAAATAGACTTTGTGTTTATAACCATATATAACCTTGTGTGATTGCATTGACACTATGTTTTCAGTATTAGTTGCCATCACTCATAACTTTGACATGGAATTTTTAATCTCTTTTTAACTGCTTGCATTCTCTTGTACCTTTAATGCCCCAAGTTCTGCTGGAAATTATATAACTAACTAACTAACTAACTAACTAACTAAATAAATAAATAGTTATCCCTCAATTCCCTCTTCTCAAACCTGAATGTGTCTTAATTATACGGAACTGTATATTGTCCCTCATTACTGTAAGCTGCCTTGGGTCCTTTTCCAAGGAGAAAGGCGGGGTAAAAATACTCTAAATAAATAAAAATAAACTTTCTAACTGAATTACATGCAAATATGACCCCCCCCCCCGTGCAATAAATTAATCCCCACCTCCAGTTGGCACTATTTTTCCAAGACTAAGTCCAGCAGTTTTCCTTGCCTTGACTGGAAGTACTAAAGATCAGTGTACTAGCGCAACATGTTTTATACAAGCAGCCCGTCAGATCACGTGGCATGTTATGTGTGTCATTTTAAAAAGCACAACTGTCAGCTACTACTTCATTTGTCTCTGTGTTTTCATTGCCAGAGAGAGCGAGAGGTACTTGTGTGGGTTTGCCTAAGCAGGGGTGCCCAAACTTTTTGTAAGGAGGGCCAGATTTGGTGGCTGAGAATGTGTCAGGGGCCGGTTGCTCCCCAACCCTGCCACCCCACTGCAAGCCCCACCCACTTTCTTTTTTAAAAAATGGGGTGAAGGAGGGGGAGGGAGGGGCGGGCCGGCCGGCCGCGGGCCACTCAGAATGGCCTGACAGGCCGGATTTGGCCCCCGGGCCGGACTTTGGGCAGGCCTGGCCTCAGGTGTCAAAACAACTTGATTGGCCAAAAAGGTGGGAAGCCGCCTCAAACCGCAAAATGCATGGGCCACCTCTGGCCAACCTTCACTTTACTTTAAAGCCCTCGCGTGACACTGCATGTGGCACATTTAACATGACGTGATGCTCATTTTTATGTGAGGTTAACACTATAAAAACATCTCCTGAAAAAGCAGACAGAAAGGGCAGTAAAATCTTGCTAACAGTCCATCAGGCACCCTGTGAAGAAAAACAAAAGGAATGGATAATCGTTTTTGATGAAATAAAAGAAATTTTAGGGATTGATATAGAAATATGTCCAAAGATAAACATTGGACATCTTTCTATGTTTAGCATTGCTAAACATAGTTAAAATTGTCAAATAGAAAAAGAGGTAAAGATTTGTTTATAATTATGGTAACATCTGCAAGATTCATAACGGCAAAAAAGTGGAAAGATAATAAGAAATTGAGTCTAGAGGAATGGTATGATGAAATGTGCAGTTTGGCCATTAATGATAAATTGATCTGCGAATTGAAAATTAAAAAGGGGATGGTAAAATAGAATGTTTTAAATCAAATTTGGTATAAATTTCTGGATCATGTATTTCTAAAACATAAAGGTTATTTTCCATCTGAAGAATCAATTCAGTTTTGGAAGGAGACAGGTTGTTTAAGATAAAACATGTAATTGTAATGAATGAAATGTTACATATTAATGTTATAGAGTATATTGTTATATAATCCTGAGAGTGGTGGATAATTAAGCACAATGTGTTGTGGGGGATTTATGTGTTGTTTAAATTTTTAATTAATAAAATATATTTTTAAAAAAACAGTCCATAAGGCACCCTGAGGATTTGGGACAGAACAAGGTTTGTATGAAGTGAACTCTGGGCTTCTGGGGTCAGGGGTTTTTAATTAGCAGAAATGATTATATCAATCAAAGTGCACTCTCCCCCAGGCATCAATGTTCCTATTGTGAGACTAAATGTAGTTCTCCCAAGACGTAGGAAAAGGTAGGAATGATTCCCCCCCCTGCAACAATTTACTATTGTTATGCAAACAGTATAACATCCAGTTGGATTTCTGGCTTGAGTCCTGGGTAGGTAATCAAGACCCATTAGACTGACAAGAGACCTGCATCTGACAGCTATGAAAACTGGTGGTGCTGGGTTTGTTGCAAAGGAACAGCAGAGCTTGGCAATTTTTTCTTTTTTCTTGGATGATGGCAGTCATTTAGAATCTCTTTAAGCTGCAGCCTAGGAAAAAAAATATTTTCCAAACTCTAGGATCTGCACAGGTGTCCTTGGGATTCCCCCTCCAAGGTACGCGTGACACGAACCACACTTCAAACTGCACCATGACACCACTGGGCAGACAACAGGTTCAAGAAAGCAAAGACTAATACTTATTTACAACAGCAAGAACAAGGCTAGGTGTCCAGACTGGCATTTCTGGTCCCCACAAATTCTTTACTACCTGGAGAATTCTGGTGTCTATAGGGCAAAAACACATAGTTGTGTCGTTCTAACAACAATACCCAAGTCCCCTAACATTACCATTTTAAAAGAAAATTACCAGAGCCCCAGGAACATAGCTGCATGCTCGGGCCTAGTGCAGCACTCTCTGAACAATGGGTCAGCCCCAGTTATGGGAGGCATGTTTTTAGCAACAGGGTACCAAGAGGCACGGTAGCCAAAAGAGGCAGGACCACTCCAGCATCTCCCAAGAGCGATGTGGGCCTGGCTTTGTTCCCACTGAGAAGAAACAGACAACGCCTGTGGAGGCCTGTGTGGTTGTTATTTTGGAGTGGCCCCACATTGATCAGAGCTTGAAAAAAGCTGGGAACACGGGTTGGTGGGAACACAGCCCGCAGCTGTGTTTATCTGGAACATCCGGCCTTCCTGAAGCCGACTTATTATCCATTTATCAGTGTTTGAAAATTCAGAGTCCTCTAAATGGGACAATTCACGCAGCTCCTGAATGAACAAGCAAGTTGTTCTTCTACTTTTTTTTTCAGGCCGCGGGCGGAAAGCTTGAGACATTTCGATAGTAAATTATTACACTCACCACATTGTGTGCCGAAACAGTGAAAGGTGTTTTTTTTAAAAGGAGGGTGTTGACTTGGCACTGGCTCCCCACGCAACACCAGGAAAACAGCTCTTTGAAGGTGTACAACCCTTACTATTGAAAGCCACACATATTTCCTAATGACTGATCATAGGCTAAAGAGCTCAGGCTGTGATAACCATGCAAAAGAGAGCAACTAAAATGATTACTGGGCTGGGGCACCTCCCTTATGAGGAAAGGCTAAAACATTTGGGGCTCTATCGTCTGTAAAAAAAAAAAAAAGGTGCCTGTGAGGGGGGATATGATTGAGACGTACAAAATAATGCAGGGCATGAGTAAAGTGGATAGAGGGACGCTCTTCTCCCTCTCACAAAATACTAGAATTAGGGGACATCCACTCAATATGAGGGTTGGGAGAATGAGAACAGACAAAATAATTTTTTTTTTACCCAGCGTGTTGTCAGTCTGTGGAACTCCCTGCCACAGGATGTGTTGATGGCATCTGGCCTGGATACGTTCAAAAGGGGATTGGACAGATTCCTGGAAGAAAAGTCCATCACAGGTGACAAGCCATGATGGAGATGTGCAACCTCCAGGCTTAAAACTGGGGTGCTTCAAGGGCCAGATGCAGGGGAGTGGTATCAGGAGACAGATATCTAGCCTTGTGCACTCCCAAATGCATCTGGTGGGGCCACTGTGAGATACAGGAAGCTGGACTAGATGGGCCTTTGGCCTGATCCAGCAGGGCTCTTCTTAGGTTCTCATGTTCTGTATCTCTCTCAGAATTAAAGCCAGAAGGGAAGCCTGTGGGTTACTGGATTCAGCCCTTGGCAAGAAGGCACAGTGGGGAATCGATCCTAAACCACTGAGATCCTCAGCAGTTCCAAAGGCAGGGTTTGTCCATATGTGGTCTGTGGGCCATAAACAGCTCTCTGGGACACAAATGCAACCCCTACCACTTGTGAAAATCCCCCGACAATGGTATAGCGGTACATACACAAGTGCAAATGTTTCGCATAACACTTCCCCTAGCTAGCCTCATCCATCAGGAGAGTCCAAAAATCCAGGTAGCTGAAGGGCTTAGCCTCAACCAACCATGGCCTTTTATAAAGTTTATAGCTCTTAAGTGCCCTTTCTGGATCAAACCAGCTTGCATTACAAGATTTCCCTATGAGTTTTTCGGGCTGTTTGGCCATGTTCTAGAAGTTTTCTTCCTGACGTTTCGCCAGACTCTGTGACAGCATCTTCAGAGGGCAAGGAGCTCAGGGAACTAGGAGTTCTCTCTGTGCCTTCGAGAATACAAGATTTCCAAAGTTTCTATAATGGCAAAGATACCTTGCCACAATATACTGTTCCTGAGAAATATTTGGTCTTGAGATGAGCCAGGGGACTTTCAAAGCAATTCCTTGCTAGTTTTTGCAATGTGTGTGTCTGTATGTTTGTGTTTTGTGTAGCGTAGAGGTTAAATGCCTGTACTGCAACTAAAACTGTGCTCACAATCTAGGGTGCTATGCTTTAAGTGCTATGGGGCGGTATATAAACAGAACACTTTGCTTTTGTTTTTTGCGGGGAAGGGTGGTGGGATTTGTGAGCACTTGCAACTCAATAAGGTATAAAGCTTGGTGAGTAGAGGCCATGAGCTGATGGGAATACCTCTGTTTGCTCCATAGCTGAAAACATGGACCAGCTTAACAGGTAACATCCGCAATGTTGACATTGGCTGCAATGTATAATTTGACTTTGGCTGAAATGTGTAATTTGACCCACAGCCATCTCTTGCACTTCAGAAATGGCACGTTGTCACTCGACAGAGGGCACACTGACTCCTTGGCTGAATAGCCTCGCACACTGCATGTCTGGTGGGTGACAGGTGTAATTTTCTTGTGACATCTCCTCCTAGGTCCTCTTCACACACACCGGCCACCCCACACACGTTCTCGAGAACAGAACGTCAGGATAATTTAATCCACAGCCTCCAACCTCCCCTTCTAAGCACTAGTACTGGACCTTGGATGTTGCTTGCAAGTTGCCACTACTTTAGAAAATAGAAAATAAATGGTAGTATAAAAGTATAAACTGCTACTAGGGTAGGGTAGGGTTGCCTGATTCCCTTCCCAAACCCCAATCGCCACAGCAGCAAAGCTGTAGGCGCAGGGTAAAAGGACCTTGGCCAAGTAAATGTGAACTTGGTGGGAAATTGGGATAGAAAATAAATGGTATGGTAGTATAAAATAATATATTTTCAAAATAAATCCACAGCACCTCCCCTTCCCTCCCCCTTGAAGCAAATGAAAAAAGGAAATCTCCCTCCAAAATGCAGAACACAAAAAAGAATAAACTCTGCGTTGCTATTCCCCACAGGGAATGAAAGAAATTATAATTTTTTCCAAAAAATTCAATTCAATTCCCTCCCTGCCTAACGAGACCGCGATCGCGACCGCGAAATCGAAACTAGACTGAGCGCAGCAATCCAGCCCTGACCACCCTCCTCCACCAAGATCCAAGCCCTCTTGCACATCCAGAAGTGTCAGTCAAAACCTGGCCATGCGATCGGTGGAATGGCTCCGAAAATTTGCATGGTCCCATCCCATGGCCAGCCCATCATTGCGCAGGTGTAAAAAAATAAATTAAGAAAAAAATAAAATAAAATCAACGGAGACGTCTTTTGGCAAGACAAACCCACTGCTGCTACTGTAAAAATTCAAGCGTTTAAAATAGGTACTTTTCGCATGTTTCTGTGGTGCTTTGGTGGGTTTTTGGGCCACGATTTCAAAAAAAATATTGCGGTCGCCATTTTGGATCCCCCCGCCCGCACACCGCATGGCAAAGGCCGACGAGACGATGCCCCCCCCGGCCTGGTACCAGCAGCGCAGCAGTAGCACTAGTAGCCAAGGAGAGGGGGGAACCCCCCCCCCCAAATAAAACACCCTTCTGGCCTGGTAGGTGCCCTCAGACAGTTTTCGCCTGCTTTTTTGGCCGGGAATCGGGGTTTTTTTTTCTTTTCACTTTTAAAAACTTTTTTTTTGTGCCGCTTGGCATCGCGCGATCGCGCGATGCCAGGAACGACAACAACAAATCAGACCCAATTATTCTTTAGTCGGTTCGAGTTCGAATTCTGGCGGAGTAATTCCCGTTACCGTTTCCGTTCAGTAACGGAAACGAGTAACGGAAACGGAAACGGGAATTCCGCTAAGTCGTGCCCATCTCTAGTCAGGAATGGATAAGCCTTTGGCCAAAATGCTCACCCACGGTTGACGGAGCCGACCCTGCTGTTGTCAGCACCGCCTCTTTTCTCACGCTGGACCCCGTCGGCTTCTTTTTCTGCTCGTCGCTGTTGCTGTGGTGGTGGTGGTGGTGGTGGTGGCTGCCGCTCAGGGCAGCCTCCAGCTTCTTGGCTCGGTTGGCTTTGGCTTTGTCCTCTGCTTTCGCCAGTCCTGAAGAGGGGAGCGGAGACCGTTTTATCGTTTCGGAGGAGAAGAGTTCCCATATTTGAAGTTCAGCTGAGCCTTTCTCCAAGCAAATATCCCCCGGGCATGTGGCATAACGAGACCTATCATGCCCCTGAGCAGCCTGCCCATGCTTGCTGAGGGCGGCGGGAGTAGTACTCCGAAACCTGTAGCAGGCACGGGGTTCTGTATTCGAATTTTGCCCCTGCCACAGACAGAGATTCAGGTAACTCAAGGCAGCCACCTGAGTGACATCTCTTCCTTACAGCTCCCAGAGAAAGTAATGCTGATTCAGCTAGAGAGATCTGTATGATGGTCACCACAAGACAACACCTCACACACAGAGAGACACACATCGATCCTTTTCTCGGCATAATTCAAAAGTTCAGATTTTAAGCTATAAAACTCTCAAGGATCACACCTCCCTTCATGAGTCTGCTAGATGTTAATATCATCAAGGGATGCCCTTTTTTGTCAGATATTAGTGAAACTATGTGGCAAACAGTTGTATAAATAAATGGTCTGTATGTATTTAGTTGATTTATAAGATGGAGTCTCCAAATGTGCAAAGTCACAGAGAATCAGTCTAAAGGGTTTTTTTTCTATTAAACTACAGGTGAAAAGAATGGTCTTAAATGGACTTGGCTGATGCAGGATGCTGCAATCGCCATGATGCAATGTGTTACCTGATTGGACAGAGAAATGTATATAAGCGCTCTGATAATCAGTGTTCAAATGGGCCTTTGTGAGTAAGGCACCCACTCTTGTCTTTCTAGGCTATGTGCTAATTATGTATGCCATGTATGCTGAAAATGATGTTATGCTGTTGATTTGTCTCCATGTAACTTATCTGTGTATATATGGAATATAGCTGTTTTGTGTTAAGTAAGCTCTGACTTTGTCTGTTTCTGCAAGGCGGATTAAGGAACAGTGATTCCTTTGAAAAGCCAGGGTTGCAGTTTGGTTGAGTCAGGACATATTCTAGTCATACAGAATCTTCCAGCCAGCATGGCCGGTGGCCCTGGTATCAAGACCTAAATGGCTTGGGTCCATGATATCTAAACAACCCCATCTCTCCATATGAGCCTACCTGGGCATTAATACCTTAGTCCCACTACTCTCAAAGGTGCATCTGGTGGGAAGCGCGGGGGGGGGGCTTCTCTTTTGCTGTTCCAAGACTCCGGAACTCCCTCCCACAGTAAAACACTCTGGCCCCCATCTTTGCAAGCAAAGAGCAGTTTTCTTTTCAGAACAGCATTTCGGTATGGACTAGCTATTTAAGAGGGCTTTTAAAAATTGGATTGTTGCGTTCTGTTTGCCTTTAAATGTGTTGAATTTATTTTTATAATGTTTGATATAATACATGTTTAATTCTTTTTAATGTACATTGTTTTCAGCTTTTAAATACAGTAGGACCTCTGTATTTGCCACCCCACGGATACTGAAACCCACAGATAATAGCAAACACTCTTATCCGAGGGTGACAGTGGCGGCAGCAGTGGTGGGGTGCCAGGGATGAAAGCTTTCATAGAATCATAGAGTTGGAAGAGACCTCAAGGGCCATTCAGTCCAACCCCCTGCCATGCAGGAACCCCCATCACAGGACTCCCGACAGATGGCCATCCAGCCTCTGCTTAAAAACCTCCAAAGAAGGAGACTCCACCACCCTCCTTCGTGGCAGCATATTATTCCACTGCCAAACAGCTCTAACTGTCATGAAGTTCTTCCTAATGTTCAAATGGAATCTCTTTTCCTGTAGTTTGAAACCATTGCCCCGAGTCCTAGTCTCTGAAGCCATGGAAAACAAGCCTGTCCCCTCTTTGATATGACATCCTTTCAGATATTTAAACATGGCTATCATATACCCTCATATACCCATCTTTTTGTAAGGCTAAACATTCCAAGTTCCCTAAGCCGTTCCTCATAAGACATTTCCTCCAGACCCTCAACCATCCTGGTCGCCCTCCTCTGCACCTGCTCGAGGTTGTCAACATCCTTTTTAAATTGAGGCGCACAGAACTGGACACAGGACTCCAGGTGGGGTCTGACCAGAGCAGAATAAAGTGGATAGCCCACCCTGGATACCCCACCCTACCTGCCGCTGGGCAGAGCGGCAGACCGGGTGTCGCAAAGGCGTGCTCCTGCACCACCCGGTGCACCGCCCAGGAAGCTCAAATGGACACCGCTCTTAAGGAGAAAGGCAGGGTAAACGTGTTTCTCTGCCTAGGATCAAAATTGCCTGCGAGAAGATTAGAGGCGAAGAGAAAAGACAGACAGGGATGACAAATTATGTCTTACTTCTTACTAACCATAAAGGGACTCTACAAGGATTGGTTCCATGACGCTACTCGTGTCATGCAAAAACAAAATAAAATTCAGTGTTCCTTCTTTGCTGAACCTTGAGCGTGGTTCAACTGGGAGTTGAGTCATGGCTACTGGACTTCTTTTTTGAGAGATAGAAACGTTTCGCTGTTCATCCAAACAGCTTCATCGGTCTGAATACAGCTAGTGCAAGAGACCTTCTTATAGTCAGCTTGACCTCTTGTCCCCTTGTCTGATTGGCTCATAAGATGAACAAAGCCTGAATAGGCTCGTTAGGGAGACATTAGTGTCCATGGCCTTAAGGTAAACAATGGCCTAAGGTGCTGAAACCCATCAAGAATGGGTCGTTAGCTGTGACCTGGTGGTGAAGGCTCCTTGATTTGCCTGGGTACTTTGGAAAGTACAGCCTGATAAGTAGCAGATAGACTATGCCGGAGCCCACCACCTCTGTTGAGGGAGGGATTTTCAATGCTAACATGAATGGCTTCCCTGACTCCTCTCTCAAACCACCTCTCTTCTTTGTCTAATATGTGTACATCCTCATCTTTGAAAGAGTGGCCTTTTTCCTTCAAATGGAGGTGTACTGCTGATTCTGGTCCTGAGCTGTTACCTCTCCTATGTTGGGCCATTCTTCTGTTAACAGCTCAGGACCAGAATCAGCAGTACACCTCCATTTGAAGGAAAAAGGCCACTCTTTCAAAGATGAGGATGTACACATATTAGACAAAGAAGAGAGGTGGTTTGAGAGAGGAGTCAGGGAAGCCATTCATGTTAGCATTGAAAATCCCTCCCTCAACAGAACACCTTAGGCCATTGTTTACCTTAAGGCCATGGACACTAATGTCTCCCTAACGAGCCTATTCAGGCTTTGTTCATCTTATGAGCCAATCAGACCAGGGGACAAGAGGTCAAGCTGACTATAAGAAGGTCTCTTGCACTAGCTGTATTCAGACCGATGAAGCTGTTTGGATGAACAGCGAAACGTTTCTATCTCTCAAAAAAGAAGTCTAGTAGCCATGACTCAACTCCCAGTTAAACGAACCTGGATGACTGAGAATCTTCACAGACGTACTTGAGCGTGGTTGCTCAGATTTCAGGGGAGAGAGTGTGTTTGCACAGCAAAATCTGCCCTCACCTTTCAATCCAAATGTTCCTGAGATGGACGGCTGCTCCCCAGTAAACTTCTTAGGGGTTTTCTGTTTCCTTCCTAACTCAAAAAGGAGAAAACAGAAATAAAAAATTGGTCAAACACCCGTATGGAATTTCCCAGCGAAAGGCACGAAGGCCTGGTTATGAAGAGGCGCAGAAAACAGAAGTCCATTCCAAGATCTTGTGGATAATACCTGAGCTAGCACATATCAAAGTTCCTTTATTAAATTTACATATGTGTGTGTGTGTGTGTGTGTTTACACTGCGTCAGTGGAAGCACAAGCAAGGATGCAATGGGTGTAGATCAGGCATGTCCAAACTTCGGCACTCCTGATGTTCTGGACCGCAACTCCCAGAATTCTAAGCTTAGATTGCCAGTGGCAAAGGGCTGTGGGAGTTGCGGTCCAAAACATCTGGAGGGGCGAACTTTGGACATGCCTGGTGTAGATGTTCTGACAGCAAGAAGGAATGGCAAAATATAAGCGTTTCGATCCGACCCTCTATGGCGTGAGGAATCAATTCAGTAATCCCCTGCCTACTGCGGGGTTAGGGACCCAACCTGACCCATGATAACTGAAAAATCCAGCATATGTAGATGCTGGGTCAGGTTGGGACTGGGGGGGGGGGGCATCTGGGGTCTCCTACACTTACCTGAGGCCTGGCACTGCCCCAAGCAGGCCTGCAAAGGACTTCCCAGGCCTGTCGGAGGCCCCAGAAGTGGTTTTGGGTGATCTGGAAGGCACTTCCGGTTCTCTGGAAACCACTTCTTGGGAAGCCTATTGGAGCCCCGTTCGAGGCAGAAGGCCTCAATGCAGGAGACCTCAAACGGGGCCATGCAGCTTGCCCCAGGAGCCCTTTGTTTCATATACTTACTGTGGTCTTGTGATATACTGGGACCGCAGTACAGTGGTACCCCGATTCATGAGATTAATCTGTTCCAAGCCAACACTCGTAAGTCAGTTATCTCGTAAGTCGGGGAGCGGTTTCCCATAGGGTGCATTAATTGCATCTTAATACAGTGGTATCTCTACTTACAAATTTAATCCATTCTGAATGCATGTTCTTAAGTCGAACAACGCTTAAGTAGAGGTACCGTATCTAAAATCGAAAAAATAAATAAATAAAATTGTAAGTAGAGCAGACAGCATCTAAAATTTGTAAAGTAGCAGTGAAAATGCCAACGGTTTTGCGCTCTTAAGTCGAACTGCTCTTAAGTAGAGCCGCTCTTAAGTAGAGGTACCACTGTATTGGATTTCAGCCTTTGGATCAGGAGGCATCCAGACTAGAGTGTAAAAAGTCTAGGAGGTGATCTTCGTAAAGAGTGGTTAAGAACTGTTGGATGGCTCAGTGTTTTAAGCATCTCACTGAGCAACCAGAGGCTGGGAGTCGATGCCCCAAAATGCAAGACTTGATGACCCATAATGTCCATCCCAGCCTGGGGGTGGGGGAGGAAAAAGGAGAACACAAAAGTCAATGATTTCTTAAAATAAAATTGATTGAAATCACAGTTTAAACTGTGATTTAAATTGCAACTGAAACTCAACATTTAACTCACACTTTAAATTGTGATTTTAAACCACGATTTAATTTTTTATAAATATTTTATATTTAAAAATAGATAATAATAATAATAATAATAATAATAATAATAATAATAATAATAATAATAATAATAATAATAATAATAATAATAATAATAATCCAATTTTTAAAATTTAAATCATGATTTAAATCAAATCCACGCTGCTTCCAGCTCTAGAGTTCTGGGTTTATTATACTATAATAAAATCGATAGTCGGAGAAAGTTAAGCTTTTAAACCACCGCCCCCCCTCAGTCCATAAGCCCACGTGGCCCCTTTGAAATGTCCAAATCTAAATTTCAGAGGGGGGCGTATCTGAGGGCGCTTTTACACGACCTCTAAAATCCGCTGGCCACTTAAATTCAGACCAGAGATCGTGGGGGTTTGTCGCTCTTCCTGTGTTCCCACCCCTCCGCACTCCATTGTTCCTGTCTACGTGAGGGGAGGGAGAAAACAAGGGAGAAAAGAATGCAGGCTCACCTCCGTCTGTTGGTGGAAGCAGCCCCGAGCAGTCCCGTCATCATGATTCCTGTCTCTTAAAGGGGCGGCGGGGACAAAAAAAAAAAAACAGAAGGCGAGGGGAGCCCGGTATTCACAGCTTTACAATCCGCATCGGAAGACTTTTTTACCTCCTGGGGGCCAGGTACTTGAAAATTGCGCTGGGACGCGCTTAGGTGGGCGTGGTCGTACTTAATTTTTTTTAAAGTCCGGAGCTGGTGGGAAAACATTTTAAAGCTCCGGATCTGGGAGCCCTTTGCTTGGGATTTTAGGGGTCGTGTAAAAGCACCCTAAGCCATTCATTCAGATAGCACTGCTCTAATCTTACTGTGTTTCATCCTCTCCGGGTCTTCCTCCACCAGGATGGCCAGCCTGCTTGCCTGGTGCTTGGATCCCCTGCCGCCCGGCGCCTGCGCAGACAGAGTGGCCGCTGCCACTGTCCCCCCTGCCGCGGTCTTGAACTCTTTGCCGCCTTGGCTCACCGCCGCACACTCCCCATTCTCAGGCCGCCGCGGAAGGGTCATGGCCTTCTCCACCTTTGCCTGTTTGGGATGGGTGGTGGGGGAACCCGAACCCTCGGCAGCTCTAGGGCAAAGCAGAGAGGGCTATGTTGAAAGGGGGGTTAGTATATTGCAAAAGAAAATATTTTTTTCACCCAGCGCGTTTAGTCTATGGAACTCCCTGCCACAGGAGGTGGTGATGGCATCTGGCCTGGATGCCTTCAAAAGGGGATTGGACAGATTCCTGGAGGAAAAGTCCATAACAAGTGACAAGCCATGAGGGAGATGTGTCATCTCCAGGCTTTAAACCAGGGTACTTCAAGGGCCAGATGCAGGGGAGTGGGATCAGGAGACAAATATCTAGTCTCGTGCCCTCCCAGAGGCATCTGTTGGGGCCACTGTGAGATACAGGAAGCTGGACTAGATGGGCCTTTGGCCTGATCCAGCATGGCTCTTCTTATGTTCTTATGCGCCCTTTTACAGCGGGGTCACCTCTCCCATCCCGGAGCCATGGGGACATCTCCCCTCTCCTCCGGCACCAAAGCCACGCAGCAATTACCTTTTCTTGGCCCCGCTCTTTGGGGCGGATTTCGACGCTTTCTTTTCTGCTGGGGGAACCACGGCCTGCATTGGCCGATCCAGGTGGTTCCAGAGACGGTGTTTTTCCAGCTGGGTTTTGGAAGTGAATGCAGCTTCACAGTACGGGCAAGGGAAGGTTTGTTTCTCCACCACTGGACCCTGCCAGAGAGCAGAAAAGATAAGGAAGTAAGTGCTAATGCTTACATTACTAAGTGCTCATGTTTACATATAAAGCCCTAAACGGCTTAGGACCTAGGGGACATACACTCAAATTGTGGGCTGGGAGAGTAAGAACAGACAAAATAAAATATTTTTTCACCCAGCGCGTTGTTAGTCTGTGGAACTCCCTGCCACAGGATGTGGTGATGGCATCTGGCCTGGATGCCTTCAAAAGGGGATTGGACAGATTCCTGGAAGAAAAGTCCATCACAGGTTACAAACCATGAGGGAGATGTGTAATCTCTGTGTTTAAAACCGGGGTACTTCAAGGGCCAGATGCAGGGGAGTGGGGTCAGGAGACAGAGATCTAGTCTCGTACGCTCCCAGAGGCATTTGGTGTGGCCACTGTGAAATGCAGGAAGCTGGACTAGATGGGCCGTTGGGCTGCTCCAGCCTGGCTCTTCTTCTTATGACCTGGCTACCTAAAGGACTGCCTTCTTCCATATCAGACTGCCCGTACTCTAAGATCAGGCCAGGAGGACCTGCTGAAGGTGCTATCCCTCAAAGAGATAAGGGGGGTGGCATGTCGAAGCAGGGCCTTCTCGGCGGTTGCCCCCCCAACTCTGGAATGCCCTCCCTACGGAGATCCGCCTGGTACTTTTTTGGCTGTTCAGCACCAGGCAAAGACCCAAGCCATTTGTGCCTTTTTCTTCACTGGCTCATGGTGACCCCTGTGAAATGGTCATTCGACCCCCCCCAAAGGGGTCCCGACCCCCAGGTTGGGAACCACTGAATTAGAGGGATTTATATTTCCCGTAGCTTGAAAAATACACCCACCTACTTCCTCCTTCTTCCCACATTTAAGCCTTGGCAAGAAGTCATTTTGAGTTTTGATCTCACAGAGAGAAGATGTAGCTCTCTGATATCTGTCCTTTTCTGCCTCAGCACATGGGCAAAAATGGGACACAGACAAAACACTTTTTCCTGGGAATATTCTTTTCTTTACTTTATTCTTTTGACCTGCATTTAACCTGAGCTGTATTAGCGCCTGCTAGAGAAATATGAAAGTAAACTCTCTTTTACACTCTTTTAACCAAAAGGAAGCCTCTCGTGTGTTTATTGCTCAAAGTGCTAAGGTTTGCAGGAGGGGAACTTCTAAAGTTGATTACTTTTCTCATGAGCCAAACCACGCTTCTGTTGCATACTAAAAGGAAATTCAAATAAATTTCTGAACTTTGCCAATAGACTCTGCACTGCTTACAATCGAGACATCAACACAGACATTTTTTTAAAAAAATTCAATAAATGGCACAAATTAAAATATCAAACAGAAAAACCCTCCCTAATTAATTAATTAATTTTTATATTTATATAGCGCCCAATTTTCCCGAACGGGAAAAGCCAAGGTAGTTTTACTGGCTCTGGATGCTGATGATTGCTGTCCAAAATATTAACTTTTCCAAACAGTGCCTAGTCAAAGTATTCACCTGTTTTTTTGTATACCACACCCACTGCCACCACAGGTGGCCGGTGGAGTACCAGACGCCAACTGTGGCAGCAGCTAGAGTTAATAAACTGAATGTCTTGATCTTATTAGGAAAATAACAAGAAGTAAGCCAGCGTGTCTGTACGTCTTATCTATAGGGGCAATGCCATACAGCTGCTGAAAGACAGTCAATATTTAGCAGCATATTAAAAATAATTATCTCGGAGCCAGTAGGGCTGTATGGCACAAAAACTTACACTGTCTTTAAGGTGCCGCAGGGCATTCTGCAGGAATGTCAACAGAGTTGGCTGTGTTAGCCTGGAAACTATAACCTCAAAAACAACAAAGAGGTTTGTGACTCTTTTTAGCAGAGTGGTTCTCAACCATGGGTCCCAAGATGTTGTTGGAGTAAAACGCCCAGAAGCCTTCACAACTAGATGTGTCGGATTTCTGGGAGCTGCGATCCAAGAGCATCTGGAAACCCAAGGATAGGAACCACCTGTTTTCAAATCTAGCAAGTCTTACCTGGCATAGCTTTCACAGTTGAAAATGGATTCTCATTGCATCTAAAGAAGGCTGCCACCAACGCTTATGCCAAGTAAAAGCCACACTCTAATTGAGGGTTGGGAGAGTAAGAACAGATAAAACAAAACAAAAATTACCCAGCGCGTTGTTAGTCTGTGGAACTCCCTGCCACAGGAGGTGGTGATGGCATCTAGCTTGGATGCCTTCAAAAGGGGATTGGACAGATTCCTGGAGGAAAAGTCCATCACAGGTGACAAACCATGATGGAGAGTATCATCTCCAGGCTTAAAACCAGGGTACTTCAAGGGACAGATGCAAGGGAGTGGTATCAGGAGACAGATATCTAGTTTCGTGCGCTCCCAGATGCATCTGGTGGGGCCAATGTGAGATACAGGAAGCTGGACTAGATGGGCCTTTGGCCTGATCCAGCATGGCTCTTCTTATGTTCTTACCTATTAGACTTTAGAGTGCCACAGGACCTTGGTATTTTTGCTCTATTAGGCTTTTTAGTCATCGAAACAGGGACAGAGAGACACATCGCACATTGAAAACAGCACAGTCATAGATATGGGTGATAAAAAAGGAACACAGACCTCTGTCTTCCTTACCCCTTGACAGCGCTGGTAGTGGTACTTCAAGCCATAGATGCTGGGGAATTCCAGCCAACAGCCAGAATTGGGGCATTTCACCCGGGAATGAGCCTTGAATTCTTCTTTCCACTGATTCATGAGAGGCAGCTGAGAAGAGTGAGATGACCACACAGCAAAGAGAAGAAGGAAACAAGGGTGAGAACAAAAACAAACACCCTACAAAAGACCGTTAAGTAGATTATTCCATCACCTGTTGGTTCATTCTTATTGTTCCAGTTCTCATTCTTGTTTATATCTATGATACACATTTGTTTTCTTAAAAATACTTGTGGGCCAGAATGCAACTGAGCTTTTGCTGGGCAGAAATCGCGAAACCATGCTCCTTGCACAAGCATGGCTAAGGGCGTTTATACACGACCCCTAAACTCCGCCGCAAATGGCTCCCAGCTCCGGAGCTTAAAAATGTTTCCCCACCAGCTCCAGAGTTTACAGAAAATTAAGTGCGACCCTGCCCCCTTTAGCGCGACCCAGCGCACTTTTCTTGTACCTTCTCTCTGGAGGTGAAAATTCTTTGATGCAGTGCAACGATAGTGAGTGCGGGGCTCTCCTCGCTTCTGTTTGCTGTTTTTTTGGCTCCCGCCCCTTTAAGAGCTACTTAAGAGTTACTTAAGAGCTACTGGAATGTTGCCGGGGCAAGAGCCGGCAAGAGCGAGAGGCAGAACGGGAGGTGAGCCACGGTCTTTCTTCCTTTTTTTTCTCCCTCCCCTCACGCAGCCAGCAGCCAGGGTGGGAACACAGGAAGAGCGACAAGCCCCTAAGATCTCTGGTCCGAATTTAAGGGACCAGCGGATCTTAGGGGTAAAAGCGCCCTAAGTCAAGGGCGGGTTTTCTTTATGGAGACTGCCACTTGCACGGCAACACAGGGATGGGGTTTCCTGCTTTCTTGGACCACAAATCCCATCATTCCCCATTTGGGGGGGGGATTCTTCCTGAACTGCACACACCTTACAGGAACCTAATTGTGTCTCACCATGGAGAAAAGCCAACTGGAAGGCTTAACTCAAGTTTCCTCTTCCTATCCCTGTACCGAGCATTATTATCCCAACTCAGAGCATTATTTCTGGATAACTTTAACTAGTGTGACACACACACACCCTCCAGATCTGCCTATCGACAGCTCCAGTACAGGCTGTGGAAGATGGGATTTGTACTCCTGCAGATCTGAAGGGCAATGTCCAAGAACCGGCTCGGATGGTCCCATTATCATCACTCATCTTGGCCAAGTCTCCACATTTGAGGGCTCTGCCATGGCTGCTACCCACCTGTGGATCACCTCAAGGGTGTGCAGCTGAGCGATGGGGACCAAGCAGCTTGAGGGTGGACCTTCTCAGACCTCAGAGCCTACTGCTGTTGACAGACTGTGATTGAGTGAATTCTGTGCCATCCCATCTTGGATCCCCCTTCCGGCAATAGGAATAGTGAGGAGCAGAGCTGGGAGGACTGCATCTTTGGGGAGTGAAAGCTCCCAGCAGCCAGGCGGAGTTAACATCCAAAAAGGTTGGGTTTTCTAAACTCTATATGAAATTCAACAAGCTTGCCTCTGTTCTGCTTCCTCTCATTCCCCCCCCCCCATAGTTGTTTGAAAACATGATGGGTCATTAAAATCTTACCGGAATATCTTTCAGGGCCTGGCTGTCTGCTTTCGGCCGTCCTTTCCGCTTGCCTTCTGTTTTGTCACTGGTTGCATTTCCTGCAAAGACAGAGCAGGGTGTGGGGGGAGGGCAAAAGGTGGAGACAGATGACACCAATGCATTCCTCACATCTTAATGGAGGTCCACTGACTTAAATTCCTTTTCATTGCACCATCAAGAAGAATCAGTATCTGTATCGAGGGAGGGGATTTTTTTTTAATTTCTCAGACTAAAGATTCCCACAACTAACAATTCTGGGAGTACGGCCTGACTTGCACTTTAGAGACAGCTAAATGCGGGTGCTGTACAAGGCAGAATCTATTTCTTAAGAACCTTGATTTCACCGTTTGAAAAGGAAAATACAAGAACACAAACTTCTAGTCCTCAGGGCCAACGCACTTCCGTTTCTCTTTGTCTCATGCTCATTCTATAATTATCAACTCATACGAACAACAGCTTGGAAAGTACAGTGGTACCTTGTATAAAGGAATTAATTTGTTCCAAATGAAATTATGTTAAGCAAATTTTCCTTTATGCAAATTCCCACAGGAATGCATTGAAAATGGAGTAATCCCATTTTTATGTTGTACGGATTCTCCCCATAGATGATTATGTTAAGCAAATTTCCCCCATCTCTGGAATTTCTTATGTTGTACTGATTTTATGTTATACAAACTGTTTGTTATACAAGGGTCCATTGTAATGATTTTTTTTTACTCCTAGAAGCAGAATCTTCTAACCACCAAGGCTTCTGGCCAACAAACGACCAGCATGACAATCCTCCATCTTTTAGATGGAGGACTGTCACCTTGTTATTATAAAAGTAATGAAACAGTTACAACAGCACTGCAAAAAGGAGTGATTGTCTCTCACTAAGTTGCAATCCTAAGGTAGCCTGTTGTCTCTTAGTTACTGTAAAAAGGGAGTCATTTTAAATAACACGCCGTTTGTAACTACAGCAACCCCCCACCATTTCGCGGTTCATGTACTGTGGTCACGCTATATCGCGGGACCAGAGTACATGCTGGGGCTCCAAGCTGATTAGTGCTGGGGTATTTCCCCACCCCAGCACCAATCAGTTGGAGCACGTCATTGCCACTTCCAGGGCTGCTGGAAGACTTTTTTTAAAGCCTCCCAGTAGCCCGTACAAAGGCACCACCGCCCTTGCTGCAGGTGCCATTCCTCCCCCAGCCAGCGCCAATCAGCTGCTTGGCACTGGCTTGGGGCCAGCGCTGCCCCGCAATCTCCATTGAAATGTATTGGCTCAATGCATTTCAATGGAGAAATTTTTCCCCATTGGAATGCATTGAGCCAATGTATTCCAAAGGGGAAAAATTTATCCACTGAAATGCATTGAACCAATGCATTCCAATGGGGAAAAAATTCTCCATTGAAATGCATTGAGCGAATGCATTTCAATGGAGACGGCCCGGGACGCCGCTCACCCCCCCCCCCCGAAGATCCCCCAGCGGCGCCGGCACACGATGCTCTGAGAAGTCTCGGGGCAGTGCGGGTGGGTGGTGGTGGTGGGAATCTGATCACCCACCGCCCCCCAGGCCCCACCCGACCTGGTGGGTCCCTAACCCCCGCGATAGGTGGGGGGGGGGTACTGTAGTTACTCAATCAAGGATGCCACAACCTTGAGTCTGCCTGGTTGCTGACAATAGAAGTTGGGGAGGTCACTCATTTTTAAGGTCCCCATAAGTGGCTTGATGGCGTAAATAGTTGCTGGTAACTAGTAACTTTCAATCTCTGGGAAACAGAACATGATCACAGGAGAAACCAGAAGACTGGCTATTCGGACCAACCTTTGGGAATGAGAGTCCAACATACTTGACAGTTGGTGGGTACAGACAAGAGGAGACACTGGCAGAGGGTGTCACCTTTCCTGAAAAAAAGTACCCCCCCCCAAAAAAATTTCCACCTTACCAAGTCTCGCATGGTCATACACTGGGCTGATCTTCATCTCTGCCTTGCCGCTTACTTTGTCTAAGCTGCTCTTGCTGGACCCAGCAATCTTCTTTCCAACCCTGTAGGAATACGGATCTGCCATGGCTAGTGACAAAGGAAAGAGGAGTCAAATCAGACAAACCATGTGCTCACACGGAGAGCGGAGCTTGGAGAAATTATTTTTGTGGCATGCATATCCCAGAATCCTTCAGGCAGGTGGTGGATCCTTGGAGTTACAGCTCAGATAGGCAACTTCTCCATGATGTGATGAGCTTTGAAGGCTTGCTCATATTAGGTTCGGTGGGGGCAATCTACAGAGGTCCAGAGACCAAATGATGCCCACCTCTGACCTTGGAGGAACACCTTGGAAGAGATGAGAGAGAGAGAGAGAGAGAGAGAGAGAGAGAGAGAGAGAGAGAGAGAGAGAGAGAGAGAAATGCAGAAATTGTGAAGCCATGGGGTGGGAGTAGGAAACTTTGGAGAAAATGGATAAATGGGAGGTGGGAGAATAGGATTTTTTTCATTTTGTTTCTTGAAGTTTCCAGAAAGTTCACGTATCTAACCACACACACACACACACACACACACACACACACACACACACACACACACACACACACAGAGAGAGAGAGACAGACAGACAGACAGACAGACAGACAGACAGACAGACAGAGAGACAGACACAGAGATAGATGTTAGACAGACAGACAGAAACAGAGATATAGATAGATAGATAGATAGATAGATAGATAGATAGATAGATAGATAGATAGATAGATATCACAAAGATGGGCATTGGACCAACCCCAGAGATACGGAGCAGTCCATCAAAACAGCAAAATTTACTTCCTGCTACAGAAATGAGGAGCTGGTTTTTTGGGCAAAACATTTTTCTTTGCATGGATGCAGAGTCTTCTGTGAAGATTCTCAGTCATCCAGGTTTGTTTAACTGGGAGTTGAGTCATGGCTACTGGACTTCTTTTTTGAGAGATAGAAACGTTTCGCTGTTCATCCAAACAGCTTCATCGGTCTGATGAAGCTGTTTGGATGAACAGCGAAACGTTTCTATCTCTCAAAAAAGAAGTCCAGTAGCCATGACTCAACTCCCAGTTGGATGCAGAGTCTGTTCCAGGTTTTAGTCTGAACATTATAGGACAGGGATGGTGAACCTTTCTTTTAGAGACCGAGTGCCCAAACAGCAATTCAAAACCCACCAATTTTTCGCAAAGTGCCAATACAGCAATTTAACCTGAATACCCGGTGGCTGTTAAGGGACAATGTCGCGTCCCCACAGAAAGGGCTCCTAGTGCCACCTTTGGCACCCGTGCCATAGGTTCGCCAACACTGTTATAGGAGGTATCGGAGGTTCTCAAATATGCTTAGCTCCTACAAAGTTCATACCAAAACACGGACCAAATTAATCTACCCTGTGAAACTAGAACCATCAACCAAAGGGAGAGATTGTTCTGCAACAATTCACAGGACGGTGGTTCAGCCTTCAGAAGCTCCCAGATTCAGCCCTTGCAACTAACACATAGAACAGGGATGTAACTTAGCTTTGGACGGGTGTCTCTTTCTGTGTGTGAACCTTGTAGCTGTCAGGTTATTTGAAGGATAACTGCTGTGTAGCTCAAGAAGGGCACCAGTCACTTTCAGTTTGGTTGTCACACCCCTACAAATCATTCAACTTTGCTTCGGCATTTGGGCGGGGGAGAGTAGTCATGCCGAATTTTGGGGGTGGGTGGGAGGACTATTTGGCTAGCTTAGCAAGTTGGAAGACTCGGTGACAGAACCAGAGGCTGGGAGTTCAGTTCTCTATCATTCCTTGTAGGAGAGGAGGACCCCTGGGGTCAGTTTTACAGTCCCAGAGCACACATGCCCTCCTGAAAAAGGAACAATAAACCACATCTGAGTACTGTGTATCTAGAAAAGCCTGGCAAGTGTCACTATAGGTCAGAATTAACTTGATGACATGCAATTATTATTATTATGCGTTTTGACAGCTGAAACCTCAGTGAAAGCCAAAAGCTCTCCCGGGGCATTCGAACTGCTGAGCCCCTGGGGTGGTTTCAAAGCAACCTAAGGTAATTTTGTATGTTCCCATGCAGACACCTAACCATCCATTTCCATACCTGTCAAGTGTCCTGTATTTTCCGGGAAATCCCGTTTTTTACCCCTATTTCCCACTGTCTTCCCTGATATATTATTTTCCCAGAAATGTCCTGGATTATATAGTTTTTTTTTAAAAAAATTCATCTGAATGGCATGGGTGCCGCCATGTTGGAGACAGCTATTGAGCATGCTTGAAGAGCATGCTTGTTAGGTGGTAGGGGCGGAGACACGGCGACCACAACCCCTTATTTTCAGATCCAAAACTTGACAGGTATGTCCATTTCACATTCAGATAATAGGCAAGAGAGGCTCATGCACCTCTTAGTAGACTGGGTGGCATTCTAAATTTCCCTTCCTTTCCTCCTTTTAACTAGCTAGTTACACTGAATCTCCATTACAGTAGAGCTAAGTGTGTGTGTAAACATTGGGACCTGTATGGGCTTTAACTGGATAGATCAAAGCAGTATGAGAGTGTGTCCTCGCCCTCCACATGTTGTTTTCTATTTCCTGACGCAGGGTAAGCTCATGAGAGGAGACAGGCAAGAAAGACAGGTCAATAGGGGTTGGGAAGGAAGGAAGGAAGGAAAACAGCCAGCCAGCCACTTGGCTGACACGCTGAAGGTCCACAATTCCAACATTAATGTGTAGCAAAGTGCTCTCCATCCCAGGACACAGCCTCTGCACACCCATACCCGTTTCCTTTATCCCCCGATCTGGAAATACCAGACACCTGCATGAACCTCAGATCAAACTGGTTCCACTACCTCCAAACCCATTCAGGGCAGGTCGCTTCTGATCTGTTCTGCAAATATTTGAACAGGGTGACCAGAATTGTCTCACTCCCACGAGACAGCCTAAACCCCATCTGAAATGGACCCAGACCATCGCTGTCCTCCAAAAACAGTTGCAGCTGATCAGACACCATCCTCTCAATCGGTTCACCTACAAGCAGCGTGTTGGCAACGCCTTGAAAGTTGTTTAAATCATTTGCCGCCAAGCTGGGCTTTTAAAGAAGGGCCTGATAGGTGCCTCTTTCGGCCGGGGGTTGGGAGGGATGTATCTTCTCACCTATAGTGTCAATGTTGTTTTGCTTTGTTTTTGGTCAGATCTTGCATTCTCAGACTTTGAAATAAGGATCTTGATAGTTCCTAGTGCTGTCCTGAAACACAGCTCATTGCAGCATGGAAGGTGGTTTATCTACCTATGATGTGAATGGCCTACTCCAGGCCTGCCCAACAGGTAGAGCGCGGGCTACTGGTAGCCCGTGAAGGGTTCAAAAGTAGCCCGCCGGCCATCAATAAAAAAGTGAGGGGATACGTTCTCCACCCCTCCCTACCCCTCATCCCAATGACCACCACTGCCATAGCAAAGTTCTGGGTCTGCCAGCCCACTATCTCAGCCGAGCGGGACAGTTCAAGAGCCATGGTGCATTGAAATCTGTTCCCTCCAGAACAGCTAAATTGGTTTTCAATGCATTCCTATGGGAAACCACTGCTCTACTTACAAAAGTTTTTACTTATGAGCATGTGCTTGGGACAGATAAAATTCATAAATAGAGGTTTTAGTGTAGTAGCCCTCAGGCACTTTGGGCTGGAAAAAGTAGACCTTGGCCTGTTCAAAGTTGAACAGCCCTGGCCTACTCAACTGTTATCTCCTTGGCTGATTTAAGAAGCCAGGAAGGTCATGGGACTAACCAAGAGACGGTGGCCTTACAAGCGCCCACTCAACATCCTCAGGCGTCACAGGCCAAAATCCATCCAATACAACCAGACAAGACAAAGGGAATTTTGAATTTTTTTAAAATTTTATTCTGTTGTTTTACTCGTGTTTTAAATATTTCTCATATGATTTTTCAATGTACAGTGGTACCTTGTATAAAGGAATTACTTCGTTCCAAATGAAATTATGTTAAGGAAATTTTCCTTTATACCAGGGGTGCCCAAACTTTTTGTAAGGAGGGCCAGGTTTGATGGCTGAGAATGTGTCAGGGGCCGGTTGCTCCCCGACGCTGCCACCCACCCCACTGCAGGCCCCACCCACGGATCCATAAGTCCCACCCACGGACCCGTTGCAACCACACCTGCAGGAAAGAAGGCAAGGACCAAGGGAGGGAGGGAGGGAGGTAGAAACCAAGAGAGGATGGAAGGAAGGTGGGGAACAAGGAAGGGAGGAAGGAAAGAAGGAAGGTGGGGACCAAGGAAGCACAGGGAGCCGTGGCCACTGCAGGGGAATGTGTGGGTGAAAGAGGGGGAGGGAGGGGCTGGCCAGCCAGCCGCGGGCCACTCAGAATGGCCTGAAGGGCCGGATTTGCCCGCCCCGCCGCCGCCGCCGCCGCCGCCGCCCCCGCCCCCCCGGGCCGGATTTGGCCCCCGGGCCGGAATTTGGGCAGGCCTGCTTTATACAAATTTCCCATAGGAATGCATTGAAAACAGAGTAATCCCTAATCGCAACCATTTCTATGTTGTATGTATTTGCCTCAAAGACGATTCTGTTAAGCAAATTTCCCCTATCTCCGGAATTTTTCTGTTGTACAGATTTCATGTTATACAAACCGTTTGTTAAACGAGGGTGCACTTTATCTATCTAATGCTTTTTCATACTGTAATAATTCATTATTTGGCTTTCAACTTTGTTTCTTTTAATACAGTGAGATACCTTGGATCCTTTTTAGGAGAAAGGCAGCACAGAACTAATTTTAAAACAAGTAAATAAAATAAATAATATTTGGATACCAAGAAACGTCTTAAAACATGGCTATTTAGAAAAGTTTTCCCAGGGTATTAACTTATTATGCTATTGATTCACTGCCATTTATTTTATTTTTGTGCTGTCTTCAGTCCACCTTGTTCTTTCTTTGATGTTTGTGAATTTACTACTATGTAAATAATATTATATTTTTATACTGGATTGTTTATTTATGGTATTGTTTGTTGGCTTGCCTTTGTACTTTGATATTTGTTTGACTCTTGTAAACTGCCCAGAGTAGCCTGGTAGCTAGATGGGGCGGTATATAAATTTTATAAATTTAATAAACAAACAAACAGACAGACAGACAGACAGACCAGACAGACTCTTCATTTAAAAGCTGTCAACTAGCAAGAGCTAAGCAAACTGACGACCCTGAAGAAGTTACCGCTAGCTAGAAGAGAACGTTCATACCTAACTGGAACTTGAGTCATGGCTACTGGACTTCTTTTTTGAGAGATAGAAACGTTTCGCTGTTCATCCAAACAGCTTCATCCGTCTGAATACAGCTAATGCAAGTAATCCATCTTATAGTCAGCTTTGACCTCTTGTCACCTTGATCTGAATTAGGCTCATAAGATGAACAATGGCCTGAATAGGCTCATTAGGGAGACAATAGTATCCATAGCCTTAAGGTGAACAATGGCCTAAAGTGCTGAAACCCATCAAGAATGGGTCATTAGCTATGGCCTTGGTAGTGAAGGCTTTTTGATTTGTCTGGGTACTTTGGAAAGCACACCCTGCTAAGCAGCAGATAGACTATGCCTGAGGCTGCCACCTCTGTTGTGGGAGGGGTTTTCAATGCTCAAATGAATGGCCTCCCTTACTCCTCTCTCAAACCACCTCTCTTCTTTGTCTAATATGTGTACATCCTCATCTTTGAAAGAGTGCCCTTTGTCCTTCAAATGGAGGTGTACTGCTGATTCTGGTCCTGAGCTGTTACCCCTCCTATGTTGGGCCATCCTTCTGTTTAATGGCTGTTTAGTTTCTCCAATGTAGAGGTCTGAACACTCCTCACTGCATTGGACCGCATATACTATATTGCTCCTTTTTTGTTTTGGTATCGGATCCTTTGGGTGGACAAGTCTCTCTGCCTTAGTGTTTGTGGGATGTGGTGTTTGCCAAAAATCCTTTTAAGCTTCTCCGACACTCCAGCCATGTAAGGAATGACCTAGTTCTTCCGTCGGGCCTGGGTCTCAGACTGATCCCTTGTTCTTCTGGGATGGCCCACTGCTTTGTTGAAGGCCCACTTTGGATATCCACAGGCCTTAAGTGCTGTCTTCAGGTGCCTGTCTTCCTTCTTCTTGGCTTCTGTGGAGGTGGGGATGCTCTCTGCTCTGTGGCTTAGGGTCCTGATGACTCCTAGTTTGTGCTGTAATGGATGGTGGGAGTCGAACAGTAAGTATTGATCTGTGTGGGTGGGTTTCCTGTAAACTTCTACTTCCAGGCCACGGTCAGGTCTGATGATGACTGCACAATCCAGGAAAGCCAGCTTGTTGTCTTGGGTGTCTCCCCTAGTGAACCTAATATTAGGGTCCACCGCATTGATGTGGCCTGTAAAGGCCCTAACCTGATGTAATATGGATATGTGAGACTATCACCACCATCGTTCCCATCTAGTATTCTCCTGATGGTTGATGGGCTTTATATTATGGTGCCAGGTTGAGGACAGATGGAACCGATGATCCTAAGTTAGACAGACAAATACCTACTGTTGGCAACAGCGTTCACACTGGAACTGCTTTAAAACACATCTGGAAGCAGTTAGTTGCTGAACAGCAAAGGCGGGGAAACTTCCCCAATAATTATAGACATTCTGCATTAAAACCAAGCTCAGCGCATGTGCAAACACAAAACAAGTTATTACGTATAAATCGCACGGGTTCTCTGACAGCATCAAAAGAGGAAGGTGCAATAAAAGCAGGAAGGGAGAAGCAGGGAATTTTAATGAGGAGATCTGTGTGATTACGTTTCCAATTTTCTTCATTAATGGGAAGTGGTTCTAGACAGGGAAATGTGAATCTTATCTAAATTCTCAGCATTTATTATTCAAGGGATCTTTTCTATGAAATCGTGAGCATCAAAGTTGGAGGTTGCCTTGGAAGTCTTTTAAAGGCTCTTCCCTTTTCTCTTCTTCTCCCACAGCAGCTTTGACTGAAGGATACGCCATTTCAAAAGCACCGTTCTGGCGCTATGAACTGCTATTTAGACTGAGGGTGCAATCAAACCAGAGTCGCTTGGGGTTGGGTGGAGGTGTAATAAGCCATGTTGGTGCAACCTTTGCTTCCAAATGGCATATTGGACCAAGCGACTCCTTCTGGTTGGAATTTCCGATATGGTGAAGTGGCTTAATAAGCAAGCCACTTCAGGATATCAGCAAATTGAACACTACCTCAGCTCCTCAGTATGCTTCACCGCTATTTATTTGTTTGTTTATTTAAAGTGTTGTTACCCCACCTAGCCCAAACACATTTTGGGGGGCAAAGTTTTCAAACCAGTGGTCTAAATCATCAGGTTATTTTAAACAGTATGTTCTATGCTTCCTAACTGTTAGGGCAATACAACAACGGAACCAATGACCTTAAGAAGTGCTCAAACACTTGAGGCATTCAACAGAAATGTAAATAACCACCTGGTAGATCTACAGTATTTTTCCATATATAAGACTATACATTTTTCTAAAATTGTTAGGCTAAAAATTATACACGAAGGTATACTGAGAAGAGAACCGTGTGGTTGCAAAACTAATTTTAGGTTGGAAAAGTGGGAGTCATCTCATACATGGGCACGTCTTATAGATGGGGAAAATACAGTACAGTACTTTGGTTGGTATTCCTGCACTAAGCAAAGGGTTGGACCCAGTAGCCTTAGATGCCTCTTCCAACTTCATGATTCTGTGATTCTGATTCCACACCAATCTATGAAAACTGAAGAGGAAAAGATCCAAATGATTGTTGCCCCCCCTCCAAAACAAAAAAAACCCCTTATTCTGGAAATCACCATTTCCCAGCCTGTCCACTGTGTTGCTATTCAGCATGTCCAGAGTAGAATGGCCTGGGGGTAGAGCAAAGTGTTCTGCTTATATACCGCTCCATACCACTTCAAGTAGTCTCTGGGCAGTTTACAGTTTAATTACAATGTGTAGGCTACACATTGCCCCCCCCCCCCAGCAAGCTGGGTACTCATTTTACCGACCTTGGAAGGATGGAAGGCTGAGTCAACTATGAGCCTGCTACCTGGTATCGAACCCCAGGTCCTGAGCACAGTTTTACCTGCAGGACAGGCATTGAACCCCTGCGCCACGAGGTCTCTAGGAATAGGAACAGGATAAGAATTCTGTACTACATGAAAGATGGATACCCCTTTCAGGAAGACAGAAATCTCTGCCTGGTGATAAGAGAGACCAGAAAAAGTTACATTTTCGACTACAGTTCCCCGCATCTTCATGTGGGAAAGCAGATAAACCACACATTTTAATGGTGAATATCAGGTGGAAAATTCTTAACTGTTAGAGCAGTATGACAATAGAGCCTATTATCTCAACAGGTGGTAATTGCTGCAATGCTGGAGGCATCACTAGACTGCCATCTGCCAGATCTGCTGTGATTTGCATTCCTGCATGGAGAAACAGAGTTGGACTTGGCAACCTTCAGTGTTGGCGAACCTATGGCACAGGTGCCAAAAGGTGGCCCTCGGAGCCTTTTCTGTGGGCACCCGACATCGCCCCTTCACAGCCACCTGTATTCAGGTTAAATTGATGTACTGGCACTTTGCGAATAATTAGTGGGTTGTGAATCCCAGTTTGGGTACTCGGTCTCTAAAAGGTTCGTCATCACTTTTATAGGCCCTTTCCAACTCTAAAATTCTAAGAAATCTGTTCATTCCTAAATGTCCCACAAGGTTTTTTCTTCTCATTTCTGTCGCAGAATGTAGTTGAAATGGATTTTAAATTAGGAAATCCTGCAGTGATAGAAATGCAGTCACAATTAAGGGCAACACAAACCATTTTGGTTTTCAACTGCTCCCCTGCACACCCATGGGCAAATAAAAATTGAGGCTCAGAGAAAAGTGTCTGTCTATGAGCCTGGATTTCTGCAGCTCTCAGAGAAGCCAACGTCCTAATAAAAGCAAAGCAAAGCAAAGCGTTCTGCTTATATACGGCCCCATACCACTTCAAGTAGTCTCTGGGTGGTTTACAGTTTAATTATGCAGGCTACACGTTGCCCCCTCCGCCCCAGCAAGCTGGATACTCATTTTACCAACCTCGGAAGGATGGAAGGATGGGTCAACCATGGGCCTGGTACCTGGGATTGAACCCCAGGTCGTGAGCACAGTTTTACCTGCAATACAGGCACTGAACCACTGTGCCACGAACCAGTGTCAAGACCAACAATAACAGAACAACATCAAAAGTCTTACAGCTTCTCTACTACTGAGAAATGTATTTCAGTGCAGCCTTTCTTGAAACACAATCCAATGAATCCGAAGAAGTAATTGTGATCCACAAAAGCTTACCCTGAAATAAGCTTGCTGGTCTTAAAAGGTCACTATTCTTTTGCTTTTGTTTGGCATAGGCAGTTACTTCACGTCCCGTTTGTCCCTCCTTGCTGTCCCACTTGGGACCAGTACAAAAAAAAAACTTACTTCACGTCCATAGCGTGACAGCAAAAAGTTGTCTCGACCACTTCCCCGGAACCAGGAACAGAGCGTGACAAGCCGTACCTGCCCCTGGGCTGGGGAATTCTTTTGCCTCTGTTCCTGTTCCGGGACAAGGTCCCGTGAGGTAACAACTGTCACGCAATGAAGGCAATCTTCCGCTCGTGAATTTGCGTCCGTCCATTTCTCTCGTACTTTTGAGCGCTGTGGATAGACATTTCGAATAGACGAAGCACAGGGTGTGTGGTGTGTGCCCTTTATTTTTATGTTTTTTTCCTTCAAAAAAGCAGATCTTGTCACGAAACAAGGCCGTGAAGTAACAGATGTCACGAGACAAGTTATCATGTCCGTGAGTAAACGGAAACAGGGACTGAACAGGGACAAAACCATGTGACTGCAAACAACGCTGTCACGGTACAAACGTAATCGCGGAAGAAAGTAGGATGTGAAGTAACCGCTTTAGGAGTCCTTCTCCCTTTTCTGTTGTCTTCTTGGATGCATTGAAACGAACCAGGCAATCTCAAAAAGGGCCATTGGTTCTCAGATGGCAAATCTCAATGAAACACGGCAATAAAAAATTAAAATTAAAAAAAACCCTGAAAATCTTTTACCAAATAAAACCTTTGTCTTCAAAAGCATTTGCAACTGAAATCAAAACATCGAAGCAACAGGGTTTGGGTTTTTTTTTAAATGGGGCCGTGCTTCACCCATAAACCCAGTCTGTATTATTCGTTCCTGCCCACTGGCCCTCTTTCCCTGATTCAGGGTAAGCCCTCTGTCACCAACATTTCTGGCTCAAAACTAAGGGGAAATCATTCATTCATTTATTCATTCAATCAATCAATCAATCAATCAATCAATCAATGAGTCTCTATCTCCCCCCTTCCTTCCTTCCTTCCTTCCTTCCTTCCTTCCTTCCTTCCTTCCTTCCTTCCAGGGCCTCAGGTATTATGCCTAATGTGGTCTCAGGCAACAAGCCAGTCAGCAGAGTTGACATTATTAATTAACAGCCAATTGAATGCAAATTGGTCACACAGCAACCAGAGAGAGGTGGAGAAGGCAATGAGATAGGAAGGTCATTTCCAACAGAAATTTAACAAGAGTTGTGTCCTGAAGCACAGTTTCACCAGATCTTTAGCAAGCTAAACGGAAACACACTCTTCGGGGGTGGGGTGGGGGCACATACAAACCTTCTATAAGAAAAGCCTGCGTATTAATTTATTGAAACAGTACTTGTTTGGGCAAAGAGTTTCGTAAAGTACTTTCCACCCCCACAAGCAGTAAAATCTTTGCTTAATTCATTCTCACAGGTGAGAACACTTTGTGTTTCAGCCAAGAAGGCAAAACCTTTTGCTTATTTTCTCAATTTTTTTACATTTAGAGTCTTTTTTTGTGTGTGTGCCTTTTTGCAGGGCTATTTGCTTCAACTGTTTTGTACAGAAAACCTTGCGTTCCATGCCAAATACTGGGCTTTTAATGGAAAACACACATTTTTTCAAAGAAAAGGCACATGTTTGAGAGTGCAATTACTGATGAAAAAAGTGCTGTTGTTTTTCCTCTTGTGATGAAGCAAATACTTTCCCAGCAGTTGTCCAGGTCAGTAACAACAACAACAAAAACAACAACCATCAGCTTTGAACTAAAAAACTGAAAGAGACCCTATGGATTGTCAAGGTCCAATGAGGAACTCAGGCGCTGCAGCCAGAGATTTATTTATTTATTATTTATTTACTGGATTTTTATACCGCCCATCTGGTAGCAAGGTCACTCTGGGCAGTTTACAAGAATTAATACATTCAAACAATTTATACAATAAAAATCATAAATAGTAACACAATAAAACAAAAGTAAAATAAAAATAATATTGAAGTCACATAAAACAATAAAACTATATATTATTATTGGCAGGCTAATCAGTTAAAATCAAGATTTAATGGGTGAACACTGAGTTGGAATTATATTTGGGGGAATGCCTGCTTAAATAACCAAGTTTTTAATAGTTTTTAAAGGCAGCCAAAGAGGGGTCCAGGCAGATGTCTGGTGGAAGGTTATTCCACAGGCGAGGGGCAACAGCAGAAAATGCCCAATTTCTTATTTTTTCCTTTCGGGCCTCTCGTGGTGTTAGTTGCCTCAGACGCCTAGCCTGGGAGGATCGGGTATTATGGGCAGTTTTCAAAGGGAGAAGGCACTCTGACAAGATCTAAGCCACTGAGTTTATCCAGCAGTTCAATGATTATTAATTACACCCTTCGATTCATGTTAAACTTGGATAAAATGAGTCTGATGAAAATCTGAGATGGTGGGGAAAGTATGCAACATCCAGCAGGTAGAATTCAAAGAAAATCAGGCTGTTCAGACCTGGAAGCAAGGAAGAAAAAGGGCTGAAATCATGTGTCTCCCCAACTCCATTTTACAGTATTGTACTTCAATACAGGTTGCCCACAGAGTTGTGGAGCTCAGTCTTATAGGACGGGAGTGCAGTCTATTTTTATCAGAGGGAGTAAAACAACAATGGCTAACACTCCTCCGCTTTTCTGTTCCAGCTTCTCTAAAAACAGTACACCTTTCAGCCACCCATTATGAAAGAACTTTGACCTTTCAATACAGAGTTAAGACTCATTGGCTTTACAAAAGACCCACTGTTAGTAGAAACCAAAAGCGCTCCTTTAAAAGCATTCATAACTCTTGATTTGTAAATGATACGAACCGCCTTGTATGTTTTTGGACTATTTTGAGGGGTATGGCTATGGGACTGCCCAAAGACATGGAACAACCCCCACACACCCCCTTTTGGGAGGGTCTACAGACCCCTAGGCCATTCCGAATGCTGTAATCCACCAAACCAATTTTCCCAGGACTTCAAGTAATCCTTGCAGTTCCCACACACTGGAGTGACATGTTTAAAAAGGGTATTCTAAACCCCAGATTAGAATATTGATATAAATCCTGAACAGAAAAGATTAGATGTTGAAGTAAAAAGGGAGAGCCGTGTGGCCGTTACAAAATACAAGTGGAAGAACAGGCTATAGGCAATACCTTTATAGGCCACTGATTTGAAATTTTAAAAAATCATTGTGAGCTTTCGTGGATAAATTCCGCTTCTTCAGGGAAAGTACCAAAAGTCCAAACATGGCAAGACGTGGCTTACCAGGAGGTTAATCTTAGATGTAAAGTTCTTGGCAAGATGAATTTCGACATGCACGTCTGTCTTAGATGAGGCAGGAAACAGCAGGGCTCTTGTTATGAAGCTGAGGATAGGGTTTCGCACCCCAGTACTACAAACAAAAGGGCCTGCTGCTTCCTGCCTCAACTAAGACAAACGTGCTTGGCAAAATACATCTCACCAAAAACTGTTACATCTATTGTACCATGTCTGGACTTTTTGGTACTTGCCTTGAAGAAGTGGAATTTATCTATGAAAGCTTACAATGAATTTTTTTAAATAATCAGTGGCCTATAAAGGTTTCACCTATTCCTGAAGACAAGATGAGATATATATGCAACTGCCTGAAAGTTCAGGCCTGGGGGGGGTGTCTTTTCTGAGCATGTGCTGAGAGGCACTGTCTATAAAGGATAAACCTTTTAAAAAATTAAAAGGACTTCAGTTCCCATGAGGCTACTTCATTTGGACCTCTACCTCCTTTACAAGTCTCAGGGAATCTTGCAAGCCCCACAGTGCAGTCTGCCAGCTTTCTTCCAGATTGCTGACTGGGGTCACTCTAAGTCACAATTGACTTGGTGGCACGTAGTTATTCTAAGCTGGCTGGATAGCTTGGTGGTTTTGGTATAATTCCCCCCATGCCTCCTAGGAGAAGACCTACCCAAGCATGTCCAAACTTCGGCCCTCCAGATGTTTTGGACCACAATTCCCACAGTCTTGTGTAATTAGCAATACAGGCTTGGAATTCTGGGAGTTGTTGTCCAAAACATCAGGAGGGCCGAAGTTTGGACATGCCTGTCCTAACTTGTGTGGCCTTGGGCAAGAGTCCCAGGTGCAGAGTCCCATGATGGTCCTAGATGGTCCCAGGTGCAGAGTCCCAGGATGGTCCTAGATGGTCCCATGTGCAGAGTCCCAGGATGGTCCTAGAACAGGCATGTCCAAACTTTGTCCCTCCAGATGTTTTGGACCTCAACTCCCACGATCCTTTGTCATTGGCAATCTAAGCTTAGAATTCTGGGAGTTGTGGTCCAAAACATCAGGAGGGCCGAAGTTTGGACATGCCTGTCCTAGAAGAAAGGAATGAGAAACCACTTCTGAATATTCTCTATCTGGAAAGCCTTGAAAAGGGTCACTGTAAGTCAAAATTAATTTGATTTGATGGCACATGATTATTATCGTTGATGGAGAAGAGGCATAAAAATTGCCGGGAGATCAGAGGGCTGCTGATCCTTTTGATGGCACGAGGGCTTTCACTCCCATAATTCAGCTGGGGGAGTGGGCGGGTTCTATTATTTATTTATTAGATTTATAGACCACTCATCTAGCTACTAGTCCACTCCGGGTAGTATTTAAATCTTCTTGCAGAGTAATGGGAAAGGAAGCCTTTTACTTCCGAAAGTCTGATCCCTGCTTTCTACCTTAACTTTAAGCAGATGCTTGGCTATGAAGCTAATACTTTTCACCTGGATCCAGCTAGCAGATCTTTGCCAGGTTCTAGCAAAAAATTAACATCTATCCTGTAAGCTGAAGCCTGCCCCATCCTACCTCAGGCACTACCCCTCTAGCTCTAACCTGCCAGGTTTTACCAGCCACGACTCACAAATTCCAAGCTGGTTGAACTATTTTGGGAGTTGTAGTGTAAGGCAGGCAGGCAGAGAGACCATTCTCTGGATTCCAGACCTCACTGCAAGATTCCCTACCAACTCAGATGCAAATTTCTGTTTGGGTGCTAGCTGTCCTGCTTAAGAACTTAAGTTCCTAAGATGCTGTTCCAGGTCTACAACCACAAGGACTTCTTGAGTTATTATGACAACAGGAAGAGAGGATTCTGCCCCTGGATGTCAGCTTCAGACCTTGATGATGGTTGAGGAGCATGAGTTAGCGCAGTACCCAGCTTGCTGGTGGGGTGGGGTTGGGGGCAATGTGTAGCCTGCATACTGTAATTAAAACTGCAAACCGCGCAGAGACTACTTGAAGTGGTATGGGGCAGCATATAAGCACAACACTTTGCTTTAATATTAGAAGTAGATAAAACCTCATCACTAAAAGCAAAATAAAACAAGAATTGACATAGCATGGAAGACAGTAGCTGGGATGTTTCTTTCTGACACATTAGCTTTCTACAAAGAGGGATTTTACAAAAATTTAGGAGACTTTTTTTTCCAAATAAAGTTCAAAAGTTTAGGGGACTTTTTTTAAAAAAAGTTCAAATTCCCCGAGTCCATTCCCCGAGTCCAGAGGTCTGTGGAAAATACCACTAAAGCATGCCTAAACTTTTTTTAATTTAAAAAAGATATGCTAAGTGTTAAATGCAGACAACTTCTGGGTTTTTTGGGGGGGTGGTTTTTAAAAAATTATGTACAGTTGCTGTTTGCTTTTCCTCCAGTTACTGATTTTTCCTTGGACCGTGTTCTTAAGAGGCCACTGCTTTAATGTTCTTCTGCCATTTCCTGGTTCTTTATTAACAGAAACAAATGTTTCCATGTGTTTATCCTAACATCCAATAGCAATGTGGGTCATAAATCATGCGGTTTGTAAAATTATATACCTAATAAATAAAATTCCTACGTTGCAACCCTACATGCCCTCCCTTGGGAATAAGTTCCCTATAACATAGCAGATATGTGGCAGCGATACAGCCGGGTTGGTCTGTGATAGCCAACAGAACCATGTGATAACTCAAAGAATATACTGTACTGTGTTTTTAAAAAATTTATTTATTTTATTTTAGATTATTTTTACCCCACCTTTCTCCTTGGAAAAGGACCCAAGGCGGCTTACAGTAATGAGAGATAATACACAGTTCAGTACAATCAAGACATGTTTTTGTTTTTGTTTTTTGGTCAAATCAGGTCACTTCATCATATGCGTGGATGAAGAGCAAGAGATTCTACATGTTCGTGGATGTAGGTGTGTGTGTAAGGTAGCGAGTTGACTACCACTTCCGAAGCCCTGTTGGCTGACACTTCTGGGGTGGGGGATAAATCAAATTGCTTGTCCCCCTCTATCCAGCACTGGTTAGGGCTCCGTTCTGGACACCACACTTCAAGAAAGATGCTGACAAGTTGGAACAAGTTCAGAGGAGGGCGACAAGGATGATCAGGGGCCTGGAAACCAAGCCCGGTGAGGAAAGAATGAAAAAACTGGAGATATTTAGCCTTGGGAAAAGAAGATTGAGGGGTGATAGGACAGCACTTTTCAAATATTTGAAGGGCTGTCATACAGAGGAGGGGCAGGATCTGCTCTCAATCATCTCAGAGTGCAGGGAGTGCAACACTGGGCACAAGTTAAGAGAACCCAGCTTTCGGCTGAAGATCAGGAAAAACTTCCCAACTGTTAGAACAGTGCGGCAATGGAACCAGTGACCTCAAGAGGTGGTGAGTGCTCCAATATTGGAAGTACTCAAGAGGAATTTGGACAGCAACCTGGCAGATATCCTCTGGTTTGTATTCTTGCCTGGAGCAGGGGATTGGACTTGATGGCCGTATAGGCCCCTTCCAAATTCACTATTATATGATTGAATGATTTTATGAAACTGCAACATTTTTAACTACCACCTAAAGAACGATTCAGCTTGTAACTGTTCTAAATTCCAAGCCAAATCATACTTACCTCCCCATGTAGACACTTTCTTCTTCCCCTCTCCCTCCCATTTTCCAAGCACAGTAGAAGAATGACCTATTGTTTGACACAAGGGATTGGGAGAGTGAGAACAGACAAAAGAAAAATTTTTTACCCAGCATGTTGTTAGTCGGTGGAACTCCCTGCCACAAGATGTGGTGATGGCATCTAGCCTGGATGCCTTCAAAAGGGGATAGGACAGATTCCTGGAGGAAAAGTCCATCACAGGTTACAAGCCATGATGGAGATGTGTCATCTCCAGGCTTAAAACCGGGCTACTTCAAGGGCCAGATGCAGGAGAGGGGTATCAGGAGACAGACATCTGGTCTTGTGCGCTCCCAGACGCATCTGGTGGGGCCACTGTGAGATACTGGAAGTTGGACTAGATGGGCCGTTGGCCTGATCCAGCAGGGCTCTTATGTTCTTATGTTCTTAATCCTGTGCCTTCTCAATGTAACCATGGGCTCTTTACTTACTTACTTACTTACTTACTTACTTACTTACTTATTTAACTTATATGCCGCCCACTACCCAAAGGTCTCTGGGCGGCTTACAATCCAAGGAATAAAACAATTTAGAATAGTTAAGAGTAAAATATCACTAAATCATCAATAAAAACCTTACACTAAAATCATTATTCTAAAATTGTCATCAGCGGACCCACAATCTATATTATATCAATTAAAAACCTTCTGGAACAGGAAGGTTTTTACCTGGCACCGGAATGTAATCAGTGTTGGCGCCAGGCGGATCTCGATCGGGAGAGCATTCCATAGCTTGGGAGCAGCTGCCGAGAAGGCCCTGTGTCTAAAGGCCATCCCTCTCACCTCCTTGAGGGATGGCTCTTTCAAAAGGGCCCCCTGGCTAGCTTACTTACTTACTTACTTACTTACTTCTATACCACCCATCTGACAGCAAGATCTTAAATCTAACAGAAGCATTTCTGCCTCCTTTGCACCCCTCTCCAGCCAGCAGATCTGGACTCAGACATTACATGTACTCCATTTAGCTATGATCCTTATACTTCCTAACTTGAGAATAAGTCCACCAAATTCAATAGGCCATCTCTCTCTCTAGATACGTACAGGACTACAGTGTCAGTTTAATTACACATTTGGGTAGCAATAGGGGAGGGTGCTAGGTTTTGCTTTCTAAACTCCACACTTTAAAAAGTCAGTCTGTTTCAATTTTCTTCTCTCACACATTAAATGTTATCACTGAAGCACAGTAGAATTTCTCCAGTTTTGCTTCGTTTTCCTTTGAGTCATGACGGTATCTCTAGCATTGCCTCGTGTTAAAATAGATTTTGGTCACTTTTTTTGTCCCTAGAAAAGCAGGCACTGGATTGAGGTTTACATCATACAATCTCCTTTTTAAAAGGAGATATTTGAAATCTGGCTGATTCCGTTCAGCGTGAAAGTGAACTGAACTGGAACACACATCAAAATGCACATGAGCTCAAGCCACACTGAGCAGAGTGCACACAAAAAGAGATACAAAGAAGATTTTTTTTTAATTTTTAAAAGCTCTCCTGCACCCTGGCGCAAGGCTCCCAAAGGCTTTGCCAGGGCAAAAGAAAGCCCCAGGGCAGTGGTGACGAAGCTTTGGCATTCCAGATGTTTTGGATCACAACTCTCAAAATACAGGCTTGGAATTCTGGGAGCTGTATTCCAAAACATCTGGAGGGCTGAAGGTTTGCCACCACTGCCCTAGGGAGTGCTGGAACCTAAAATATGGCTTGTAATTAACTGTTTCTGGTGTACAGTCTACGTTATACTGGTGGACATTTACACAAACAGGCTTCTGCGTTCCTTCTGCATACAGATACAGCTACTATTGTACGAAGGTTCACACAGAAGGGTAAGATTCAAGGTTCCCTTTAAGCCTGTGGTTCCCAACCTTCCTAATGCCGCAACTAGAGATGGGCACGACTTGGAAAAGTTGTCGTTAGTCGGGCCGGTTCCGTTTAGGGTCGTCTCCATTTTTCGCGAAAATTCGCAAAAATTAGTCGGTTCGTTTTTTCGTTTTTTCGTTTCCGTTTCTGTCGTGATTTCGCGCATTTTGACGTCCGACCGAGACTTGCGGCTTGCGGGCGCAGCGCCGGCGGCGGTGGCGCGGGGGTACATGCGTGGGCGGCGGCAGCGGCAGCGGCAGGGGGAGTGGCTAGCGCGCGGTCGGGCGCGTGGGCGGGCGGGCGGGCGGTCGGGCACGCGCACGGGCGGGTGGGCGGGTGGGCGGGTGGGCGCGGGTCCCGCAAATGAGCAGGCGAAATACAGTTTAAACCTGCCTGGGTGATGGACTTGCTGCTGCACAACAAGGCTAGTGCATCCTAAGCAAACAAAGTGGGGCAGAAACAAATTTGCATTTCTTTTTTTCTCTTGGTCTGCTGTGCTGCTGAATCTGCTGATGCTGAACCAGCCAGCCACCCTACTTGGTCTGGCTGACGTGCCTGTTTGTTGTACTTTTTTGTTGTTTGGTTTTGAATCCATCCCATCTCCCCTCCACCTCTCTCAGAGGCAGCAGAAGAAACAGACATTCCGTTCCTCCCCAAATCTGAATGAGGGGTCTACTCCTCTACTCCTCTCAAATTGGCCCCCCATCACCAAGGTCCTTCTGCCTTCACTTCACATTCACAGTCAAAGTCACACACACTTAAAGGACAAGCAATAAAGCCAAAGCCAATGCAACCCTGCTTTTGGTCATGGTCAAAAAAAACATTAGCAGTTAGAGCCTGAGGTGGTTAAGCTACGTACCTAGCTAGTAGCTACAGCCAGGAATAGTTTTGGTAGGGATGGGAATGGGATAGGGCTCTGGGTTGCTCTGGCTTAAGTTTTACAGCCCACAGCCCAGCCCACTAGGCTATACAAGGAGGAGGACTATCTCTGCTCCATAAGGCCAGAGTAAGGGCGGCCACTCCGGTCAGGCCACAAGGCAGAGTATGAGAGCACCACAGCACAGAGCCAGAGTGCGGCAGGCTCATTGCCAGCTCCAGTATAAAAAGGATGGAGCTGAATGGCATGACAGGAATTTAAATGCCACTGGCCTTGGGTCACAGTGTCTTGCAGCCCAGAGGACTGAGTTGCGGAGGAGGCCAATCACCTTGAGTCTGGTCTGGCACCACACTGCCTGCGATGCACCACATGGCACTTTCTGACAAACTCTTGGGTGGTGCTGTACGTAGTACGAACGCTGTTCAAATCAGTACCCCCCTTCCGTGTGAAACACGGCGTCTTGCAGCCCAGAGGAAAGACTGGCGGAGGAGGCCAATCACCTTGAGTTTGGTCTGGCACCACACTGCCTGCGATGCACCACTGTCCACCACATGTCACTTTTTGACTAAAAGTCTTGGTGTGGTGCTGTACGTACGAATGCTGTTCAAATCAGTACCTCCCTGCTGTGTGAAACACGGCGTCTTGCAGCCCAGAGGAAAGACTGGAGGAGGAGGCCAATCACCTTGAGTTTGGTCTGGCACCACACTGCCTGCGATGCACCACCGTCCACCACATGTCACTTTTTGACTAAGTCTTGGCGGTGCTGTATCAGGGACCCCCTTCCATGTGAAACACGGTGTCTTGCAGCCCAGAGGAAAGACTGGAGGAGGAGGCCAATCACCTTGAGTTTGGTCTGGCACCACACTGGCTGCAAAAAGGACAGCAAGGCACATTCTGAGTCTGACTCTTCCTCCCCAAGTCCCCAGCTGTGTGCTGGTAGACTTGCTACCTGCCGGCCCGGCAGTCTACTACCATGCCCTTCTTTGTGAATCACAGTTGGTTCCCACACAACTCCAAGAGCCAAGCCTGCAACTTTGCAATAAACTAATGGAGGGCTGGCACCCAAGTCCTCTTATCTTCGTTGTGAGGCACAGTGTCTTGCACCCCAGAGGAAAGAGTGGCGGAGGCCACAAGCTGGAGTAATTGAATGCTGGGCCAGCAATCCACGACCATGGCCTTCGTTGTGAATCCCAGCTCCTACAACTCCAACAGCCAAGCCTGGAACTGTCAGAGAAACTACTGGAGTGCTGGCACCCAACTCCTCTTCCCTTCTTAGTGAGGCACAGTGTTTTGCATCCCAGAGGAAAGAGTGGCGGAGGCCACAAGCTGGAGTAATTGAATGCTGGGCCAGCAATCCCGACCACGACCATGGCCTTCGTTGTGAATCCCAGCTCCTACAACTCCAACAGCCAAGCCTGGAACTGTCAGAGAAACTACTGGAGTGCTGGCACCCAACTACTCTTCCCTTCTTAGTGAGGCACAGTGTCTTGCACCCCAGAGGAAAGAGTGGCGGAGGAGACAGAGCTAGTTCTCTGTGAATTACAAACTCCCTGCAAACTACTACCATGCCCTTCGTAGTGAATCCCAGCTCCAACACCACTCCAAGAACCAAGCCTGGAACTGTCAGAGAAACTACTGGAGTGCGTGCTGCACACACAACTTCTCTTTCCTTCTTAGTGAGCCACAGTGTTTTGCATCCAAGAGGAAAGAGTGGCTGGAGGAGCCCACATAGCCTGAGTCTGAGGCCACAGGGCCTCCGTAGGGGAGGAACATTGCCAGGAAGCTCCAGCTCCCCAGCGTGACTGAATGGCCTGAGGAGGACGCCAGGAAAATGCCCTTCTTCGTGAGCCACAGTTGGCAGCCCAGTGGAAAAGCAGAGTCCACATGGTGTCTGACTCTGAGGCCTGAGACCACTCTGACAAAAGGACTGCAAGCCAGAGGGTCTTCCTACACAGCTGTGTGCTGCTTTCCCCGGCCATAAACTCCTAGCAGGCCAGCACAGCCATGTTCCCTTCTCAGTGAGACATAGCTTTGCAGTCCACGGAAGACAGTAGGCCTGAGAAACACAGGCTCACTGTCTCTGTGAGTCAGAGTACCCACAAAGAACCAAGCCTGGAGTGGAGGCTTCCTTGCTCCCTCCCTTCACTGAGAGCCACAGTCAGTGCATTGCATCCCAGTGGCATGCCCTTCGTAGTGAATCACATTCCCCACAACTCTAAGAGCCAAGCCTTGAACTTTCTGATAAACTGTCCTATTTGTAACGGTGACAGAGGGCCACCAGCATGGCAGTAAGTTGCCCTTCTTTGTGAGCCACAATGTATGGCAATGGCAGCCCACTGAAGACTAATTGGCGGTCCGGAGGCTGACAACACTCCCACACTGCGGCACTCCTTCCTGCAGAGTCCTGTCACTGTCCCAGGCAGAGTCCAAGGGTGCTTTCGCATGAGTTCTGCCTAATCACGGGCCCACCCCACGGCTGTTTTCTAGCACACAAGCACAATTCCCTTCTCTGTGAGGCACAGTGTGTGCAAACAAATAGTTGTTGAGTGAATGCACGGTTACAGTTGGTCTTCAAGAGGTTTTCCGCCAAGAAGCAGGCACAGCCGTGGTTGCTGCATGGGCAAGTTGAGGGCAGTGGCGACAGGGCTGAACTTGAAGCACTAACTGGACCATGATGTTAGGGTGAAGGAGAAGCGGCTGGAAGGCCTCCTCTAAGCCGGAAGTGGGGGGAGCCTGACAGGCAGGCAGGGAGAAGACACAGAGCTAGAGTGAGTCTGAGTCTTTGACCACACAGGCTTCCAAAAGGACAGCAAGCCAAGCTTTCTGACTTTCTTTCCCAGCTGTGTGCTGGTAGACTGCTCCTAACTGCCGTGCCGGCATTCCATCTCCATGCCCTTCGTAGTGAATCACAGCAGTTCCACAACTCCAAGAGCCAAGCCTGGAACTTCCTCCTGAAAGGCTCTTCTATTTCTAAGAAACAAACGATTATTGTGCTGAACTGTGGTACGCGCAAGTACATTCCACTCCAGCCCTTCTTAGTGAGACACAGTGTGGTGCAGCCCAGAGGACAGAGTAGCGGAGGCCTAAACATCCCCCTTAACCCTAACCCTAAGCCAACCACCAGCTGTTCCTGAAGAGTGTTCCCATAACTCAATCATCATCATCAATCACAACCTAGATTTGCAACCAGTAACTTTTCTGGTCCGGCAGCCTTTGTTCCGGGGTTAGGGCAGAAATGATTATAAAATGTTTAAGCACCAAGTGTGCGCACAATGAGTCACACAGCACAGCACCAAGATCCACACAGGGGACTTTCGGCCAGGAGTACGCACACACAACAAGGACGTTTCCCTTCTTTGTGAGCCACGGCTGGCAGCCCAGTAGAAAGAGTGGCGGAGGAGACAGAGCTAGGTCTGTGTAAATTACAGACTCACACAGTCAGTGTGGGACAGAGTATCCACCAAGAACCAAACATGGAGGCTCCCTTGGCAGGCAGAGTTTCTCTCGCCACCCCAGGAGACCGGGTTTTGGCAACCAAGAAGACAGAGTGGAAGCAGGAGAACTGGGTGGGTCTATTTCTTTAAGGCTGTAAGGAGGGGAGCTTGCCCCCTGATACTCAGTCTTTGAGGTAGGTTGTTGTAAAGTGCTTCCTCACCACTTTGTGTGTGAGAGAATACAGGTAGGCAGGCAGGCAGGCAGGCAGGCAGGCAGGCAGGCTCGTAGGGCCAAGGGAATGGTGTGAAGCACCAAGGAAGGCAGGTATTAGGGTCTCTCTCAGACCAGCCATGGCAAAAGGAGAAACATTGGGCCAATACAGACAGACCCTTTCCAATGACACTTTGAGTGGCCCTGCCTGGTTTGGAGACAGGCCAGGGCTAGAAAAATTGGGCCACTAATAGTACCCTTCAATTGTGTGTGAGAGAGAATACAGGTAGGCAGGCAGGCAGTTCTGCAGGCATTAGGCACTGGAGTCGGCAGGTAGTCACAGGGCCAGGCAGGCAGGCAGGCAGGCAGGCAGGCAGGCTCGTAGGGCCAAGGGGAGGCAGGCAGGCTTGCAGGCGGGCATGGAGGATTGCAGGCAGGAGGTTAGGTTACAGGCAGCAACTTAGTTCTTGGAGTGTTGGGGTAATCCCAAGGTGGAAAGGTTGAAGCGGATGAAAGTCAACCTTTCCACCGTCTCCGGGTCCAGGCGACAGCGGCGCGGCCTCAGGACATCTCCCATGTGGGAGAAGACACGCTCACTCTGGACACTGGTGGGTGGGATAGACAAGAGGTCCAACGCCAGAGTTGAAAGAGCGGGCCAGAGGTCTGCCTTTCTGGCCCAGTAGTGCAGTGGGTCCGAGCTGAGGGGTTGGAGGGGCTCGGCCATGTACTCCTTCACCATGGTCTGAGCGGGGTCTGCTACTTCTTCCTCCCTTGCCTCCACTGAGGAGGAAACTGCCATGGCTAGGGCAGAGGCCAGGTAGTTGGCTGCTGGAACGGAACCTGGTCTCTGGGTGAACGCTCCTGGAGTACAGAGGGATGTGGATCCTTGCGAGGACTCCTCCTCAGCATCGCTCTGGCTTCCGTGCGCCCTCTGAAACGCCTGGCCCTCATCGGAGACAGCCCTGACTTGACGGCATAGCTCCGTCTTCCAGGATTTCAGTTCGGCAGTGCTGGCCGCCAGGGAACCCTTGACGCGAGGGTCGCACAGGCAGGCCATCTGGTACACCTTTTCCCTTCTGAGTGGGCCAAGGCGGGTATCCACGCCGGTCAACAGCCTGTCTGCCAATGCCCTGCTCTTAGGGAGAAGATTGCCTTCTTCCCGGATACTGGTCTCTAGGCGTTGGCGAAGGGCATTGACCAGGGGGAGAACATGGCCCAGGCTGGCGTTGTAGCTGCTGAGGACGTGAGTGGTCTCCTCAAAAGGCTGCAGGATACCCGCCATCTGGGAGAGGGCGAGCCACTCGGTAGCACCAAGGTCCAATTCCCTCCCCTCATGCAGGACTGGGGTGGTTGACATGATGTATTCCACCACTTCCTTCTGCTCCACCAGACGCTTGACCATTTCGTGGGTGGAGTTCCACCGGGTGGTCACGTCCTGGATCAGGACGTGCTCCGGTCGGCCCGTCTCCGCCTGCCTCTCACGCATCATCCTGGCTGCCTTGACACTGCGAGCGAAGTGCCCCACGATCTTCCGGCACTTGTCCAGCAAGGCCCTGGTCTCCGTGGTCCCCTCACTCCAGGAGTCCTTTGGTGCACCCAGGCCAATGGCATCGCCCACCACTAGATGCAGTTTGTGTGCTACGCACACGATGCCCTGGAACCCTGCCCCAAGAACCGCGTTGGTCATGTTACGGCCCGCGTCTGTAACCATGACTCCACGATTGACCTGTCCCTCTGTCCCCAATCCCCACTCTCGCATTGCTGTCTTGAGAACGTCAGCAATGTTGATCCCTGTGGCGTTGTCCTCCATGCTTTGTGCCTGGAGAAGCACCACCCTATACCCTCTTGGGGTGCTGCCTTGTGCCTCCCCCTGCAGCTGCTCATGGGCTGACCGGGGCTCCAGGACCTCCTTGGGTTGCCACCAATGAGCCGTCAGTGAGAGGTATCCGTGGTGCCCACCGGTCCAGAGGTCGGAAGTGAAGTGGATCTTCCTCCCTCTGGCCGCCTGCAGCAGGGCCCGGATCCTGTCCCTGACAGACTCATAAAGGGAGGGAAGCACCCGCCTGCTGAAGGTACGCCGGGATGGAGTCTCGTACCATGGTGCCACGTGCTTCATCAGGTGCCTGAAGCCTGATGACTCCACAAAGGAGAGGGGCAACCCGTTCATGGCCACCATTTCACCCACCACTCGAGTGGTGGTCTCCTGTGCTTTGGCCCTATTTCGCGGGCTGACAAAAGTCCCACCCAACAGCCCCACTTCTTGCAGAGTGGCCTGCCTCTTCCCACTCTCACTAGCGGAGCTGTGTTTTTCTTTCTCTATCTCTAACCCTTCTTCCCCTCTCTTCCTCCCTGAAGAGCAAGGGCCTGACAGGGTTCCAGGCAGAGTCCCAGGGTGCTTCCTCATCAGATGGCTGCGCAACCCACTTGAGGAGAGGTGTTTGGGGTCATTCCCCCTGCGCAAGACCACCCCGCATATCTTGCACACCGCCATCCTTGCGTCTTGGGGGCTGTTCTCAAAATGCTCCCAGAGACACCCTCGTGGCTTACAGAAAGTAACGCCCCCTCTGTTATTGCCTGCCGCTGCCGCTGCCGCTGCTGTGGTGCTGGTGTGGCCTCTGCCCTGCCGGGAAAGTAGACTAGTACTACTGCTCTCACTGGTGGTACTCTGGGTGGAAAGAGGGCTGCTCCTTCCGTCACTGCCTGGAGCCTGCCTTAAGTCTGACCCTGCCAACAGGTCCTCAGAATCTGGCAGGTTTAGATACAAGGAGCCCGATTCTGATTCTGATGCCATTTCAGAATCAGAGCCCTTGTCTTCTTGCTGATCAAGGGTGGGGCTGTCAGGTAACGAAGATGGGATTTGGTACGCCTCATCCATGCTTCCCTCGGTGACAGACGATGGCACATTGCTGCTTGTGCCACTGGCACTGCTACTCGAGGAGGGAGTTGCACCAGTATCACTTTCTGCACTACTTCCTGTCCCTTCCCTCAGAAACGTGCCCCTATTTATCTTAGTAGGGGTCCCCCTCCCCTGCCCTCTAGCTGTGCGACCCCTCCTCATTTTTCTCACTTCTTGTGGCTCAGGCCAGGGAATGTATAATGTGATAGTAAGGAAAAGCACCAAGGAACTGTGCAAGTAAATGAGTGACTCACAACAGCAGCACAACAAACAAGGAAATAGGAGCTAGGGGTTTGCCAATCCTGGCACCCAACTAAGTCTCTCAATGCCCTGCACAGGGCAAGTGTAATTAGGAGGAGAACTGTAACTTCTTCCCAGTTGTAATTGGATTGTGTATGTAGACTGTGGTGGCAAGTGGCAACAAGTAAATGAGTGAGATGGACTCACAACAGCAGCACAACAAACAAGGAAATAGGAGCTAGGGGTTTGCCAATCCTGGCACCCAACTAAGTTTCTCTATGCCCTGCACAGGGGGCAAGTGTAATTAGGAGGAGAACTGTAACTTCTTCCCAGTTGTAATTGGATTGTGTATGTAGACTGTGGTGGCAAGTAAATGAGTGAGATGGACTCACAACAGCAGCACAACAAACAAGGAAATAGGAGCTAGGGGTTTGCCAATCCTGGCACCCAACTAAGTCTCTCTATGCCCTGCACAGGGCAAGTGTAATTAGGAGGAGAACTGTAATTTTCTTCCCAGTTGTAATTGGATTGTGTATGTAGACTGTGGTGGCAAGTAAATGAGTGAGATGGACTCACAACAGCAGCACAACAAACAAGGAAATAGGAGCTAGGGGTTTGCCAATCCTGGCACCCAACTAAGTCTCTCTATGCCCTGCACAGGGCAAGTGTAATTAGGAGGAGAACTGTAATTTCTTCCCAGTTGTAATTGGATTGTGTATGTAGACTGTGGTGGCAAGTAAATGAGTGAGATGGACTCACAACAGCAGCACAACAAACAAGGAAATAGGAGCTAGGGGTTTGCCAATCCTGGCACCCAACTAAGTTTCTCTATGCCCTGCACAGGGCAAGTGTAATTAGGAGGAGAACTGTAACTTCTTCCCAGTTGTAATTGGATTGTGTATGTAGACTGTGGTGGCAAGTAAATGAGTGAGATGGACTCACAACAGCAGCACAACAAACAAGGAAATAGGAGCTAGGGGTTTGCCAATCCTGGCACCCAACTAAGTCTCTCAATGCCCTGCACAGGGCAAGTGTAATTAGGAGGAGAACTGTAATTTCTTCCCAGTTGTAATTGGATTGTGTATGTAGACTGTGGTGGCAAGTAAATGAGTGAGATGGACTCACAACAGCAGCACAACAAACAAGGAAATAGGAGCTAGGGGTTTGCCAATCCTGGCACCCAACTAAGTCTCTCTATGCCCTGCACAGGGCAAGTGTAATTAGGAGGAGAACTGTAACTTCTTCCCAGTTGTAATTGGATTGTGTATGTAGACTGTGGTGGCAAGTAAATGAGTGAGATGGACTCACAACAGCAGCACAACAAACAAGGAAATAGGAGCAAGGGGTTTGCCAATCCTGGCACCCAACTAAGTCTCTCAATGCCCTGCACAGGGCAAGTGTAATTAGGAGGAGAACTGTAATTTCTTCCCAGTTGTAATTGGATTGTGTATGTAGACTGTGGTGGCAAGTGGCAACAAGTAAATGAGTGAGATGGACTCACAACAGCAGCACAACAAACAAGGTAATAGGAGCAAGGGGTTTGCCAATCCTGGCAAACAAGTTTCACAAATTAATGCACAGGGCAAGTGTAATTAGGAGAACTGTAACTTAACTTCTTCACAGATGTAAGTTATACAACAACTGCACAAAAACCAAGCTAATAGAAGCAAGGGGTTTGCAAAATCTGGCAGCACCCAACTTTCACAAATAATGCACAGTAACTAAGATGAGTGGAACTTCTTCAAAGATGTAATTGAAGAAAAAGTTCTATAGAGGTGGCTGGGTGCCTGCCCTTCAACAAATGTTTCTTTGAGTGCCTGACTGCAAAAAAATGAATGAGGTGTTGGACAAGTGAAAGAAATTCAAAGAATATCTATAGTGTTAAGTAAAATGAAATTGTAAAATGTTCTATAGAGGAAGGTGCCCTAGCCTTGTTGCCAAAACAAATGTGTTTGAGAAATTTGAGTGAGTGCACTGGTTGGCGAGGGAGACTCTGCCTAGTACTCAGTCTGTACTGTATAATATTTTTAAAATAATTTAATCCACAGCCTCCAACCTCCCCTTCTAAGCACTAGTACTACTGGACCTTGGCTGTTGCTTGCCACTTGCTAATAAACTGTAAAATAGAAAATAAATGGAATAAAACTATAAGCTGCTACTAGGGTAGGATAGGGGTTGCTGGATTCCCTTCCAAAACCCCAATCGCAACAGCAGCAAAAAAGCTGTAGGCGCAGGGTAAAAGGACCTTGGCCAAGTAAATGAACTTGGTGGGAAATTGGGATACAAAAGAAATGGTATGGTAGTGTAATATAAAATAATATATTTTCAAAATAAATCCGCAGCACCTCCCCTCCCCTACCGCTCCCACTCAAATCTTCCCTCCCCCTTGAAGCAAATATAAAACGTACGGAACTCTTCCTCAAAAATGGAGAAAACAAAAAAGAGAATAAACACTGTGTTGCTATTCCCCACAGGGAATAGAAGAAATTATTATGTTTTGCGATTCGAATTAATATCAATTCAATTCCCTCCCTGCCTAGCGAGACCGCGACCGCGACCGCGAAATCGAAACTAGACTGAGCGCAGCAATCCAGCCCTGACCACCCTCCACAAGATCCAAGCCCAGACTGCGACTCTTCTGGGAGTGCCTCGGCTTTTTATGCCCTCTGGCACATCCAGAAGTGTCAGTCAAAACCTGTCCATGCGATTGGTGGAATGGCTCCAAAAATTTGCATGGTCCCGTCCCATGGCCAGCCCATCGTTGCGCAGGTGTAAAAAAATAAATTAAGAAAAAATAAAATAAAATCAACGGAGACGTATTTTGGCAAGACAAACCCACTGCTGCTACTGTAAAAAATCAAGCATTTAAAATAGGTTACTTTCGCATGTTTCTGTGGTGCTTTGGTGGGGTTTTGGGCAAGGATTTCAAAAAAAATATTGCGGTCACCATTTTGGACCGGGAATCGGGTTTTTTTTTAACTTTTAAAACCTTTTTTTCTGTGCCGCTTGGCATTGCGCGATCGCCGCGTGCAAGTAACGAGCACGACAAATCAGACCAAATTGTTCGTTCGTCGGTTCGAGCTCGAAGTCTGGCGGAATGATTCCCGTTACCGTTTCCGTAGAGTAACGGAACCGAGTAACGGAAACGGAAACGGGAATACCGCTAAGTCGTGCCCATCTCTAGCCGCAACCCTTTGATACAGTTCCTCATGTTGTGGTGACCCCCTTGCCCTGCTTGGAAGAGGCCACAAGCCCCCTTCAGCAGGCCACTGCCGCAGGGGCCATAGAGAACTTCTCTCTACACCCAGGCACCATCAGCCAATCGCAGCCTCCAGTGCCATTGACTGACATCCCCTCCAACCTATCAAGCTGTAACTCACTCTTTTCCCCTCTTCCTCTCTCCTCCTCCTCCAGACCCAAGCCATTTGTGCCTTTTTCTTCACTGGCTCATGGTGACTCCTGTGAAATGGTCGTCTGACCCCCAAAGGGGTCCCGACCCCCTGGGTTGGGAACCACTGCTCTAAGCTGTGCCACTATGTGGCCACACACACCCTGGGCACCCTTTTTCCCGGGGGCTGTCCACCCCTCTGCATATGTGTCACAACTGTTCTTCTTCCAGCTATGATGTAATGCCATTATACAAAACAATAGTAAGGCCCCACCTGGAGTATTGTGTACAATTCTGGTCACCGCATCTCAAGAAAGACATAGTGGAACTGGAAAAGGTGCAGAAGAGAGCGACTAAAATGATTACTGGGCTGGGGCACCTCCCTTATGAAGAAAGGCTAAAACATTTGGGCCTCTTTAGTCTGGAAAAAAGGCGACTGAGGGGGGATATGATTGAGACATACAAAATAATGCAGGGTATGAGTAAAGTGGATAGAGGGAAGCTCTTCTCCCTCTCCCAAAATACCAGAACTAGGGGACATACACTCAAATTGAGGGCTGGGAGAGTAAGAACTGACAAAAGAAAATATTTTTTTACCCAGCGCGTTGTAAGTCTATGGAACTCCCTGCCACACAATGTGGTGATGGCATCTGACCTGGATGCCTTCAAAAGGGGATTGGACAGATTCCTGGAGGAAAAGTCCATCACAGGTTACAAACCATGATGGAGATGTGTAACCTCCAGGGTTTAAACCAGGGTACTTCAAGGGCCAGATGCAGGAGAGTGGTATCAGGAGACAGATATCTAGTCTCATGTGCTCCCAAACACATCTGGTGGGGCCGCTGTGAGATACAGGAAGCTGGACTAGATGGGCCTTTGGCCTGATCCAGCATGGCTCTTCTTATGTTCTTATGTTCTTATGTTCTTATGATGTAGATTCCGTGGGCAGAACAGCTCGTACACACAGAAGAGAGTCCCACTGAGCAGGGCCATACATTAGAGGGCATGTTGGTAAGATCTGTTCTCTATCAGCCCAGAAAGCAGGACACCAAAAATGGACTCAAGCTACAAAGACAAAGACAAGCCATATTTAAGCTGAATATCAGGAAAAACTTCTTAACTCTTAGAGCAGTACAGCGATGGAACCAATGACCCCTGGTGGTCATGAGCACTCCAGCTCTGGAGGGCATTCAAGAGACAACTGGACCACCATCTGTCAGAATTGCTTTGATTTGGATTCCTGGGCTCAATAGCCTAAAGGCCCTTTCCAACTTCATGATTTTATGATTCTATCCTCTTTTCAAAAAACAAACAAAAAATACACTACTGCCACTTTGAAGTGCAGCATTTTTAATTTTTAATGGTTGATCAGCTGGCTCCCTCCCTGCTTGGAGCATCATGTATAACAGACATGTCCAAACTTCGGCCCTCCAGATGTTCTGGACCACAACTCCCACAGTACTTTGCCATTGGCAATCTAAGCGTAGAATTCCGGGAGTTGTGGCCCAAAACATCTGGAGGGGCGAAGTTTGGACATGCCTGATGTACAAGCATTATGTCTGTCTCTTTCAAAACAGGGCAGCAAAACCCAAATTGCGCACTCAAGACCAAAGCTGATGGCAAAGAAATACACTTCTCTCTCAAACTGCATGTGTTTGAGCAGCAATTTTATTTTTTTACATAAATCTTTTTTTTCCCCGATCAATCATTATTCCTAATTCAGGCTCCAGATTAGGAAGAGATCAACACAATGGAAGACAAGATAAAGAACTGTTCTCTCCCCTCCCCCCATGGTGTGTGTGTGTGTGTGTGTGTGTGTGTGTGTGTGTGTGTGTGTGTGTGTGTGTGTGTGTGTGTGTGTGTGTGAATCAACTGTTTATGCAATGAAGTTACAGTGGTACCCCAACTTAAGAGCAGCTCAACTTAAGAGCAATTTGATTTAAGAGTGGAAAACTGTTCACGTTTTAACTGCCGCCTTACAAATTTTAGATATGGTCTGCTCAACTTACAATTATTTTTTTATTTTTAACTCCCCCACCCACCCAATTTTTAGATAGCTACCCCAACTTTAGATTAGTTCGATTTAAGAGCATGCATTGAGAATGGCTTAAATTCATAAATTGAGGTTCCACTTCACATTTCTGGGGGCACAAGAGGTATAAACAGATTTTGAAATACTTGGGGGTTTGACACCCCTGACCCCACGAGTATTGAAGAGAGAATTGTGCTGCTATTTCTCCTTACATGCTTACCACCATTTCCATTGCTTAACAACGCAGCCAGATTGACGAGATCATTAAGCCACAAAGGTGAACCAATTCCACCATTCAGCAAAAGTAAATCTATGACTACCCTGAGACGAGCGGCAAAGACAGACATGGATTGGTAATTTCAGCCTACTAAATTCACTTCTCTCACTCCAGGATAACTCTGGGTGAAACTGAACCTTCAATTTCTCCAAAGTTTCTTAAAGATTTCCAAATACAAAGATTGTCACACTAAAATAAAGGGGTGGGGAGAGCCCATTTTGACCAACTGCTCACCAAGCTAGTAGGTTTTGGCAGTCATCATCACTGAATCATAGAACTGACTAGGTGGAAGGGCACCTGAAGGTCATTTAGTCTACTCCATGGCCCATGTAGGATTTCACAGATCAAGCATACCCTGGCTATCCTACCTCTGCTTTAAAAAAAAAAACTCCAGCAAGGGGCACCTGGTCACCCGGAGGCTGCGATTGGCTGAGGGTGCCTGTAGAGGGAAGTTCTTTATGGCCCCTGCCAAAGGAGGCTTATGGCCTCTTCCAAGCAGTGCAAGGGGGTCACCACCACATGAGGAACTGTATCAAAGGGTAAGTTATCTTGTGTGTTGTGTGATGATAATAATAATAATAATAATAATAATAATAATAATAATAATAATAATAATAATAATAATAATAATAAATCTCTCTCTTTTAGAGTACAGTGGTGCCCTGATTTCCAAAGTTAATCCATTCAGCTGGATACTTCATAAACTGAAAGTTACGTAAATGCTTGGGGGCACAATGCATCCTGGGAAATGAAGTCCTTTGGAAAATGTGTTAACCGGGGTTAAAAATGTGTAAATAGAGGCATTATTTAAACCACAGTTTAAAACAGGCATATCCACTGTGGGTCGTGGCTCCCATCACTGTCTACCTAATGCAAGCATATCCAAACGTCGGCCCTCCAGACGTTTTGGACCACAACTCCCACAGTCCTTTGCCATTGAAAATACAGGCTTGGAATCATGGGAGCTGTGGTCCAAAACATCAGGAGGGCTGAAGTTTGGACATGCCTGGTTTAAAACATGACTTAAATCAATTTGATATTTTAAAAATCAATGACTTTTATCCACCTGGGCTGGAAGGGTCTCTGTGGCTCATCAAGCCCATCTCGTCAAGGACGCGTAGTGGAGAATTGAACTCCCAACCTTTGGATCCATAGCCAGATGCCCTAAAGCACTCAACTATCCAGCTGTCTCCCCAAATCCCCCAGCTAAACTGCTCAGGAGGATCCCAGTAGGTGTAATCTAAGGTTTCCGGCAGCTGTAATCCAAAAGAAGAACTGTTCTATGCTCAGAGGAGAGACTGCACTGGGTAGGATGATTTTATGCTTTAATGGTATATAAAGATTTATTAATTTATTTATTTATTTTTATACTTGCTGACCGCCTGACTTTCCCTCGGGAACTCTGGGCGGTGTACAATACGTTGCAAATAAACAACTTGCCCAACAAACAAAACCCCAAACACAGTACTAAATAAAATAAAAAAACCCGGAACATCAGGAACCACACAACATGACAGACTCCAGCAAGAAAGGGCTGGAACAGGCAAACAGACAACTGACAACAAACCACCGTGCACTGATGGGGCTTGATACCTTGATTTTTAGACTATGTGGACATCTGGATGCCCAGTAATCATTTGAGCACGTACAACGGATTTAACTTTGCAAGAGGCAAGCCAAGGGAGTCACCTCTGGGCTGCTAAGGTTTGGGAACGCAAGTTCCACCCAAATAAAGAGTCTGGGATATACCTGCAGGTATTTCGCCTGATTTCAGAAGCTAAGCAGGGTCAGCCCTGGTTAGTACTTGGATGGGAGACCACCAGGGAATACCAGGTGCTGTAAGCGCCTGGAGTAGGAACTGGCAAGCCACTCCAATATTCCTGCCAAGAAAACTCCATGGACGTGGGGTCACAAAGAGTCGGTCATGACTGTAACGACACAACACACACATGTGGTAGGAATGGCGCTCAAGCCACAGAACCCGCTGTCGAGTTGGACTTAATTTGCACCAGGGACCAGACTCAGACTTGGACTCAACCCACAACTTGGAACCCACCAACTCCTCCCTTTTTTTCTGGGGAAAGGGGTTTGTTTTTAGCAGGGACTCAGACTTGGGGCTGAATATTGTTAGACTCAGACTTGGAACCTGGTACCAAAGATTTGCCAATATCCTTGGAATGTGGCAGCAGGAAAACCTGCAGCTCATCGGAGGGGGACGGGGCAAGCGCTGCAGAAGGCAAGCAAAACGTCCCGCTAGCAGAAAGCTCGTACGTAAGGAAAGAAAAAGGCCCTCACATCCCTAAGACGGCCAGAACAACAAAGCCAATCATGAAAGGCTAACTTTGCACACCAAATTGCAAGTTCATTTAGTAGCAGACTGTTCTCAAATGCTTGGCCCTGGATTTGTCAGGGCTGCAATCTTAATTCCAGCATCCTCTTTTTCAGAAATGAAAGCTCTCAGTTTTTGCTAGAAAGAAGCTTGCAAGGGAGAGCCTTTTCACACGAACCCTGAGATCCGCTGGCCACTTAAATTTGGACCAGAGATCTTGGGGGTTTGTCGCTGTTCCTGTGTTCCCACCCCCTCCGCACTCCTGGCTGCTGTCTGCGTGAGGGGAGGGAGAAAAAAAGGAGAAAAGAATGCCGGCTCACCTCCGTTCTGCCATCGCGCTCTGTTCCCAGCAGCATTCCAGTCTCTTAAGTATCTCTTAAAGGGGTGGGGGGGCCAAAAAACAACAAACAGAAGCGAGGAGAGCCTGGCACTCACTAAGTTACATCCGCATCAGGAATTTTTCACCCCAGGAGGGCAGGTACTTGAAAAGTGCGCTGGGACGTGCTTAGGTGGGCGTGGTCGCACTTAATTTTTTGTAAACTCTGGAGCTGGTGGGGAAACAATTTTAAGCTCCGGATCTGGGAGCCATTTGCCGCGGATTTTAGGGGTCGTGTGAAGAGGCCCGGAGATGAGAGGGGGATCATTAACCCAGTGCCCCATGGTGCAGTGCTTAAATGCCTGTACTGCAGGTAAAACTGTGGTCACAGCCTGGAGTTCAATCACAGGTAGTAGGCTCATGCCAGGTAGCGGGCTCATGGTGACTCAGCCTTCCATCCTTCCGAGGTCGGTAAAATGAGTACCCAGCTTGCGGGGGGGGGCAATGTGTAGCCTGCATACTGTAATTAAAAACTCTAAACCGCCCAGAGACTACTTGAAGTGGTATGGGGCGGTATATAAGCAGAACACTTTCCCCATGCCGCCTGTCTTCTAAGCCAGTGTTGGCGAACCTATGGCACGGGTGCCAAAGGTGGCACTTGGAGCCCTTTCTGTGGGCACGCGGCATGGCTCCTTTCACAGCTACCTGTATTCAGGTTGAATTGCCGTATTGGCACTTTGCAAAAAATTAGTGGGTTTTGAATCGCAGTTTGGTACTCGGTCTCTAAAAGGTTCACCATCACTGTTCTAAGTTATACCCTCGCCCTAACCCAGCCACTGCCATGGGTTTCTTTTCCTGGCTTGGGAACTTGATTGCAACCAGTGACACTAAGAAAACTCAGTTTGGTTCAATTCTCCCACTTGCATTTCCTTCTTTAGATTAGTTACAGGCATCGATCCATGAATCCTTTTCTCAGCATGCTAATGGCTCCCACCATCCTGATTCTGTGCCTGTTTTGTTCTGCGTGTTACTTACAACTTACAGCAAAAGTTGTTGGACACAGAACTTTGGAGCTGTTCCTATACCAATTACTACACTGGGCCTTTTCCTTTTCTCGGTTCTTGCAGGAACTGCCTTTATTTTTTAATTAAAAATGGGAGGGTGGGGAAAGAGAAGAAACAGTACAGTATTTATTTTGTATGGAACAGATTTCATGCAAGGCACTTTTAAAAGGATAAAAAAGCATTAAGCACAGTATAATTCTGCTCCGTCCATGCAACGGCAAATCTGTTTGTGCATTTGTTGATTTGAAGATTGCTTCTTTTATTAAAAAAATTAAAAACCTCCAGAGGATTAGCAACCACCACTGGCTGTAGGCTGTAGGCTGCCGGCATGTATAAAAGCAAAAGGGAATGTACAATAATGATCATTTTAAAGGACACCAAAATGTGTCGGATCAATCCTCCCTTGAAAAGAACCGGAAAGTCCCTGACGTCAGCAACTGAAAGAAACGTTAAGCCACGCCAACCCTGTGCTCGACTGACTCTCCAAAGAATGCCCAGTGAGAACACCAGTAAACTCCAGCAATTCGCCAAACTGAGAGTCCCATTTCCGTACTGTCTCACTCTGCCATCTCAAGGGGGTAGGGGTGGGGAAATACTCCTATATTAGGACTCAAGTATCTCCCTATAAAATAGAAAATAATAGCCGCCTACCTCCTCTGGAGGAGGAAAGACACACACAAGCTCTTTACAAGATAAACCATGCAATACTCAACTGTACAGTACAATGAAAGTCTAAAATCCTGATTCAGCTTCTGTTCTTGTCGCTCTGAGATCTTCATAATACCATGCCATGCTGCGTTCCCTTGATTTACATCAGGCATGTCCAACGTCAGGTCCAGGGCCCAAATGTGGCCTTTTTTCCAATTTTAAGGGCCCACAGCCTCTTCTCCTCGCCGGCTCAGCCTGTCAGGCATCCCCACCAGCTGGCCCTTCCCCATATCGGATGGAGACGTCAGCTTGCAGTTTTACGATTTACCTGCCCTCCCTGCCTCCATCTGTCCCTCCAGCCTCCCTTCCTCCCCCCCCCCCCGGCTCCGTTGCTGCAGCATCCTTCCTGCATGTCTTAGACTAGTCGTGCAAACTCCGGCCCGGGGGGCAAATGCAGCCGAATAGCTGGCCCCCACACATTTTCACTTCACCAAATATGGCCCTCTTTGCAAAAAGTTTGGACACCCCTGATTTACATGATCTGGTTCTAATTCCAGATGAATCTACGCCCCACGCCCCCCAGTAACGCTATCCTGCCCAATGCAAATCCTCAGAATATGAGGATTTTGGCAGAAAACTTCCAAAGCACGGCGGCTGTGGGCTCCAAGGGCAATCTGGGAGTTGTAGTCCAAACACATAACAGCCTCCCCTTGTATCGGCCAGTCCAGGTTCCCAATTATCCTTGTCATGCCTTATGTTTTATATGTACAATACTGTCTACATCCATGACACTTTTAAAATTAAAGTTAAACAAGCACAGAGAGGGAGGAAGACAGAGGATATGGCTTGTGAGAGGGAGAACCGGCCACAAGGTCTTTACAAGGAGAGATAAAACGGATAGCAAGAGGTAATTGCAAACCAAAACAGTCCCACGTGTTAATCCAAAAAGATCCTAGCTTGGAGAAACAAATTGTCTAGACTGCAAGACATGACATGGAGAAAGAGGGGGTATTCTGGAACTTGACCAAGATCTGGACCTGATCATGGATCCATTTCATTCAAAATTATTTCCAGTATTTCCCAGCACCGACTTCCAGGAAATTCACCCAAGCTGAGTATGAAGGAAACAGGAGGCCCACATCACCTCCCCCCCCAGCAGCTGGCACTCAAAGACTGCCTACCTCTGAAGATGAAGGTTCCAAGGGACTAACATGACCCATACCTTATGTTTATGCACCAATAATAATCATACGGATAGCTAGCTGCTGTGAGTTTTTCGGGCTGTTTGGCTGTGTTCTGGAAGTTTCTCTTCCTGACGTTTTGCCAGACTCTGTGGATGGCATCTTCAGAGGGCAAGGAGCTCAGGGAACTTGGAGTTCTCTCTGTGCTCTGGGGTATAGAGTCAGCGAAACTGTGGGCTTTTTTAAAGTGTGGGAAAAGGAACACTTGTCCTATTTAGGAGAATAGGTGTTTAGACATTGGCCGTTACTTCACGAGCCGCTCGCTTCGCGGCTAGCCTTCTTTTCTGTGCGAATCGATCGTTTCAGTCCGCACGCTCCTCCTTTTTGGCTGCGATGCCACCCCAACCACGCCCCCTTTACCGTGCTCCAAGCGGGGCGAGTGGTTCCCCTGGCTGCTGCCGGGAATCTTTTCGCTTCGCATCTTGCTTCGCTCCCAACGTCACGTGTGGTCTCGGTTTTTGGCTTTTATTTCAAGTTTTTTTAAAAAATATTCAAACAGGGATATCAATGCATTGCTATATCGTTTCATCGCTTTGCGCTGTTACTTCCTCGCTCGAGTAGGGGCGGCGGCGGCGGCGGCGGCGGCAGCGGCGGGAGCAGGAGGAGCTGCTGCCGCCTCGCCCGGCCAGAGCAGGGCACCCGGGGCAGGCAGCGTGCAAGCGGCAGAGGGCGGGCGGCTGTGCCATGCGGGGCTCCCCCCGAGTAGCGGCGGCGGCGGTGGGGGGGGGGCTGCCAATGATGCCAGGAAACAGTTGAAATCAGTAGAGCCATTGCAACTGACAGTCCAGCATCAGTGCATCGATACGCCGTCGGTAGGATTTTTTTTAAAGGACGGATGGGAAATAACGAACGTTGAAAAGTGGCATGCGAATGCGAAGGGAGCACGTGAGGTTGTGCTCGAATCGGTCCTAAAACTGCAGCTCGTGAGTACTGAGAAACAGGGGTGGGAGCGAAGCGAGAATACGTGACCGCCACGTGACCGCCTCCGAATTCAAATCGAAGGCAATATCGCTGCGGAGCGCCGCGCCTCGTGAAGTAAGGGCCATTGTATTGTGGTGGGAGGAATTAAAGAAGAACTGAAGAGCTGGAAGGAACCTGATGGATTCTGAGTCCAGCTCCTCTGAAGAAGACCCAGTACAGAGTCAACTTCCCAGCCTCTGGCTCCACACCCAAACCAATGAACTATCCAGCCATCTCAGCCAGGATGGGGCCAGGATGGTTTTAGGGAACAGTTCTGAGAAAAGGGTAGGAGGACAAAAGCATCAGGTACCTCTTTGTGGAATACATAGTCAAACTATGGAATACCTCCCTAGGAAGTATCAATGTACTACCATATTTTTCCAGCTATAACGCACCCCGTGTATAAGACACCCCCACTTTTTCAACCCAAAACTAGTTTTGCAACTTCAAAATTCTCTCCTTGGCTTACATCTGTGTATATGACGACCCACAATTTTTAGCGCAACAATTTTAGACAAAAATATAGTCTTATACATGGAAACAATAGTGTACTGTACTTTGGATGAACTGGGACAAATTCACAGAGGCTAGGCCCATTAATTGATACTTGTCAGGATGGCTATGCATATAATATATCCAGCATCAGAAATAGAGGGTATTCGTATCTATATCCATTGCTGGATAGCATAATATGGTGTTGTCTGCATATCATATTCCTGGACTTCCCACAAACTGCAGAGACAGAAGGCTGGACCAGTTCTGCTTTTGGTGGGATCCAGCCAGAAGCAGGCGAAGTTTACATTTATTTTGGGCTGTGACACCCTTTCCCACAAGTCTCACAGTTCGTGGGAAGCAACGAGGATCGCCTCCTTCGCTCCCCGCAACATGGACGCAAGCAGCTGGAAGCCGCAACGTTTGAGCCAACAAAACCGCATGTTCCCACACTCCTGGCTGAAGGCCACGCTGTGGGAAATCCAGAGCTGTACCGAGCAATAGTGGCCTACAGCGTAAAAGAGACACCGCCACAAGTCAAGGAGCCTTAACCCCTACTCAAGGAAAAGGAGAAGTCGTTGCACCTTTTGAAAAGAGAAAGCTGATACGTAGAAAGAGCAAGTATTGCTGTTGATTCCCCAACATTCATTCACAGGCTCATCTTTAGATTTTGTTGTGCTGGAGCAAAACCCCAGTTACCTGCTCTAGTTATGGACTTGAGATGATGATCACCGTCACCTCTGAACTGAACTGATCATGGATCATCGAGAGACCAGTCCTTGTCAAGGAGGCACCCGCTATTCACGACCAGACTTGAACAAGGGGAGTTTGGAATATGACCGACAGGGGCCAAAGATCCCCTCCTACAGGGGTGGCCAAACTTGAGCCCTCCAGATGTTTTGGACCACAACTCCCAGAATTCCAAACCTGCATTGCCAATGACAAAGGACTATGGGAGTTGTGGTCCAAAACATCTGGAGTGCCAAAGTTTGGACACCGCTGCCCTACTACTTAGGGAAGTCCTCCACCACGTGCAGAAGAGTTTCCATTTCTGGTTGGCCTTCCCACCCCACCACTCCAAATTCCCCCGTTTCCATGGTCAATGGAGTTCCCCTCCAGGAAGCAAACTCTCAGAAGCCCTGGCAAGGCTGAAAGGAGTTGGTGTTTCTAGGAAGTGAAATCTTGGCACCACGCTGCCTGCGGGAACAGAACGAGGTGGCTTGATTTGGCAGCAACGGCTCCTGGCACAGCTTGTTCATCTCAGGTCCTGAACCAAAGGTCCCACCATGTGATTCTAATTTCTTCCCCCCCTCCCCTTTCTGTCTAGGTCTAGATCTGACTGACCTTGGCTGGACTCACCCTGACCTTGGACCCACACACCAGACAAGCCATCAAACCTTTGGGGGAAAGCTCGCCTGTCTACCCCATGACCTCCAGGTGACCTGCCCATGTAGGTCACTTGGAGGTGACCTCTGCCCTTTGCCCCCCCCGCCTCTTCATTACATGGGGGGGTTGCAAAGCCTAAATGTTGGCCAGGAGGGTCACAGCACCTGTCACTACAAGGGGAATGAAGCAAGCAGAGGGGTTGGTGGGTTGGAGTTCTCCCTAAAAAGGCATCGGAGTCTCCAGCCCTTCTTTTTAAAGCAGCAAAAGACCGGAAAAAAATCTCCCCAAGACCCTTTGCCTTTCTCTTCTCTGGACTCGATCGTCCTAACTCCCTGCTGCTTTCAGAAAGAACGAGAGATTTTTTTTAATAGCCCAAGCCCCACCCCTCCACTCCTGCTTTTAAAAATAAATAAATAATCCACCCAAGACAAGGGAGGAGAATGCAAAGAGATTTGGGTGGGTTCCTTCCCTTCCCCTCCCTCTCTCTCTCTCTTCTTGCTGGGAGAAGCGGGAGGCAAGCGAAGGGAAGGAAGGAAAGCGCAAAGAGGCAGAAAAAAACAGCATTTTTTTGGCAACCCAGCCCCCTCCCCAGGCAGGGCCACCACCCTGCTCTGCTCGCCCACGGGAACGCGGGGATAAGGGCAGGGGTTCGGGGGAGGAGGGAAAGAGTGAACCTCAGCCCGTCATTGCAATTTTTTTTATAAAAAAGAAAGAGGGGGGAGGTGAAGCATACAAAATAAATAATTAAAAACCCAGGGAAAGCAATGAAGCAAAATGGCGACTTTTTATGTAGAAGGAGGGGAAGAGAGATAAAGGGGGGGGAGAGAAGGAGGACAGAAAGAGAAAGAGAGAGGAGAGGAAGGAAAGGAGGAAGAGTGAAAAAGAGAGAGAGAGAGCGAAAGAAGAAGAAGAAGAAAAACAGGACTCTCTCGCTCGTCTTTTTCTTCTTCCTTTTGCTCGCTCGCCCGCGCGCGCCCTGGGCGAGCCCAACGAAGGAAGGAAGGAAGGAAGGAAAGAGGGAAGGAAGGAAGGAAGGAGGGAGGGAAGCAGGCAGGCAGGCAAACCCCAAGGGGAGGCGGCGATCGAGACCGGGCATGGGGGCGATCGGGCGGAGTAAAAAGCAAGCGCCGGGGGGGGGGGCGGCGAGGGCCGGAGGTGGTGGTGGTGGTGGTGGTGGTAGGAGGCGAAGCGGGGCTCGCTTACCTTGGCGCGGGCGGGCGAGCAGGCAGGCAGGCAGCGCGCTCTCTCCGCGCCCTGGCTCTCTCGCTCGCCAGGGGCCCCGTGCGCGCCCAAGCCCGGAGCCGCCACCGCCGCCGCGATGCGCACAGCCAAAGCGCCGCCGCTGGCTCATGCGCGGAGATCGCGCGCTCTCCCCCTCCGCACCCCGCTCCGTTTTACCCACACCAGGCGCGCGCACCCGCGCCCAGGCAGGCACGCTCTCACTTCGCTGCCGTCCTCGATTCCCTGCCTGCCTGCCTGCCTGCCTTCCTTCCTTCCTTCCTTCCCTCTCTTTTTCCTTGCACCCCCCTCTTTCCTTCCCTCCTCCTCCTCCTCCTTTGACAGTTTTACACCGCACCGGGTGGGAGGGATAGAATGGGAATTGGAAGCGTGAGAGGGAAGCGAAGCAACTTGCAATTATCATCACGTTTATTGTGGGGCGCGGGGCAAACCGGCGAGGCAGGATCGGGCCCTCAGGTGGGGCGATCGCCAGAGGGACCCCCCGGCAGGTGCGCCATGCAGACAGCAGCCGGGATCGCTAGGGATCGGGGACGGAATCGGGAAGGATCGATCCCCAACAGCTGGTTGAATCGATCCAGAAGGGAAGGGAGAGGAGGGCAACTTCCCCACGCCTTTTGAAATGTTTTAATAGGGTTTCCCGTTATCTTATTATACTGTGTGTTTTTATAGATCTTTTGTATATGTACTATATGTCGCGTCACGCCTTGCTTTCCCTCCGTTTGGGGTCCCACAACAGCCTGGCCAGGTGGGTCAGCCGGAGGGAGGAGCCACTGTTCCAGGATCCAGTGAGTGCCTTGGCTGAGGATTTTGAGGTCTTCTGCATCTGAGCTGCCTAGATGTCCTAAGGCCTAATCACATCTGGTCTCGCCTGATTTCGGAAGCTAAGCGGGGCCAGCCCTGGTTAGTACTTGGATGGGAGACCATCAGGGAATACCAGGTGCTGTGTAGGCGCCTGGAGTAGGAACTGGCAAAACCACTCCAGTATTCCTGCCAAGAAAACTCCATGGAGGTGGAGTCAGGAAGAGTCGGTAGCGACTGTAAGGACACAACACACACAGACACTTCTGCCTCCCAATGGGATGCTTTGACCACTACATTGCCCTGCCTCTCTATCATCTTCCTGTCCACCATTGACAGGAATGTGCCACCGGGTGGAAAGATGGAATCAAACTTTGTGCCAAGTTTAAGGAAGTGGCTTCCCATCAAGGGAGACTAATTGACCTCCTGTTATCCCCTTTTCAGATTGACTGTATCTTCCCTGAATTTTTCCCATCATCTGCTCCCCATACCCTTTTATGTAGAGATGCTTGTTACTCCACAACAGCAATCACAGGTATCTCAGAGTGAAAAACTTCTGTGGAACCTTGGCCTTTTCACACAACCCCTAAGATCCGCTGGCCACTTAAATTTGGACCAGAGATCTTAAGGGTTTGTCGCTGTTCCTGCGTTCCCACCCCCTCCGCACTCCTGGCTGCGTGAGGGGAGGGAGAAAAAAAGGAAGAAAAGAATGCCGCTCACCTCCATTCTGCCATCCCGGCACTGCATTCAGATCTCTTAAAGGGGCGGGGGGCAAAAAAAGAACAAACAGAAGCAAGGAGAGCCTGGCAGTCACTACGTTATATCCATATCAGGAATTTTCACCTCCAGAGAGCAGGTACCTGAAAAGTGCGCTGGGACGCGCTTAGGTGGGCGTGGTCGCACTTAATTATCTGTAAACTCCGGAGCTGGTGGGGAAACAATTTTAAGCTGCGGAGCTGGGAGCCATTTGCGGCGGAGTTTAGGGGTCGTGTACAAAGGGCCTTGAAGATGGACAAAGTTTTGTTAAAGCAGGCACTTCCATAAGAAGCCAGCAGCTGACCTTGAAAGTTTTACTCCTTTGGCCTTAAAGCCTGCTAGCTGGGATTTGTAGGTTTTGTGTTGTTGTTTTTTAATTACGTTTCCAAACTTTGCTAAAGAGTGGCCATTACCCCTTTCTCTGTTGAAAATCTGTGCTAGCACTGAAATCCCCAGGTGTGTTCCTAACCAGAAAGTATTATCCAGTCATTTTGTTTTTTTCAGATTCTCAGTGGTAAGGAAGGAAGGAAGGGAAGAAAGAAAGAAAGAAGAAAGAAAGAAAGAAAGAAAGAAAGAAAGAAAGAAAGAAAGAAAGAAAGAAAGAAAGAAAGAAAGAAAGAAAGTTGTGGAAAACAGATTGCCACCTAGAGCCAACCTAAATTCTACCAGTGACGCTGGATGATGGCAAGAGAAAAAGTTTCATCTTAAAGCCCCCAGAGTAAAATGGTGCTGAGGACACCTATGACCTGAGTTTGCAAGAGTTGTTTTGGGGGACTAGTGGTTGCATAGTTAAATTCTGACTTGAGAGGGGACGAGGTCTGTTCAGCCCAAACCTTGAAAACCATTGGATGATCTTTGAACTACCACCCTTGGCTGGCCTGGCCTACCTGGTCAGACTGTTGTGAGAAGAACGTGAGGGATGAGACACACATATGCGTCCAAAACTCACTGGAGGAGAGGCATGAGTGAAAGCAATTAAATAATGAAGAAAAGTCAGTTTTCCAAGCTATGTCTGACAGCCACTGGGTATAACAACAAAGTATCTGACGTGGTCAAATGCAGAACCTTCCTGTGTCCATAAGAAAAGGCAAAAGGCCTAAAGCACTTTGGAGGATTTTGAAAAGCAGCTTATTAGTAAACCAGCTTGGTTGTACCCATTAGGCACAGCCCAGTGCAAGTGGCATGACGCACTTCCTCTTGCGTTGTTGTATTTTTTGTGAGATAGATCCGGCCTGGGGCATGTTTTCCTTGAAGGAAGCGTGGTTAAAATTCATTTTCAGCCTCAAGCAAACATGCATTGCTTCCTGCCAAGAGTCAAAAATACTGGATCGTTTCTTGATGGTGGTTGTGTGCCCTTTATAGCTTTTGTCTTCTCTTCTTAAGGGTTGCAGGTCAGAGTTCCAATGAGGTCCATGAGATAGGCACTGTGGGTCGTGGCTCCCATCACTGTCTACCTAATGCAAGCATGTCCAAACTTCAGCCCTCCAGATGTTTTGGACCACAACTCCCACAGTCCTTTGCCATTGGCAATCTAAGCTTAGAATTCTATGAGTTGTGGTCCAGAACATCAGGAAGGCCATAAGGTTGGACATGCATGATGTCTTGGGGTTGGGGGGGGGGCAGCATAAAATGTTGGACTAGCAAGAGGCTAGTCTAGCCAGTAGTTGGTAACCTTGGGTCCCCAGATATTCTTGGACCACAACTCCCAGAAATCCTGGCCAGCACAGCTAGTGGTGCTTTGGGGAATTTTAGTCCAGGAACATCTGGAGACCTAAAGTTAAGAACCACAAGTCTAGGCTAGAAATTGTTTACAGCTCTGGACCTGCTGTGGTGACCACGTCATCACCACCTTCTGGTGAAACCAAACATGGTCTCTCAGGGCACTTGTGGGCTTTCAGAAGCACTTTGGTGGACATAAACAAGGTGTGATGGCTCCAGAATCATACTTAGAGAGTGATGATTAATGTCTCCTTCTCAAACTCATACAGAGGAGGGGCAGGATCTGTTCTCCATCATGCCCAAATGCAGGAGGTACAATGATGGGGTCAAGTTAAGAGAAGCCAGCTTTGGGATAAATATCAAGAAAAACTCCCAACTGTTAGAGCAGTACAGCAATGGAACCACTGACCTCAAAAGGTGGTGAAGGCTCCAACACTGGAGGCATCCAGGAGAAATGTAGACATCCACCTGCCAGACCTGCTTTGATTTGTCTTCCTGCCTTGGGCAGAAGGTTATACTTGATGACCTTATAGGCTCCTTCCAACTTCATGGTTCTATGCCTTATTTTAAATTAGACTCAATTCCCTAGAAGGTTTTCATTGCTGACAACGTCTGGTGCTGCATGCAAGTGATTCTCACATGGTCTTCTCTTTTAGTTTCGTCTAGTTGGCTCTTATCCTGAAAGGCAGTTTAGCAAATGTACACGTTCTGGATGATTTAGGACAGATTAGCTGCTCCATAACTGCTCAGCTCACAGAGCCAGCTCTGATATTGGGAAAAATTAGGTAGCCACATCAGGCAGGAGTTAAGAGTCAGCACTTGAATGGCAAGTAGTGATTCTGTGGCATGTGCCACTTGGCCTGTCTTTTGCTCCCTGAACACCTCTGCACATTGATGCTATTCTAGTCAGCTTCTGCATCAAACCACCAAGCTCAGGGTCCATCCAAAGCCAGAAACGTAAACACAACAACTCAGACATCTAGCAACTGAGTAGAACCACCAAATTAGTGAGACTAACATACTGTAACTTGATTTACCATTTAGCAGTTGATTCAATGGGGTGATCTTAGTTGGTCACATTTGACTTGGGGCAGGAAGAATCTTCTGGAAATTCAGAAAAATTAAAGGGGAAGAACCACAATTAAAATACACCCAGGCCCTTCTAGATAAGCAGGTCATTGATGACGGCTTAGGTTTTCTAGCCGTTGTAGCAAATGACAGACAGCTCTTTTAACAAGGTGCTTGTTATATTCCAATCTGGTGTTGAGGGAACACACCACCAACGCCTTGTGAATGAGTGGCAACCTGCTACTAAGGCTTAAGCAATTTCCTTTACACAGGTGTAAATCAACACAGGATTTGGGCCAATCTTTCTGAGGAATATCCCAAGCATTGCAGTAAATAAAGCGTGAACAAGATAGAAGGAGCTCTTCCCAAGGCTCATCTTCATTTTATTTCATTTCTATCTCATTTTTCTTCAAACACAAAAACCCAAGGTTATAATAAAGTATAAGTAAACTATGATAATTCAGATAAACGTACATTAAAACCTCTGAATTGGCGTAGTTTAAAATCACTTAAAAAGCACCTAGTAAAGAAATATGTTACAGGGCAGCAACCTCCATTAAAAGATGTTTCCTCAGATTTTGGTTCTGAAAAAATTATTTTAATTATTTTAAATAGTTAATCATAATATTGATTATTATATTAATTAATTAAAATATTTAATTATTTTAAATAAATGAAATATAAAGCTTACCTAGGGGGTGAAAAGGGTGGTTTGTCTTTGCAGCTAAAAATCCCATGAAGAGGATTTCCACAGCTGGGGAGTGGCCACTGGCACTGCAGGGCCCACCTACACCTTAATGTTGTGTCAAATTTGGATGAGTTTTAGGTTTATGTTTTGTATATGTTTAACAATTAAGCACTATTAAAATTTAACAAAAAAGGCTCTGGGATTTACAATAACGAGATAGGGCTCACCTGTGATTTCAAGGCTTCGGTTAAACTAAAGGAGTTTTTAATGATTTTGCTTATTAGTAAATTGGGTGTGTGTTGCTGCTTTATGTGGTGGAATTGTTGAGACATTCTACCTGAAACCCAGGAATACCTGTTAGATAATGAGAGGAAAGCCATCCAAAAAGACACAATGGTTGGATGGCCGTGTTTATAAACTGAATTCTTTTTAGTGTTTATTGAGATAAAGAAACCAAACGATCCACTAGAAACCCAACCGTTTCAAGCTCTGTGTCATGAGTTTGTTTGTCTGCCTGGTTTTTTCCATCTTACCTTAGTATTGTTTTGTATTTTTAGCTTTTTAAATTCTGGTTCTACTGATTGTTGTTGGGATTTTTTTATGTCATACTGTGGAACCGATCTTTTTTTCCCCTGGAATTGTTGTATGCTATACCTTGTTAACCACCCTGAGTTCCCATCTGTGAAAATTCGGTGGTATATAAACATAAAAATAAATAAATAAATAAATAAATAATAAATTAAGATGTCCACCAAGCAAAGTTACAAGTGAGATCAGCCTGAATTCGCCCTAATCCAAGTGGGAAAATATAAGATTCTTTCAGAACCTTCCTGCAAATATGGGCCTTTTCACACAACCCCTAAGATCCGCTGGCCACTTAAATTCGGACCAGAGATCTTGGGGGTTCGTTTGCTCTTCCTACGTCCCCACCCCTCCTCACTTCCTTGCTCCTATCTGCGTGAGGGGAGGGAGAAAAAAAGAGAGGAAAAATGCAGGCTCACCTCCGAAGCCGCCTGGAGCCCCTTCGTCGTCCTGATTCCTTCTCTTAAAGGGTCAGGAGGCAAAAAAAAAAAAAAAACAGAAGCGAGGAGAGCCCGGCACTCACTCCCTTAAATCCGCATCAGGGATTTTCACCCTCTGAGAGCAGGTACATGAAAAGTGCACTGGGACGCACTTAGGTGGGCGTGGTCGCACTTAATTTTCTGCAAACTCCGGAGCTGGTGGGGAAACAATTGTAAGCTCCGGAGCTGGCAGCCATTTACGGTGGAGTTTAGGGGTCGTGTACAAAGGCTCACTAACCTCATGCTGAGTCATGTATTTAAGGAGCCAGTGTGCTTAAAGTGATCTCATCTGTATCAACTCAATGACTTTTTTTGGCTATTGTTATGTGCCATAACTGAGCCATAACCTCATCCTGTTTTACCAGCAGCAGCCTTGTGCAGCTTCTGCAAACTGAAGCCTGTGGTTTCCTTTAGGGAACCAATCCGTCTTGTATTTGGTCTCCCGTTTTTCTTGCTGCCTTCCACATTTCCTAGTATGATTCTCACCCACCCACCCCGAGTATCTTGCCTTCTCATGGTATACCCAAAGTAGGATAGCCAAATTCCATCAGTTCCATCAGTTTTGCTGTTTAAAAAGCGTTTATGTTTGATCCTGGAATTGTTCTCTGAATTAAACTTGGTGTTATATAAATCAATCAATCAATCAATCAATCAATCAATCAATCAATAGGACTTAGTCATATGTTTTCCTGGTGGTCCATATTTGTAAAGCTCTCCAAATGAACTGATTTTATTTTATTTTATTTTATTGCACCAACGTGTGTTCTCCAGCCTGCACCTCTTTCTTTGCTTCCCAGATAGCTAAAATTCCCACTACCTGGTAGCCAGCCTTACTACCAGCTACTGGTGCCAAGGCTATGGTGGCAACTGCCCTCCATCAAACGCCCCCCCCCTTGCTACCCCCATCCTATAAGCCACCCTGGACATTATTTTCCTCTTGGGGCTGAGGAGGACGGTGCATGGGGTAAGTCTTCTCTGCATGCATTGAGCTGCCGTTTAGCAGGCTGCTGGGAAGGCCATTTAAATGGGGAGTGACGCTACGTACCCAGAAAGAGGCAAATGGACCTTCAACGACTGCAACCCTGGGTAATCTCTTTCCTTTTATTTGATCCAATTGGCTACACTCAGTGGACTTTTCCAAATTTTATCCCAATCCTCAAATGAAATGCACGGGCCTTCTGCATCAACTCCCCCTCCCCCATAGCTGACAAATCAGGGACTTTTGGTCTCGGCAAGTCACATTGGGGAGAGGTGTGAATGTGTGTGTACGTGAGAGCCGTGGCATGTCTTTTTGGAAGGACTGGGACAAAAAAACACCTCCCTCCCTTCAGTTTGGATGCAGCCTAAGAACTGTGCCTCAAGGAAACTGCCTGGCTTTTTTCCCATCTCGCCATGGACTCTACATCTAAGAAATAAAATGTTTTCTTATTTTTATAGTAGCCTAAAGGTATCACCTGTTCCACTTTTCTATTCGGCATAAGGGAAGAATTATGAGTGTTCACCTGTCTTCTCTACTTAAATAGCTCACCCCGCCCAACTGATTGGCACCAGCGGAGGGTGGGGAAGGTGCGAAATAATTGCTGCATGCAAAATTTAGTACAGTATGTGCAGAAGCCCTAAGTACTCCATTAGAATTAAATTCAGTGGTTTAGGACTCTGGCTGTGAAGCTAGTTGTTGGGAGTTCAATTTCCCTGCTGTGTCTCAGTGGCAGGGTTTCAACAGGGTCCCTTCCAGTGCTGCAGTTGTAAGATAATGATGATGATGAGAAATGCTTATAAAAGACTTAGACTAATGATTGCAAACTGCTGTGTAAATGGGATGAAATGAAATTAAACTAGCAGAACAGGGAATGGACAGGCCCATTCCAAAGGTTTCTAGTGGCATCAATCTATATTCTGTGATGCATAATAAATTAAATGGGCAGCAAAAAAGCAGGGGGGGGCAGGCAGTATAGGAAGAATGGGACCTTATTCTAATATGTTCATAATGGTGAATTCTAGGCAGCGCAAGACAGTTGTTTCTCTCTCTCTCTCTCTCTCTTCACAACGTCCTTTTCAGGGAGGTTTGGCTGAGACAAATAGTTACTAGCTCCAGGGAGAACAGGCACCCTCAGAGGACTGGGTAGGTAAGGTTTTCTTGTGGGCGACACCATCATAAAAACAATATAGACAAGCATGGGCACCCCAGGTCATTTGCTTTGTATTTTTCATTTGACAGGAGGGCGTGGGAGGCTTCAAGCCCCAAATGCAACAATATAAATATAATTATTATTCCTTTCTCATGGAAGACTTTTGGGGTAGTCTTAAGGGACAGATGCTGTCCATCCCATGTATTAGGTTACCAATATCTAGCTAGCTAGCTATCCATCTATCTAGCTATCTATCTGTTCCTTCCTTCCTTCCTTCCTTCCTTCCTTCCTTCCTTCCTTCCTTCCTTCCTTCCTTCCTTCCTTCCTTCCTTCCTTCCTATCTATCTATCTATCTATCTATCTATCTATCTATCTATCTATCTATCTATCTATCTATCTATCTATCTATCTATCTATCTATCTGCCAGGCCACTCTGGATGGTTCACAACAATAACAGTTAAAAAATACAAAAATAAATAAAATACAGTGGTACCTTGTATAAAGTAATTAATTCATTCCAAATGAAATTGTGTTAAGCAAATTTTCCTTTATACAAATTTCCCATCGGAATGCATTAAAAACAAGAGTGATCCCATTTTTATGTTGTACAGATTCTCCCCATAGGCTATTACATTAAGCAAATTTCCCCTATCTCCAGAATTTTTTAAGTTGTACAAATTTTATGTTACACAAACTGTTTGTTATACAAGGGTCCACTGTAGTAAGAAATAAACAATTGATAAAAGAGGCAGTGGTGGAAAAGATTCGGACAAGAGGGTTAGGGTTAGGGTTAGGGAGCTGTGCCCTGGATGCAGGGAAAGCCTGCTTGAATAGACAAGTTTTTAATAGCAGTCATGGTTGACTGGAGTTTCCTTTGTTACTCAAAGGCACAAAACACCCCTTTTCATTCTTTCTAGAAATTTTTGGTCACGTTGCAACCCCAGTGTAAAGCCAATATACTAGTTGAACACCCATGCACTAGCAAAATGGAATCCGTAGCTAAGGAAAATGACCCCCCCTACCATAGCCTGGGCAGAAGTCATAGTCCCACAGCGCCCCCAGAAGGAGAAACTGGTGAACTGTTGCCTAAAAAGTGGTGGTCACTGTAAATTAGAATTGACATAATGACACATTTATCATTATTATTCATTCAAAAATACAGGCACAGTCAATTTAAAATTATATAAAAAATTGAGATATACAGTATTACATAACAGGCACAAGATTATGAAGAAGAAGAAGAAGAAGAAGAAGAAGAAGAAGAAGAAGAAGAAGAAGATGATGATGATGATGATGATGAAGAAGAAGAAGAAGAAGAAGAAGAAATGCAAGGCCCAGTACTTGACTAGTACTATATAAGAGGTACAAGTTTTAACCAGAAATATAAGTACAGTATAAGTTAAATATTGGTGTTATCGGTATGCTGTTCCTAGTCTTACCAGGTTTTTACAGCTCAGGTGATGTTATTACAAAGATCTGCAGCTGATTATAATATTTTATCAAATGGGGGACCAGTCAATTGTGTTTCATCCACAAGCAAGTTATTTGTATTGCCATGGCTCTGTATCTGACTATTTCCCCCCAAATCTTTATATTTTAGCTCTGCCATCCGCACAAATTGCAATGTCAATTACCCAGACATTTCTTAATCGTAATATTGATACACTGGATGTATTACACTCAGGGTTTCTATCTCTTTGAATTCAAATGCCCCACAACAGCAGCAACAACAGAGCTACAAAATAACAGAAATAACACCATCAGAGCTACAAAACCTGGCAGTAAGAAGAACAGCATATATATTGGGCCAAGATTTAACAGATATTTAGGTTTTTGGTTAAAACTTGCATCTGCTATATAATACATACCAGTCAATGTTTTTATAATTTTGATTGACTGTCCCTGATATTTGCTGCTGCTGCTGCTGCTGCTGCTGATGGTGATGATGATGATGATGATTGCTTGATTTTTGCTGCCTAAGAACAAGCATTCCAAACTAAAGTTATGAAAGCTAAAATTCAAGGAATTACTGTAGCGCTAACAGCAGATGTCGACTCTGCCAAGAAGAAGATGGACCTGTTTCACACTTCATCCGTGAATATCCAAAAGATTGCCCAAGCAGATTACAAAATTAGACATGATAGTGTGACAAATTAATGCACTAGTCATTATGAAAAACATAGGACTTGCCAGCCTCCAAATACTGGTCCTATTAAGAACAGTGTATATATTATGCTGATATTTAACAGATACTTAGGTTTTTGGTTAAAACTTCTATTATGTAATACTAGTCCGGTTTTTCAAAAAAAAAATCTGTGCCTGGTATTTTTTACTACTACTACTACTACTACTACTACTACTACTACTACTACTACTACTACTACTACTACTACTACTACTACCATCACCACCACCACCACCACCACTACCTTTTCAACATTTTGTCTCCTTTTTATTTTTGAGAAATCTTAGTTCAGTCATCAGTGTAGTAGTAGTAGTAGTAGTAGTGGTGGTGGTGGTGGTGGTGGTGGTGGTAATATTGGCTTCTGTTGTGGTAATAAGAAATTTATTGGCATTTGAAAAATTGGGGAGCAAAGCAAAAAAATCTGGAAAGTTAGTCATGTTAGTCTGCTGAAGTCTTTCTTTCTTTCTTTCTTTCTTTCTTTCTTTCTTTCTTTCTTTCTTTCTTTCTTTCTTTCTTTTGTTTTCTTAAAGGGGTAGTCATAATTTTGGACTACAACCCCCAGTATCCACGGCTGGAGAGGGTCTAGGAATTGCATTCCCAAGAAATAGTTTTCCAAGGCTCACCACTGTTGTTCCAGATGTAATTGAAGTTTTGAATTGCCATTTTTTTTGTAAATAGATGAACTGTTGTATATATATATATATATTTTAAATATAACCATCTTTTAAATGACCTCCAAGAAAACACTCTGTGACCTGGGGCAGTCATCAGGCATGGAGAGACATAGAGTGACTATTTAAGATCATGCGTTTCCAACCTTTTCAACATTTGTCTCCTTTTTATTTTTGGGCGCTTTTACACGACCCCTAAGATCCGCTGGTCGCTTAAATTCGGACCAGAGATCTTAGGGGTTTGTCGCTCTTCGTGCGTCCCCACCCCTCCGCACTTCCTGGCTGCTGGCTGCGTGAGGGGAGGGAGAAAAAAAGGGGCAAAGGAATGCAAGCTTACCTCGGGTGCCGGTGGACGCCGCCCCGTCGTTGTGATTCCTTCTCTTAAAGGGGCGGGAGGCAAAAAACAACAACAAAAAGAAGCGAGGAGAGCCCGGCACATCCGCATCAAGATTTTTCACCCTCGGAGAGCAGGTACATGAAAAGTGCGCTGGGATGCGCTTAGGTGGGCGTGGTCGCACTTAATTTTCAGTAAACTCCGGAGCTGGTGGGTAAACAATTTTAAGCTCCGGAGCTGGGAGCCATTTGCGGCGGAGTTTAGGGGTCGTGTAAAAAGGCCCTTTGAGGAATCTTGGCTCAGTCATCAGTCTAAAATTTAAAGGTGGTGAACCTTTGGCACGCCAGATGTTTTGGACCACGACTCTCACAGTCCTTTGTCAGTGGCAGTCTAGGTTCGGAATTCTGGGAGTTGTGGTGTCATATTGAAGAGGGAATAGATTTGTTTTCCATGGCTTCAGAGAGTAGTAGAGGCTGATACTTCACATCCCTCTCGCTGCAATTTGCGGCCCCGCTGGAGACCGGTTGTGGGGTCAATCCGAGTTTGAAGGAATGGAACCTCACGTCCTTGTGGGGTCAATCCGGGTTCACCCCGACCATGCCCCCTGAACTGCGCTCCAAGCGGGGTGAGAGATTCCCGTCCTGGAGCTTGGGAATCTTTTCAATCTGCTTCTCGATCCGATTTCAACACGGAGCAAGTTCACCTCGGCTCGAGGAAGGACGTGAAATAGGACTTGGGGCAATGGTTTCAAACTACAGGAAAAGAGATTCCATTTGAACATTAGGAAGAACTTCATGACAGCTAGAGCTATTTGGCAGTGGAATATGCTGCCACGGAGGGTGGTGGAGTCTCCTTCTTTGGAGGTTTTTAAGCAGAGGCTGGATGGCCATCTGTCAGAAATATTGTGATGGGGTTCCTGCATGGCAGGGGGTTGGACTGGATGGCCCCTGAGGTCTCTTCCAACTCTATGATTCTATGATTCTGTGCTTCATCTGGAGTGCTGAAGGTTCACCACCAAACGGAGACTGCCACCAGGAGGGCAGAAGACGATTGAGACTAGGAAGGGCAGCAACGACAAGACCAGAACAGGTAATCAAGTGGAAGGATGTGTCACTTGGGACCAGGACCAAGATAATCCACCCCTTTGTATTTCTAGTCACCATGCGTGGATGTGAAAGCCAGACAGCAAATGATCTCTGGAGGCAAACATGTCGAAACTGAAATATAAGAACATAAGAACATAAGAAGAGCCATGCTGGATCAGGCCAAAGGCCCATCTAGTCCAGCTTCCTGTATCTCACAGTGGCCCCACCAGATGTGTTTGGGAGTGCATGAGACTAGATATCTGTCTCCTGATACCACTCTCCTGCATCTGGCCCTTGAAGTACCCTGGTTTAAACCCTGGAGGTTACACATCTCCATCATGGTTTGTAACCTGTGATGGACTTTTCCTCCAGGAATCTGTCCAGTCCCCTTTTGAAGGCATCCAGGCCAGATGCCATCACCACATCCTGTGGCAGGGAGTTCCATAGACTTACAACGTGCTGGGTGAAAAAATATTTTCTTTTGTCAGTTCTTACTCTCCCAGCCCTCAATTTGAGTGTATGTCCCCTAGTTCTGGTATTTTGGGAGAGGGAGAAGAGCTTCCCACTATCCACTTTACTCATACCCTGCATTATTTTGTATGTCTCAATCATATCCCCCCTCAATCGCCTTTTTTCCAGGCTAAAGAGGCCCAAATGTTTTAGCCTTTCTTCATAAGGGAGGTGCCCCAGCCCAGTAATCATTTTAGTCGCTCTCTTCTGCACCTTTTCCAGTTCCACTATGTCTTTCTTGAGATGCAGTGACCAGAATTGTACACAATACTCCAGTTGGGGCCTTACTATTGTTTTGTATAATGGCATTATAATGTTGGCTGTTTTATTTTCAATCCCCTTTTTGATAATCCCTAGCATGGAATTGGCCTTCTTCACCGCTGCCACACATTGGGGAGACACCTTCATGGAGCTGTCCACCAACACACCAAGATCTCTTTCCTGATCCGTCACGGATAACTCAGAGCCCATGAGTTGATAGATGAAGTTTGGATTTTTTGCCCCAATATGCATTACTTTACATTTGGTTACATTAAAACGCATTTGCCATTTCTCAGCCCATTCCCCCAGTTTGGAGAGATCTTTCTGGAGCTCTTCACAATCTTCTCTGGTTTTTTACCCACACGGAAAAGTTTTGTGTCATCGGCAAACTTGGCCACCTCACTGTTTATCCCTGTCTCCAGGTCATTTATGAACAGATTGAAAAGCACCGGTCCCAGGACAGAGCCCTGGGGCACACCGCTTTTTACTTCTCTCCATTGTGAAAATTTCCCATTGACACCTACTCTTTGTTTCCGGGATCTCAACCAGTTCTCAATCCATAAGAGGACCTGCCCTCTTATCCCCTGACTGTGCAATTTTCTCAGCAGCCTTTGGTGAGGGACTGTGTCAAAAGCCTTTTGAAAATCCAGATAGACTATATCAACCGGTTCACCCAAATCCACGTGCCTGTTGACCTTTTCAAAAAATTCTACAAGATTTGTCAGACAAGACTTACCCTTACAGAAGCCATGCTGATTTTCTCTCAGCAAGGTTTGTTCTTTTATGTGTTTTAAGATTTTCTCTTGGATGAGGCTTTCCACCATCTTCCCTGGGACAGATGTAAGGCTAACCGGCCTGTAGTTTCCTGGCTCCCCCCTCCTTCCTTTTTTAAAAATTGGTGTGACATCTGCTATCCTCCAGTCCTCCGGCACTGTGGCCGTTTTAAGAGACAAGTTGCATATTACCGTTAAGAGATCTGCAATTTCATTTCTCAGTTCCCTAATAACCCTTGGGTGGATGCCATCTGGGCCAGGTGACTTGTTAATCCTCAATTTATCAATTAGTCCTAAAACCTCCTCTCTTTTACTGTATTTGATTTAATTCTTTAGTCAAGAGGGGCGGCTCAGGCAGCGGAATCCGCTCAAGGTCCTCTGTCGTGGAGACAGACGCAAAGAACTCATTCAATTTCTCTGCAATGTCCAAGTCTTCCTTAACCTCCCCTTTTCCTCCCTCACCATCCAGAGGGCCAACTGGTTCTCTGGCAGGCTTTCTACTTCTAACATATTTAAAGAAGCTTTTATTATTACCCTTTATATTGCTAGCCATTCGTTCCTCAAAGTCTTTCTTTGCCTCCCTTATCATCTTCTTACATTTCTTTTGCCAGAGTTTGTGATCCTTTTTATTTTCCTCATTTGGGGAGGATTTCCATTGACAGAAGGACCTCTCCTTGCGCTTTAGAGCCTCTCTAACTCCACTCGTTAACCATGCCGGTGTCCTCTTGGACTTAAATGAGCTCTTCTTTCTTTGTGGTATGCACTTGTGCTGGGCCTCTATTATTGTTGTTTTAAACAGGCTCCATGCACTCTGAAGAGATTGGATTCTTCTAACCTTCCCCTTCAGTTTCTCTCTAACTAGTTTCCTCATCTGAGGGAAGTTTGCCCTTCGAAAATCAAGGGTTTTTATGTCTGATTTGGTTGATACTCTTCCTCCGACATGCATGGCAAAGGTAATAGCAGCATGGTCACTGTTCCCCAGAGGCTCAGTGACATTCACACCTCTGACCAGGTCCTGAGTATCACACAATATTAGATCCAGAGTTGCCTGTTCTCGGGTGGGCTCCGTGACAAGTTGCTCTAAGGCACAGTCATTCAGCAAGTCGAGAAACCCAGTTTCTCTTTCTTGCCCGGAGCTCGCATTGGCCCAGTCAATGTGGGGATAATTGAAGTCCCCCATGATTACAATCCTATCCCTTTTAGCCACTTCCATGATTTCTCTCCTCATTTCAAGGTCCCCCTCAAGTTTCTGATCTGGTGGACGATAGAATACTCCAACGATCACATCACTCCTTGGACCTGGTAGTTTAACCCACAGTGATTCTATGGTGGAGTCAGACCCTCTGTCAATCTCCATTCTGCTGGATTTTACCCCTTCTTTGAGATAGATGGCCACTCCTCCTCCAACCCACCCCCCTCTATTTCTTCTATAGAGTTTATAGCCTGGGATTGCTGTATCCCACTGGTTCTCCTCATTCCACCAGGTTTCTGTTATGGCTATTATATCAATGTTATCCCTAGCTGCCAAATGTTCAAGTTCTCCCATCTTTGCTCGGAGGCTTCGAGCATTGGCGTAGAAGCACCTGTACAGTGGGTCCCGCAACAACAGCTGCTGCCTTGTTCTATTCGCCCCACAGCTTTTATTTTCAGTAGATGAACTGTCACATTCCGTTATTCTCCCGGTGCTAATACCTATACCTGCTATGTCTTCTCTATGTGAATCTCTACCCTCTCCAACCTCATTCCCTGAGGATGAGGTGTTCCGAACCGGACGCCACTCAGCTCCTGTCGGCTTTCCCCCAGTTATCAGTTTAAAAGCTGCTCTGCTGCCTTTTTGAGGTTGAGTGCCAGCAATCTGGTCCCATCATGATTCAAGTGCAACCCATCTCTCCTGAACAGGTTTGGCTTGTCCCAAAATGTTCTCCAGTTCCTGACAAATCTAAAGCCCTCCTCTTGACACCATCGCCTCATCCACGCATTGAGGCTTCTGAGTTCTGCCTGTCTGGCGGGTCCTGCACGAGGAACAGGTAGCACTTCTGAAAATGCTACCTTGGAAGCCCGGGCCTTCAATCTTCTACCTAGCAACCTGAATTTGGCTTCCAAGACTGACCGCTTGGCCTTCCCGACATCATTGGTACCGACGTGTACCATGACCACTGGCTCCTTCCCAGTTCTCTCTAACAAGCTATCTATATTTCTGGTGATGTCTGCAACCCTTGCACCCGGCAGGCAAGTGACCATACGGTTATCATGCTCCTCACAAATCCATCCCTCCGTATTTCTAATTATAGAATCCCCTAGTACAATGAGCTTCTCTCCTGCAGCCTGGTCATTAACATGTACCTGATCTTGTATCTCATCAATAGTGATGAGGGAGAGATCCTCCAGTGGAACCAATTCTTCCTCTATGTGTGCCTCATGAGGTGTGCTGAGGGAAAGAGCTTCAAACTGATTGTGCAAGATGAGACTCTCTGAGCGATGCCTTGGCCTTCTACTCCTTTGAGTCACATTCCTCCACCCATCCACCTCCTGAGTTGCAGGAGTGACTTCCTCCTCTGAAGTTTGCCCTGTCTCCTCTTGGACCTGAGTAGTCTGTTCCTCTCTGTCCAGGAACCGCTCAAGCTCCTTAATATGTTGCTGGTCGGATATGCGAGCCTCCAGCTGCTGGACCTTCTCTTCCAATAGCGCCACCAGCTTGCACTTGCAGCAGATGTAGTTCTGCACACGCTCTGTCAAGATAACAAACATGGCACAAGTACTGCAGGTAACTACAGCTGCTCCCTGCAACTCCATTTTAACGAGTGCAATAAAATGTATTGAAAGTCTCAAAAATGTAAACTATTTTTTTTAATCTAGTAAGACTCTTTACTTCTTTTGTTGTTTATTGAAAATCTAACTGTGTAGGGGCTGCTAAAGCACCTCTACTCCAACTGCAATCACGTCAGGAAGTTTCCAGTGCTAACTTGCTAATGTGTGTAGGACTTCCTCAGGATTAGCTTGGCTTTAGGAACTCAATTATACCCAGAAGAAATTATAAGGGTTTTTTTTTTGTAGTTTGCACGCGCCGTCAGGTGCGTGCTGCTGGGAGCAAGTATTTAAAGCTAAAACTCCACCCCTTGCTCCTGCAAGAACAGGAAGTTAGCTCTCTGCCCTTTGGCCGTGTGCTCCTCTCACAGCCTGCTTCCTCTCTGCTGCTCTGCCAGAAAAGGACTGAGGGGCTGCTGGGAGCAGGTATTTAAAGCTAAAGCTCCGCTTTGGGTCCATCATGAGAAGACAAGATCCATTGGGAAAGACCATAAGGCTGGGAAAGGGAGAAGGCAGTGGGGAAAGAGGAAGACCAAGGAACAGATGGCCTGGCTCCTTAAAGGAAGCCACAGGCTCAAGTCTGCAAGAGATAATTAGGGTAGTTGAGGACAGGCTATTTTGGAGACTGCTCATTCACAGCCACCAGGAGTGGGATCACAAGATATCTGCCCACTTCTCCTTCGCCATTGTGTTACTCCTTTTGAGTAACAACAAAATGCAATTTGTCATTTAATACAAGGAACACGAGGGCTTGGTTAAAGTTATTTTTGAATTTTAAAAGGACAAATGTTTTTTCTCATAAAAAATGAAATCAAGAGTAATTTAACCTTAAGAAATAGTAGAAGCAAGACAGTTCAGTGCGGTCAGCGGTTCCTCTTGCAGTCTTGGGTTTACTTGGAAGTTCTGTATGCCTCCCAATCTGGGTGTTGTAGAGCAATGGATTTTGATGCTTATGCCATTTTTATGAGGAAAGGGTTGATCACTGTATAACACTGATTTATACCTGGGACCATGATGTTTTCATCTTGGCCCAAAGTCAAGGGCAGATGTGTTGACGTTCACACCACATAGTCCTGGTGTCTTGGTCCCTTAAGGACTGGTTGCAGATTTTTGAGGAAACATAAGAGGAAGGAAGCCATAGGAAGGTCACAGAACACTTTCGGGGCCTGCTTTATTTCCCTAGAAATAAATAAGTCAAGTTGCAAGGTGGCTCAACACCACTGCAGCCACCTACTTATCAGCCCACCTTAGGCACACTTTGTAGTCCCAGCCTTGAGTACCCAGATGTTCTTGGACTACAGATCCCAGAAACACTGGTCAGTGTAACTGGTGGCAAAAACTTCTGAGAATTTTAGATCATCCAAGATCATTTTGGGGGAGGGGGTCCAAGGTTTGGAACCCTTGTTCTAGAAAGTTCCATAGCTACAAGAAATGGGAACTTCTTGTAAGCAGAGCTCGGAAGCTTTGGCTTGCAAATCCCAGAATCCACATTGGCCAAGCCGTTGGAAGCATTCTCAGAGGAGGGATTATCATTTTTTTAAAAAATCACCCTCCAAGTCCTGGTGTGTTGTCAACACATATTATTCATAGGTTTAATTCTAGATCTTGGAAAAGTTACTTTAAAAAAAAGATAAGAAGTGCCAAAATGTCCCAGCCTACACTGGGAGGATGAAGCTGGTGACCCATCTCAAAACTCAAGTTGATATGCCATAACTACAGGCTACTTATATATATATATTTCCCCCTAGGGCTTGGGAAAGCTATATTTTCCATTCCAGAAACCTGTGGACAGTGGAGCTACTGACCACAGTAAGATTTCTAAGCTACTTTTTCTCTTGGGTGTGGGACAGGACCAATGTGCTTTATCGATGCTGCTGGCAATGTGTTCATGCATATGTGTGTCCACGCACAGTGGCAAACATGCTCAAGTTGTCCCCATAAGAACATAAGATAAGAAGAGCCCTGCTGGATCAGGCCAAAGGCCCATCTAGTCCAGCTTCCTGTATCTCACAGTGGCCCCACCAGATGCGTCTGGGAGCGCACAAGACTAGATCTTTATCTCCTAATACCACTCCCCTGCATCTGGCCCTTGAAGTACCCCGGTTTTAAGCCTGGAGATGACACATCTCCATCATGGTTTGTCACCTGTGATGGAATTTTCCTCCAGGAATCTGTCCAATCCCCTTTTGAAGGCATCCAGGCCGGATGCCATAATCACCACATCCTGTGGCAGGGAGTTCCACAGAGTAACAACACACTGGGTGAAAAAAAATTATTTTGTCTGTTCTCACTCTCCCAACCCTCACTTTGCGTGGCTGTCCCCTAGTTCTGGTATTTTGTGAGAGGGAGAAGAGCGTCCTTCTATCCACTTTACTCATGCCCTGGATTATTTTGTACGTCTCAATCATATCCCACCTCACAGGCACCTTTTTTGTTTTTATTTGTTTTTTTTTTCAGGCTAAAGAGCCCCAAATGTTTTAGCCTTTCCTCATAAAGGAGGTCCTCCAGCCCAGTTATCATTTAATCATTCGGTTTTGCACATTTTCCAGTTCCACTATGTGTTTTTTGAGATGCCACATCTTTGGTTGCCAATTTTTTTTTAGTCTATCAAAATATTTGTACTTTTGTCTGCGTGGCTCCTTAGAATTTAAACATTCTAAGAGGAATTTTAGTTTTTAAATACAGTATAGACAAGTATTCAAAAGACAAAACAAAACAAAACAAAAATTTGATATTGTGAGCCCTACTGTCAATAGACAGCTCACCAATACATGAATGAAGACATGAGTAGCTGAACCAAAATAGGGTTAATTTTAACTGGATCAGGATTTTCAACAACACTTTGGATGTTCCTGGTTAGTACCTGGGCACAAATTCTTTACTCTAACAAACCTCAATCCTCTACCCCCCCCCCCACACACACACACCACGCCCAGTGTAACATAATCAGTGTCAATCTCCTTTTGTTTCTTTGTGACAGAGTTTTAGGTGCGGCAAATTCCTGCGCTCTTAATAGGCAGCAGTGCACTGCTGAGATTTATGCTTAATGCGATATAGTGATCTAAAATTATAATTAGATTTTAGCTTGTATCTACGACTAGCAACACCGAGAAAAAGGAGCAGAAAAATTGTATATAACAAATGTTTATAATCTCGCATAGCCACACTGAATGTTTGCACAGGAGGACGTTCTGTTGAACTGAGCATACCCGGTCTTTAAACATACAGGTATATATTCTTCCTGCAAATGAGAGCCAATCCAAATTTTCACTTTCAAAAACGGATGGGTTAGCATCGTGGCTCAAACAATGTTCCTTGAACAAGGGCCTTGGAACACTCAAGAAATGTTGGAATTGACACATGCACGCAGGTAAGTAGGTTAATGCTCCTAGCCAGCCTGTCTAGATTAGCATTTTTAATGTACTGGTGCCTCTTTCTGCTTAACAGAGCGCTCAGATTCTGTCTGCCATTCCATTTGGGTTAAAAATGCCTCATAGGAATCACATCCATGTCTCTGGTGCAGGATAGGGAAAATCTGCTGTGGATTGGTGCATTTTTTTTTAAAAAAAGTTAATCGCATATCTCCTTCCTTGCCTCTAAGGAAATCTGAGTTTCAGTTCAAGCACAGAATGTGCCTATGTGCACCACCAAGTGTATGCAACGTTATATAGTTTTTTTGAAAACGTTCATTGCAGCCTCCAGTATACCTCTGAGTAGGGATGTCAAGTAAGTTTGAATGAGGTTAGATAACACCGAGGTTTGCGGTGCCTTAAAGACTAATGGGTTTTATTTATGAGGGCAGCAGTCTTGTCCATCAAATGAGCTGAAGTGCTTGAAGTGTAGTGGCAACGCTCCAGAAAAAAATCTGCCAAGGTTTTGTGTTGATGGGTGGAGTCGTTGGGTTCAGTGGGTTACACCAGATCATCTGTTGTTCTAAAGAAGGCTTCCTCATTTCCAGTGGAGGCAAAGAATTCTACTGGAAGCAAAAAATCTTGAAACCAAGTCTGTTCTACTCTGGGCACATCTTGAGAATCGTAGAATCATAGATTTGGAAGAGACCTCAAGGGACATCCAGGAACTCCCATCACAGGTCTCCCGACATATGGCCATCCAGCCTCTGCTTAAAAACCTGCAAAGAAGGGGACTCCACCACCCTCCGTGGCAGCATATTCCACTGTCGAACAGCTCTAACCGTCATGAAGTTCTTCCTAATGTTCAAATAGAATCTCTTTTCCCTGTAGTTTGAAACCATTGCCCTGAGTCCTAGTCCTAGCTATCATATCCTCGCTGTCTTCTTTTTGTAAGGCTAAACATTCCCAGCTCCCTAAGCTGCTCCTCATAAGACATTTCTTCCAGACCCTCAGTCATCTTGGTCACTCTCCTCTAGACCAGATTCCCTGGAAAAGATTCCCTGGAAAAGACAATAATGTTGGGAAAGGCAGAAGACAGTCGGAAAAGAGGAAGACCAAACATGTGATGGGTTAACTCCCTAAAGGAAGCCACAGGTTTGTGTTGAAAAGAGCTGTGGAGGAACGGACATTTTGGAGATCACACATTCATAGGGTTGCCATGAGTCGGAAGTGACTTGAGAGCACCTAATATCAACAGTTACAGTAGTGCTACAAAAGGAATATTACTCTCTGATAAAGGCTCCACTCCAGTGTTGGGATAAGGAATAAATGATGGAAACCTAGTTATTGGTAAGCAGCTACTTCTTTATTCTGCTCTGAGCTACGATGCGCAACATGCACTACAGAAGGAGAGCTGATCATTTTAATCTCCAGTATATGTTGCTTCTGATCACGTGACACCAGGCTTCCTCACAAGGAAGAGCTGTACTGTATTTTTATTGGCATGCAAGTTTTTTTTAAATCATCAACACACACGAACCAATGTGTGGAAATATAATGCAAATAATACTTCTATCCTCCATCTTGGTGGCATATTTTCTACGCTTTTCCATTGCTGCGTGAGTGGCCATGATAATTGTCGGCCATCTAACAGTCCGTTTCTGCCCAGGCACCCACATATTTATTTCCTGGCAGGACGTAGTGTGTGCATGGAGATGTAGGATCTGCTTACGGAGGCACTAGGCGTGAAACCGGTTTTGGAACAGCACGCTTTGGGGGAAATGATGTCTCTCTTCTGCTCCCTGGCCTCCCACTTTTCAAGAAATCAGTTACACTGTGAATGATTCTCCCATGCACATTAATACCCAGAGGGCTCCTTCTGAATTATTACATCTGCTAGAATAGCACATGACTTGGATTTATATAGAGTGTCTCTCACCAGCTTCTCTCTCTCTCTCTCGCTCTCTCTCTCTCTCTCCCCCCCCCCTTGCTCTTTGCAAAAGCCAGCTGAATAAATGCAAGCAAAGTCATTATCTGCAATATGGAAATCAAAGAACGGAGTGAAAGCCAGCTTTACCACATTACACCTGTCATATCTTCCAGGGTGATAACAACTGTGTTAACAGTGATACGATGTCTCTCAACAGTGAACACTGAGTGCCAACTTGGTCTTAGTTAAAGCAGGGCTTGGGAGCCACTAATAAAAGTTGCACTGTTGTTGTTCAGTCGTTCAGTTGTGTCCGACTCTTCGTGACCCCATGGACCAGAGCACGCCAGGCCCTCCTGCCTTCCACTGCCTCCCAGAGTTTGGTCAAATCCATGTTGGTTGCATCAATAACACCATCCAACCATCTCATTCTCTGCCATCCTCTTTTCCTTTTGCCTTCAATCTTTCCCAACATCAGGGACTTTTCCAAGGACTCCTCTCTCCTCATCAGGTGGCCAAAGTACTGGAGCCTCAGCTACAAAATCTCTCCTTCCAATGAACATCCAGGGTTGATTTCTTTCAGGATGGATAGGTTTGATCTCCTTGCAGCCCAGGGGACCCTCAAGACTCTCCTCCAGCACCACAGCTCAAAAATGTCAATTCTGTGGCAATCAGCCTTCTTTATAGTCCAGCATTCACTTCCATACATCACTACTGGAAAAAACATAGCTTTGACTATTTGGACCTTTGTCGGCAAAGTGATTCGGACCTTTGTCAGTGCTTTCAGTGTTTTTCTATGTAACAATGACTCAGGTGGTTGACTATTCCCTCCTTCTGGAGGTATCATGGGATTGGGTAGCTTTTCCAAGAGTATACCAGTTGGCTTTTCTGGGGTGCACAGTGGAGAACTGAATTCCCAACTAGAGATGGGCACGAACTGTTGGTTTGGAGATTCATCTCAGTTCATTTACGACAGCAACAGGGATTGGGCAGTTCATCATCCCACCTAGAGGAAGTGCTCAGAGGAAGTGGGGCAGGGAAGCTAGGATGCTACCCCGGGGCGCTTTTACACTACCCCTAAGATCCGCTGGCCACTTAAATTCGGACCAGAGATCTTGGGGGTTTGTCACTCTTCCTGTGTTCTCACCCCTTGCTCCTGTCTCACCCCTTGCTCCTGTCTGCGTGAGGGGAGGGAGAAAAAAAAGGGAGAAAAGAATGCAGGCTCATGTCCATCTGCCCGTCGCAGTCCCGGAAGCAAGCATTCCAGTCTCTTAAAGTCTCTTAAAGGGGCGGGGGGGGGCAAAAAACAAAACAAACAGAAGGTGAGGAGAGCCCGGCACTCACTGCTTTACATCCGCATCAGAAATTTTTTACCTCCTGGAGGCCAGGTACTTGAAAAGTGCGCTGGGATGTGCTTAGGTGGGCGTGGTCGTACTTAATTTTTTTAAAGTCCGGAGCTGGTGGGAAAACAATTTTAATAGGAATAGGAATAGGGATGTTTATTGTCATTGCCCCCTTGCAGGAACAACGCATCTGGGAGCCTTTGCCTCAGATTTTAGGGGTCGTGTAAAAGCACCCTGAAAGAGGTAGCAGCCACCAAAGGGGGGCAGGTGCCAACCAGCTGAATCCTTGTTGTGGTGGTACACAAACCGCCAGACCATCTCTACTCTCAGCCTCTTGCCCTGCAGCCAGATACCTGCTAATTCACTGAGCTATCCTAGTAGTGGTTATTTTTAAGTAATATGTGAGGTGAGGAACTGTCAAGTTATAACAGGAACAATGATCATAAGAATAACAACAGCAGCAGCAGCAGTAGCAGCATGCTGTCATGTCATTTCTGATTTAGGGTGACCCATTGCAGGGTTTTCTAACTATAAGGGTGCTTATAGACCACTTACCATTCCTCTCACCTGAACAGCATGGACAAATGTCCTAACTGGGTTTAAGCCAGTGGAAAAGAAATATATATTATTCCAACAATTGTGTAAAAATTTTAAATGTCATACAATTATTGCATTCACCTCCTACTTCTAACCCAGTGTTGGCGAACCTATGGCACGGGTGCCAAAGGTGGCACTAGTTGGAGCCCTCTCTGTGGGCACCCAGCATCGCACCTTCACAGCCACCTGTATTTGGGTTAAATTGCTGTATCGGCACTTTGCAAAAAATTAGTTTTGGGCACTCAGTCTCTAAAAGGTTCACCATCACTGTTCTAACCCATCTCTGGCCAACTGGGAGCCTTGTGCTTCAAAGAGCCAATAGAGATGCTGGTTGTAAGCAAGAGGGAGGTGCCTCTACCATGCCGCTCTTTGGCCCTTACTTCATGAGGCGCGGCGCTCCGCAGCGATATTGCCTTCGATTTGAATTCGGAGGCGGTCGCGTGGCGGTCACGTGTTCTCGCTTCGCTCCCGCCCCTGTTTCTCAGTACTCACGAGCTGCAGTTTTAGGACCGATTCGAGCACAACCTCACGTGCTCCCTTCGCATTCGCATGCCACTTTTCAACGTTCGTTATTTCCCATCCGTCCTTTAAAAAAATTCCTACCGACGGCGTATCGATGCACTGATGCTGGACTGTCAGTTGCAATGGCTCTACTGATTTCAACTGTTTCCTGACATCATTGGCAGCCCCCCCCCGCCGCCGCTGCCGCTACTCGGGGGGAGCCCCGCATGGCACAGCCGCCCGCCCTCCGCCGCTTGCACGCTGCCTGCCCCGGGTGCCCTGCTCTGGCCGGGCGAGGCGGCAGCGGCTCCTCCTGCTCCCGCCGCCGCCGCCGCCGCCCCTACTCGAGCGAGGAAGTAACAGCGCAAAGCGATGAAACGATATAGCGATGCATCGATATCCCTGTTTGAATATTTTTTTAAAAAACTTGAAATAAAAGCCAAAAACCGAGACCACACGTGACGTTGGGAGCGAAGCAAGATGCGAAGCGAAAAGATTCCCGGCAGCAGCCAGGGGAACCACTCGCCCCGCTTGGAGCACGGTAAAGGGGGCATGGTCGGGGTGGCATCGCAGCCAAAAAGAAGGAGCGTGCGGACTGAAACGATCGATTCGCACAGAAAAGAAGGCTAGCCGCGAAGCGAGCGGCTCGTGAAGTAACGGCCTTTGTTTGAACTAGCCTGTAAAGTCCAGTCGCATTGGACCATGCTGCCCTGTGCCTTCCAAGAAGAAGCCTGGCATCCATCTTGCCAAGGGAACTTTTAAGAACTCTCACCTGGCAAATTACATCCCTTGCCATGTTTGGACTTCCATACCTGCTTTGAAAAAAGAGAGCTCGCTCTCGAAAGCTCAGCAACCTTTTTTTATTTTATTTTTTATTTTTCTACTAGCAGGCTTAAAACCAGGGTACTTCAAGGACCAGGGTACTTCAAGGACCAGATGCAGGGGAGTGGTATCAGGAGACAGATGTCTAGTCTTGTGCGCTTCTGGACACATTTGGTGGGGCCACTGTGAGATACAGGAAGCTGGACTAGATGGGCCTTTGGCCTGATCCAGCAGGGCTCTTCTTAGGTTCTTAGGTTCTTATGTACCCTGTAGCTTCCTTTGCTGCTGTCTAACTCCAGTACTGCCAGAATCTTCCCCCCTTTAGAGCTGCAAAGTGAGGGTGAACCTAAATGTACCCTCCCAAGAGGGCTTATAAATCACAAGTGGCAAGGCAGGGGGAGTCCTATGGCCCCTTTAGGAATAACTCCTGTATTTATGGGTTTTTGTGGCACAGAAGGAATCTTGAGAGGTGGTCCTTGAGCTGAAAGCCGGTCTTCTCCCGTTCGGCCTTGGGAAGGGGGCAGCATAACTCACGGACCACCCAGAGCGCTGGCCCATGCACCGTTCTGAGAGAGGGGAGGAATCTGTGATGTCTTGTGGCTGTGGGGTGGGGAGCGTTGGCCAACCCTGCCCTTTCTGTGGGTCATTGTTGAGAAATAGATGGCCTGCTTTTCTCCCATAAATGAATCGACCCTGGGCTGTTGGGATGAATTGTGTTTGTGGCGGGCGGGTGCCACTGCTGGCTTCTCCTGCCGCCCCAGCTCAGCTGCTGCAATAAATCAAGCATCAGGCTCTTCTCAACTGGGGCAGAGCCATGCTGTAATCTAATTGAGATTTATGGGATTAGTTAAGCTTGTTTTAAAGACCCAGGGGGCTCTCCCTGAGCATGGGAGGTGCCATTTGGCAAAATCCTGTTATCATTTCCCATGATGCCAGGAAAACCTGTGCCAGAATCCTTGTTGTTGTTGTTGTTGTTGTTGCTGCTGCTGCTGCTCCTTCTGTGTACCAAATTGCATCTTTTTTAATGGCAACCTATGAATGAGCAGAGAGCTGCCTAGGTGCCCTAAGCACCTCCGATCTCGCCTGATTTTGGAAGCTAAGCAGGGTCGGCCCTAGTCAGTACTTGGATGGGAGACCACCAGGGAATACCAAGTGCTGTAGGCGCCTGGAGTAGGAACTGGCAAACCACTCCAGTATTCCTGCCAAGAAATCTCCATGGACATGGGGTCACAAAGGGTCGGTCATGACTATAACGACACAACACACACACACACACACACACACACACACATGAATGAGCAATCTCCAAAATGCTCTGTTTTCAACAGCTCGGCAATGGCCTTCTCGAGCCCCCGGCTTCTTTTAGAAAGTCAGTTCATCTCGTATTCCGTCTTCCTCTTTTCTGCAGACTTCCTCCTTTCCCAGCATTATTGCCTATCCCAGAAATAGGAGTTCCTGCCCTCTTATGGACGTGCTCAAAGTAGGACTGCCTCAGGATGAACATTTTTGCCGCCAAAGATAGTCCAGGCTTGACTTGATCTGGAATCGACATGTTTGTTTTTCTGGCAGTCCAAGGTATCCACAGAGTTTTTCTCCAGCACCATATTTCAAACAAATAATTTGTCAGCTTTTTAAAAAACTGCCCAGCTTTCACACCAAAAGGCAAACATATGGACAGTCTGCGTCTTGATCTCCAGTGACACTTTTTTACACTTGATGATGATCATGATGATGACGACAATGATGATGACAACAGCAGCGGTAACAGCAGCAGCAGCAGCAGCAGCAGCAACAACAACAACAACGTAATGAAGGAGAAGACGATGGTAGGTGGTAGATGATGTCATTTAATTTTGTTGTACAAAAGTACGACAATAAATTTTATCTTATCTTATCTCTTATCTTATCTTAAAATGTTCCAATTCATGCCCTACCTCTACCAGAAGCATCTATCTGTCTGTCTGTCTGTCTGTCTGTCTGTCTGTCTGTCTACTTCCTTCATTGATAAATCTCTATCTTCCCTCTTCATCTGTGTCTCCCTCTTGAGAAGCATGTGTAACTCTCTGGCCAGAATCCTACAGGAGATTTATAAGGTGGACCCCTCCCGGAAGGTTGCAATCTTCTACATCCTTTCTTGATCTTCTGCCATCCTGCCTCTCCCTGTAAAATTCTGGAAAATTCTGTTCTGGTGAGGAGCAGCTTCCCAGAAGCAAAAAGGTGACACTCTTAATCCTTAGAGCTTGTTCAGCATTCATAAAGGTTGTACAGGCAGATCAAAAGAGGAGGGTGTCTACATACTATGGTGTGGATGCACAGACTCCTTTGGTGAAAACAACAACACAGGGTCCAAGCTAGAATGCAGCCTTTTAGATGAAAGAATTAGCCTTGTTTCAGTACATTGCAATTAAGGAAGCTTAGCTACAGTAATTTGCCAGTTAAATAACCCTCCACATCTAATGGATCTGGTATTAGAAACCTGCCAAGTTAACGTAAAGCTCATCCCCTATTCCTTCAATTCTGACAACTGAATTTTCCAGCCACGCTCTCCTTTCTCTCTGTGTGTGTGTGTGTGTGTGTTGTGTTGATACAGTCATGACCAGACATGGGCACGGAGCGGCGAAATTCTCGTTTCCGTTTTCGGTTCTCGTTATCGTTACGTAACGGGTAACGGTAACGAGAATTACTCCGCTCCAGCTCGAACCCGAACCGATAAAGAAAAATTGGGTCTGATTTTTCGTTGTCGTTCATGGCATCGCCAGCGATCGCGCGATGCCAAGCAGCACAGAAAAAAAGTTTTTAAAAAAACCCGATTCCCGGCCAAAACAGCAGGCGAAAATACGCCTGCCTCAGTGAGGGCACCTACCAGAGAGGGGTGGTTTCTGGGGGGGGGGGTCCCCGGCCTTCCCCCCCTCTCCTGTCCTGGGCTGCTAGTACCAGGCTGGGGGGGGCATCCTCGTCGTCTCCATTTGCCATGCGGTGGGGGGATCCAAAATGGCGACAGCAATATTTATTTTTAAATCATGGTCCAAAAACCCACCAAAGCACCACAGAAACATTTGAAAATTAGGTATTTTTAATGCCTGATTTTTTATAGTAGCAGCAGTGGGTTTTTCTTGCAATAAAACGTCTCCATTGATTTTATTTTATTTTATTTTTATTTTTATTTTTTTACACCTGCGCAATGATGGGCTGGCCATGGGATGGGACCACGCAAATTTTTGGACAGTCCACCAATCGCATGGCCAGGTTTTGACTGAGACTTCTGGATGTCCCAGAGGACATAAAAAGCCCCCTAACCCTAACCCTAACCCTAACCCTAACCCTAACCCTAACCCTAACCCTAACCCATACGCCAGTACACTGTCCTTCTTAGTGGGTCAGAGGCACCCAGAGGTGCAGCCCACTAACCCACCCTAACCTTAACCGTAACCCTAAGCCTAGCCCTTACCCTAACCCCAACCCTAACCCAGATCCGTACGCAAGTACGCTTCCCTTCTTAGTGGGTCAGATTCTCAGAGTAGAGGCACCCAGAGAGGTGCCTCCCAGCCAGAGCCCACTACCCCTACCCCTAACCTGTATGCCAGTACGCCAGTATGCTTTCCTTCTTAGTGAGTCAGAGGCACCCAGAGAGGTGCCTCTGCCACTTACCCCCCAACCCTAACATAATGTAATGTATGGTACGCGGCGGCTACGCGAAACGCTTCCCTTCCTTTTCCTTCCCTTCTTAGTGGGTCAGACGTCAGAGGCACCCAGAGAGGTGCCTCCCAGAGCCCACCAACCCCAACCCCAACCCCAACCCCAACACAAACGACAAACGGAAACGACAAATTCAGGTTTCAACACTAGAGATGGGCATGAAACGCTAAATTGGTATTTCATTTCATTTTTTTGTTTCATTTCAATACGTGAGCTTGAAAGCCAATGAAACAAACTGGAGAAATGGTACGGTCTCTAATTTGCATTCTGGTGGCGTCTGTCTCTGCTTCTCCCTAGCCTCAGCTTAATTAACACAGTAAAAAAAAACAACGGGGTGGGGCTTTGAGAGAATCCTGATTCTATTATCAATCAAGCTCCAAACAGCAACTGATCCATGCCCTGCCCTATTATTTGTTCATTAGCATGAAATGGAGATTGATTAGAGCAGAAGCATTAAGAGACTTTGGGTGGCTTTACCTGTTGGGCTTCAGTCTGAAGCTAGGATGCACGCAACCTTTCCTCCATGGTGAGTTTGGCAATGTTGATGATGTCAGTGAGCCGTCTCATGCTCCAAGTGCTGCCTGACTTCACTACTGGAACGGGCCAGGGCTCACAGGCTCACAATGAGCCTGGATCAGGCTGAGATTTTGTTCCCGGGGGGGGGGGGGTTGGAAAGGCTGTTGGGAGGGATTGTCCCCAGGCTGGATGGCATTGCCCTCTTGTTAGAGACCAAGTGCGTCATCTGAGCGTTCTTCTGGACCCAGATCACAGCTGTGTTCAGATCAGCCTTCAATGAGTAGAGGCTGCCCAACACCAACCCTACCTGGACAAGGTCTCCCTTAGGACTTTGGAGCAGGCCTTGGACATCTCCCAGATTGACTACTGCAATGCCCTATGTGTGGGGCTTCCCTTGGGCCCGATGTGGAGACTTCAACTGATCTGGAATGTACAGCAGCCAGACTGGTAGTGGATGTGAGTAAATTTGGCCACAACACCCCCCGTTCTGAGGCACCTTCACTGGCTGCTCGCTGCATCCTGGATCAAATTCAAGGTAGTGACACTTACATATAAAGACTTCCACGGTTTGGGTTCATGTTGTTTGTCAGAGCATCTCTCCTTAATGTGTCCTGCCCGACTCACAAGATCTTCCCACTCAGGACTCCGCTAGGGGCCACCCCAAGGGAGGCCTATAAGTCCTTGAAAAGAGATAGGACCTTCCTCGTGGTGGCACCTGCCCAATAGAACCATCTCCCAGAGGAGCGCCACCTGGCCCCCTCCCTGTTTTCAGGAGGCAGTTACAATAAAAACTATGCTTTACAGGGAAGTGTTCCACACAGGCCCTGGCTGAATATTTCTTTCTTCTCCATGTGATCTGTTTTCTTTAAAAAATACATGATTTTTAAAAATGTGTCTGCTTGTGCCATCTTCTTTTATTATTACTGTAAAGTTTTTTAAAGCTTTTTGTTATTTATTCAATGTTTTTTATTTGTAAGACCACTCAGAGTAGTGCCTTTGGCACTAATGGGAGCGGTATAAAATCTAATAAATAAGCAAATAAATATGACGTGGCCAAGAATGGGACAAACTTAATGCTCCTTAATGGGAGAAACTAAGACCAAGATCACCCACACTATTGTATGTCCAACTACCACCTATGGATGTAAAAGTTGTACAGTTAAAAAATGCTGATAGGAAAAAAAATGCAGGGCAGATCAAGAAAGAACATTTTGGAGATAGCTCATTCCTAGAGTCTCCATGCATCGGAGATGACCTGAAAGCACCTATTAACCGGGGGGGGGGGTCTATCCCTGACAGACTCCCAGCCTTAGGACTGTGACACCCCTCAGAGATAAAAAGATGTGTGAAGAAACACGTTGAACCGGAAGTTCGGATAGACAGAGGAAGAGGATAGGACTGAAAATGCATCTTCTCATCATTCATGGTAGCGTGTCCAGCAAGAACAGAATGTGGTAGAACGGCAGCCTTGTAAGGCTGAATGTGCCTGGCTGAAGACAGAGATGAAAAAGCTTACATCTCCCATGACATGCAGTGCAGATGTATTTTCTGGAACCAGATGCAGAAAGGTGGTGGCGGCAGTTGTGTGTGTGTGGGGGGATCTTATTTCTGTACAAGTTGATTCTGCAGTGGGAGCGCCTTTGCTTCCTGTTGTTTCTTTGTACCATTAAGTTGCTTCCAGGACTCCAATTGGGTTTTTGAGGCATTGGAGACATCTGTCAGGCTCCTGCCAGAACCCATTCCAGAGACTAAAGAGTTAATGCCTGAAGAAGCCCCAGATGGGGTTTCTGAGCTGTCAGTTCCTCCAGCAGCTGCACAGAAGAGTGACTCAGCATCTTCAGCGGATTCTCCACCCACACAGAGGGCTGCTTGTTGAAGGCAGCGAAGACTTACAACCAGGAGAAGCAGAGACAAGCTTTATCTGAGCCACCAACGTCTACATTTAGGGAGTCCTGAGTTTTGACAGGGTTAGTTTCTGGGGAAGTTATGTTGCTCTCTGGAGACATAAATTAAGCATTCAGGACTGAGGCAAATTGTGGGAGCAACGCGTTGATATGACAACTTGCTACTGCTTTCCTGCTTGATCCTTGTTCCTGCTTGGCATGACCCTGGACCTCATCTCTCTTGGCTCTGGACTTTCTCAGTGGACCTAGTGTAAGCTACCAGTGGCATTCTGGATTTGACCTCTGGACTGTTTATCTTGGACTCTGCTTTGCTCTCTGAATACGTGTGACCTTGCTATAGGTTTCCTGGACTCTGATTTATTTCCGATTTGCTGTATTAGGTTTTGGCTCTGAGTTTCCAGTAAAAGCCTGAAGTATGTGTGAGTCTGTGGGTCGTGACAACATCCAAGGAAGGGCTTTACCGTTACTGCTCTATCCCCAGTCAGTTTTAACAACAACAACAACAACAACAACTTTATTGATTAGCCATTCGGGCCATATCAAATACTAAAACTACATAAGTCCAGAAAGATACAAAAATACAAATTGTGACTGAACAGTTTTCAAAGTTAGGGTGGCCAAAATGAATGTTATCATTCAAGAGTCAGCGTCGCCCCTACAGTAAATGCCAATTTGATCAATATAGGAGTCAGTTTCCATGGACTTGAACCCGGGTCTCCTGGGCACTAATAGGACATGCAACATACCTGCCAAGTGTCCCGTATTTGCCGGGAAATCCCTTTTTTTACCCCTATTTCTTGCTGTCTTCCCAGATATATTATTTTCCTGGAAATGTCCCAGATTATATAATTTTGTAAAAATCCTCTGTATGGCATGTGTGCCACTATGTTGGAGACAGCTATTGAGCATGCTTGAAGCATCGAGCATACTCAATAGGTGGTAGGAGCGGGGATACTGCAACCACGTGCCAAATGGCCACAATCCCTTATTTTCAAATCCAAAACTTGACAGGTATTCATGTGATCACATTGGCACTCAGGTTTGCTTCACCCACCACTTTTGAACTGTTAGTATGTTTTGTTCTCCATTTGTTGCAAGCCAACTAAATCAGTGATGGTGAACCTTTTAGAGACTGAGTGCCCAAACTGTGATTGAAAACCCAGTATTGTTTTCTGCAAAGTGCCAATATAGCAGTTTAGCCTGAATACAGGTGGCCGTGAAGGGTCGATGTCGGGTGCCCACAGAAATGGCTGCGAGGGCCACCTTTGGCACCCATGCCATAGGTTCACCAACACTGACCTAGATCCTTTCAGCAGAATCAGAGATATACATGTGTACAATCAAATGAACATTCAGTCTGCGTGATTTGGCTGGACCACGTGCTGTTTCCTGAAAGCAGTTTCATATATATTTTTAAATCTTTAGGTAGATGATGGTATGAATCCTTTAGAGTCGGGCTCAATCTTCTCTCCCCTCCCCTTCATGAGATGTTACATGGCTGATACGGGCTGCTTCGTCATGCTGCTTGAATTAGTACCTTGCCTCAGGAACAGCACCAAGGAGCGACTTTTTTTTTAGAGGTGCCGTCAGTAAAAGCCGAAAATAATGGCCCTGCCAGACATCTCTGCTGTTACCCACTGCAGCCGCTGTCAGGGGAGGATCCTGCAATTTACCCTTCACAACCATTACCATGAGCTGTGGAAACGAGAGGTCCAGAGGACCTTTCCAATTGCATTTTTATTGATCTTGCACAAGGAGCCCTGTTTTTCCCAGGCTCTGAAGGCCCCTCACGGCCAAAAAACACTGGAGCTTGCAGACTATTCATGCTCCATTTCCAAGGTGTTCATTACAGTTGTTTTAAGAGCTACATTCTCAAAAAAAGATCGAAGTCATCCAGAGATGCTGAATACTGGACAGTGGAGCCTCTTAAGACAAATGCCTCATAAGACAAAGAGCTCTGTAGGAAGAAAAAAATTCTGGGAATAGGCATAAGCCTCGTTGGCACAGTGGTTCAATGCCTGTCCTGCAGGTGAAACTGTGCTCACGACCTGGGGTTCAGTCCCAGGTAGCCGGCTCATGGTTGACTCAGCCTTCCATCCTTCCGAGGTTGGTAAAATGAGTACCCAGCTCATGGCGGTGTATATGTGTGTGTAGCCGGCATACTGTAATTAAACCGTAAACCGCCCAGAGATCACTTTAAGTTGTATGGGGCAGTATATAAGCGGAACATACACACACACACACACACACACACATTCCCTATGGGATGCTTTGCAAGGAAAAAAAACATTCCACATGTACCCAGGAAAAACTCCTAGTTATTTTGTTTTTATTCTGCCAAGGCAGGACACCCGCAGCTTAAGCACTCCAGAAGCCGCTCTTTGGGACATGCAAACAGGCTTCTTAGTAAGGGGGAGGCTGGCCCCCTCCGTCCCTGATTCCAAAGGAAAAGCACCTTTCCGGTGACTTGCTGGTCAAGAGGACTCTTGTCCAGGTCCAAGGCACTTAGAGACCAGTCCTAGCTGGAGCATCAAAGCCAGCAGATACGCTCAGCTGTATAAGGCAAGTCAGGTCAAGATGGAGTCCCCCCTCTGCATTCCTGTCAAATCTTGGTCCTCCCTACTGGACTTTTCCTCCAAGCAGACAGTGAAATAAAGCTTGTGGCTGGGTGGGAATCATTGAGCTTTGACCTTTTGCACTTTGCAGCTTTTAGTACTGGAAGCAAGGCTTTGCTGTTTTTCAGACTTTCTTCTTTTTTGTTTAAACCGTGCTTATGTTTGTGGATTTCAGTGGCTTCCCTGTGTAGCCTGACATAGTGATGGGTAGTGTTTTCCAGTACCACCACTGTGTCCTGGAAGAGGATTTCATGTCCAGTTTGTTTCAGGGGGTGTGTTCAGCTACTGCTGATTTTTGAGATTGTTTTAGTCTGCAGTGTCTTTCATGTTCTTTGATTCTGTTCTGGAATTGCTACCCCTGCTTGCATTGAAACTTCTTAATTTCTTCATCAAAATATAATGCCTAACACCTATTTTCCTGCATAGGACAAGTTTCCTCGACTTAAACACCCCCAATCTCACTCACTTTATCATCCAGAGCACAGAGGGAATTCTTAGTTTCCCTGAGCTCCTGGCCCTCTTAAGATGCCATCCAGAGAGTCTGGCAAAATGTCAGAAAGAAAAACTTCCAGAACACGGGCAAACAGCCTGAAAAACTCACAACAACTATCAGATCCCGGCCATGAAAGCCTTCAAGAATACAGATAGATAGATTCAAGAGGGCTAGAAACTTGGTTTTGTTTTTAAACTTATGCCATGCTTCTCGGGTTGAGGCTTTCTGCACCTGACACCAGCTGAGGCACCTAAGTTCATGCCAAGCAGGGGCTGTCATCCCTTCCCCCACTGGCATTTTTGTGACACATCCTGCATTGTGGCACATGGGCATGGTGACCGAGTGACCACATGGGTGGGGGCCAGACCCCTCATTTCTCTTGATCTGGTGTAGAAGGAGAGAAAATGTGAGGCACCTGAACTCCAATACTGTTTTTAATGTGGTTTGATTGCTGCTCATTATTTCACAGTCTTTTGATTCGTATATAGATTAATGGGTTGAATTTACCATATTTAACTTATGATTTAATTTCTTTCATGTTTACATTGTCACCTGCCTTGGGCCTCCTGATAGAGAGATAGAGCGATAGATGTTGTGAGATAGAGAGAGAGAGGGCTAGAGAGAGAGAGATGAGGAGGAGGAGGAGGATGCATATTAGGTACCTTTAAATTAGTACTTGAGATCCCTTTTGAATAATTACTTAATCAGTTAGAGATGGTATTTGACTGTGATTCTGCTAAGAAAACCTCCAGTTACATGTGGTGCACTTTTTGGGGCTCAGGGGTGGTTTGTGGCCACAATTCTCAAATTCCTCCCGACCTCTACCCACCTTCATCACAAGCAGGGTAACAAAGTGCTGTTTCTCTTCCACATCCTGGCGCTTCCAGAGGAAGTGAGCTGCATCCCTTTCTAAAGAGAAGGAAGGCCGAGGATGTGAAAGATCAATGGGACTTTCCAGATCTTTTCTTCCCTCCCACCGATTGGCCACCTTCTCCTTTTCCTTTCTAGGTTCTCAAAAGTGAGAAAGCTTTTTAATAAGAGCAGTCAGCAGGAGGCTGGCCGTGGCCGTGGCCGTGGCTGGCGGAACTGGCGGCTGCCTTGTTGTGATAACCGGGTACACCTGGTGGTGGAGAGCGTGGCCAGAATCATTGAGGTCCTCCCCCCTGCAGCCGTGGTTCCGGCTGCAGGAGGGGAGTGCGTGTCTCCAGGTAGGTCCTGGATGCAATGAGGGGTGAGTGAGGGGGTGGTGGCTAGCTGGACCACCCCTGAGACTCACGGTGATCTTGTGATCTCTCCTCAGCAACATCGACTTTGACCACTACAACAAGGCATTCTTTGGCAGCCTCAGTGCAATCGGGTGGAGACTCTCTAGGCAAAAACATCTGCCCGGAGGAGGTGGCTGAGGCTTTGAGCAGCATCATGTCACACCCAGTGCAGGCTAAGCAGGTACGGTCATCTGGGGAGCCCCCCTCCATGCCTGGGGTGCAGGGGGGGGACACAATGCCTTCTCCCAAGCTTCCGCTCTCCTCCAGAGGCCGTGCAGGATCCGTCCCTGGGCATGTCCGCAGAGACCGTCCTAGCCAGGTTCTCCTCTTCCTTCCAGGACGGTCCAAATGAGCAGGCCCAGTGCATGTACCTGGCTCACATCTTGACCTCCTCTCTCTAACAGCCATCGTCAGGGGAGAGGATGAGCTGGACCTTCCCCAAACGAAGGCTGAGCTTGTGGCCGAAGTGGTGGTGACTAGTGTCAGGGTGTTTGCCAAGGGGGTAGCAGAGGATGGGCAACAGCGTGGTGGGTGGTGGTCGAGGCTGACCTTTGTGGGACTGACCCTCCTTTCTCTCTCTCTCTCTCTCTCTCTCTCTCTCTCTCTCTTGCCCTCTTTTAGGCAGTCCTGGAGCAGGTGGTGGCAGAGCCCACCCCAGGGAACATCCTACCCTGTGCCCTGGTGGCTCTCCAACATCTAAGGTAGGCCTTCTTGGGGGTGGGAGGCAGGTAAGGGGAGGAAGGGGGTAGGGCAGGCAAAGGGGTGTCATCTGGACGGGCAGTGGGGTGGATGTTGGGAGAGGGTCGTAGGAGGAGCAGGCGAGGGCCACAATCCAACCGTGGCAGGAACAGAGGAAAAGAAGAGAATGCATGTGAAGGGACCTGGGTGGAGTGGGGAGGCCATGGCAGGGCTGCGGGGGGGGGGCTGCCTTTCCTCCGTGGCGCCCCCTCCACCTTCCCTTTCATCAGGGAGCCTTCCCCCAGGACCACCACCACCGCCACCACCACCCCAGGGTTCCCTGGGTGGGAAATCTCCAGACCTGCAAGCCAGGCTTTGTGGGGCTAAACGATGGGGCTTGGTGCCTCTCCCCACAGAGATGGACATCCGGGAGATGGCAGACCTCTGGATTAGAGAGCCCCAATTGGACTGGGAGATGGCCTCCTACCTAAACTTCGTGAGGATGGCCAAGGTAGGGAGGCCGCCCGGGATGGTTGTGGGGTTGCCTTTCTTTCTGCCGAGACGGGCAGGTGCCTGGAGGTGCGGGGGGGGGGTCTCCCCTGCCTTTGGGTTTGCCCTTTCTGAGTCATAGGCAAGGGGGGAGGTGGGGAGGGAGGGATCTGGAGCAGCCCCTTGGCCAGGGGGGGTCTTCCTGAGGATGAGAAACACGGCAGTCCAAGTGTAGTTTAAACCACCTCACTCTCTCCCCCTTCCTTCCTTCCTTCCTTCCTTCCTTCCTTCCTTCCTTCCTTCCTTCCTTCCTTCCTTCCTTCCTTCCTTCCTTCCAGAAACTGGATAGCATCTTTACACCAGAGCAAAGACTGGCATTCCTGAGAACAGCACTGCAAGCGGTGATGGAGCCAGATCCCCCCGTGTCCCAACCCGCGCTCTTCCTGCTCTACGCCTTCCTTGGGTTGGGGAAAGAGGTCCTGGGGATGGACGTGAGTTTCAGGCTGGCCTTTTTTGGGGGGTGGAGCAAGGAGGTGGGGAGGGAGGCTTCTGAAGGTGAGCTTTGGTTTCCATCTCCACAGGCGCAGGGGACCGAGGCCAAGATTCAACGGCACCTCCACAGACTCCAGGAGTGTGGGAAGCAGCCGATGGAGCTGCGCTGGCTGCTGGCTGGGAAAGGTAGGCAGTAGTTCCCTTGAGAAGCCTGCGCTGGGCAGAGAAGGGTCTTAGGGTGCTGCCCCTGGCGGGGAGGAAAGTCGGGGTTCCTCTCTTCTCACAAAGTCTCTCTCTCTGTGTGTTTGTCCTCCGTGCAGATGACGTGCTGATCGACGACCTAGAGGAGGAGGAAGAGATGGAAGAGGAGGAGGAGGAAGAGGCAGGGGAGTAGTAGGCAGAAGGCTGCAGTGGATGTGGCACCATACGGACCATTGCTGGCAGCATCGGGGGGGCAGTGACTGGCGTAAGGTGGAGTTGCCCTGGGTCCAACATCTGGAAGGGAGGAAGGGAGGCAAAACAATTCAAGGGAGGCAAGCTGGCCAGCTAGGTGACCAGCCAGCCAAACAGGGCAAGGCAGCCTGCCCGCCTGCTGGTCTACATGCCAGCCCGCCAGCAGCCGAACCCAACCAATCCAGGCACCCAAGGACTGCCACCCTCCCCACCCCACCCCACCCCACCCCACCCCACCCCATCCGCCTGTCACACCAGGCGACACCCAAGCAAGACCCACCCAAGCAACCCAGGTCACCCGCCACCCTGCCTGGCTTCTTTTGTAAAACAAAAGACAGACCCTTTGCTAGATGGCACACAATGCTAGTGAAGTCACAAATGTTGTGAATGTGAAAATTTAATATATCTATAGCTTCTCCTTGGGAGGGAGCTTGAAAGAAGCCAGGTGGAGCTTGAAAAAAGCCATGCTCAGAAAGCATTTGACAATCTGGAGTGGGACTTCATAACGAAACAACGAGAGATAATGGATTTTGGAGACAGCTTTTAAAAAGCAAAAACAGCAATATATAAAGATCAAACGGCAACGATTCAGGTTAATGGAGGACTGACGCAAAGCGTAGAAATTAAAAAAGGGACAAGACAGGGATGCCATCTCTCTCCTCTACTTTTTATACTAACATCGCAAGCCATGAACAAATGGATGACGTGACTTATTACAAGCCAGGAGGCATGCGTTCTTATGGTATGATAAAAGTAAAAAACATAAATATTTTCAAAGACATTTGACAAGAAACACACTACTCAAATAAATAAATTTTTAAAAAGTGCCAACCAGCCCAAGGGCCAGCTGGTCGGCGCTAGGAAAAAAAACACATTTTTTTTTTAAAAAGCAGTGAAGGCCAGCTGATGGGCACTGGGGAGGGGAATAAAAATAAAAATAAAAACACCGACCAGCTGGCCCTGGTGCTAGGAAATAAATAAATAAATAAATAAATAAATAAATAAATAATTTTTTAAAGCGCCGAAGGCCAGCTGATGGGCACTGGGGGGGGGGGAGATTTTTTTAAAGCACTGAAGGCCAGCTGATGGGCGCTAGGGGGGTGACCTTAGATTGCTCAAAAATTAAAAGGGAATTACGGGGTAAAGAAATAAGGTTATCTAAAAGGGGGAGGGGTAGAATAACCCTTACCCTAACCCTGGGGAAAAAACAGCAAGATTCAGAGAGAAAAAGATAAGACAATATTACCTCAAGCAAGGAAATTGTCTATAGACTTACAACAGAAGAAACTTCTAGTACCTTAAGACCCAAAGGAAAGATTATTAGAATTTAAAAATATGGAAAGCTGAATTTTAGAACAAATGGATGAAACTAGAAAAGAAATTAAAGAGGCCAAAAACCAAATTAAACTGGACTTAGAAGAAATGAAAAATACAGTACTATACTGGATGTATCGGATCAGGTAGTAAAAGAAGGAAGAGCAGAACAGAAAGAAAGGAAAGAACCAACAATCAGATTAGAATTAAGACAAAGAGCTAAATGTTTGAAAATCAGAAGCATCCCAGAAGTAGGAGAAGAGCTTCAGGAAGACTTGTACAAAATGATAATCCCAGCAATGGCAAAATTATATAAAATGAAAATAAAAAAGATTTTCAGTGGGAAGTAGATAAGATCCAGGAAAGCTATAATAAGAAATTAGAAACAGGAGGAAAAGAAGCAAAAATATTCAAAGATATCCCATCAAAAACCTTAAAATTAAGAAAAGATTATCGCTCCTAATCCAAAAGTTTGGGGCAAAATAAATTGAAGTATCAATGGGAAATTATTGGGGGACTAATCTTTCAGTTCAGGCAAAGAAGATAGAGAATCAATTCAGTGCAGAAGGCAGAGGATTTCTTACAAAAATATGGGACAAAATTTAATGAGGGGGACATGAGTAGATTGTAAGCCAAAGGACTCGCATGTTAAATGAATTTTTCCCATAGAAGAGAGGGGGAAATTCAAAGGATTCCTTCTGGGGTCCCAGTTTCCGTTTTGTTCCGGTGCTTTGGCCTGGAGCCGGTGGCTGTGGCAGTGAGGGGCTGCCAGTGGTGCGGGCCAGGGGTTTCCTCCCAGGGCCTTGGGGGTGCTGGTGGCAGTGGCAGGGTGCTGCCCCCCCTCCTTCCTCCGTCCACCCACCCCCCATACACACACACACAGCTCACACCCTCCTCCCTTTCCATCGGGAGCACAGCCATGGCGGGAGCATCGCTTCCCGCTAGGTATGGATCCGAGTGGCCCAGCATCGAGAAGGACGGTTGGAGGCGGCAGCGTGGGCAATCCCCAAGCCCATTTGGGCTCCGGTCGTGGTGGCCTTATAGATGCTGAGCTGGCCAGAGGCAAAGGCACCGAGGTCCCCCGCACGCCTCCCCGAAAGGGAAAAGCCACGAGTGGGCCAGAGGAGCCACCGCCACCTCTGTCCCGGAGCCACACAGCCAGAGACCAAGCCCAGAAGCAGAAGCCGCAGACAGAGCCTGGGTGCCTGCCATGGCGCCCAAGGCCGGCTTCTTCTCCTGGGCTCAGTCTAGCTGCAGAACTCCAGGACAGCAGCAGCAATGTCTCCTCTGGCCCACACGTGGCTTTTCAAATTCGGGGAGGTGCACGGAGGACCTGAGTCTACAACTTCCTTGTACACAAGGCAGCATCTCGCCATAGCCAGGCCGAATCGGAGCCTTCCAAAGAGGCAGCCTGGGTATAGCGGCATGCTGCCTGGTGCTCTAGGAAGCTGCAGACTTCATTCCTCCGCACACACCTGTGAGCCCCGCAGCCAGAGACCAAGCCCAGAAGCAGAAGCCACAGGCAAAGCCTGGGCGCCCACCATGGCACTCAAGTCTGGCTTCTGCTCCTGGGCTCGGCCTGACTGCAGGGCTCTGGAAATCAGCAGTGCTCTGGAAATCAGCAGTGGCGGCTCCCCTGCTCCACAATTGGCATTTCCCTGTCAGGGAGACGCGCGGGGACCTGACAGGGATTTGGCCAGACTTTGGTGCCTTTGCCTCTGGCCAGTCCACTCCATTTCTATGATGGCACCATGACTAGAGTTCGATGCTGAGCCACTCGCACCCAACCTCGCGGGAAGCGATGCTCCCGCCATCGCTGTGCTTCCCATGGAACAGGAGGAGGAGGAGGTGAGCTGGTGGGGTGGAGAGAGGAACAAGGGGGACCCCCAGCACCCACCACTGTCACCAGCACCATCAAAGACTGGGAAGAAAGGGAAGAAACCCCTGGTCCACAGGACTGGCAGACCCTCACTAATTATTGAGATAGCCATCTTCCATTCCAGTCTAGGAATCTCTGCCTGCCCACCAGGCAGCCCACCAGGCCCGGAACTCCAGGCCGTCCGCCATCTCTGTCAGCCTTTCAGCCTCCAATCCTTTCCAGGTGCCACTCTGCCTTCCCACCTGGCCAGCAACATCAGGCCATGCTGCCAAGCCAGTCTGCCTCCCATCCATCCACTCCGTCTGCCTTCCAGCCTCCATTCCACTCCAGGTGCCAGTCTACCTACCATCCATCCGCTCCGTCTGCCTTCCAGCCTCCATTCCGCTCCAGGTGCCAGTCTGCCTCCAATCCATCCGCTCCAGGTGCCAACCTGCCTTCCATCCATCCGCTCCAGGTTCCAGTCTGCCTCCAATCCATCCGCTCCAGTTGCCAGTGTGCCTTCCATCCATCCGCTCCAGGTGCCAGTCTGCCTCCCATCCATCCGCTCCAGGTGCCAATCTGCCTTCCATCCATCCGCTCCAGTTGCCAGTGTGCCTTCCATCCATCCGCTCCAGGTGCCAGTCTGCCTCCAATCCATCCACTCCAGGTGCCAATCTGCCTTCCATCCATCCGCTCCAGGTGCCAGTGTGCCTTCCATCCATCCGCTCAAGGTGCCAGTCTGCCTCCCATCCATCCGCTCCAGGTGCCAGTCTGCCTTCCATCCATCCGCTCCAGGTGCCAGACTGCCTTCCATCCATCCGCTCCAGGTGCCAGTCTGCCTTCCATCCATCCGCTCCAGGTGCCAGTCTGCCTCCCATCGATCCGCTCCAGGTGCCAGTCTGCCTCCCATCCATCCGCTCCAGGTGCCAGTCTGCATTCCATCCATCCGCACCAGATGCCAGTCTGCCTTCCATCCATCCGCTCCAGGTGCCAGTCTGCCTTCCATCCATCCGCTCCAGGTGCCAGTCTGCCTTCCATCCATCCACTCCAGGTGCCAGTCTGCCTCCCATCCATCCGCTCCAGGTGCCAGTCTGCCTTCCATCCATCCGCTCCAGGTGCCAGTGTGCCTCCAATCCATCCGCTCCTGTTGCCAGTGTGCCTTCCATCCATCCGCTCCAGATGCCAGTCTGCCTTCCATCCATCCACTCCAGGTGCCAGGCTGCCTTCCATCCATCCACTCTAGGTGCCAGTTGGCTACGAAAGTTGCCCGGAAATCTTCTCCGGCCACTGGCGTGAAGAAGACCTGTAGTTATTATTATTATTATTATTATTATTATTATTATTATTATTATTATTATTATTATTATTATTATTATTATTATTATTATTATTTATTTATTTATTTATTTATTTATTTATTTATTTATTTATTTCCCTAAAAAGAGAAGTGGGAATTGACCACTGTCAGCATCACCCAAATTCTGAGACCCTAAATATTTTTATACTTATATTTACAGAGCTTTAAATCTGTGCATGTGTGTAAATCTGTGTTCTGTTTTAACTCTGATTGCTAATAAACCTTTAATGTTTTAACTTTTATCTGGTGCGTGGTAGTCACATTATTGGTACCACTCAGCACAAAACCCTTCACCAGGCAGAAAAATCAGGCAAGCCATCCAAGTCTGATTGCCAGCCCTTTCACTCCCCATGGTCACCCCACCGAGAATCTGGAAATGGGGCTTTCCTCAGTGCCTTCCATCACTGCTTCCACCTGTTTAAAGACACATCCCCCCACACCCACATGCATACCCAAAGCCAAAAAGCAATGAAGAATTTAAAATAAACCACATGTTTCTGAAAAAACAGAATTGTGATGGTCTTTGGTTTGGTACATAGAATTTCAGTGGGTTTCTCTAAAGACCTGGAGGTGCCATTGTTTGACGGGGCGAGGGCCTATGAACGGGGGGGGGGACCACCATTGTGGGCTACCTGAGGACCCCCCCCCCCGAGGTTGCCGGCTGGGGCCTCTTGGAGAGAGGCCGGGAGAAGAACCGGCCTGGGTGGCCCTGACCAAGCTGCGCAGTCCCCGGGCACCCTCGGAAGAAGGGAAACGGTAAATCTAGATCCTTTATCTAGAAAGCCCTGAAAAGGGTCACCGGAAGTTGGAATTGACTTGATATCACACACACACACACACACACACACACACACACACACACACACACACACACACACACACACACACACACACACACACACACACACACACACACACGAGAACGAGAGTATAAACTAGAATAGAACTGTATCCGCCACAACCACAGATAGACATCTCTGTTTATATGATCTTTGTTCCCTATTAGAGTTATTTTTCTTGGGGGGAGTGGGGGGAGGGACATAATGTGTTTGCATATCATACCAGATAGGGAGGCAAGGACAAGCTCGGGGCATCCCACAATGCAGGAGAGGACTCCATTGGTCCATAGGGATGATGGCAGGTCCCAGGTTTTGGTACATCACTTCTGGATGCATAGGAAGAGCCACTGAAGACAGGTGGGACCATCGACGTGCGGCCACCTGAGCTTCCATCCTCTGCTTTCTGGGGAGGAAGATGGTTGTCTTTGAGGAGCACCTTCAAGGGTCCTTCTTTCCCCTTTGCAGACTGAGAGGAACCAGACGGGCCGCCCTCCACCACCTCCACCTTCTTTGGTGCCTGTTTCTGACAATGGTTGCTCAACCATATCCCGGTTTCTGGGTCCGGCCCAGAGATATCACACTTTCTGGTCTTCTTGTACGCCGGGCAATGGCTGAGGTGTTTCCCGTGACAGGAGAGGGCTTCATCCTTGCTGACCTGAGCCAGAAGCATCTTTTTGGCCAAGGGTGACATGATGCCGTGGGTCCCATTGACACAGAAGCTGGAGAAGAGCCGTTTGTAGGTCTCGGAGCAGCTGTGGGCCCGGCAGTTGCCGTGGCAACTGTTGGCAGCCTGGGGTTCTGGTATCTCCAGGCCGTTTGTAATGGAAAGGCAGCCTCCAGGACGTCCCTGGGTTTGATTTGGCTCCAAGACAGGGGTCGTGATCAGGGATTAATCCGTTTTCAATCCATTCCGATGAGAAATTTGTACAAAGGAAAATTTGCTTAACAGAAGTTCATTGGGAATGAATTCATTCCTTTATACAAGGTACCACTATAACCGCCAAGGTAACCGCCCTGAGTTCTCGCTTGGGAAGAAGGTGCGGTATATAAATCTGAAAATAAATAAATAAATACAGTAAAACTAAAAGCAAATTAAAATGTTCAGATAAATAGACTATTTTCCACCAGAAGTGTCCAGGTTCAGTACTGGTAAATCAGGATTACCAGAAGGCCATAGACTAGGAATAGAGTCTAGGTTTCACATCATAAAAATTTCAGGCAAAAACCAAATAAAAAGAAAAGAAAAGAAAAGACAAAATGTGGCACCTTAAAGACATGTTGTTTGTCTTTTGTTTTGTTTTTCTTTGACTTTTGCCTGACATTCTTGAAAAGACTAACACAGCTACCCTCTCTGAAACATAATAAAAAGTCAGGGTTCAATCCTCCCAGGTTCTCCATCTCCAAAGAAGCAGGCAGGAGATGTTGGGAAGAAAACTCTTCACTTGCCAAGACCCTGAAGGACTATATCACTAGCCCTGGGTGGAGAACGAGTCCGAGCTGGCCAGTACCACATGATCTTTATTCAAACACGGTGAACTTGGGTCTCCCATTCCGGATCAGTGTTGTTGTTGTTGTTGTTGTTGCTGCTGCTGCTGCTGCTGCTGCTGCTGTTGTTGTTGTTGCTGTTGTTGTTATCTGTTGCTGTCGTCGTCGTCCCATGCCTTCAAGAGAACCTTGCCTTCTCAAGTTGTGCCCTAAGTAGGACAGACTCAGTTGCAACTAGAGATGGGCACGACCAGGAAAAATGACGTTTCGAGTTTTCGATTGTCGGGACGGGTCCGTTTCGGCTCGTTTCCATTTGCCGAGGAAATTTTCAAAAATTTGTCATTTCCGTTTGTCGTTGGGGTTGGGGTTGCGGTAAGTGGGTTCTGGGAGGCACCTCTCTGGGTGCCTCTCTGACGTCTGACCCACTAAGAAGGGAAGCAAGGGAAGCGTTTCGCGGAGCCGCCGCGTACCATACATTTACATTACATTAGGTTAGGGTGGGGTGGCAGAGGCACCTCTCTGACTCAGTAAGAAGGGAAGCATAGTAGCGTACTGCCGTACAGGTTAGGGAATGGGATAGGGGATAGTGGGCTGTGGGAGGCACCTCTCTGGGTGCCTGGGACCCACAAAGAAGGAAAGTGTACTTGTGTACGGATCTGGGTTAGGGTTGGGGTTAGGGTAAGGGCTAGGCTTAGGGTTACGGTTAAGGTTAGGGTGGGTTAGTGGGCTGCACCTCTGGGTGCCTCTGACCCACTAAGAAGGACAGCGTACTGGCGTATGGGTTAGGGTTGGGTTAGGGTTAGGGTTTGTGGGTGTTTAATGCCCTCTCTGGCACACCCAGAAGTCTCAGTCAAAACCTGGCCATGCGATTGGTGGAATGGGTCCAAACATTTGCATGGTCCCATCCCATGGCCAGCCCATCATTACGCATGCGAAGGTGTAAAAAAATAAAAATAAAATAAAATAAAATAAAATCAATGGAGACATTTTAGTGCAAGAAAAACCCACTGCTGCTACTATAAAAAATCAGGCATTTAAAATACCTAATTTTCAAATGTTTCTGTGGTGCTTTGGTGGGTTTTTGGACCACGATTTAAAAAATAAATATTGTGGTCGCCATTTTGGATAGATAGATAGATAGATAGATAGATAGATAGATAGATAGATAGATAGATAGATAGATAGATAGATAGATAGATAGATAGATTCAAGAGGGCTATAAACTTGGTTTTGTTTTTAAACTTATGCCATGCTTCTCAACATGAGGCTTTCTGCCCCTGACACAAGTTGGGGCACCTAAATTCATGCCAAGCAGGGGCTGCCATCCCTCTCCCTACCACCACCGGAATTTTTGTGACTCATCCTGCATTGTGACCCGTGGGCATGGTGACCGAGTGACCACATGGGAGGGGGCCAGACCCCTCATTTCTCTTAATCTTCTGGTGTAGAAGGAGAGAAAATGTGAGGCACCTGAATTCCAATACTATTTTTAATGTGGTTTGATTGTTGCTCATTATTTCACAGTCTTGAATTTGTATATAGATTAATGGGTTGAATTTACCATATTTAACTTATTATGTGTTTAATTTCTCTCATTTTAATAATTTCACCTGCCTTGGGCCTCCTGATAGATAGATAGATAGATAGATAGATAGATAGATAGATAGATAGATAGATAGATAGATAGATAGATGTGTGTGTGTGTTGTGTCGTTACAGTCGTGACCGACTCAACATGACTCCATGTCCATGGAGTTTTCTTGGCAGGAGTACTGGAGTGGCTTGCCAGTTCCTACTCCAGGTGCCTACAGCACCTGTTATTCCCTGGTGGTCGCCCATCCAAGTACTAACCAGGGCCGACCCTGCTTAGCTTCCGAAATCAAGCGAGATTGGATGTGCTTAGGGCATCTAGGCAGCAGATATAGATAGACAGATAGATAGATAGATAGATAGATAGATAGATAGATAGATAGATAGATAGATAGATAGATAGATAGATAGATAGATAGATAGATAGATGTTGTGAGTTTTTCGGGCTGTTTGGCTGTGTTCTGGAAGTTTTTCTTTCTGACATTTCGCCGAACTCTATGGCTGGCATCTTCAGAGGGCAAGGAGTTCAGGGGACTAAGAGTTCTCTCTGTGCTCTGGGTTATAAAGTGAGTGAGATTCGGGTTTTTAAAATTGAGGAAATTTGTCCTAGGCAGGAAAATAGGTGTTACTCGTATGGTGATGAAGAGATTAAGAAGCTTCAATGGAAACAGGGGTAGCAATGATCCTTGATGAGTGTCGTTAGCTGTTCTATTATGTGAACTGATCACTTTTGCTTGTGGCTGGCTGGGAATCATTGAGCTTTGACCTTTTGCACTTTACAGCTTTTAGTACTGGAAGGAAGGCTTTGCTGATTTTTAGATTTTCTTCTTTTTTGTTTAAACCGTGCTTATGTTTGTGGATTTCAGTGGCTTCCCTGTGTAGCCTGACATAGTGATGGGTAGTGTTTTCCAGTACCACCACTGTGTCCTAGAAGAGGATTTCATGTCCAGTTTGTTTCAGGGGGTGTGTTCAGCTACTGCTGATTTTTTGTTGTTGTTCTAGTCTGCAGTGTCTTTCATGTTCTTTGATTCTGTTCTGAAATTGCTACCCCTGCTTGCATTGAAACTTCTTAATTTCTTCATCAAAATATAATGACTAACACCTATTTTTCTGCATAGGACAAGTTTCCTCTACTTAAACACCCCCAATCTCACTCACTTTATAATTCAGAGCACAGAGGGAATTCTTAGTTTCCCTGAGCTCCTGGCCCTCTGAAGATGCCAGGCACAGAGTCTGGCAAAATGTCAGAAAGAAAAACTTCCAGAACATGGGCAAACAGCCTGAAAAACTCACAACAACTATCCGATCCCGGCCGTCAAAGCCTTCAAGAATACAGATAGATAGATTCAAGAGGGCTAGAAACCTGGTTTTGTTTTTAAACTGATACCATGCTTCTCGGCATGAGGCTTTCTGCCCCTGATACTAGCTGGGGCACCTAAAATCATGCCAAGTAGGGGCTGCCATCCGTCTACCTTCCCCCACTGGCATTTTTGTGACACATCCTGCATTGTGACACATGGGCATGGTGACTAAGTGACCACATGGGAGGGGGCCAGACCCCTCATTTCTCTTGATCTTCTGGTGTTGAAGGAGAGAAAATGTGAGGCTCCTGAACTCCAATACTGTTTTTAATGTGGTTTGATTGCTACTCATTAATCCACAGTCTTGTAATTAGTATATAGATTAATGGGTTGAATTTACCATCTTTAACTTATTATGTGTTCAATTTCTCTCATTTTAATATTTTCAACTGCCATGGCCCCCTGATAGATAGATAGATAGATAGATAGATAGATAGACAGACAGACAGACAAAGAGGGAGATACACACAGAGGGGGGGGCTCCAGCTCCTGCCAGCTGGAGCCCTCGGTCCATCCCTGATGCCGCTGGGCAAAAGGAAGGAGTCCTCCTTGAGATGCTGAGCAGAAAGACACGGCATCCTTTCCCGCCCCTCACACCCACCCACCTGTGGCCCTTCAGAGGAGGAGGTGGTGGGTGAGAGCAATTCAGGAGAAGGGACCAGCCTCCTCCTTGGGAAGGAGAGATAAATTAAGGCCCCCGGGCCCCTGGCTCTCGGCCTGCCGCTTCTCATTATTCCACAGTCTTTTAATTAGTATATAGATTAATACGTTGTTTTTTCCATCTTTAACTTATGGTTCAATTTCTTTCATGTTTACATTGTCACCTGCCTTGGGCCTCCTGATAGAGAGATAGAGAGATAGATGTTGTGAGATAGAGAGAGAGAGAGGGATAGAGAGAGATTATGATGATGATGATAATGATGATGATGATGATGATGATGATGATAATGCATATTAGGTACCTTTAAATTAGTACTTGAGATCTCTTTTAAATAATTACTTAATCCGTTAGAAATGGTCTTTGACTGTGATTCTGCTAAGAGAGCCTCCAGTTACATGTGGTGCACTTTTGGGGGCTCAGGGGTGGTTTGTGGTCACAATTCTCAAATTCCTCCCGACCTCTACCCACCTTCATCACAAGCAGGGTAACAAAGCCCTGTTTCTCTTCCACATCCTGGAGCTTCCAGAGGAAGGGAGCTGCATCCCTTTCTAAAGAGAAAGAAAGCCGACGATGTGAAAGATCAATGGGACTTTCCAGATATTTTCTTCCCTCCCACCGATTGACCACCTTCTCCTTTTCCTTTCTAGGTTCTCAAAAGTGAGAAAGCTTTTTAATAAGAGCAGTCAGCAGGAGGCTGGCCGTGGCCGTGGCCGTGGCTGGCGGAACTGGCGGCTGCCTTGTTGTGATAACCGGGTACACCCGGTGGTGGAGAGCGTGGCCAGAATCATTGAGGTCCTCCCCCCTGCAGCCGTGGTTCCGGCTGCAGGAGGGGAGCGCGTGTCTCCAGGTAGGTCCTGGGTGCAATGAGGGGTGAGTGAGGGGGTGGTGGCTAGCTGGACCACCCCTGAGACTCACGGTGATCTTGTGATCTCTCCTCAGCAAGAACAAGGCATTCTTTGGCAGCCTCAGTGCAATCAGTTGGAGACTCTGTAGGCAAAAACATCTGCCCGGCGGATGAGGATGATGTTTTGAGCAGCATCATGACCCAGGCAGTGCACGCTAAGCAGGTACGGTCATCTGGGGAGCCCCCCTCCATGCCTGGGGTGCAGGGGGGGGACACACAATGCCTTCTCCCAAGCTTCCGCTCTCCTCCAGAGGCCGTGCAGGATCCGTCCCTGGGCTGTCCACAGAGACCCTCCTAGCCAGGTTCTCCTCTTCCTTCCAGGACAGTCCGAATGAGCAGGCCCAGCGCATGCACCTGGCTCACATCCTGACCGCCTGCCTCTAAGAGCCATCGTCTCCCCACGCCGCTGGACGTCTCCTGGACTGCAGAGGGGACTGGGGTGTGGAGCTTTTCCACCTTGCTCCCCCCAACACCCCATGTTGCTGCCTATCTCCGGACTCCTGAGAGGGCTGGGGTGTGGAACTTTTCCATCCTGTTCCCCCCACCCTCTCCCCACGCCGCCGGATGTCTCCTGGACTGTGGAGGGGACTGGGGTGTGGAGCTTTTCCACCTTGCTCCCCCCAACACCCCATGTTGCTGCCTATCTCCGGACTCCTGAGAGGGCTGGGGTGCGGAACTTTTCCATCCTGTTCCCCCCACCCTCTCCCCACGCCGCCGGATGTCTCCTGGACTGTGGAGGGGACTGGGGTGTGGAGCTTTTCCACCTTGCTCCCCCCAACACCCCATGTTGCTGCCTATCTCCGGACTCCTGAGAGGGCTGGGTGTGGAACTTTTCCATCCTGTTCCCCCCACCCTCTCCCCATACCGCCGGATGTCTCCTGGACTGCGGAGGGGACTGGGGTGTGGAGCTTTTCCACCTTGCTTCCCCCACCCCACCCCATGTTGCTGCCTATCGCTGGACTCCTGAGAGGGCTGGGGTGTGGAACTTTTCCATCCTGTTCCCCCCACCCTCTCCCCATGCCGCCGGATGTCTCCTGGACTGCGGAGGGGGACTGGGGTGTGTGGAGCTTTTCCATCTTGCACCCCCCCACTGCACCATGTCGCTGCCTATTGCTGGACTCCTGAGAGGGCTGGGGCGTGGAACTTTTCCATCCTGTTCCCCCCACCCTCTCCCCACACCGCCGGATGTCTCCTGGACTGCAGAGGGGACTGGGGTGTGGAGCTTTTCCACCTTGCTCCCCCCCACCCACCCCATGTTGCTGCCTATCGCTGGACTCCTGAGAGGGCTGGGGCACGGAACTTTTCCATCCTGTTCCCCCCACCCTCTCCCCACACCGCCGGATGTCTCCTGCACTGCGGAGGGGACTGGGGTGTGGAGCTTTTCCACCTTGCTCCCCCCCCACTGCACCATGTTGCTGGCTATCTCCGGACTCCTGAGAGGGCTGGGGTGTGGAACTTTTCCATCCTGTTCCCCCCACCCTCTCCCCACGCCGCCGGATGTCTCCTGGACTGCAGAGGGGACTGGGGTGTGGAGCTTTTCCACCTTACTCCCACCCACCCACCCCATATCGCTGCCTATCGCTGGACTCCTGAGAGGGTTGGGGTGTGGAACTTTTTCATCCTGTTCCCCGCACCCTCTCCCCACACCGCCGGATGTCTCCTGGACTGCAGAGGGGACTGGGATGTGGAGCTTTTCCACCTTGCTCCCCCCCACCCACCCCATGTCGCTGCCTATCGCTGGACTCCTGAGAGGGCTGGGGTGTGGAACTTTTCCATCCTGTTCCCCCCACCCTCTCCCCACGCCGCCGGATGTCTCCTGGACTGCGGAGGGGACTGGGGTGTGGAGCTTTTCCACCTTGCTCCCACCCACCCCCCGTGTCGCTGCCTATCGCTGGACTCCTGAGAGGGCTGGGGCGTGGAACTTTCCATCCTCTTCCCCCTACCCTCGGATGTCTCCTGGACTGCGGAGGGGACTGGGGTTTGGAGCTTTGCCACCTTGCTCCGCACCCCACCCCACCCCATGTCGCTGGCTATCTCTTGACTCCTGAGAGGGCTGAGGTGCAGAACTTTTTCATCCTGTTCCCCCCCACCCTCTCCCCACGCCACCGGATGTCTCCTGGACTGCGGAGGGGACTGGCATGTGGAGCTTTTCCACCTCGCGCCCCCCCTCCCCATGTTCAAGGCTATCTCCTGGACTTCTGAGAGGGCTGGAGCGTGGAACTATTCCATCTCGTTCCCCCCACCCCCTCCCCACGCCGCTGGATGTCTCCTGGACTGCGGAGGGGATTGGGGTGTAGACCTTTTCCACCTTGCACCTTTGTACCATCTGACCGGGTGTTAATAGGTCAGTGACCCCAAAGGTTTCTGGCCATTACCATCTGATCGGCTTCATCTGCCCCCCTTCCTGTCCCTCCTCCACCTGCCCTGGTTGTTGTGCCCTATGTTATGTATTTTATTTTATTTTATTTTATTTTTCCTTTTTTTCTTCTTTTTTATTATTTCTATTACTTCATTAATGGTATTGTTGGTCTGTTTTAAGTGCCAGATTTATATTGGCATGCTGTATACTCCCATTTGTATTGTAGCTGTACTGTAGTAATTGTTGTTAGTGGTTTTTTTTGTCCCTTTCCTTTGTTGGTCACTATGTTGGCAGGGACCACCATACCAGTCGTGTCGAGCCGTGGGCGGTACGCTAGTAGTTGGGGGGTTAGTCGGTTAAGAAGAACTCGGGCCAGGCAACTCAGGCCTGTCCCCCGTTCTGACCCCCCAACTCACTGCCATGAGTCTCGGAGCCATCCCGCCAGCGCCTCCGACCTGTCCTGCCTCCTGCTGAATGCCAGGTCGGTCCATAATAAGATCCCCGTCATTTATGACGCCATTGTCGACGGTGGGGCCGACCTGGCCTGTATTACTGAGACCTGGGTGGGTGCAGAGGGGGGAGCTTTACTCGCCCAGCAGGTCGGAGGGTCATAAGGGGGGTGGGGCGGCCATTGTATACAGAGATTCTATTTATGTCAGCAGGACCTCTGAGTTGGTGATCCCAGGGTTGGAATGTCTTCATTTATTAGTTGGGCAGCGGGACAGGTTTGGCATTGTGCTCGGTTACCGTGCTCCCCGCAACCCAGCACAATCCCTACCGGAGCTCACCAAGTTCATTGCGGCTGCACTCCTGAGATCCCCCCGCCTGTTGGTGGTGGGTGATCTCAATGTGCACACCGACGATGAACTGTCTGGTGCAGCTTCGGAATTCATGCAGTCCATGACCTCCATGAGCCTGACCCAGCATGTTGTATGCCCAACTCCTAGATCTGGACACACCCTGGACTTGGTGTTTACCTCCACCTCAGAGGCTTCTTGTCTGAGGGTGCGGGACATTGTGTCCACTCCCGTGTCATGGTCAGACCATCACCTGCTGTCTTTCTTTGTGTCAATTGCTGCCCCTCCACGCGGGGACCCTCAGCCCTTTGTTTGGGCCTGTCCCCGGAGACTTCTGGATCCTGATCAATTCTGGGAGTCCTCGGGGAGCCTCCTGGTGGCCTGGCTGACGATCAGGTCGACACCATGGTAGATCACTGGTTTGATGAAACCTCTCGGGCTGTCGACCAGATCGCCCCTAGGCGCCTCATCCGCTTGGCTTCGACCGGGGCCAACAGGCTCAGGCTCAATCCCGAGAAGACCGAGGTGATGTTCTTTGGGAGTTCGCCATCTGGGTACAGAGGCCCTCTCCCCACCTTGGAGGGAGTTTCTCTCCAGATGGCAGAGAGGGTTAGGAATATGGGCGTGGTCCTGGGTCCGGTGCTATCTCTGGATGCCCAGGTGGCTGCCATGACCCGGACCGCATTCTACCATCTTCGACAGATTGCCCAGATCCGCCCGTACCTAGACGGCGACTCCCTGAGAACAGTGGTTCAGGCACTGGTGATCTCGAGGCTGGACTATTGCAACGCCCTCTACATGGGGTTGCCCTTGACTCTCCTCCGGTGACTGCAGCAGGTACAAAATGCGGCAGCCAGACTGATGGTGGGTGCGCATCGCTCTTCCTGCTCTATGCCTTCCTTGGGTTGGGGAAAGAGGTCCTGGGGATGGACGTGAGTTTCAGGCTGGCCTTTTTTGTGGGGGGAGGGGAGGAAGGTGGTGGGAGGAGGGAGGCTTCTGAAGGTGAGCTTTAGTTTCCATCTCCACAGTTGCAGGGAACCGAGGCGAAGATTCGACGGCAGCTCCACAGACTGCGGGAGTGTGGGAAGCAGCCGATGGAGCTGTGCTGGCTGCTGGCTGGCAAAGGTAGGCAGTAGTGCCCTTAAGAAACCTAAGCTGGGGAGAGAAGGGTCTGGGGATGTTGCCCCTGTCGGGGGGGAAAGTCGGGGTTCCTCTCTTCTCACAAAGTCTCTCTGTCTCTCTCTGTTCTCCATGCAGATGACATGCTTATAGACGACCTAGAGGAGGAGGACGAGACGGAGGAGGAGGAGGAGGCAGAGGAGTAGTAGGCGAAGGGTGAAGTGGATGTGGCACCATACAGACCATTGCTGGCAGCATGGGGGGGGGCAGTGACTGGCGTGAGGTGGACTTGCCCTGGGCCCAACATCTGGAAGAGAGGAATGGAGGCAGAGCAACTCAAGGGGGGCAAGCTGGCCAGCCAGGTGACCAGCCAGCCAAAACCGGGCAAGGCAAGCCTGACCAATCCGGGAACGTAAGGATAAGCTGCATGTCTCTTAAGGGCCACATTTATAATGGCCCTATGTAGATTAATATGATGTTTGGAGAACCCACAAACTGAATGTCCAAGGGTATCCCTAATATACTTAGTTTTAAAACAACCCATAGGGGGATACTATTCAAAGGATTCATCCTGGGGTCCCAGTTTCCATTTTGTTCCGGTGCTTTTGCCGGGAGTTGGTGGCTGTGGCAGTGAGGGGCTGCCAGTGGTGCGGGCCAGGGGTTTCTTCCCAGGGCCTTGGTGGTGCTCGCGGCAGTGGCAGGGTGCTGGGGCGGGGGCTCCTTCCTCTCTCCACCCCCCCCAGCTCACACCCTCCTCCCCTTCCATCGGGAGCACAGCCATGGCGGGAGCATCGCTTCCCGCTAGGTTTGGATCCAAGTGGCCCAGCATCGAGAAGGACGGTTGGAGGCGACAGCGCGGGCAAACCCCAAGCCCATTTGCGCTCCGGTCGTGGTGCCCTCATAGAAGCTGAGCAGGCCAGAGGAAAAGCGCCGAGGTCCCCCGCACGCCTCCCCTACTGGGAAGAGCCACGAGTGGGCCAGAGGAGCCGCCACCCCCGCTGCCCCGGAGCCCCACAGCCAGAGGTCAAGTGCAAAGGCAGAAGCCGCAGGCAGAGCCTGGGTGCCCACCAAAGCGCCCAAGTCCTGGTTCTGCTCCTGGGCTCGGTCTGGCTGTGGGGCTCCGGATCAGCGACGGTGGCGGCTCCTCTGGCCCACTCGTAGCTTTTGAAACTTGGGAAGGCGCACGGGGGACCTGAGTCTGCATCACCCTTGCGCAGAGGGCAGCATCTCGCCATAGCCAGGCTGAGACGGAGCCTTCCAAAGAAGCAGCCTGGGTATAGGGAGATGCTGCCTGCTGCACTAGGAAGATGCAGACTCCATTCCTCCGCACGCCTCCGTGAACCCCACAGCCAGAGAGCCAGCCCAGAAGCAGAAGCCGCAGGCAGAGCCTGGGCGCCTGCTATGGCGTCCACCATGGAACCCATGTACGACTTCTGCTCCTGGGCTCGGTCTGGCTGTGGGGCTCCGGATCAGCGACGGTGGCGGCTCCTCTGGCCCACTCGTAGCTTTTGAAACTTGGGGAGGCGCACGGGGGACCTGAGTCTGCATCTTCCTTGCGCACAGGGCAGCATCTCGCCATAGCCAGGCTGAGACGGAGCCTTCCAAAGAAGCAGCCTGGGTATAGCGAGATGCTGCCTGCTGCACTAGGAAGATGCAGACTCCATTCCTCCGCACGCCTCCGTGAACCCCACAGCCAGAGAGCCAGCCCAGAAGCAGAAGCCGCAGGCAGAGCCTGGGCGCCTGCCATGGCGTTCACCATGGCACCCATGTACGACTTCTGCTCCTGGGCTCGGTCTAGCTGGGGGCTCCGGGACAGTGGCGGCGGTGTGTCCCCTGGCCCACTCGTGGCTTTTCAAATTCGGGGAGCTGCACGGGGGACCTGAGTCTGCAGCTTCCTTGCACACAAGTCAACATCTTGCCATAGCCAGGCTGAGACGGAGCCTTCCAAAGAAGCAGCCTGGGTATAGCGAGATGCTGCCTGGTGCACTAGGAAGATGCAGACTCCATTCCTCCGCACGCCTCCGTGAACCCCACAGCCAGAGAGCCAGCCCAGAAGCAGAAGCCGCAGGCAGAGCCTGGGCGCCTGCCATGGCGTTCACCATGGCACCCATGTCCGACTTCTGCTCCTGGGCTCGGTCTGACGGCAGGACTCCGGGACAGTGGCAGTTGCAACTCCTCTGGACCACTCGTGGCTTTTGAAACTTGGGGAGTCGCACGAGGGACCTGAGTCTGCAGCTTCCTTGCACACAAGTCAACATCTCACCATAGCCAGGCTGAGACGGAGCCTTCCAAAGAGGAAGCCTGGGTATAGGGAGATGCTCCCTGGTTTGCTAGGAAGCTGCAGAATCCATTCCTCCGCGCGCCTCCGTGAACCCCACAGCCAGAGAGCCAGCCCAGAAGCAGAAGCCGCAGGCAGAGCCTGGGCGCCTGCCATGGCGTTCACCATGGCACCCATGTCCGACTTCTGCTCCTGGGCTCGGTCTGGCTGCAGGACTCCGGGACAGTGGCAGTTGCAACTCCTCTGGACCACTCGTGGCTTTTGAAACTTGGGGAGTTGCACGAGGGACCTGAGTCTGCAGCTTCCTTGCACACAAGTCAACATCTCACCATAGCCAGGCTGAGACGGAGCCTTCCAAAGAGGAAGCCTGGGTATAGGGAGATGCTCCCTGGTTTGCTAGGAAGCTGCAGAATCCATTCCTCCGCGCGCCTCCGTGAACCCCACAGCCAGAGAGCCAGCCCAGAAGCAGAAGCCGCAGGCAGAGCCTGGGCGCCTGCCATGGCGTTCACCATGGCACCCATGTCCGACTTCTGCTCCTGGGCTCGGTCTGGCTGCAGGACTCCGGGACAGTGGCAGTTGCAACTCCTCTGGACCACTCGTGGCTTTTGAAACTTGGGGAGTCGCACGAGGGACCTGCGTCTGCAGCTTCCTTGCACACAAGTCAACATCTCACCATAGCCAGGTTGAGACGGAGCCTTCCAAAGAGGAAGCCTGGGTATAGGAAGATGCTCCCTGGTTTGCTAGGAAGCTGCAGAATCCATTCCTCCGGACACCTCCGTGAGCCCCACAGCCAGAGAGCCAGCCCAGAAGCAGAAGCCGCAGGCAGAGCCTGGGCACCCACCATAGCACCCAAGTCTGGCTTCTGCTCCTGGGCTCGGTCTGGCTGCGGGGCTCCGGGACAGCGGTGGTGGCGGCTTCCCTGCTCCGCTCTCAGCATTTCCCTGTCAGGGAGACGTGCGGGTACCTGACAGGGATTTGACCAGACTTTGGTGCCTTTGCCTCTGGCCAGTCCACTCCATTTCTATGATGGCACCATGACCAGAGTTCGATGCTGAGCCACTCGCACCCAACCTCGCGGGAAGCGATGCTCCCGCCATCGCTGTGCTTCCCATGGAACAGGAGGAGGAGGAGGTGAGCTGGTGGGGTGGAGAGAGGAACAAGGGGGGCCCCGAGCACCCACCACTGTCACCAGCACCATCAAAGACTGGAAAGAAAGGGAAGAAACCCCTGGTCCACAGGACTGGCAGACCCTCACTAATTATTGAGATAGCTAGCTTCAATTCCAGGCTAGGAATGTCTGCCTGCCCACCAGGCAGCTCACCATGCCCGGAACATCAGGCCACCCACCCACTCCGTCTGCCTTCCAGCCTCCATTCCAGTCCAGGTGCCACTCTGCCTTCCCACCTGGCCAGCAACATCAGGCCATGCTGCCAAGCCAGTCTGCCTCCCATCCATCCACTCAGTCCGCCAGCCTCTATTCCGCTCCAGGTGCCGGTCTGCCTCCCGTCCATCCACTCCAGGTGCCGGTCTGCCTTCCATCCATCCGCTCCAGGTGCCAGTCTGCCTCCAATCCATCCGCTCCTGTTGCCAGTGTGCCTTCCATCCATCCGCTCCAGGTGCCAGTCTGCCTCCAATCCATCTGCTCCTGTTGCCAGTGTGCCTTCCATCCATCCGCTCCAGGTGCCAGTCTGCCTCCAATCCATCCGCTCCAGGTGCCAGTCTGCCTCCCATCCATCCGCTCCAGGTGCCAGTCTGCCTCCAATCCATCCGCTCCAGGTGCCAGTCTGCCTCCCGTCCATCCGCTCCAGGTGCCGGTCTGCCTTCCATCCATCCGCTCCAGGTGCCGGTCTGCCTCCCATCCATCCACTCCAGGTGCCGGTCTGTCTCCCATCCATCCACTCCAGGTGCCGGTCTGTCTCCCGTCCATCCGCTCCATCTGCCTTCCAGCCTCCATTCGAGTCCAGCTGCCAGTCTGCCTGACCACATATTATTATTATTATTATTATTATTATTATTATTATTATTATTATTATTATTATTATTATTATTGTTGTTGTTGTTGTTGTTGTTGTTGTTGTTGTTGTTGTTGTTGTTGTTGTTGTTGTTGTTGTTTGTTTTTTTGTTTGTTTTGTTTTTTTGTTTGTTTGTTTGTTTGTTTTACTAAAAATTGACCACTGTTAGTATCACCTAAATTCTGAGACCCTAAATATATTTATATTTATATTTACTGAGCTTTAAATCTGTGCATGTGTGTAAATCTGTGTTCTGTTTTAACTCTTATTGCTATTCAATAAACCATTAATGTTTTAACTTTTATCTGGCGCGTGGCAGTCACTTTATTGGTACCACACAAAACCTTTCACCAGGCAGCCAAATCAGGCAAGCCATCCAAGGCCGTCACTTCACGAACCTCTCGCTGCGCGGCGAGCCGTGATTTCTGCGCGAATCGGTCGGTTTTGTCCGCACGATCCTCCATTTTGGATGCGGCGCCACCCCGACCACGCCCCGACCCCGCCCCTGAACCGTGCTCCAAGCGGGGCGAGAGATTCCCCTGCCGGAGGTCGGGAATCTCCCTCGGTTCGCATCCCGCTTCGCATCCAAATTTGCGTGTGGCTACTGATTTTTTTTAAATTTTTTTTTTCCCATTTAATATTCCTCCGAAATATCGATGCATCGGTATTTCGGGTTACCCGTTCTTTCGATCCTGATTTCTGCGCTTGCAATAAATAGATGTTTTTGCGGTTGTTTATAGGGGTTAACATGTATCCCGCTGTGTTATGTCTGTTCTTGTGTCAGAAATCAACAAACGCCAGGTGTCACTGTTTCCCCCGGCCTCCCCCCTCCTTTTTTTCCTATTTACTTCGGCAGCCAAGTGGTGGCGTTTGTGTTACACCAGAGATGATACTTTACTTTCTGGTGGCTACTTGTTGGTTTTCCTTTTTTTACATTTCGTACCGGATGTCACCTGCACGCCATTGATTCCGCGGGTTTCTGAGTGGGGGGTTATTACCGTTTCCCAACATGTGCATTTCACCCTTCCAGAAACAGTTTTTGGAACTCTAAACCTGGGCGCTTCGAATGCTATTATCTTCCGTAATGACTAGTCTCATGTTGGCTCAGCATCTCCTTTTTTAGAACCCATTGCTAGTGAATGCAATGTTTCACAGCCTCTGGGCATGGCAAGAGTGCAAAAAAAAAACATTCTTCCACACTCCATTTCGAGGGAACGCGCTGATTCCCCCCCCTCCTGCGAAACCGTCTTCACGGCTCCAGACTGTGCCTCTGCGCGTGCCCAGAGTTCAAAACGCTTCTCCTTTTTTAGAACCCATTGAGAGTGATAAAGGACCGTAAAAGAAAAGAGAAAAAAAGAAGCCTACGGCGCTTCGTTGACTATGGGGGGGGGGGAACTCTCCCTTGGATTTCTTTCACCCTTAAAATCGTTCGCCGCTGCACGCTGCTGTGTCTCTGAGCATACACAGATTGCAAAATAAAGCTCATTAATACCGGCTCCATTTCTGAAGACTACTCTGCTCCCCCCCCTTTAAACCCCCCCCAAACCACGCAGAGGATTCCTTCCTGGGTCTGACAGTTATGCGTCGTTGCATCGAATCCCTGACATTATTTACTCCCTCAGGTTAGGGGTGATGCGTTCCCGGGCGTACCCGCGGAAACACGGGGCACCCCTTCTTTGCGTTAATACCACCGTTATGAAGCTTATCTGCTGAAACATTTCACAGCCTCTGGGCATGGCAAGAGTGCAAAACAAAAAACATTCTTCCAAACTCCATTTCGAGGGAACGCGCTGATTCCCCCCCCTCCTGCGAAACCGTCTTCACGGCTCCAGACTGTGCCTCTGAGCGTGCCCAGAGTTCAAAAAGCTTCTCCTTTTTTAGAAGCCATTGAGAGTGATAAAGGACCGTGAAAGAAAAGAGAAAAAAAGAAGCCTACGGCGCTTTGGTAGACTATGGGGGGGGGGAACTCTCCCTTGGATTTCTTTCACCCTTAAAATCGTTCAGCCGCTGCACGCTGCTGTGTCTCTGAGCATACACAGACTGCAAAATAAAGTTCATTAATCCCGGCTCCATTTCTGAAGACTACTCTGTTCCCCCCCTTTAAACCCCCCCCAAACCACGCAGAGGATTCCTTCCTGGGTCTGACAGTTATGCGTCGTTGCATCGAATCCCTGACATTATTTACTCGCCCTGGTTAGGGGTGATGCGTTCCCGGGCGTACCCGCGGAAACACGGGGCGCCCCTTCTTTGCGTTAATACCGCCGTTATGAAGCTTATCTGCTGAAACATTTCACAGCCTCTGGGCATGGCAAGAGTGCAAAACAAAAAACATTCTTCCAAACTCCATTTCGAGGGAACGCGCTGATTCCCCCCCCTCCTGCGAAACCGTCTTCACGGCTCCAGACTGTGCCTCTGAGCGTGCCCAGAGTTCAAAAAGCTTCTCCTTTTTTAGAAGCCATTGAGAGTGATAAAGGACCGTGAAAGAAAAGAGAAAAAAAGAAGCCTACGGCGCTTTGGTAGACTATGGGGGGGGGGAACTCTCCCTTGGATTTCTTTCACCCTTAAAATCGTTCGCCGCTGCACGCTGCTGTGTCTCTGAGCATACACAGACTGCAAAATAAAGCTCATTAATACCGGCTCCATTTCTGAAGACTACTCTGCTCCCCCCCCCTTTAAACCCCCCCCAAACCACGCAGAGGATTCCTTCCTGGGTCTGACAGTTATGCGTCGTTGCATCGAATCCCTGACATTATTTACTCCCTCAGGTTAGGGGTGATGCGTTCCCGGGCGTACCCGCGGAAACACGGGGCGCCCCTTCTTTGCGTTAATACTGCCGTTATGAAGCTTATCTGCTGAAACATTTCACAGCCTCTGGGCATGGCAAGAGTGCAAAACTAAAAACATTCTTCCAAACTCCATTTCGAGGGAACGCGCTGATTCCCCCCCCTCCTGCGAAACCGTCTTCACGGCTCCAGACTGTGCCTCTGAGCGTGCCCAGAGTTCAAAAAGCTTCTCCTTTTTTAGAAGCCATTGAGAGTGATAAAGGACCGTGAAAGAAAAGAGAAAAAAAGAAGCCTACGGCGCTTTGGTAGACTATGGGGGGGGGAACTCTCCCTTGGATTTCTTTCACCCTTAAAATCGTTCAGCCGCTGCACGCTGCTGTGTCTCTGAGCATACACAGACTGCAAAATAAAGCTCATTAATCCCGGCTCCATTTCTGAAGACTACTCAGTTCCCCCCCTTTAAACCCCCCCCAAACCACGCAGAGGATTCCTTCCTGGGTCTGACAGTTATGCGTCGTTGCATCGAATCCCTGACATTATTTACTCCCTCAGGTTAGGGGTGATGCGTTCCCGCGCGTACCCGCGGAAACACGGGGCGCCCCTTCTTTGCGTTAATACCGCCGTTATGAAGCTTATCTGCTGAAACATTTCACAGCCTCTGGGCATGGCAAGAGTGCAAAACAAAAAAACATTCTTCCACACTCCATTTCGAGGGAACGCGCTGATTCTACCAACCCCCCGTTATCCCCATAAGCACACAGAGCAATCCTCCTGCGAAACCGGCTTCCCGGCTCCAGACTGACTAACTGCTGTGTCTCCCCTCCCCTTAATACCCAACACAGTTTTGCAAAAGTGATTGCAGAACCAGACGTTCCGTCTGTGGTTAATAAGTGATGGGTTCAGTTTTGCCCCAGCGACACAACCGAAAGAAAACGGCATAGCGGTTTATTTTAGGTGCACGTTTGTATATTTCTTATTAGATTGCCACGAACAAACCCCCCCTCCGATACAGCATGTAGAGTGAAATGAATTAACTATTGTAGTATGAAACCGTGTTTGTTTTTAATTATTCTCAAAGAAAGGACGCACCAATGGTATCCGTGGGGGGGCGATTTTCCATAAAGACTGTAACGGGTACCCAGGAAAAAACTTTATGCCACGCTATGTTAGGATAGCCATAAGGTTCGCTAGGTGCTTTTAAGAAATGTAATAAAACATCCACTTGGAGATTGCATACACTAACAGCAAGCTTGTTTCCCAGTCCTGCAAGTGGTACGTTCCCATTCTGTACCTAAGGGTAAACAGCGCTGACCGAACTTCTGACCCCTAGTTAGCCCTCGGGTCTGCTGGAGGTGGCAGGTGCTGGGCTTCATGGAGCCAGTTCATCTTCAGCTCCACCCACTGACCTTTCCAACACAATGGGCCAATTAGAACTGCAGGGCTAGAAAAATGTTTCCAATGCAAGCCTTCTGCTACTGCTGGACGCCTCAAACTGTAGATATCATTTGCTACTAATTATCAGTTCGGTTCTTAAAATAAACGAAACAAAGAAATGCATTGAATCAAATGTATTTATTCCTTGCAAACCATCATGTGCACCTCAGATACAGACTGTTTTTCCAGTGGTTCCCCAGGAATAAACTGCTTTAGTATGATACCGTGGCCAACAGTCTCCAAGGCTCCTGGTCCCTGAACGGCACTTTTGACCCCAACCCCTATTGGTTGAATTTTGTTTCAGTTTCCACAGGGCTGCTTGGAGTCTGGGCTCTAGAAGTTATAAAAACCCAGTAGCACCTTTTGGGAGGGTGTGGAGAGGTAGTGCAGAGGAGGCTTTTCTTGGAGATTGTTCTGTTGCTTGGGTGTTGGATTAGGGATAAAATATCTTTTGAGGAAGATGGAACGAGGTGGTAGGGGCCGGTACTGGACGGAGGCAGAGGTCACGGCTCTATTGGACATATTGATTCAACACAGGCTTGGTCCTGTGTTGTTTCATATGCTTCCAAGGAGAAATGAACCTGCATTTAGGCTCGCATCTCGGGAGCTAGCCAGGATGAACTACCATAGGACCTCAACACAAATTAGGTCAAAATTTAAAACTCTAAGACAAAACTTTAATAGATGCTTGTTCCATTTTGGGGAGCACGCAGAAGAAAGACAACAGGCTGCCTATTGGGACCAGTTACTCCAGCTGTGGATTATGGCAGATCGCCCAGATCCTGCTCATCTTTTCCCTGCGGGTAGGTAAAAACGCGAAATGTTATTATAATAGTCGATAATTAAAAGGGCTGCAATGTTACCTGCAGATGGGAAGCCTGGAAGGGTCCTGGCTATGTCTCTACCAGGCCAGCTTTAAGCATGTGGTCTGCAGGAACTGATTCTTAAAAAAATCTGGGCCTGTCACGAAGAGTAGCCTTAGAATAATGCCAACCCCATCCACATTTTCTTTTTTTTTTTTTTTTTGGAAACACAGGGGCAGGCCCTGCAAGGCAAGTAGGCCACAGGAGGGTTCAACCACATCAGCACCAGGAGGAAGAACAACGTGGGGAAGAGGTTGCGGAGCCTAGGGAGGACCTACAGGAAGAGATGGAAGGCGGGGAAGGCCGGGTTGATCTCCAGGCCGATGAAGGAGGTGAAGGTGAGAAGCAGGGAGAGTTCTTTGATTGGCCATTTAAGAGATATTGTTTCATACTAAATCACTGGTGGGAACATTCACAAATTTATATTCCCTCTCCATCCCGATAGATATTGTGCCAGATCCCCCTGTTGACATTATGAGGGAAGCGGTGCCCAGAGGGGAGATGGAGCAGTGGATTGCAATTTTGCAGGAAGTTGTAGCCAGAGGTACATTTTATATAGTAATTACAATTATCAACAACAAAACCTTTGCCCCTTGCGAGGTTACAACAATGGCCTTAACTGTGGTTTCTCCTCTGCTGCATTGTCACTAAAACTGTACAAATAAAATAGCAGAGTAAGTACATCAGGACTTAGCTGTTGCTAAAATTGAGTAGAAGAACAAATCTAAGATAAAAACCCATCACAAACTAAAAACTGATTTGATGTTCCATTTGATTTCTTACAGTTGGTGTACTGGAACAACATGTTCTGCCTGCTGAAGGTGTGCGTCCACCTCAGAGGAGAAGGAGGAGGAGGAGATAAAACATTGTGTTCAAATGCTGATAAACCTGCAGTTCTGCAGGTTTTCTTGTTTTTCCTTTAAACAGGGATAAGATACCTAACGTCTTTTAAACTACTTATTTTGCACTGAGTGTTAATCTGACTTGAAGATAGTACACATTCAATTGTTTTGCTCTAAGAGCAGCAGTGTTATGTTTACAGTAAGGCTGTTATATCAATATATACTTGTTTATATATTGTATGTTGTGTTCCTATGAAACCTTATCCTGCCTTTAAAACACTATTGGTTATTAGATAACTATTGTTTGGATGCAGGCTATTAAAGTTCAACAGCAGAGAGCAGTTGTCTTCTGTGCTGAACTGTATGGTATATCTAATGCTCAAAGAGCTGATTTATTTTTGTAATGGAAATAATTACCATAATCTTCTGATTACTGCACATGGTTTTTTTTCCAAGTTGCTTTCGCAATTGATCTCTTTAAAAACTGCATCTGAGGACAAAACCTTTCGTTTTGCACTTAAATCCTACAGTTATATTCAGTGTCTCCATGTAAAAGTGTTGTTTCCAACATGTAAACAAACATATCCTTTCATTTGTAGTACGATCGTATAGTCATTTAAAAAATGCGTCACCTTCATGGAGAAGGTGTTAACTTTAAAACAAACAGTAACTTTTGGATTGCAATAAAGTCCTGTAGTGATTATAAATGTCAGTTCTTAAAATTGAAATTATTTACATTAAAACATTTAAAACCTTTGAATTGCCTGAAACCTATTAGCACTAAAAAACTTGTATTAATGATGCCTTTTTTCCTTTCTGTGAAAGTTATGCAAAAAGAAAAACTACTACCCATGTACAACTAATCGTTTACAAGTTTTTGTAACAACGTTACTAAGAATTTCGTTATTGTTTTTAAGAAAAATAAAAGCAGTTTAACCCTAACTAGTATGTCCCCTACAATAATTTCTGTGCTTTCTTAATGTGTATGTTTTTTTACAGCAAGTTGTGCATGAACAATCTATGAATTAAGGCATTACAGTTAAAAGAACCTAAAAAAAGGAGTGAATATGGTGTGTACTGTTTGTTGTTCTGATCAATGTGCATGCACTATACCAAAAACAAACAACGCCAACGCACAGAAGGAAAGAAAAGTTGTGTAGTGGCGCAGCTAGGCCAACATCCTAAATGGGAATCGCCAATCAGGTATCTATGGGGAAAATATTTTTTTTTTCAGTCTTCTCCGTTTCTGAGGCGTTCTCAAGAGGGACTGAGAATCATCTAGTGATTCTTCATTTTTAACAATTAGGTAAGGGGAACTGTCATTCTTGCTGTGCCCCAAAGGGTCCTTTGCTGTGGCTTGTTGTGTCTTTTTTGCTGGCATCCTAACTGGCCCTTTTGCATTCCTTCCAGCATTCATAGCAAAAAAACACCCAGTTGCATCGCGCACATTCCCCATTGCTGTGCTCCGTCCAGTAACTACTGCTACCGAGCCCTCCTCTTCACTGTCCTCATCACAACTGTTACCTGTATCTGCAGGGTTACTAAAATCACCTTCTGAGTCGCTAACCCCCTCGAAGTGGCCTAGAGTTTTGCCCCTGGACTTAGACAAACTAGAGGTTTGAGTACTGGTATGCACGCTTTTGGTCTTGCTACCCGGTTCTCCGGCTGTACCCCCTGAAGGTGTTTCAGTCAGATAATCTGTAAGTCTTTGGAGGCATGTGTTCGCAACCCTAAGGCTGTTAATTATCTCCTTTTGAAACAAGATGTCCTCCTCGTCCCTCTTATCCATTTTTAGCTCCTTTCGGCGGTCAGATTCCGTTACCCACTCCACAAATCCTGATAAGGTGTTATCCAGCCGCGCAGCTGCTGTGGTTCTTTGTTTCCGTTTCCGGATTAAGGCAAGCCTTGTTGCAGGATCAAGAGTTGCCTCATAGTTTGTTGTTTCATTCTTTCCTGAAGAAGTTAGAAAAAAGGGAGATTACGCTTTCAATTTAATGGTAGGGTTGAGTAGCTGCAGCACAGGTGTTACTTCTTGCAAACCTACTATTACAAAGAAGGAATTAGTTGTAGTAGCTCAGTACACACACAATTTCAGCACTGAGTGGTGAGGGGTGGGCTAAAGAAGGTTGAACAGGTGGTATTTACAATATGTTGCCACAAGCTCAGTTAACTGATCAAAGATGTAATATTAAGGACCAAACCCAATGAACCACTGCAACACCAATAGTAACAGCAAAAAGCATTATCAAAATGTTTCTTACTGTTGTTGATGCCCCTTTCTGCAACAGTGGGAGGTGTGCTTTGTGAAGACGAACACCCAGACGTGGAAGGCTCACATCCATCAGTCGATTGAGTATCTAGGGTAAAAGCAGTATTTTTTCCTTTAGAAATTACTATTGTCTGTTTAGGTTTCCTGCCTGTTATCCCGGCCAAGCATTGTGCTGCTAGTCAAGCAGAACCTCATACTATAGCATGCTTCAGGGCTAAGGGGCAGAATTTTTCTCCACTCGATAGTTACTTACCAAATACTGAAGTTTCCGAGGGCCCAAAGCTATGGTTATCGTAGTCTGCTTCCTCGAATAGAATCAACGTGGCGGCATTTTCTCCGACGCCCCGCATCGCCTCCATTGCTGCCAGTGGGAAGAGGTGCAAATGGAATAGAGAACGAATTGGTTAATGTGGCCCACATGGAAGGTTCTCATGCAGCAAGAGGAATGCTTTGGCGCGCGTCGTCAACTGCTTACGATTTTCCGTTCTATTTTTAAATCCTGATAGTGATTGGTTTCAGAACTGTTAGGCACGCCCAACTCCCCCCTCCCGTCCTTCCTGTTTGTAACTGTGGTGTTCAGCTGAATGCTGGGTATAATTTGGAGTTGTATTGATAGTAGTACTTCCTTTTACGTTCTATCCCCACACATTTCATCGAAATTTAATGCTGCCTAAATAACAAAACATATAAACACACCAGTGAAATCAACAATGGTGTTGATCTCAACTAATAATATTTTATTTTGAATTTAACCAATTTTTTTTTAAAGTAACTGGCAAGCTACAAAAATAATAACTTTAAAACTGCACCACCCTTTTCGAAATAAAAATTGCATCGTATGTTAACGTCACCAAAGTGTTGTTTTCCCTATTAATGGATGGCCGTCGATGTATCGATGGGTTCGGTCACTTTTTTTTTAAAAAAAGTAATTGTGATAGTACTTGTGTCCTCAGACGACACACATGTTTTGTCTCTCAGATGAGCTCCCAGTGAACAGTAAAAAAAATTTTATTTTACATGGAAGTTCTACCATTCTGTAAGTTCGATGTTTTCTTGGTTGGTTAATAGAGGTAATTATTTAAAGGGATCGATACTTCCCGATAGCTAATAAGTGCTTTTTTTGAGGCAACGAAAAATAACTTCCTATGGAACCACAACTGAATGCAAGTTCTCCTGATTACGAGGCTGCCATCGACGTATCGACGGCTCCTTAGAATTTTTAAAATATATTTATCAAAATGGGTGTCCTCAAACGACCCCCAGTCTTTGAGTAGCAGATTAGCTAGATTGTTTTGGAAAGGCAGTCCTATCCATCGTAAGTTCGATATTATCCTGGAAATACAAAGATAATTTTTTTTTACAGGGGCTTTCATCATAACCCCAAGTGTTTTGTACAACATATTAATCATGTCCTACTGTTTATTTGATAAACCTTGTATTTGACAAACCGTTCAAAAAGGGGCTACAATTCGACAGATCGATGGCTCCCTTTTCCTTTGGCAACTTTTAAAAACAATATTTTCAAACGATACACATGTATCCCCGGTGAATTTAATAGTTCCGGTTTTTGACTAAACCTTTGCCTAGCAGCGGTAAAGCGACACTACGGAAGATCGAAGCATGCATGCGCGTTTAAATATACTAAATGGCAAACTTAAAATCACTGCCTGAAGCAAACATTTTTTTTTTGGTAACTCACCCGTGCCCGCAGAAGACTCACTTTCGGTGGTCCTTAGAGGGTGGATCGATGTGTCGGTGCGGAAAATGTTTGCCATCTCGTCATACCAAACAAATTTTGACCTTCCGGACCCGGATGTGTTGTTATGAATAACTGCCTGCTTGTAAAGCTTCCGTAGTGATTTGGTTTTTGTTCTGCATTCGGATGCAGAACGAGTAAAACCCAGCTTTCCAAGTTCTTTTGAGATAACCTCAAATATCTCAATATTTCTTTTTAGTGAGGATAAAGCATATTTTATCTCCGCTTCTCCCCATACCTTAATTAATGCGGAGGTCTCCTCATTCCCCCAGATAATTCCTCTCTTAATTTTGGTTTGTACTGGAGTTCCCTGACTACTTTCCGATGTGTCTTCAGTATCCATTTTCTAACCTCAGGGGTAGAAGCTCTCAAGCAATACTGGGCAGTAAAAGATGTTCCCTGAATACTAACCAGTACATTGGCTTCCTGCCCCCCTCCCCCCTTGGTGCCTCAATCTGCATGTCAAGGGAAAGGTGCTTGCAACCCAACCCATGCAAAGGTTTGTTGGCTGGTAGAGGTGGAACTCCATCACCAAGAGCTGTAAAGTACATGTGCGATTGTATTGCTTTATACTAAACACGTTTCAGAAAACATTGCACCCATGTGGCACTCCTCAGAGCAACATGACTCTTATTGATTATTTTTCTCTGAACTTCTGATGTACCATATCCAAAATGTTATCGCACAGAGGGAAGTTTTCTCGTTATATATTCTGTTGTCTGTAAGGGTAATTCCTTTTCCCCCACAAACACTACTGACAAATCTGCATATCAAGAGAAAGGTGTAGACTACCCAGGAGTTTAATTGTTGGCTTGTAAATCGCAAGGGGCCCCTTGCTCAGCCCTGTGATTTCACTGTGCTGTGATGAGTTCTTGAAAAAAACCATTCTGAAATCCAAGTCCGTAGTCACCACAAGTACTTTCCCAAATAAAAGCAGACACATTTTGACTGCCCCCATGAAGTTTTACAGTATAGAAATGAGGTTCGCAAGGCACAATCTTAAGGACATAATACTCTGGCTGTTCACCACTGCCGATAGGTATAATCTGCAGAGGATCAGCAGTTTATAGTGAGTAGTGTAATATCTGATTATGATCCTATCTCATGGTGGAACAGCATTGAAATACTACGGAAAAACATGTTGTACCACGAAGGGAGTTTGAGTGCCCTTTATTAATCTGGCTGGTTGCAATGATCTGGTTCGAAAGGAAAGCAAGTCATGAGTTCAGGCCCCTTGCTGAAAAGAGATTTGAAATACTATCCATCTGCTGTTTTCTTTCTCAATAGATGTTATCACTCTATTCTGACTGCTTACTTCCTGCTGTGGCACCTCTGCTGGCCCCAACCTGCAGATCATGAGGAAGGTGTTGAAAAACCTGAGGCTGTTGTCGGTTTTATAGAGGTGTAAGAGGGGATAGCAGATATATTGCTGTAGGCCATGTGGTATATACAGTACTTACTCAGTACTTTAAGGAGCTTTCTTTTTCCGGTAATGTAAACAAGCCTGCATGCCCACATTGCAGTTATATGGAGAGTGCTATTTGGAGTTGAAGCAGGAGTTCCCTGCTAAGGAACCCTCCATGTAACAAGATTTTTTTGAGTAGCAGTGACTGCTTTATGAAGCTCAAAAGATAAATATTATGTGGTTAATACTACATAATGTCCTATCATGAAGAGTTTATAATCAATGGCAAATGAGGCCTTGCAGGATTATGGTATTTATTGTTACTAGAAATAGTTCTAGGTTACATTATGGCACAGGCAAATGAAGAAGCCCTCATCACTGTACCCAAACACCAAATTTCCATTGGCCCTCAAGAAGGCTGTGATCCCTGAGAGTTTCATTCCAAGTCACTGTGGCTGTAACCACCCTTAAAGGGGTCATGTGGTTGAAAGAATGGTCAACAGTATGAATATTTTTTTTCTTTACGGTTTCAAGAGTTGCTGAAATTATTTTTAAATACAAGTCACTTAACATGGGTTTGTAAATACTCAGCAATGGCATTGCGCACTGCTTCTGCCTCTGCACGGGCAGTTCCCGATCTGTTACAGTCATATGTTTCCGTGCTATCCAGTGAGTCATCCAGGGAACGTTGCTGCTGATCCTCATCTGGAATTTCATGCTTTTCCCGTTCACAAATGTTATGTAGAATCACGGCAGCAGCAACAATTGAGTTGATGTTTTCAATGTGTGCTTCTATTCTGACAGATAAGCGCCTGAATCTTGCCTTCAAGCGCCCAAATGCTCTTTCAACGACGCACCGTGATCGATTAAAAATCTTATTGTAGTGACGCTCCCTGTCGTTTCTTGGTACAGCGAAAGGCTTCATCAGCCACTTACACAATGGATACGCTCCATCCCCTAATATTATGGGTGGAATCGACACCCCTGCATAGGTGAACAATGGGCTGCCGGGAATTAATGTCCCTTCCTCCATCTTACTGAAGAGAGTAGATGACCTAAAAACATGAGCATCATGGTTCACACCTGAATGTCCGGTCAACATCGAAAAAAAAATACCGTCTCCGTCGCAAGCAGCCTGCAGTAGAACAGAATGGAAAGACTTCCTATTAAAGTAAGCCGGACCCTGCAATTTAGGTGGGCAGATCGGAATGTGTGTGCCGTCAATACAACCTATAGTATGCGGAAAACCGAAAATTTTCATAGATGACGTCATCTGTTGAAATAGAAGACAGAAAAAACAGTCATTGACCAAGAAATGCATAGAAGTTGCAGAACATAAATGTAGCATACCTGGAACACCAGTGCATGATGGCACAATGCAGGAGCAGCCATTGGACAGGTTCCTCCAGGAAGCTGCCCAACGCCCCTCAAAAGTCTTCCTGGAATGACCCCATCTCAACAGTGTGTGGCAGGGAGATCCATATTGCAAAATTGCGCTGGGGATATTGATCATTTTAATTATCACTTGAATACCCATAACCCCTAAATTTGAGCGCTTTCTACCTAGTTATTGATTTTTCTTGGAGCACGATGCACTTTCCAGTATGTACCATAGTCATGCTGTCAATATTGTTGTATGCATCAAACAGTTCCCCATACTAAACATGCCCATAGAAGGCATCCTGGTCTGAGCATGCCACCCGTGTGTGTGGCGGGGAGTACTGTAGACCAACATTGTGATGGGTGGGAAAATTTCAATTGTACTTCGAAGCCCTTTTCCCCCCCCTCAATTCGAGTGAGTTCAGGTATTTTGTGGGATGGAGAAGCGGTTCCCGGTATTTACGTTTCTCATCTTAAAAACGTAATGCCAACTGTAACAGACGAACCCGCATTAAAACACCTACCTTACTGAATTCTGATAGGCGAACCTCTTCCTTGAGAAGGACGTGTTCCATTGCCAAGCACACCTCGATGACTATACTTGCCACAGTAGAACTTCCTTTCTGGAATACCAGGGCGATGGTTCTGTAGCAAGAACGGCTGGCCAAGAAGTACACGCCAATTGCTACTCGTTCTTCGACGACTGGAACTGCTGACCGCATTACTGTGTCCCTCCGCATCAGATATGGTCGCAGCTTGTCCGCTACCCCAAAAAGTGTTCTCCTTGTCATTCGGAAGTTTTCCAACCATTGTCTGTCGTCCCACAGCTTAAGAACCGTGTCGTTAAACCACTGAGAACGCCCAGGGTAGCACCAGAATAGTTTCTGTCGAGGCGACGACCGTATCCACTGGGAAATGACCCTTATCAAAGTGTTGCAACCAACCATAGTTTCCCTAAACAAATGCATTCGCCGAAGTAACCGTTTTCTGCTAGAGAAGCATAACGTAGCTATACCGTCTATCAACTTACAGTAACTGCGCAGCAGTGCAACAAAATATGGGATCCTTCGTTTGAATTTCTTTAGCCGGCACTCAGAACGAGAGGGAGCCATGATAGCATGAAATTGATAACGGAGGCGGAAGTGCCTCCGACACTGCTCTAGGGAGAACTCGAATGCCTTTGGAGGACCCATGGGTCATACAAAAGATATGTTGTGTGCTGGTCCACCTAGCGCCCATGAAGGAGAACAGCATTTTTTATAACGCCGCCAATGGACGGAGCAGTACAAATCGTAACTGGAAAACAAATGCTGATACAATTATTCGGCTCTGCAGAAAATGACAGGCGGGTATCGATGCATCGGTACGCCGACGGTTTTTTTTTTTTTTTTTTTAAAAAGAAGAAACCAGACATTTAAAATAAGCTTCTCAATGCGAAGGGAGCACGTGAAGTAGTACTGGATTCGACCCTAAAACATCGCCCGGTGAGGACAAGAAAATTGGGGTGGGGGCGAATGGAGACCACGTGACCACCACGTGATCGCCTTCGGTTTCACAGCGAAGGCAATCACGCTGCGAAGAGAAGTACTTCGTGAAGTGACGGCCCAAGTCTGATTGCCAGCCCTTTCGCTCCCCATGGTCACCCCACGGGGAATCTGGAAATGGGGCTTTCCTCAGTGCCTTCCATTCACTACTTCCACCCATTTAAAGACACGTCCCCACACGCATACCCAAAGCCTAAAAGCAATAAAGAATTTATAATAAACCATGTGTTTTTAAAAAAACAGATGGTCTTTGGTGTGGTACATAGAATTTCAGTGGGTTTCTCTAAAGACCTGGAGGTGCCATTGTTTGATGGGGCGGGGCCCTATAAATAGGGGGGGGGACACCCTGGTGGGCTACCTGAGACCCCACTCCAGAGATTGCCGGCTGGGGCCTCTTTGAGAGAGGCTGGGAGAAGAACCGGCCTGGGTGGCCCTAACCAAGCTGCGCAGTCCCCGGGCACCCTCGGAAGAAGGGAAACGGTAAATCTAGATCCTTTATCTAGAAAGCCCTGAAAAGGGTCACCGGAAGTTGGAATTGACTTGATCGCACACACGTATGAGAGAGAGAGAGAGAGAGTATAAACTAGAATAGAACTGTATCTGCCACAACCACAGACATCTCTGTTTATATGATCTTTGTTCCCTATTGGGGTTATTTTGCTTGTGGGGGTGGGGAGCATAATGTGTTTACATATCACACCAGATAGAAACATTATCCAGAGTTCAACAGTTTTTCTTGAAACAAACACACAAACAAACAAACAAACACAGAGGACCTGGTCCTGGTTCTGAGGTCCTGCTCCCTTTCCTGTGCGAAGGAGTCCAGAAGAGGAAGACTCCCCCACCCCACACCCCACCTGAATTGCAGCACGGCTGCAGTTCACAATTTATATATATAAGCTATATATAAATAAATTTGAGGTGGGGGTGGAGTTGGGGTTGGGGGTGTTGCTGGTCCTAAAAGTTACGTTTTCTTGGGTGGCCCACCGAGGAGGGTGGCTCCAGCTTGGCATTCCAACGGAAGGCAGGCACCTGAGGAGTGGCGTAGGCGGGGGGGGGCTGTGCCAGGGTGGGAGAGGGCAGAGCTGCTGGCATAGCGTGCCATCGTAAGAGGCCGGGCAGTGGACGAAGCTGGTGCCCAGCGGTGGGCAGAAGTCTGAGGGCTGCACGGAAGCTGTCAACAACGGGGCCGGGAAGGCAGGGATCAGGAAGGGCTGACGGACAGAGATGGGATCAGAGAGGGCCGCTGTCCCTTGAAAGGCTCCTCGGGGCGACTGATGTTGAAGGGAAGCCTCACCATCATTTGTCCATGTCTTGGACCCTGGGGCATGGGAGCCACCGGGAAAGCCGGGCTTGCCCCCGTGGCCTTTGGTTTCGCTACTCATTGAGTGCCGCTTGGGAAAGGGCTGTGCTCCACCCCACCTGTCGGGTCCAGGTCCTTGACAAAAGAGGAGACGGCCTTCAGCTTCTTCCCGGGCATGTGCAAGTCCTCGTCCGCTGCCCTCCTCTTCTGCCCCGTGCCTCCCGCCTCGCTCTCAGGAAGGGTCTGGCCGGAGGAGCTCTTGGCCACTTGCAGGCTCACCTTGGCCAAGATGGTCATGAGGGGCCCCAAGAGAGCCTGACGTGGGGAAACGGGGAGGGCCCCATCATGCCACTGGGGCTCCAAGATGAGGAGGAGGAGGAGGAGGAGGAGGAGGAGGAGGAGGAGGAGGAGGAGGAGGAGGAGGAGGAGGAGAGGAGGAGGAGGAGGAGGAGGGTGCCAGTGGCTTCCGGCTGAGGTCTTCTGCCTGGTCCTCGGGACCCTCCTCCCTCGTTGGAAGGAGGCCACCCGGAGCCATCTTCTTTCCAGTCTGCTGATAGGAAGGCAAGGACAAGCCCGGGGTGTCCCTCAATGCAGGAGAGGACTCCACCGGTCCACAGGGATGATGGCAGCTCCCGGGTTTTGGTACATCACTTCTGGATGCATAGAAAGAGCCACTGAAGACACGTGGGACCATTGACGGGTGGCCACCTGAGCTTCCATCCTCTGCTTTCTGGGGAGGAAGATGGTTGTCTTTGAGGAGCACCTTCAAGGGTCCTTCTTTCCCCTTTGCAGACATAGGGGAACCAGATAGGTCACCCTCCACCACATCCACCTTCTTTGGTGCCTGTTTCTGACAATGGCTGCTCAACCATATCCCAGTTTCTGGGTCCGGCCCAGAGATATCACACTTTCTGGTCTTCTTGTACGCCGGGCAATGGCTGAGGTGTTTCCCGTGACAGGAGAGGGCTTCATCCTTGCTGACCTGAACCAGAAGCTTCTCCTTGGCCAAGGGTGACATGATGCCATGGGTCCCATTGACACAGAAGCTGGAGAAGAGCCGCTTGTAGGTCTCAGAGCAGCTGTGGGCCCGGCAGTTGCCCTGGCAACTGTTGGCAGCCTGGGGTTCTGGTATCTCCAGGCCATTTGTAATGGAAAGGCAGCCTCCAGGGTGTCCTTGGGTTTGATTTGGCTCCAAGACAGGGGTCGTGATTAGGGATTAATCCATTTTCAATGCATTCCGATGAGAAATTTGTACAAAGGAAAATTTGCTTTACAGAATTTCATTGGGAACAAATTCATTCCTTTATACAAGGTACCACTGTACTGTAAAAGTAAAAACAAATTAAAATGTTCAGATAAATAGACTATTTTCCACCAGAAGTGTCCAGGTTCAGTACTGGTAAATCAGGATTACCAAAAGGCCATAGACTAGGAATAGAGTCTAGGTTTCACATCATAAAAATTTCAGGCAAAAATCAAATAAAAAAAAAAACAAAAGAAAAGACAAAAAACATGTGGCACCTTAAAGACATGTTTTTTTGTCTTTTGTTTTGCTTTTCTTTGACTTTTGCCGGAAATTCTTGAAAAGACTAACACGGCTACCCTCTCTGAAACATAATAAAAAGTCAGGGTTCAATCCTCCCAGGTTCTCCATCTCCAAAGAAGCAGGCAGGAGATGTTGGGAAGAAAACTCTTCACTTGCCAAGACCCTGAAGGACTATATCACTAGCCCTGGGTGGAGAACGAGTCTGAGCTGGCCGGTACCACATGATCTGTATTCAAACACGGCGAACTTGGGTCTCCCATTCCGGATCAGTGTTGTTGTTGTTGTTGTTGTTGTTGTTGTTGTTGTTGTTGTTGTTGTTGTTGTTGTTGTTGTTGTTGTCCCGTGTCTTCAAGAGAATCTTGCCTTCTCATGTTGTGCCCTAAGTAGGACAGACTCAGTTGCAACCTTTATGCCTCCAGAGAGGGAGAGCGTTCAGGCTTGATTTAATCCAGCACCCACAAGTTTTGTCTTTGACGGTTACTTCACGTCCATTCTTGTCCCAGGAGAAAGTTCGTTGCATGTTGACATTGGTCACGGTCACGTGGTCTTCTTCCAGTTCTGTCCCTGTTCCCATGTACGCATGGGCGTGATGGATGGTACCGGCATGACTGTTACCACATGTCTTCGTTCCGTGAGGGTCAGATGACTTCACCACCATCCCTGCTCCAGTCTAATTTTGGCATCTTCATATTTCAACCTCCAGGTGGCTGAACCCAACGGCCAGCACCACGCCCTTCCAGGGAAGACAGCTGCCCATGCCGCGGTCACCAAAACACACTTCGCAGCCATGAGGCACCAACAGTGAATCGATATATTTTATTTGCCAGAGTATATAATGATGATAAAACAAAAGCACTCTGATTTTCAATGGGACAGAGTGGGGGTGGGGGGTGAGAGAGAGCCATGCCCCACTGTGTTATTGTCACTTTTTGTTCGGACCTGAACGCTCCCGGTGTGCTTGTTACACAGTTTGTAAAACATGCTAGCAAGGGGACGATGGGAGCAAGAGTTCTAAACAGGTGCCGTCCTAAGATCCAACTCCTGCTTCTGAACTTTAAAAAGAGATTTTCTCCGGAGTTTGTTTTCTGTTTTGTTTGGGAGATTTTTTTTTTTTGAATGAGAAAGAGAGGCACATGAAGAGAGCCGCCACACTTCCACGACGTGGCTCCCTGAGGTTCCGAGTTCCATGTTCCACCCACTTTCTTGAACGCTTCCCACAGGAGGAGGGCCATATCAGACGGGGCTTCTTTGGGCGATGGGCCATCCCGCGGTGGTCGACGGTCACCCCCCAAACATGCATGCAAGCAAAGCACAGCGTGAAGGGAAGACCTGCCCACGGGTGGTTAGGGTTCCACTGCTCAGGTCCTCCCCAAAAGAATCCTGGGAGTTGTAGTCTGAAGAATCTGCAAAAGAGCTCAGATACAGATGCCAGAACTCTCAAGGGAAACAGAAGGGCCAGGAAACCAGGGTCTGTTGCTTAGCAGGGAAAAGTGACTTTTCTACTGTAGCTCCGAGTATCCCCATGGCGTAGTGGTTAAATGCCTGTCCTGCAGGTAAAACTGTGCTCACGACCTGAAGTTCAATCCCAGGTAGCAGGCTCATGGTCGACTCAGCCTTCCATCCTTCTGAGTTTGGTAAAATGAGTACCCAGCTTGCTGGGGGGTGGGGGGGCAATGTGTAGCCTGCATACTGCAATTAAACTGTAAACTGCCCAGAGACTACTTGAAGTGGTATGGGGCAGTATATAATCAAAACACTTTACCAGAATCCTCCAGAAAACCCCCTATCTCTCCCCATGGCTGGGGGGGGGGGCTCTGTAAGTCCACTACCAGCTCCTAAAATACCTCTAAAATACTCCCCCACCCACCCACCTGCCTGGCTAGGGACAACATCCCAAAATCCCCCAACCAACACGGGGGAAATCGTCTGCCCCAGTCCCACAGCTTCAAAATCGTGCCCCTCGGCCTCACTAGGAACCCAGTTTGGAGCTGGGGGGAACCCTAGGTGGTCTCTCCCCTCCCTCAAAGGCACAGCCCAAAGATGGGGGAACAGCCCACCCAAAAGCCGGTGGGCAAATGACCACAATTTTGGAGCTGGGAGCAGCCCCAAACAATGCTGAAATAGCTGCAGCAACAGCTTAAAAAAGAAAAACAGCTATCCTGCTGGCATAAAAAAAAACCACAGCTAACAAAAAAGCTAACAAAAATAACAAGAAAAAATGCGGCAGTGGCAGAGGGGAGCGTCCTCTGCCCGCCTTCTTGCCGGATTATAAATGCCTGATAGGGATGTACTGTTAGGGAAAGGGTAATGCTGTCCAAAGTTGTGAAGACTGCAGAGAGGATAATTGGGTCCTACTTCAGATCACTTGTATGTGTCAGTTTGTTAGCTATATCAGGCCTGCACAATGCATCGACCACGGGCAACTGGTAACCCGCAGGGTGCTAAGAAGTTGCCCGCCAGGTCCCTGCCCACCTCCCAACCTGGGGGCGCTTCTCCTCCATTGCCACCAGTGCTGCAGAGTTTGATGGGTGGAGAATGGAGAATGGGCGCTCCTCCTCCTCCGCCACCGCCGCAGAGCTTGGGGTGGGTGGGTGGGAGTGATTGGGCACTCCTCTTCCTCCTCTGCCAGCCCTATGGAGCTTGGGGGGGGGGGAGCAGGCGCTCCTTCTCCGCCACCACCAGTGCTGCAGAGCTTGGTGGGTCATGGGGGGAGCGCGAGCAGATGAGACTGCCCCAATCCATTTGGGGATCATTCCCTCATTTATCCAAATGACCGAAGAGTCTTTCAAACAACTCAGTCCACAAAGGGTATCCTGACAGATGGAATCTTTGTATAAGGTTTTTGATCCAAAAGCTTCTTTTCTCCAGAAGCATCCAACGCCTACTTCCATTGGAGTGGCCAAATCCCAGGTTCAATCTTGAACCCGACAAATCCCAGTCCCCCCTTCTAAAGAGGGTTAGAAATACAACATCGCTGCAAGGAACATCTACTCCTTCGCTGCTTTCTCTACAAAATTTTTAATTATCAAGGAGCAATGGGCGCTTACCAATGGGAATTGCTGACCCATCTCCAACAGCTCTTGGAGTTTTTACCAGAGGACAAAAAAGGTGATGCTTCTTCCATCTTCAATGAATCCATGGCCTTAGCTGCACAGCAGATGCGCTCTGCCTACCACGTTTTTGACTGTACCACCAACGTTCTAGGCTCTTCGGCGGCCCTCTGACAACACACCTGGCTTAGATCCACATGGCTTTCTGATGACAATAAGGCCAGAATCGAACAACTTCCATTTGATGGTGAAGGCCATTTCATACCTCCACTGATGATATTATGGAGGACAACCAGAAGAAGAAAACGACAGCCAAATGCCTCAATGTCACTCCACAGGCCACTAAATGCTCCTTTCATTTCCCTTGGAGGAAACCTACTTACCAAGGGCCCTACCAATCCCGTTTCTCCAAACTTCAGTTCAGGGATCGAAACTCCCGTCCCTCGACCTACACCGCTTACCCAGCGTCAAGAAACAAGAAGTCCCAAGCCACCTCTTCCCAATCATTTAGAGGTCAAGATAAGAAATCCTGAGACTTCTGACTTTCCAAACGACATTCGTTTGGCTCCATTTCTCCCCGCATGGAAGAACATTACCTCCGACTGATGGGTTCTTTCCATCATAGACCACGGTTACCACCTGGAGCTTTGCTCCAACCCTCCTCTCAAAAACTTCATCCCGACAAACCTGTCTCCTTGCCTTTACGAGGAAATATTTTCCCTCTTAAGGAAAGGAGCCATCCAATGTATTTCCCAGGACATGAAATATCTTGTCCACTACTCAAGATACTTCATTGTTCCAAAAAAGGACAAAAGTCTTCGTCCTATCCTGGACCTAAGACATTTAAATCAATACACACTCCCTACAAAGTTCAGAATGGCTCTGGTAGCAGGTTATCTAAGAACTTGCGGATATGCATTTCCCCATATCTTGACGACTGGCTTGTGGTGTCGCCATCAAAAGAAAAAGCCCAAAAGGACATTCATTTCTTCCTGTATACCTTGGATACTTTGGGCTTGCAAATCAATGTGGAGAAGTCTCATCTTTGCACAGAACAAAGACTCACCTACATCGGAGCTGTTCTTGACTCTTCCCTGGCTCCTGCCTTCCCGCCATCACACCGTCTGGAAGACATAGCTTCTCTCGTCCCTCTGTTTCAGCCTTACCAAAAATTTACCAGCCCAAGTTGTTCAAAGGCTGCTAGGACTGATAGCATTCACGACTTCGGTGGCTAAAAGAATCCTGGTACCTAATCTTCTTTGACTGGATTCAGGATAATCCAAGCTCCTTGTGTCACACCGGAGCTCGCCCATCAACTCCAGTGGTGGCTACACAGCCGCAGTTTGCTTACCGGTAGCCCCTTCTGACCATTTCGACCTACCGTACAGGTAGCCACAGATGCCAGTATGCAAACTTGGGGAGTGGCCTGCAACCATCTAAGCATAGACGGGACATTGTCCTAGACAGAGAAGTACCTCCACACCAACCACTTGGAACTCTTAGCCGTCATCAAGGCATTCAAGACGTATCTCCGCCTCTTATCTGGACAGGAAGTGCAGGTGGTCACCAACAACACGACCACCATGCACTACATAAACAAACAGGGCGGAACCCACTCCCAAGGCCTCCTGCTGTTAACTGTTGAATTCTGGGAATGGTTATTGCTTCTTCCCCGGGAAAAGAGAATGTTGCAGATCGCCTCAGTAGGACCACTTCAACCTTCCACAAGTGGGAACTTCACCAGGATGTCTTCCAGTCTATAGTCCACCACTGAGGAGCCCCAGAACTGGACATCTTTGCCACACCAGAGAACACGAAATGCACCACGTTCTGCTCGTGGGCAGGGAAAGGCCACAATTCCACGGGGGACACCTTCATGTTTCAGTGGACCACCTGTCTTCGTTATGCCTTCCTTCCCATACAACTTGTCCTACATGTGGTGACCAAGATTCGACATGACAGGGCCAACATGATCTTGATAGTGCCCCGGTGGCCGTGGCAACCATGGTTCTTGACTTTGCCCAACATGGCGTCTGATTACCTAACTCTATCTCGTTGGCCAGACCTACTTTCCCAGAATGGAGGCCAAATTCTCCATCCCAATCTCTCCCGCCTACATTTAATGGCATGGAGGATAGAGAGAGAGTTAATGCTATCCTCTCTGTTGCCCGGAAACCCTCCACTCTCCACCTCTACACCTACAAGTGGAAAAGGTGTGCTTCCCATGCTGCAAGGAATGTTTTTTCACCATATTCCCCCCACCCCCATTGCCAGCTATCCTGCAGTACTTACTTTATCTCAAACGTACTGGACGTACCTTGTCTTCCTTATGGGTACACCTTTTAGCTATAGTAGCCCACCAGCCAGAAGACTCCCAAACTGCATCCTTCTTTCGTCACCCTACCCTGAAAAAATTCATAAGGCCCTTCAGAATACTTTTCCTGTTAGAAAAAACCCATTTCCCCTCAGTGGTCCACTCTCCTGAATTCTCCAATGTTTAATACACCCACCCTTTGAACCACTGGCTACTTGTGACCTACATTTCTTGACCTTCTAGACAGTCTTTCAGGTTGCCATCACTTTGGCCAGAAGGGCTACTGAACTTTGTGCACAACCTATTGTTCTTCCAACCTCCTTCCTGAATCCCTCTACTCCTGCAAAAAAGGAATTTCACGTTGGATGTACCCAGGGCTCTAGCTTTCTACACATCCCGCACTAGTCTCCTGCGTAAAACCCAGAAATTGTTTATCTGTTATGACCCTAGTAAGGCATGTCCAGACTTCGGCCCTCCAGATGTTTTGTACCACAACTCCCACAGTCCTTTGCAACTGTGCTAAATCACTTTAAATTATTCCACCTGTGCTAAATCACTTTAACCTTCTAGTGATTTCTAATCCCTTACACTTGTGGCTAACATCATGACACTGCATTTTGACTGACTCCATTTTACAAATTCTCTGTTCAATCTGTTAAATATACATTACATACATTTTCTCAATTCTAACATATTATGACAAATACCTGGCAGAGTGGATCTTCCAGAGATTCGTTTCTGGGCCCTATTCAAGTTGCTGGTTATGACCTTTAAAGCCCTATACAGCTCAGGACCAGGTTATCTAAGAGACCACCTTCTTCCATATAATCTGGTCCGCTCCCTTCGGTCATCAGAGAAGGCCCTTCTATGAGTACCACCACCCAAGGAAGTGCGAGGGGTGGCGGCAAGAAATAGGGCCTCCTCAGTAGTGGCACCAATACTATGGAACTCCCTCCCCTTTGAGTTAAGAATTGCCTCCTCCCTTGAAATATTTCAGCGAGGCCTTAACACTTACTTATTTAGGCAAGCCTTCTGAGCCTCCAGGCTTTACATATTTTTATAACATCTTACTTTTTTAGTCTTATTGGCTGGGGAGCTTTTTAAACTCTGCTGCAGCTATTGTTTTTAACCTTGTTTCTCATTGTATTATATTGTATAGTATTTTTATAGTATTTTATAGGTATTGTGTTGTTTTTACATTACATTGCTTTTGTTGTGCTTTTTTGAATTTGTTATAAGCTGCCTTGGGTCCCTTTGGGGAGAAAAGCAGCATAAAAATAATGTTGTTGTTGTTGTTGTTGTTATTATTATTAATCTACGGAGGCTCGAACTACTAGAATGTCGCGGGGGCTCTCACTCTGGGTGGCCACGCCCAGGGAGGCTAGGAAAGCGGTAACCCACAACCGAACCTTCTCTGTGGCTGGCCCTTCGCTTTGGAATTCTGTCCCGAGTGAGTAGTGCCTTGCACAGTCCCTGCCTGCCTTTAAAAAAGCCTTGAAGACATGGCTTTTCCGTGAGGCCTTTGGCAACCGTTAAATTTTCTTTTAAAAAAAATTTAAAATTCTATTATGCCACCACGCCAAATATCTTTTAAATATTTTTTATTTTTAGTATTAGTACAGTTAATCGCTTTTACATATTCTATATATTCCTGTATTAGTATTTTTTATTTTCTTTTTTGTTATACTGTTGTTATTCCTGATTGACTGTTTCATTGATGCCGTTAACCGCCTGGAATTCCTTTGGAAGACGGGCGGCATAACAATATATAAATAAAATAAATAAATAGACTGCTAGCCACGAATCGGGGGAATGGCCCCCAAACTTAAGATCAATGGGGCCTTGAGGCTCATTGGGGCCCGCACAGACCTGACCTCTGCAACCCTGGAATCTCGGACATGGACTTGAGATGAGATTATGGAGCCCTGACGGACGGTAGGCTGCTAGCCCCAAACCAGGGGAAAGGACCTCTACCTTAACATCACAGAGGCCACAGGAGCCACTTGGGCCACCACAAATCTGACCTCTGCAGCCCTGCGGTCTCGGGTATGGACTTTGGGACATTGGAGGGGACCATTGGGCCCTGGCAAGCAGCTGCTAGCCCTGAACTGGGAAGGAAAGCCCAAACCTTAACATCTTAGGGGCAGGGAGCCTCCCTAGGTCCTGCCTAGACTTTCCTCCTAGAACCCTAGAAGTCCACCTGAATGGATTGTGATGGCCTGGTGGTGGGTTACTGGTCTTGGGCTGAGGAAAAAAGGCCCTGCTAGGAATTCACCTGTTGGACACTTGAGGCCAGGGAGCCTCAGCCAAAGACGGAGACTTGCTGGAATGGACTTACCTGGAAGGTTTCAACAGACACTTGCAGCATCTCACTGCTGCCTGGAGGTTGAAGTGGAATTCCCAGTTGTCAGGCCCCTGCCAGAACTGTTCCAGAAACTAAAAAGTTAATGCCTGAAGAAACCCCAGATGGGGTTTCAGGGCTGTCAGTTACTCAAGCAGCTGCACAGGAGAGTGACTCAGCATCTTCAGGGGATTCTCCACCCCCACAGAGGGCTGCTTGTAGAAGGCAGCAAAGACTTACAACCAGGAGAAGCAGAGACAAGCTTTATCTGAGCCACCAAGGTCTACATTTAGGAAGTCCTGAGTTTTGACAGGGTTAGTTTCTGGGGAAGTTATGTTGCTCTCTGGAGACATAAATTAAGCATTCAGGACTGAGGCAAATTGCGGGAGCAACACATTGATAGGACAACTTGCTACTTCTTTCCTGCTTGATCCTTGTTCCTGCTTGGCATGACCCTGGACCTCGTCTCTCTTGGCTCTGGACTTTCTCAGTGGATCTGGCGTAAGCTACCATTAGCATTCTGGCTTTGACCTCTGGACTGTTTATCTGGGACTCTGCTTTGCTCTCTGAATAGGCGTGACCTTGCTATAGGTTTCCTGGATGCTGATTTACTTCTGATTTGCTGTAGAGGGGTTTGGCTCTGAGTTTCCAGTAAAAGCCTGAACTTGCCTGTGTGTGTGAGTCTGTGGCTCATGACACCAGTGGCCTAAAGTTTTGATTGTTAGTTCTCTGGATTCCTTCTCTTTTTGGTTTGCAAAATGATGCATGTGTATTGGTTCTCTTTTGAATTTCATGGGGTCAAACAATGTTGCACCCAAAAGGACCACCCCAAGCAGGTGTGTATGTGTGTGTGGCGGCTTCCCAGACACACAGCCTTGCCGCTGGCGTGTACCAGAAGGCAAAGGCACAGGATGAAGCGTGAGAAGCGAGAAGCCTCTGGACCAGCAGGAGGAGGCAAGGGCTGTCTGGAAGATATTGCTTCAGTCCTATCTGACGGCTTCGCTTCCCTTCGTGCAACTGAGCATCACGTAAAACTGAGACCCTGCCTGCCTGCCAGCCACCCAGCCTGGGGGGATTTTATCATCCACCTCATGACTGTCTCATGATCTCTTGTCGGCGTCCTGGTTTTGATGTATTTCTATACAGCAACCTTTTTCCAAAAAGGAACTCAGGGCGGTTTCCAATAAAAGCAGTTAAAACACAGATAAAACAACAGGTCCCAAGCCTTTCTAGGAAAGTTACGGAGAGGGTAGCCGGGTTAGTCTTTTCAAGAATTTCAGGCCAAAAATCAAAGAAAAAGAAAACAAAAGGCATGGGGTGCACTACCAAACTGAAGGCTTAATGTTGTCCCCTCTTAAAGACAAGATGGCCTAGAACAGTGATGGCGAACCTTTTAGAGACCGAGTGCCCAAACTGCAATTCAAAACCCACTAATCTTGTTTGCAAAGTGCCAAAACAGTAATTTAACCTGTATACAGGTGGCTATGAAGGGGCAATGTCGGGTGCCCACAGAAAGGACTCCGAGTGCCACCTTTGGCACCCGTGCCATAGGTTCGCCATCACTGGCCTAGAAAGCTAAAAATGCCTTCAGTGAAAGACATTCAGGGATGAAGTAAAATATATTTAAGAGAAGTAAAAAGGGCAAGCTCATCCTACCCGTGGAACATATTTATTATTTATTTATTATTTCCATTTATATACCGCCCGACTTTCCCAAAGGAACTCTGGGAGGTGAACAACCAGAAACAAAATATAAGCAGAAGTAACAAAGCCAACAGCAAAATTAAGATTGGCAGAAACAAGATGGCGGCGGCAAGCAGTGGGCTAACCAACAGGTCGGGGAGGGGGAGGATTGGACACCGTAAAGCCCCTGATGGATATTTCAGCTCAGCATGGGAAACTTTTACTAAGGAATTAACGTCACTCAGAAAAGGCCCCCGTTTTGAGATCTTCTCAGTTGGTATGCAACAGTGTGCCAATCGGTGATCCCATGGCGAGAGACACCAAAGATTTGTGACAAGATTTCCCACACTTGCTAATGTGGCTCCTCTGCATCCCAGAGAAGTCATTTGCACTGGAAAGACAACTCCCTTTTCTGCATTCCTACCAATATCTGTGTGCAGTTTCTGTCTATTCTGTTCAATTCTAGTGGAAAGAAGGAAGAAGAAACACTCTTGCACAAGGGGTCACAAATACGCAGCCGGCTCCTACTGACTATAACAAAATCACTTAACAAAGAAAGTATCCATGTACTCTTTATGAATTTAATATACACAGTAGGACTTCTGGTTATCCTCTGGACTGGTATTGGTAGTTTCACTTTGCTGAAATTTACTACTGCCCTACATAGGGTTCACATATCTGAAGGTTCAGTTATCCAGAAGGATCTCTCCAAACTGGGGGAATGGGCTGCCAAATGGCAAATGTGTTTCAAATGTAAAGTAATGCATATTGGGGCAAAAAAAATCAAAACTATCTATCAGCTCATGGGCTCTGAGTTATCCGTGACAGATCAGGAACGAGATCTTGGTGTGTTGGTGGACAGCTCAATGAAGGTGTCTACCCAATGTGTGGCAGTGGTGAAGAAGGCCAATTTGATGCATTGAAACTTCTTAATCTCTTCATCAAAATACAATGACTAACACCTATCTTCCTGCATAGGACAAGTTTTCTCAACTTTAAAAACCCTAATCTCACTCACTTTATTATAACCCAGAGCACAGAGGGAATTACTTCGTTCCCTGAGCTCCTTGCCCTCTGAAGATGCCGGCCACAGAGTCTGGCAAAATGTCAGAAAGAAAAACTGCCAGAAAACAGCCAAAGAGCCCGAAAAACTCACAACTATCAGATCCCAGCTGTGAAAGCCTTTGAGAATACAGATAGATAGATAGATAGATAGATAGATAGATTCAAGTGGACTAGAAACTTGGTTTTGATTTTAAACTGATGCCATGCTTCTCAGGATGAGGCTTTCTGCCCCTGATACCAGCCGGGGCACCTAAATTAATGCCAAGTAAGGGCTGCCATTCCCACTGGCAATTTTATGTGTTTAATTTCCGTCATGTTTACATTGTCACTTGCCTTGGGCCCCCTGATAGAGCGATAGAGAGAGAGGTGTTGTGTGTGTGTGTGTGTGTGAGAGAGAGAGATAGACAGAGACAGAGAGAGATGATGATGATGATGATGATGATGATGATGAAGATGGTGATGGTGATGGTGCATATTAGGTACCTTATATCAGTACTTGAGATCGCTCTTTAATAATTTCTTAATTAGTTAGAGATGGTATTTGACTGTGATTCTGTTAACAAAGCCTCCAGTTACATGCGGTGGGCTTTTGGGGGCTCAGGGGTGGTTTGTGGCCAGAATTCTCAAATTCCTCCCAACCTCTACCCACATTCATCACCAACAGGGTAACAAAGCCCCGTTTCTTTTCCACATCCTGGAGCTTCCTCCTTCTTAGAAAAGGATCCAGCTCGCTTCCTCTGGGGTCAGCATGAAACTCGCAGTGGGAAATGGTCCCCACGTCTAAATCCTAAAGCAAATACACCGCCCACGTGACTCCCAGCACTACTTGTTTATTACTGTCGTCTTCTTTTGCCACAAGGGTGTCCATTCCACAGGGCCAGAGGGCACACAGATTAGAGAATCCATTCTTCCCTCCTTCCGCTTGACTGCAGTGTCCCTTCTCCCCTTGGTGCTGACTGGACTCCGCTCTGAGATTCTTCCCACTCTTTCCGGCACGGTTCCTTCCAAGAGCCCTTTCGCACGTGCTCCCTCCCGTTCATTCACTGCAGGTACATTACGACTAGGCATTCAGAAGACTATTAAGCAAGGGCACAAGTGTTCTACCTTTGAGCGGTCTCTGGTCCTGTCCTCGTCGCCCCACCAAAGAGTTGCAATGGCAAAGCCGTTCTGAAGCCCCAAACTTCTCAGGAATTTGCTGAAGCTGCACTCGTTGTTTCTCACCACGCCACAAGGAATCTAATGAGTGTGTGTGGGGGGGGGTTCCTCTACAGCTGGGCCTCCACAGACCCATCATCCCCCTTGACTTGGTCCAGTTTCAGCCTTGATGCCATTCCGCCCCAACGGGATCTGGTCAAGGCTTTCCAGAGTTCCCTTTTCGCAGGACGGAAGAGAGATCTAGCTTGACCAAGTCAAGGTGGATGGCGGATCCGTGGGGACCAAGCTGTGGAAGACCCCACTCATTATATTCCTTTTGGGGAGTTGCATGCTGACCACAGAGGAAGCAAGCTGGATCCCTTTCTAAAGAGAAGGAAGGCCGAGGATGTGAAAGATCAATGGGACTTTCCAGATCTTTTCTTCCCTCCCACCGATTGGCCACCTTTTCCTTTTCCTTTCTAGGTTCTCACAACTGAGAAAGCTTTTTCATAAGAGCGGTCAGGCAGGAGAGGAAGCTGGCCATGGACGTGGCCGTGGCCGCAGCTGGTGGAACTGGTGGCTGCCTTGTTGTAACAACCGGGTGCACCCGATAGTGGAGAGCGTGACCCAAACCATCCAGGTCCTCCCCCCTGCAGCCGTGGTTCCGGCTGCAGGAGGGGAGCGCGTGTCTCCAGGTAGGTCCTGGATGCAATGAGGGGTGAGTGAGGGGGTGGTGGCTAGCTGGACCACCCCTGAGACTCACAGTGATCTTGTGATCTCTCCTCAGCAACATCGACTTTGACCACTACAACAAGGCATTCTTTGGCAGCCTCAGTGCAATCGGTTGGAGAGGCTGCGTGCCCCGAGAACCAAGGTACCACCTCTTCGGAGGAACTCATGAGGTGCTCCTTGGCCTCCTTGGGGGACTCTCTGGGCGAAAACATCTGCCCGGAGGATGCGGCTGAGGCTTTGAGCAGCATCATGTCCCACCCAGTGCAGGCTAAGCAGGTATGGTCATCTGGGGAGCCCCCCCTCCATGCCTGGGGTGTGTGTGGGGGACACACACACGATACCCTCTCCCAAGCTTCCACTCTCCTCCAGAAGCCGTGCAGGATCCGTCCCTGGGCATGTCCGCAGAGACCCTCCTAGCCAGGTTCTCCTCTTCCTTCCAGGACGGTCCGAATGAGCAGGCCCAGCGCATGTACCTGGCTCACATCTTGACCACCTGCCTCTAACAGCCATCGTCTCCCCACGGCGCCGGATGTCTCCTGGACTGCGGAGGGGACTGGGGTGTGGAGCTTTTCCACCTTGCTCCCCCTCACCGCACCATGTTGCTGGCTATCTCCGGACTCCTGAGAGGGCTGGGGTGCGAAACTTTTCCATCCTGTTCCCCCCACCTTCTCCCCATGCCGCCGGATGTCTCCTGGACTGCGGAGGGGACTGGGGTGTGGAGCTTTTCCACCTTGCTCCCCCCACCCCACCGCATGTTGCTGCCTATCTCCGGACTCCTGAGAGGGCTGGGGCGCGGAACGTTTCCATCTTGTTCCCCCCACCCTCTCCCCATGCCGCCGGATGTCTCCTGGACTGCGGAGGGGACTGGGGTGTGGAGCTTTTCCACCTTGCTCCCCCACCACCACCGCACCATGTCGCTGCCTATTGCTGGACTCCTGAGAGGGCTGGGGCGCAGAACTTTTGCATCCTGTTCCCCCCCCCACCCTCTCCCCATGCCGCCGGATGTCTCCTGGACTGCGGAGGGGACTGGGGTGTGGAGCTTTTCCACCTTGCTCCCCCCCATCCCCGCATGTTGCTGCCTATTGCTGGACTCCTGAGAGGGCAGGGGCGTGGAACTTTTCCATCCTGTTCCCCCCACCCTCTCCCCACGCCGCCGGATGTCTCCTGCACTGCGGAGGGGACTGGGGTGTGGAGCTTTTCCACCTTGCTCCCCCCACCCCACCCCATGTCGCTGCCTATTGCTGGACTCCTGAGAGGGCTGGAGCGCGGATCTTTTCCATCCTGTTCCCCCCACCCTCTCCCCACGCCGCCAGATGTCTCCTGGACTGCGGAGGGGACTGGGGTGTGGAGCTTTTCAACCTTGCTCCCTGGGCATGTCCGCAGAGACCCTCCTAGCCAGGTTCTTCTCTTCCTTCCAGGACGGTCCGAATGAGCAGGCCCAGCGCATGTACCTGGCTCACATCTTGACCGCCTGCCTCTAACAGCTATCGTCTCCCCACAGCGCCGGATGTCTCCTGGACTGCGGAGGGGACTGGGTTGTAGAGCTTTTCCACCTTGCTCCCCCCCCCACTGCACCATGTTGCTGGCTATCTCCGGACTCCTGAGAGGGCTGGGGCGTGGAACTTTTCCATCCTGTTCCCCCCACCCTCTCCCTACGCCACTGGATGTCTCCTGGACTGCGGAGGGGACTGGGGTGTGGAGCTTTTCCACCTTGCTCCCCCCCACTGCACCATGTCACTGCCTATCGCTAGACTCCTGAGAGGGCTGGGGCGCGGAACGTTTCCATCCTGTTCCCCCCACCCTCTCCCTACGCCGCCAGATGTCTCCTGGACTGCGGAGGGGACTGGGGTGTGGAGCTTTTCAACCTTGCTCCCTGGGCATGTCCGCAGAGACCCTCCTAGCCAGGTTCTCCTCTTCCTTCCAGGACGGTCCGAATGAGCAGGCCCAGTGCATGTACCTGGCTCACATCTTGACCGCCTCCCTCTAACAGCCATCGTCAGGGGAGAGGATGAGCTAGACTTTCCCCAAACGAAGGCTGAGCTTGTGGCCGAAGTGGTGGTGAGTGTCAGGGTGTTTGCCAAGGGGGTAAGCAGAGGATGGGCAACAGCGTGGTGGGTGGTGGTTGAGGCTGACCTTTGTGGGACTGACCCTCCTCTCTCTGTCTGTCTCTCTCTCTCTCTCTCTCTCTCTCTCTCCTGCCCTCTTTTAGGCAGTCCTGGAGCAGGTGGTGACAGAGCCCACCCCAGGGAACATCCTACCCTGTTCCCTGGTGGCTCTCCAACATCTAAGGTAGGCCTTCTTGGGGGTGGGAGGCAGGTAAGGGGAGGAAGGGGGTAGGGCAGGCAAAGGGGTGTCATCTGGACGGGCAGTGGGGTGGATGTTGGGAGAGGGTCGTAGGAGGAGCAGGCGAGGGCCAGAATGCAACCGTGGCAGGAACAGAGGAAAAGAAGAGAATGCATGTGAAGGGACCTGGGAGGAGTGGGGAGGCCATGGCAGGGCTGCAGGGGGGGGGAAGGGCTGCCTTTCCTCCGAGGCGCCCCCTCCACCTTCCCTTTCATCAGGGAGCCCTCCCCCAGGACCACCACCACCACCGCCACCACCCCAGGGTTCCCTGGGTGGGAAATCTCCAGACCTGCAAGCCAGGCTTTGTGGGGCTAAACGATGGGGCTTGGTGCCTCTCCCCACAGAGATGGACATCTGGGAGATGGCAGACCTCTGGATTAGAGAGCCCCAATTGGACTGGGAGATGGCCTCCTACCTAAACATCGTGAGGATGGCCAAGGTAGGGAGGCCGCTCGGGATGGTTGTGGAGTTGCCTTTCTTTCTGCCGAGACGGGCAGGTGCCTGGAGGTGCGGGGGGGGTCTCCCCTGCCTTTGGCTTTGCCCTTTCTGAGTCATAGGCAAGGGGGGAGGTGGGGAGGGAGGGATGTGGAGCAGCCCCTTGGCCAGGGGGGGTCTTCCTGAGGATGAGAAACACGGCAGTCCAAGTGTAGTTTAAACCACCTCACTCTCTCCCCCTTCCTTCCTTCCTTCCTTCCTTCCTTCCTTCCTTCCTTCCTTCCTTCCTTCCTTCCTTCCTTCCTTCCAGAAACTGGATAGCATCTTTACACCAGAGCAAAGACTGGCATTCCTGAGAACAGCACTGCAAGCGGTGATGGAGCCAGATCCCCCCGTGTCCCAACCCGCGCTCTTCCTGCTCGACGCCTTCCTTGGGTTGGGGAAAGAGGTCCTGGGGATGGACATGAGTTTCAGGCTGGCCTTTTTTTGGGGGGGGGGAGCAAGGAGGTGGGGAGGGAGGCTTCTGAAGGTGAGCTTTGGTTTCCATCTCCACAGGCGCAGGGGACCGAGGCCAAGATTCGACGGCAGCTCCACAGACTCCAGGAGTGTGGGAAGCAGCCGATGGAGCTGCGCTGGCTGCTGGCTGGGAAAGGTAGGCAGTAGTGGCCTTGAGAAGCCTGCGCTGGGGAGAGAAGGGTCTTAGGATGCTGCCCCTGGCGGGGAGGAAAGTCGGGGTTCCTCTCTTCTCACAAAGTCTCTCTCTCTGTGTGTTTGTCCTCCGTGCAGATGACGTGCTGATCGACGACCCAGAGGAGGAGGAAGAGATGGAGGAGGAGGAGGAGGAGGCAGGGGAGTAGTAGGCAGAAGGGTGCAGTGGATGTGGCACCATACGGACCATTGCTGGCAGCATCGGGGGGCAGTGACTGGCGTAAGGTGGAATTGCCCTGGGTCCAACATCTGGAAGGGAGGAAGGGAGGCAAAACAATTCAAGGGAGGCAAGCTGGCCAGCCAGGTGACCAGCCAGCCAAACCGGGCAAGGCAGCCTGCCCGCCTGCTGGTCTACATGCCAGCCCGCCAGCAGCCAAACCCGACCAATCCAGGCACCCAAGGGCTGCCACCCTCCCCACCCCACCCCACCCCACCCCATCCGCCTGTCACACCAGGTGGCACCGAAGCAAGACCCACCCAGGCAACCCAGGTCACCCGCCACCCTGCCTGGCTTCTTTTGTAAAACAAAAGACAGACCCTTTGCTAGATGGCACACAATGCTAGTGAAGTCATAACTGGCATGTTGTGAATGTGAAAATTTAATATATCTATAGCCTCTCCTTGGGAGGGAGCTTGAAAAAAGCCAGGTGGAGCTTGAAAAAAGCCATGCTCAGAAAGCATTTGACAATCTGGAGTGGGACTTCATGACGAAACAACTAGAGATAATGGATTTTGGAGACAGCTTTTAAAAAGCAAAAACAGCAATATATAAAGATCAAACGGCAAGGATTCAGGTTAATGGAGGACTGACGCAAAGCGTAGAAATTAAAAAAGGGACAAGACAGGGATGTCATCTCTCTCCTCTACTTTTTATACTAACATCGGAAGCCATGAACAAATGGATGATGTGACTTATTACAAGCCAGGAGGCATGCGTTCTTATGGTATGATAAAAGTAAAAAACATACATAAATATTTTCAAGGACATTTGATAAGAAACACACTACTCAAATAAATAAATTTTTAAAAAGTGCCAACCAGCCCAAGGGCCAGCTGGTCGGCGCTAGGAAAAAACAACATTTTTTTTAAAAAGCAGTGAAGGCCAGCTGATGGGCACTGGGGAGGGGAATAAAAATAAAAAATAAAAATAAAAACACCGACCAGCCCCAGGGCCAGCTGGTCGGTGCTAGGAAAAAAATAAATAAATAAATAAATAAATAAATAAATAAATAAATAATTTTTTAAAGCGCCGAAGGCCAGCTGATGGGCACTGGGGGGGGGAGATTTTTTTTAAAGCACTGAAGGCCAGCTGATGGGCGCTAGGGGGGTGACCTTAGATTGCTCAAAAATTAAAAGGGAATTATGGGGTAAAGAAATAAGGTTATCTAAAAGGGGGGGGGGTGTAGAATAACCCTTACCCTAACCCTGGGGAAAAAACAGCAAGATGCAGAGAGAAAAAGATAAGACAATATTACCTCAAGCAAGGAAATTGTCTATAGACTTACAACAGAAGAAACTTCTAGTACCTTAAGACCCAAAGGAAAGATTATTAGAATTTAAAAATATGGAAAGCTAAATTTTAGAACAAATGGATGAAACTAGAAAAGAAATTAAAGAGGTCAAAAACCAAATTAAACTGGACTTAGAAGAAATGAAAAATACAGTACTATACTGGATGTATCGGATCAGGTAGTAAAAGAAGAAAGAGCAGAACAGAAAGAAAGGAAAGAACCAACAATCAGATTAGAATTAAGACAAAGAGCTAAATGTTTGAAAATCAGAAGCATCCCAGAAGTAGGAGAAGAGCTTCAGGAAGACTTGTACAAAATGATAATCCCAGCAATGGCAAAATTATATAAAATGAAAATAAAAAAGATTTTCAGTGGGAAGTAGATAAGATCCAGGAAAGCTATAATAAGAAATTAGAAACAGGAGGAAAAGAAGCAAAAATATTCAAAGATATCCCATCAAAAACCTTAAACTTAAGAAAAGATTATCGCTCCTAATCCAAAATTTTGGGGCAAAATAAATTGAAGTATCAATGGGAAATTATTGAGGGACTAATCTTTCAGTTCAGGCAAAGAAGATAGAGAATCAATTCAGTGCAGAAGGCAGAGGATTTCTTACAAAAATATGGGACAAAATTTAATGAGGGGTACATGAGTAGATAATGGTAAGTTGGTTAACGAACATCCGCACTGGCAGCTGGATTGTAAACCAAAGGACTCGCATGTTAAATGAAATTTTCCCATAGAAGAGAGGGGAAAATTCAAAGGATTCCTTCTGGGGTCCCAGTTTCCGTTTTGTTCCGGTGCTTTGGCCTGGAGCCGGTGGCTATGGCAGTGAGGGGCTGCCAGTGGTGCGGGCCAGGGGTTTCCTCCCAGGGCCTTGGTGGTGCTGGTGGCAGTGGCAGGGTGCTGGGCCCCCCTCCTTCCTCTGTCCACCCCCCCCCCCACACACACACACAGCTCACACTCTCCTCCCTTTCCATCGGGAGCACAGCCATGGCGGGAGCATCGCTTCCCGCTAGGTATGGATCCGAGTGGCCCAGCATCGAGAAGGACGGTTGGAGGCGGCAGCGTGGGCAATCCCCAAGCCCATTTGGGCTCCGGTCGTGGTGCCCTCATAGATGCTGAGCTGGCCAGAGGCAAAAGCACCGAGGTCCCCCGCACGCCTCCCCGAAAGGGAAAAGCCACGAGTGGGCCAGAGGAGCCACCGCCACCTCTGTCCCGGAGCCCCACAGCCAGAGACCAAGCCCAGAAGCAGAAGTCGCAGACAGAGCCTGGGTGCCTGCCATGGCGCCCAAGGCCAGCTTCTTCTCCTGGGCTCAGTCTAGCTGCAGAACTCCATGACAGCAGCAGCAATGTCTCCTCTGGCCCACACGTGGCTTTTCAAATTCGGGGAGGTGCACGGGGGACCTGAGTCTACAACTTCCTTGTACACAAGGCAGCATCTCGCCATAGCCAGGCCGAATCGGAGCCTTCCAAAGAGGCAGCCTGGGTATAGCGGGATGCTGCCTGGTGCACTAGGAAGCTGTAGGCTTCATTCCTCTGCACACACCTGTGAACCCCGCAGCCAGAGACCAAGCCCAGAAGCAGAAGCCACAGGCAAAGCCTGGGCGCCCACCATGGCACTCAAGTCCGGCTTCTGCTCCTGGGCTCGGCCTGACTGCAGGGCTCTGGAAATCAGCAGTGGCGGCTCCCCTGCTCCACAATTGGCATTTCCCTGTCAGGGAAACGCGCAGGGACCTGACAGGGATTTGACCAGATTTTGGCGGCTTTGCCTCTGGCCAGTCCACTCCATTTCTATGATGGCACCATGACCAGAGTTCGATGGTGAGCCACTCGCACCCAACCTCGCGGGAAGCGATGCTCCCGCCATCGCTGTGCTTCCCATGGAACAGGAGGAGGAGGAGGTGAGCTGGTGGGGTGGAGAGAGGAACAAGGGGGACCCCCAGCACCCACCACTGTCACCAACACCATCAAAGACTGGGAAGAAAGGGAAGAAACCCCTGGTCCACAGGACTGGCAGACCCTCACTAATTATTGAGATAGCCATCTTCCATTCCAGTCTAGGAATGTCTGCCTGCCCACCAGGCAGCCCACCAGGCCCGGAACACCAGGCCGTCTACCCGCTCTGTCAGCCTTTCAGCCTCCAATCCTTTCCAGGTGCCACTCTGCCTTCCCACCTGGCCAGCAACATCAGGCCATGCTGCCAAGCCAGTCTGCCTCCCATCCATCCACTCAGTCCACCAGCCTCCATTCCACTCCAGGTGCCAGTCTGCCTACCATCCATCTGCTCCGTCTGCCTTCCAGCCTCCATTCCGCTCCAGGTGCCAGTGTGCCTTCCATCCATCCGCTCCAGGTGCCAGTCTGCCTCCCATCCATCCGCTCCAGGTGCCAGTGTGCCTTCCATCCATCCGCTCCAGGTGCCAGTCTGCCTCCAATCCATCCGCTCCTGTTGCCAGTGTGCCTTCCATCCATCCGCTCCAGGTGCCAGTCTGCCTCCAATCCATCTGCTCCTGTTGCCAGTGTGCCTTCCATCCATCCGCTCCAGGTGCCAGTCTGCCTCCAATCCATCCGCTCCAGGTGCCAGTCTGCCTCCCATCCATCCGCTCCAGGTGCCAGTCTGCCTCCAATCCATCCGCTCCAGGTGCCAGTCTGCCTTCCATCCATCCGCTCCAGGTGCCAGTCTGCCTCCCATCCATCCGCTCCAGGTGCTAGTCTGCCTCCCATCCATCCGCTCCAGGTGCTAGTCTGCCTTCCATCCATCCGCTCCTGTTGCCAGTCTGCCTCCAATCCATCCGCTCCAGGTGCCAGTGTGCCTCCAATCCATCCGCTCCAGGTGCCAGTCTGCCTCCCATCCATCCGCTCCAGGTGCCAGTCTGCCTCCCATCCATCCGCTCCAGGTGCCAGTCTGCCTCCCATCCATCCGCTCCAGGTGCCAGTCTGCCGCCCATCCATCCGCTCCAGGTGCCAGTCTGCCTCCCATCCATCCGCTCCAGGTGCCAGTCTGCCTTCCATCCATCCGCTCCAGGTGCCAGTCTGCCTCCAATCCATCCGCTCCTGTTGCCAGTCTGCCTCCAATCCATCCGCTCCAGGTGCCAGTCTGCCTCCCATCCATCCGCTCCAGGTGCCAGTCTGCCTCCCATCCATCCGCTCCAGGTGCCAGTCTGCCTCCCATCCATCCGCTCCAGGTGCCAGTCTGCCTTCCATCCATCCACTCCAGGTGCCAGTCTGCCTCCCATCCATCCACTCCAGGTGCCAGTCTGCCTTCCATCCATCCGCTCCAGGTGCCAGTGTGCCTCCAATCCATCCGCTCCTGTTGCCAGTGTGCCTTCCATCCATCCGCTCCAGATGCCAGTCTGCCTTCCATCCATCCACTCCAGGTGCCAGGCTGCCTTCCATCCATCCACTCTAGGTGCCAGTTGGCTACGAAAGTTGCCCGGAAATCTTCTCCGGCCACTGGCGTGAAGAAGACCTGTAGTTATTATTATTATTATTATTATTATTATTATTATTATTATTATTATTATTATTATTATTTATTTATTTATTTATTTATTTATTTATTTATTTATTTATTTATTTCCCTAAAAAGAGAAGTGGGAATTGACCACTGTCAGCATCACCCAAATTCTGAGACCCTAAATATTTTTATACTTATATTTACAGAGCTTTAAATCTCTCTCTGTGTGTAAATCTGTGTTCTGTTTTAACTCTGATTGCTAATAAACCTTTAATGTTTTAACTTTTATCTGGCGCATGGCAGTCACATTATTGGTACCACTAACCACAAAACCTTTCACCAGGCAGCCAAATCAGGCAAGCCATCCAAGTATGATTGCCAGCCCTTTCGCTCCCCATGGTCACCCACCGAGAATCTGGAAATGGGGCTTTCCTCAGTGCCTTCCAATATTCACTGCTTCCACCTGTTTAAAGACACCTCCCCAAACACCCACATGCATACCCAAAGCCAAAAGGCAATGAAGAATTTAAAATAAACCACGTTTTTTTTTTAAAAAACAGATGGTCTTTGGTGTGGTACATAGAATTTCAGTGGGTTTCTCTAAAGACCTGGAGGTGCCATTGTTTGATGGGGCGAAGGCCTATGAACGGGGGGGGGGGGGAAACCACCCTTGTGGGCTACCTGAGGACCCCCCCCCCCGAGGTTGCCGGCTGGGGCCTCTTGGAGAGAGGCCGGGAGAAGAACCAGCCTGGGTGGCCCTGACCAAGCTGCGCCATCCCTGGGCACCCTCGGAAGAAGGGAAACGGTAAATCTAGATCCTTTATCTAGAAAGCCCCAAAAAGGGTTACCGGAAGTTGGAATTGGCTTGATCACACACGCACACACACGCGCGCACACACACACACACACACACACACACACACACACACACACACACACACACACGAGAAAGAGAGTATAAACTAGAATAGAACTGTATCCGCCACAACCACAGATAGACATCTCTGTTTATATGATCTTTGTTCCCTATTAGAGTTATTTTTCTTGGGGGGAGTGGGGGGAGGGACCTAATGTGTTTGCATATCATACCAGATAGGAAGGCAAGGACAAGCTCGGGGCATACCACAATGCAGGAGAGGACTCCACCGGTCCACAGGGATGATGGCAGCTCCCAGGTTTTGGTACATCACTTCTGGATGCATAGGAAGAGCCACTGAAGACAGGTGGGACCATCGACGTGCGGCCACCTGAGCTTCCATCCTCTGCTTTCTGGGGAGGATGATGGTTGTCTTTGAGGAGCACCTTCAAGGGTCCTTCTTTCCCCTTTGCAGACTGAGAGGAACCAGACGGGCCGCCCTCCACCACCTCCACCTTCTTTGGTGCCTGTTTCTGACAATGGCTGCTCAACCACGTCCCTGTTTCTGGGTCCGGCCCAGAGATATCACGCTTTCTGGTCTTCTTGTACGCCAGGCAATGGCTGAGGTGTTTCCCGTGACAGGAGAGAGCTTCATCCTTGCTGACCTGAGCCAGAAGCTTCTCCTTGGCCAAGGGTGACATGATGCCGTGGGTCCCAGTGACACAGAAGCTGGAGAAGAGCCGCTTGTAGGTCTCAGAGCAGCTGTGGGCCCGGCAGTTGCCCTGGCAACTGTTGGCAGCCTGGGGTTCTGGTATCTCCAGGCCGTTTGTAACGGAAAGGCAGCCTCCAGGACGTCCCTGGGTTTGATTTGGCTCCAACACAGGGGTCGTGATTAGGGATTAATCCGTTTTCAATCATTCCGATGAGAAATTTCTACAAAGGAAAATTTGCTTAACAGAAGTTCATTGAGAACAAATTCATTCCTTTATACAAGGTACCATTGTAACCGCCAAGGTAACCGCCCTGAGTTCTCGCTTGGGAAGAAGGTGCGGTATATAAATCTGAAAATAAATAAATAAATAAATAAATACAGTAAAACTAAAAGCAAATTAAAATGTTCAGATAAATAGACTATTTTCCACCAGAAGTGTCCAGGTTCAGTACTGGTAAATCAGGATTACCAGAAGGCCATAGACTAGGAATAGAGTCTAGGTTTCACATCATAAAAAATTCAGGAAAAAATCAAATAAAAAGAAAAGAAAAGAAAAGACAAAATGTGGCACCTTAAAGACATGTTGTTTGTCTTTTGTTTTGTTTTTCTTTGACTTTTGCCTGACATTCTTGAAAAGACTAACACAGCTACCCTCTCTGAAACATAATAAAAAGTCAGGGTTCAATCCTCCCAGGTTCTCCATCTCCAAAGAAGCAGGCTGGAGATGTTGGGAAGAAAGCTCTTAACTTGCCAAGGACTATATCACTAGCCCTGGGTGGAGAACGAGTCCGAGCTGGCCAGTACCACATGATCTTTATTCAAACACGGTGAACTTGGGTCTCCCATTCCGGATCAGTGTTGTTGTTGTTGTTGTTGTTGTTGTTGTTGTTGTTGTTGTTGTTGTTGTTGTTGTTGTTGTTGTTGTTGTTGTCGTCGTCGTCGTCGTCGTCGTCGTCGTCGTCGTCATCGTCCCATGCCTTCAAGAGAACCTTGCCTTCTCATGTTGTGCCCTAAGTAGGACAGACTCAGTTGCAACTAGAGATGGGCACGACCAGGAAAAATGACGTTTCGAGTTTTCGATTGTTGGGACGGGTCCGTTTCGGCTCGTTTCCGTTTGTCGAGGAAATTTTCAAAAATTTGTCGTTTCCGTTTGTCGTTTGTGTTGGGGTTGGGGTTGGGGTAAGTGGGTTCTGGGAAGCACCTCTCTGGGTGCCTCTCTGACGTCTGACCCACTAAGAAGGGAAGCAAGGGAAGCGTTTTGCGGAGCCGCCGCGTACCATACATTTACATTACATTATGTTAGGGTGGGGTGGCAGAGGCACCTCTCTGGGTGCCTCTGACTCAGTAAGAAGGGAAGCATAGTAGCGTACTGCCGTACAGGTTAGGGAATGGGATAGGGGATAGTGGGCTGTGGGAGGCACCTCTCTGGGTGCCTGGGACCCACTAAGAAGGAAAGTGTACTTGCGTACGGATCTGGGTTAGGGTTGGGGTTAGGGTAAGGGCTAGGCTTAGGTTACGGTTAAGGTTAGGGTGGGTTAGTGGGCTGCACCTCTGGGTGCCTCTGACCCACTAAGAAGGACAGCGTACTGGCGTATGGGTTAGGGTTGGGTTAGGGTTAGGGTTTGTGGGCGTTTAATGCCCTCTCTGGCACACCCAGAAATCTCAGTCAAAACCTGGCCATGCGATTGGTGGAATGGGTCCAAACATTTGCTTGGTCCCATCCCATGGCCAGCCCATCATTACGCATGCGCAGGTGTAAAAAAATAAAAATAAAATTAAAATAAAATAAAATCAATGGAGACGTTTTATTGCAAGAAAAACCCACTGCTGCTACTATAAAAAATCAGACATTTAAAATACCTAATTTTCAAATGTTTCTGTGGTGCTTTGGTGGGTTTTTGGACCACGATTTAAAAATAAATATTGTGGTCGCCATTTTGGATCCCCCCCACCGCATGGCAAATGGAGACGACGAGGATGCCCCCCCCAGCCTGGTACCAGCAGCCCAGGACAGGAGAGGGGGGGGGAGGCTGGGGACCCCCCCCCCCAGAAACCACCCCTCGGTAGGTGCCCTCACTGAGGCAGGCATATTTTCGCCTGCTTTTATGGCCAGGAATTGGGTTGTTTTTTTAAAACTTTTTTTCTGTGCTGCTTGGCATCGCGCGATCGCCGCGATGCCATGAACGACAACGAAAAATCAGACCCAATTTTTCTTTTTCGGTTCAAGTTCGAGTTGGAGCGGAGTAATTCTCGTTACCGTTACCTGTTACGTAACGATAACGAGAACCGAAAACAGAAACGAGAATTTCGCCTAGTCGTGCCCATGTCTTTTTGCAACCTTTATACCTCCAGAGAGGGAGAGAGTTCAGGCTTGATTTGATCCAGCACCCACTAGTTTTGTCTTTGGCCGTTACTTCACGAACCTCTCGCTGCGCGGCGAGCCGTGATTTCTGCGCGAATCGATCGGTTTTGTCCGCACGATCCTCCTTTTTGGATGCGGCGCCACCCCGACCACGCCCCCTAAACCGTGCTCCAAGCGGGGCGAGTGATTCCCCTGCCGGAGGCCGGGAATCTTTTTCGCTTCGCATCCCGCTTCGCATCCAAAGTCACGTGTGGCCAGTGATTATATATATTTAATTTTTTTTTAGTTACTTTTTCTCCGAAATGCCGATGCATCGATATTTTGGTTAACCCGTTCTTTTGATCTTGCTTTCTGTGCTTACAATATTCCTTGGAGGAGCGATGGTATACACAACAAATGTTGTGTGCTGGTCCACCTAGTGACCCTGACGGAGAACAGCAATTTTTTCACATCGCCAATGGACGAAGCAATACAAATTGGGAGTAGAAAACAAAGGAACATACAGTTATTCAGCTCTGCCGCAAATGACAGCCGGGTATCGATGCATCGATACGCCGTGGTTTTTTTTTTTTTAAAAGAAAGCAGAAACCGGACGTTGCAAGTAAGCTTCCCAATGCGAAGGGAGCACGTGAGGTAGTACTGGATTCGATCGTAAAACCTCGCCCCGTGAGGACACGGAAAGAGGGGTGGGGGCGAATGGAGACCACGTGACCACCACGTGACCGCCTTCGGATTCACAGCGAAGGCAATCACGCTGCGAAGAGAAGTACTTCGTGAAGTAACGGCCTTTGATGGTTACTTCACGTGCATTCTTGTCCCGGGAGAAAGTTCGTTGCATGTTGATCTTGGTCACGGTCATGTGGTCTTCTTCCGGTTCTGTCCCTGTTCCCGTGTACGCACGGGCGTGATGGATGGTACCGGCATGACTGTTACCACACGTCTTCGTTCCGTGATGAGATGTGAAATTCCATGCCTTTGTTCTCTGGGTTTTTTTTGTGTTTTTTATTTTTTTGGCCCAACCTTCCGTTTTTCGATGTTTCAATTCTCCGAAGCCTTGCCTTCAATGCATTGTGGAGCTAAGTTTGAGGCATTTGTTTTTTAATCTCTCTGCACTGCGTTGCTGATTCCTGGCGAATGTCACTTTGCACTCCTGCCACTAGATGGAGAATGGCACGTTGCGTGACGAGCCTTACTTCATGGGCACTTGTCTTGGAATGAGAAGAATGACGAGCAGAGGCCAGGGAGGGGAATTTCTCATCCCACTTAAATCACAGTTCAGGGGGCGTGGTCAGGACAAACTCCTCTCGTCACGCAATGGACGTGCGGTTAGATTACTTTGTACTGGTCCCAAGTGGGACCGTGAACAACGATGAGATGGACGTGAAGTTTCCTGGCTTTCCAGGGGATCTGGATCCAAGGAATAGCATCAAGTTAATAACCAACTGTTTGCCGATTGTGACCGATTATCTCCAGCATGCCACGCTATGAAAGCCTTCAAACAAGACACAAGGGCCGCAGGTTCTCCCTGCTTCTGGGTCTTGGAAATGGGCCATTGCTGCCTTCAGCGGCTCAGCACCACCTCTGGACCCCGTCTTCTTTCTGGAATAGCTCTGGTGACCTTTTATCCTGTCTCTTTTTGCCTGGAACAGCCAATCCCCTTGTGACCGGATTACAAACTCCCTTCTCTGGTTTCAGGGGCAGGGATCAAAATGAACAGTGGCGGTATTCATGAACTCACCAGGAACCTTGATGGGGAGCAGCCGTTTGGTGGGGGGGGGCATCTCTGTGGGTTCAGGGCAACCTGCAAGGAGGAGCCACGGTCCTGGCTCATCTGCACAGCGGGGCACATTCTACTTTGCCTACCGAGGTGCCCACCAATTGCACTGGACTATAACTCCCAGCATCTGCTGGACTGCTAGTTGTTGTAATTCAACACATCTGGAAGGCAGCCAGCCGAGATGTTGCCAGCAGGATCAGAGATGTGCTGACTGGGGGATTATGGGAGCTTTAGTTCTAAAAAGTAACCCATCCAAGGTCCATGCACAACATACACCAGTGGTTCCTCATAAAAGGCAGCAGTCATTTGCACAGAATTTGTACTAAGGCTCCGAAAACAGTCAGCTGCAAAGTCGGCAGCTCAGCGGTTCGAATCCCGGGTGCCGAGCGAGCTCCCACTGTTCACCCCAGCCCCTGCCAACCTAGCAGTTTGAAAGCATGTAAATTGCAAGTAGATCAATAGGTACCACCCCACTCTATCTGGTTCTGGTTTCTGAGGAATTTACTTTAAAACCACACTTAACATTTCTATAGACCCCCCCCCCCGGCCGCCACAGGGCCATTAGCAATAATTTACATATCTATGACCCCTAGCCAAATCTTCCTTCCCACTATTTGTACAACTAATCATCTCTCCCTCCTCCACAGAGCCATTAACACATATTCTTTTATACACCTCATTCTGCTGCTATATGTCTGAAGAAGTGAACGTGTCCACAAAATGTTACATTAAAATATGAAAGTTAACCTCATTCAAAGAATTGAAGGGGAGGAGATGTATAGAAGGGAGTGGACTAAGTTTCGATGAAGTCTTTTAGAAATTATTTGGAAAATATTTGAACACTGTGTCTTAAAATATTTTATTCATTATGTTAAAATAAAACATTCCATAATCATTTTTTCTCTATTTTTTCCAATTTTTCAGGGGGAAACCAAAAAGGCTTCAGGAGAAAAAAAACAGGAAAAAAAAGATTTTTCCAATTTTTTCCATTCCCCCTCCCAAAGCCTTCATATTTCTACTCCCAAGAGAAATCCGCCCCACCCTGCTACAGATGGTGAGGGATACCAGGAAGGCGGTTGCCTCTGCATCTAGAACTCTGTGGAGAAAATGCAAAATTCATCTTTTCAAAGCAGAGCGGTGGGACCCGGGCTTTGGACACGTCACTTTTCCGTAGCCAATGCTTTTCACGTCCTGAATGGAGCCCTACAATACCCAAGGAAGGTTTGGGGGCTCAGCATCCGTCCTCTTCTTGAAAGGCCACGGGGTGCCCCAAATTAGTGGGCACACCTGCAATGACAGAGAAAAGAAACCCCCTTTTCTTTTCTTGGGGACCCCCCAGGCAGTCAAAGAAGAGGGTCAGATGACACCAGGCTTCACCTCCATCCCTGCTCCAGTCTAATTTTGACACCTTCATATTTCAGCCCCCAGGTGGCTAAACCCAACGGGGAGCACCACACCCTTCCTGGGAAGACAGCTACCCATGCCATCATGGTCACCAAAACATACTTTGCAACCATAAGGCACCAATGGTGAATCAATATATTTTATTTTCCAGAGTATATAATGATGATAAAACAAAAGCACTCTGTTTTTCAACGGGACAGGGTGGGGGTGGGGTGAGAGAGAGAGCCATGCCCCACTATGTTATTGTCACTTTCTGGTCGGACCTGAAAAAGGCACATGGATTTCTTGCGAATGCTCCCGGTGTGCTTGTTACACAGTTTGGAAAGCATGCTAGCAAGGGGATGATGGGAGCAAGAGTTCTAAACAGGTACCGTCCCAAGATCCAACTCCTGCTTCTGAACTTTAAAAAGAGATTTTCTCTGGAGTTTGTTTTCTGTTTTGTTTGGGGGATTTTTTTTCCAATGAGAAAGAGAGGCACATGAAGAGAGCTGCCACACTTCCACGACGTGGCTCCCTGAAGTTCGAAGTTCCAGGTTCCACCCACTTTCTTGAACGCTTCCCACGGGAGGAGGGCCGTATCAGAAGCAGGGCTTCTTTGGCCAATGGGACATCCTGCGGTCACCCCCCAACATGCATGCAAGCAAAGCACAGCGTGAAGGGAAGACCTGCCCACGGATGAACATAACAACCTAAGAAGAGCCCTGCTGGATCAGGCCAAAGGCCCATCTAGTCCAGCTTCCTGTATCTCAGTCGCCCCACCAGATGCGCCTGGGAGCACACGAGACTAGATGTCTGTCTCCTGATCCCACTCCCCTGCATCTGGTCCTTGAGGTACCCCGGTTTTAATCCTGGAGATGACACATCTCCATCATGGTTTGTAACCTGTGATGGACCTTTCCTCCAGGAATCTGTCCAATCCCCTTTAGAAGGCATCCAGGCCAGATGCCATCACCACATCCTGTGGCAGGGAGTTCCACAGACTAACAACGCACTGGGTGAAAAAATATTTTCTTTTGTCTGTTCTCGCTCTCCCAGCACTCAATTTGAGTGGATGTCCCCTAGATCTGGTATTTTGTGAAAGGAAGAAGAGTGTCCCTCTATCCACTTGACTCATGCACTGCATTATTTTGTACGTCTCCATCATATCCCCCCTCAGGTGCCTTTTTTTCCTTACTAAAGAGCCCCAAATGTTTTAGCCTCTCCTCATAAGGGTTCCACTGCTGAGGCCCTCCCCAAAGGAATCCTGGGAGTTGTAGTCTGAGGAATCTGCAAAAGAGCTCGGATACAGACACCAGAACTCTCAAGGGAAACAGAAGGACCAGGAAACCAGGATCTCTCTAAGCTTAGCTGGGAAAAGTTACTTTTCTTACCATAGCTCCCAGTATCCCCCACTACCAGAAACCTCCAGAAAACCCCCTATCTCTCCCCCATGGGCAGTGGGGGAACTCTAAGTCCACTGCCAGCTCCTGAGATACCCCTAAAATAACCCTCCCTGCCAGCATTCCAGAATCCCCTGACCAGTACGGGGTGGGTGGGTGTGGAATCTTCTGTCCCAGCCCGACAGCTTCAAAATCCTGCCCCTCAGCCTTTCTGGCACTTAGTTTGGAGCTGGGGGGAACCGTAGGGGGTCTCCCACCTCGCACAGGGGCACAGCCCAAAGATGGGGGCAGACCACGCAGAAGCCAGCAGGCAAATAACCACCATTTTGGAGATGCTGGAATAGCCGCCGGTTAGGGAAAGAGTGAGGCAGAGGAGGTGATGGTGGCCCAAAACGGGAGCCATTGGCACAGATCCCCCCTCCCTCCCCTCCCAGAGCTCGAACCACGTCAAGTGGCCAAATAAATTCAAGCAGAGAAAGAAAAGCCAAGGACCTCAATCCAACACCAGCCTCCATTTCAGATAGGGCAGGCACCAGAGGCGTTATCCTTTTTTAAAAAAAATGGGGGAATGGAGGCTATTTATGTTGGCTGAGGCATTCTGGGAAATGTAGTTGAAGGGGGGGGAGCTTTTCTAAGTTCTGGGCAGAAACGCCCCAAAAACACAGCCGTGAGAAGATTTAAGGCCACACATTTGGTTGACGAGGTGAAAAAGGAGAAGAGGGAGAGACCCCAGGAGGCCAGCGCAGTCTTTCACACACACCCTGGAAGCTGCTTCCCCTTTGCCCCTCCATGGCACATCTGCCCTCCCCACATGCCGCCTGGGGTGTTTCGGCTTGGCATCAGAAATAAATATTTCAGCAGGGAACGGCTGCAGGTTAAGAATTCCACCTGACCCAGTCCCCCCTCTGCTTTTAACAGAGTATTAACAGAATATTTTGCAGATACGGTACTGTATTTGGGAATGATTTAAAGCCCAAGGAAAAGTTACCTGCCGGGACCCCCAGAGACCCTGGCAAGAAGGGCTAGGTCCACAGGCGTGTCCAAACTTCAGCCCTCCTAATGTTTTGGTCCACAACTCCCAAAATTCGACGCTTAGATTGCCAATGGCAGAGGACTGTGGGAGCTGTGATCCAAAAACTCTGGAGGGCCAAAGTTTGGACATGCCTGGGCTAGGAGGCTTAGGACTTATATAGCCCAAAACCAGATAACTCGTCCATAGTGGGTCATCCCCTTTGCCCAGAGAAGCCAATGGAACCCAGTGGGGTTCATAATAACCTTTTCTGCCCCACAATACGCCTGAAGGGGATACATCAGCACCCTCCTTTGCTTGGACCCCAGCAAGTGCCTGGGAGCCCCTGGGCAAGGCACCCTGGCTACTAGCCCCATCTGTCTCTGGCTAGTCTCTCCCCCCCCCCCAATCTTCCCTGACTTGCGCTGGAAGGAAATGAGCCGGCGGAAAAAGAGGCGGAGGGGGGGTGCGTGCTGCAGGGCCAGGGGAGACCCCCCTCCCCATCCTAAAGTCGATGGCCACCCTATCCCTCGGACCCCCCCATCAATCACCTTCGCATGGGAGGGGGGGCACTGCGCCAGCTGGTGGAAAAGGGGTGTGTGTTCCTCCTGCAAGATTTTACAGGGGACGCAACGGGGCTCCCCCCCCTCCGACCTGGCGGGAAGGAGGGGGGGTGTCCCGAACTGCAACCTGAGCCAAGGCAGAGCGGGAAGGGGGGAGGGTTTGGGGAGGGAGGTCCCCCCCCCGCTCGCCTGCTCGGAGGGGGGGATCGTGGCCAAAAGCAAAGAGGGTACTCGGCGGCAGAAGGGGCGAAAGGCGATCCCGGCCCAGATTAAGCACTTTTACTGGGGGGGGGGGAGAGGAGAGACGTCAGTGACGTCACTGAGACCGGAAGCGCCCAGCGGCGGGGGAGCACCTGTGATTTGGGGGGTGTCTCTGTAGTGCTCAGGGCGAGCGGCAAAGAAGAGGCGAGGTTCCCCCCCCCCCCAAAAAAAACAACCACACCGATTCTAGAGCTGCACGTATATACAAGTCTACCCACCCAGGTGCCCATCAAGTAGGTGCGCTGGTTGGACTACACCACCCAGCATCCCCTGGACTGCATGGTTATTGATTGATTGATTGATTGATTGATTTTAACGTTTATATACCGCCCGTCTTCCAGAAGAACTCCAGGCGGTTTACAGCAATAGCAATAATAACAAAACTAAGTAAAAAGCAAAAATCATGATGTGCACATCACGATAAATCTACATAAGAAAAAGAACAGAATAAAAAAAAAGGTTGGTCATTCAACACCCTTGGAAAACAGCAGGTCTGCAGCGGTCGGAGCAGAGCTGCCCTGGCTGGGGGATTATGGGAGCTGTAGTCCCCCCCCCCCAAAAAAAAAGGAATTTACCTATCCAAGCTCCACGCGTAGGGCGCGCCGTGCAGCCATTTATTTTGGCCCAGGATTTTGCCAAGTCAGCTGGGGAAAGTCCCATGAGGCTGGGATGTGTCCCTGATCCAAAAAGAAAGGGTCACCCAAGGACTCGCTGGCTGGACTCCATCGGAAGGGACGCTGGGTCCTTTTCCAAGGAGGAAGGCGGGGTAAAAATACTCTACGAATAAATAAATGATCTTGATGGAGCTGAAAGAAGCTGGGAGAGGTAGAAAGGCACTGGAGAGCATCGATCCACGAAGCCGTGGCTGAATGGACAGACAGAGGACTTCTCTGCCATGGGAAACCCATGAAAACTGCGCTCCGTGACTGCTCCTTCCTTGAACTGAAGTCAGGTTTCCCCTTATTAACGGCATATCCACAACCCCGTTTTTATATTGTGCACCAGGCACCAAGGCAAATCCTATAAGCTGAAAGACACAACAGGATTTGCAAATCATTGCACAGTGTGTGGCTCCTTGGGTCTCTCTCTCTCTCTCTCTCTCTCTCTCAATGTCGATGTCTCTTTCTCTTTTATGGTCACAACAAGACCCTGTTTCTTTTATGTTAGGGGATTTCCAGTAGTAAATATATAAAGTTTGTAATGCAGGCCAAGGCCAGCCCGATATCACATAAGTTTTTTTGTTTTGTTTTTATTTTGGATCTTGATTTCATGCCGGAGGGAACCAGATTCCAGATGGATTGATTGCCTTATCTTTTCTGCTGCTCTCTGCACAGCATGGGTGTGAGTGGGTTCATGGTCTCGTTATTGATGCTTAATTCTTCTGTGGAATTGACGATCAAAGGCGACTGTTCTTTCAACAAGTTTTTGTTAACGGAGTTAACAACGAAAGGATTTTTACTTTCACTCTCCTGCCCCGTGTCTTGAACATTAAATAACAAAGGGACATGTTCCAACATAACACGCGTATCATGCTCACAAACTAACGGGGTCTTGTAGGGTCACCGTTTAAAAACTGCCTTGAACCCATGCAATTTACTGTCAACAAGCCCTCAAAAATATGTGTGTACATATATATCCCTTCTTCCTATTAAAAAGGTATCTCAGGATCTGAAAACTTCTGATAAGCCATCCCTCAGCTTTCCCATCATAGAGAATAGCACAGCCAGGTCTCCCAGTTTGAGTAGCTAAGTTCCCCTAAGCCCATCATTACCCATGGCCCCTTGAGGGCTCACCTATCTCACCCGATTGTCTGTCTCTTGATGGCCCAACCCAGTTGAGGCCAGGAAGGGTTTTGTCCCTCTCTGATCACCACCTATGCACCCCTTGTCTCATCAAATTTCAGCCCCCCCCCCGGTTGTTCTAATGTGTCCCTACCCTTGCCTCTTACCCCCCCCCCCCCATGTTTGGGATCACCATTTTGGAAGGAGAAGGAATTCACCTCCTCAACGAACATGTCCTGCAGCCTGGAGTCTTCTTCCTGACATTTCCGGATGTAATTACCTGGATAACTGGACAATGCCATTTCCTTCTGCCCCATTGTTTACAACCATCAAGCTCATCAACACCTCAATGGCAAACATTAACCCAGCCACACCTGGATTATGGGGCAGAGACTGGGTAATGTTACCAGCCCCAGGACCAGCCCCGAACCGCCCCAGGACCGCCCTGCGAGATGCCCCGGACTGTCACCATTGGTGGCCTCCCAGAAGATCGCCACCTACCTATCCCAGGGATCTGTGCGCACCCTGTGGGAGGGGAGGGGAGGGGAAAAGGTAGAAAAGTTTGTAACCATTTTGTTTCGCGGACGACCATCCTGCACTGCCTTGCCGTAGGGTAGCTGCCCTTACCGTCCTTTATTAGGCCTAATAAACTGGTAATTTTCTCTGGACCTCTCTGTGTTGGATTTCTTTATTGGACCTTGGGGAATCCAGCAGCGTACAGTAGGAATAGCTTACTGAAAACTCAACAGTCTCCCATAGCTCAAAAAGTGTCCCGGTATGTGCTCGTGGGAACTCCCTTTCCCATGGCACACGGTCCCGCAGCACGGATGCCGCGCCCATCGGGGAGGCTTCCGATGCTCCCTGAGGGGAAAATTCACCCTCGATTGCATTGGGCTGGGACCACTCCATGCCGGCGTTACCGTCGCCTTCCACTCCAATGGATCAACTGCCATAGAGATTAATGGGTTGTATGTATTTAATTCATTTCATTTTAATATTGTCCGCTGCCTTAGGCCCCATGATGATAGATAGATAGATAGATAGATAGATAGATAGATAGATAGATAGATAGATAGATAGATAGATAGATAGATTGAAGAGGGCTAGAAACTTGGTTTTGTTTTTAAACTTATGCCATGCTTCTCGGCATGAGGCTTTCTGCCCCTGACACAAGTTGGGGCACCTAAATTCATGCCAAGTAGGGGCTGCCATCCCTCTCTGTACACCCACTGGAATTTTTGTGACTCATCCTGCATTGTGACCCGTGGGCATGGTGACCGAGTGACCACATGGGAGGGGGCCAGACCCCTCATTTCTCTTGATCTTCTGGTGTGGAAGGAGAGAAAATGTGAGGCTCCTGAATTCCAATACTGTTTTTAATGTGGTTTGATTGCTGCTCATTATTTCACAGTCTTGATTCGTATATAGATTAATGGGTTGAATTTACCATATTTAACTTATTATGTGTTTAATTTATCTCATTTTAATAATTTCACCTGCCTTGGGCCTCCTGATAGATAGATAGATAGATAGATAGATAGATAGATAGATAGATAGATAGATAGATAGATAGATAGATATGTGTGTGTGTTGTGTCGTTACAGTCGTGACCGACTCTACGTGACTCCATGTCCATGGAGTTTTCTTGGCAGGAGTACTGGAGTGGCTTGCCAGTTCCTACTCCAGGTGCCTACAGCACCTGGTATTCCCTGGTGGTCGCCAATCCAAGTACTAACCAGGGCGGACCCTGCTTAGCTTCCGAAATCATGCGAGATTGGATGTGCTTAGGGCATCTAGGCAGCAGATAGATAGATAGATAGATAGATAGATAGATAGATAGATAGATAGATAGATAGATAGATAGATAGATATTCTTGGCATGGGGCTTTCTGCCCCTGATACTGGCTGGGGCACCTAAATTCATGGGAAGTAGGGGCTGCCATCCCTCTACCTACCCCCACCGGCATTTTTGTGACTCATTCTGCATTGTGACACATGGGCATGGTGACTGAGTGACCACATGGGAGGGGGCCAGACCTGTGTTTAATGTGGTTTGATTGCTACTCATTATTCCACAGTCTTTTAATTAGTATATAGATTAATAGGTTGTATTTTCCATCTTTAACTTATGGTTTAATTTCTTTCATGTTTACATTGTCACCTGTCTTGGGCCTCCTGATAGAGAGATAGAGCGATAGATGTTTTGAGATAGATAGAGAGAGAGAGAGAGAGAGAGAGAGAGATGATGATGATGATGATGATGATGATGATGATGATGATAATGCATATTAGGTACCTTTAAATTAGTACTTGAGAAGATCCCTCTTGAATAATTACTTAATCAGTTAGAGATGGTATTTGACTGTGATTCTGCTAAGAAAGCCTCCAGTTACATGTGGTGCGCTTTTGGGGGCTCAGGGGTGGTTTGTGGTCACAATTCTCAAATTCCTCCCGACCTCTACCCACCTTCATCACAAGCAGGGTAACAAAGCCCTGTTTCTCTTCCACCTCCTGGCGCTTCCAGAGGAAGTGAGCTGCATCCCTTTCTAAAGAGATGGAAGGCCGAGGATGTGAAAGATCAATGGGACTTTCCAGATCTTTTCTTCCCTCCCACCGATTGACCACCTTCTCCTTTTCCTTTCTAGGTTCTCAAAAGTGAGAAAGGTTTTTAATAAGAGCAGTCAGCAGGAGGCTGGCCGTGGCCGTGGCCGTGGCTGGCGGAACTGGCGGCTGCCTTGTTGTGATAACCGGGTACACCCGGTGGTGGAGAGCGTGGCCAGAATCATTGAGGTCCTCCCCCCTGCAGCCGTGGTTCTGGCTGCAGGAGGGGAGTGCGTGTCTCCAGGTAGGTCCTGGATGCAATGAGGGGTGAGTGAGGGGGTGGTGGCTAGCTGGACCACCCCTGAGACTCACGGTGATCTTGTGATCTCTCCTCAGCAACCACAAGGCATTCTTTGGCAGTCTCAGAGCAATCAATTGGAGACACTCTAGGCAAAAACATCTGCCCGGCGGATGAGGATGACGTTTTGAGCAGCATCATGACCCAGGCAGTGCACGCTAAGCAGGTACGGTCATCTGGGGAGCCCCCCTCCATGCCTGGGGTGCAGGGGGGAGGGGACACAATGCCTTCTCCCAAGCTTCCGCTCTCCTCCAGAGGCCGTGCAGGATCCGTCCCTGGGCATGTCCGCAGAGACCCTCTTAGCCAGGTTCTCTTCTTCCTTCCAGGACGGTCCGAATGAGAAGGCCCAGCATATGTACCTGGCTCACATCCTGACCGCCTGCCTCTAAGAACCATCGTCTCCCCACACAGCCGGATGTTTCCTGGACTGCGGAGGGGACTGGGGTGTGGAACTTTTCTCTTTTCCATCTTGTTCCCCACCCTCTCCCCATGCCGCCGGATGTCTCCTGCACTGCGGAGGGGACTGGGGTGTGGAGCTTTTCCACCTTGCTCCCCCCCATCCCCGCATGTTGCTGCCTATTGCTGGACTCCTGAGAGGGCTGGGGCGCGGAACTTTTCCATCCTGTTCCCCCCACCCTCTCCTGACGCCGCCGGATGTCTCCTGGACTGCGGAGGGGACTGGGGTGTGGAGCTTTTCCACCTTGCTCCCCCCACCCCACCCCTAGTCGCTGGCTATCTCCGGACTCCTGAGAGGGCTGGGGCATGGAACTTTTCCATCCTGTTCCCCCCCACCCTCTCCCCACGCCGCCGGATGTCTCCTGGACTGCAGAGGGGACTGGGGTGTGGAGCTTTTCCACCTTGCTCCCCCCCATCCCCGCATGTTGCTGCCTATTGCTGGACTCCTGAGAGGGCTGGGGCGCGGAACTTTTCCATCCTGTTCCCCCCACCCTCTCCTGACGCTGCCGGATGTCTCCTGGACTGCGGAGGGGACTGGGGTGTGGAGCTTTTCCACCTTGCTCCCCCCACCTCACCCCTAGTCGCTGGCTATCTCCGGACTCCTGAGAGGGCTGGGGCATGGAACTTTTCCATCCTGTTCCCCCCCACCCTCTCCCCACGCCGCCGGATGTCTCCTGGACTGCAGAGGGGACTGGGGTGTGGAGCTTTTCCACCTTGCTCCCCCCCCATCCCCGCATGTTGCTGCCTATTGCTGGACTCCTGAGAGGGCTGGGGCGCGGAACTTTTCCATCCTGTTCCCCCCACCCTCTCCTGACGCTGCCGGATGTCTCCTGGACTGCGGAGGGGACTGGGATGTGGAGCTTTTCCACCTTGCTCCCCCCACCCCACCCCTAGTCGCTGGCTATCTCCGGACTCCTGAGAGGGCTGGGGCATGGAACTTTTCCATCCTGTTCCCCCCCACCCTCTCCCCACGCCGCTGGATGTCTCCTGGACTGCAGAGGGGACTGGGGTGTGGAGCTTTTCCACCTTGCTCCCACCCACCCACCCCCATGTCGCTGCCTATCCCTGGACTCCTGAGAGGGCTGGGGCATGGAACTTTTCCATCCTGTTCCCCCCCCCACCCTCTCCCCACACCGCCGGATGTCTCCTGGACTGCGGAGGGGACTGGGGTGTGGAGCTTTTCCACCTTGCTCCCCCCCACCGCACCATGTCGCTGTCTATTGCTGGACTCCTGAGAGGGCTGGGGTGTGGAACTTTTCCATCTTGTTCCCCCCACCCTCTCCCCATGCCGCCGGATGTCTCCTGCACTGCGGAGGGGACTGGGGTGTGGAGCTTTTCCACCTTGCTCCCCCCCATCCCCGCATGTTGCTGCCTATTGCTGGACTCCTGAGAGGGCTGGGGCGCGGAACTTTTCCATCCTGTTCCCCCCACCCTCTCCTGACGCCGCCGGATGTCTCCTGGACTGCGGAGGGGACTGGGGTGTGGAGCTTTTCCACCTTGCTCCCCCCACCCAACCCCATGTCGCTGCCTATCGCTGGACTCCTGAGAGGGCTGGGGCGTGGAACTTTTCTATCCTGTTCCCCCCACCCTCTCCCCACGCCGCCGGATGTCTCCTGGACTGCAGAGGGGACTGGGGTGTGGAGCTTTTCCACCTTGCTCCCCCCACCCCCCCCCATGTCGCTGGCTATCTCCGGACTCCTGAGAGGGCTGGGGCGCAGAACTTTTCCATCCTGTTTCCCCCACCCTCTCCCCACACCACCGGATGTGTCCTGGACTGCGGAGGGGACTGGGGTGTGGAGCTTTTCCACCTTGCTCCACCCCCACCCTCCCCTTCTCGTTGTTGGCTGTCTTCTGGACTGCTGAGGGGATTGGGATGCGGAGCTCTCTCATCCTGCTCCCCTCCCTCCCCCCATTTCACTGGCTGTTGTCTGGACTGCAGAGGGGGTTCGGGTTGCTGAGCTTTCCCCCCTGCTCCCCCCCACCCCCCTCCCATGTTGCTGGCTGTCAACTGGTTTGCGGAGACCTGTTGCCAAATATCTATGGACAATGGGGATTTTCTTTGTACCATCTGACTGGACGTTAATAGGTCAGTGACCCCAAAGGTTTCTGGCCATTACCATCTGATCGGCTTCATCTGCCCCCCCTTCCTGTCCCTCCTCCACCTGCCCTGGTTGTTGTGCCCTATGTTATGTATTTTGTTTTATTTTATTTTTCCTTTTTTTCTTCGTTTTTTTATTATTTCTATTACTTCATTAATTGTATTGTTGGTCTGTTTTAAGTGCCGCAATTATATTGGCGTGCTGTATACTCCCATTTGTATTGTAGCTGTACTGTAGTAATTGTTGTTAGTGGGGTTTTTTGGTTTTTTTGTCCCTTTCCTTTGTTGGTCACCATGTTGGCAGGGACCACCATACCAGTCGTGTCGAGCCGTGGGCGGTACGCTAGTAGTTGGGGGGTTAGTCGGTTAAGAAGAACTCGGGCCAGGCAACTCAGGCCTGTCCCCCGTTCTGACCCCCCAACTCACTGCCATGAGTCTCGGAGCCATCCCGCCAGCGCCTCCGACCTGTCCTGCCTCCTGCTGAATGCCAGGTCGGTCCATAATAAGATCCCCGTCATTTATGACGCCATTGTCGACGGTGGGGCCGACCTGGCCTGTATTACTGAGACCTGGGTGGGTGCAGAGGGGGGAGCTTCACTCGCCCAGCTGTGCCCCCTGGGTTGCAGGTCCAGGGTGTTGGCAGGTCGGAGGGTCATAAGGGGGGTGGGGCGGCCATTGTATACAGAGATTCTATTTATGTCAGCAGGGCCTCTGAGTTGGTGATCCCAGGGTTGGAATGTCTTCATTTATTAGTTGGGCAGCGGGACAGGTTTGGCATTGTGCTCGGTTACCGTGCTCCCCGCAACCCAGCACAATCCCTACCGGAGCTCACCAAGTTCATTGCGGCTGCACTCCTGAGATCCCCCCGCCTGTTGGTGGTAGGTGATCTCAATGTGCACACCGACGATGAACTGTCTGGTGCAGCTTCGGAATTCATGCAGTCCATGACCTCCATGAGCCTGACCCAGCATGTTGTATGCCCAACTCCTAGATCTGGACACACCCTGGACTTGGTGTTTACCTCCACCTCAGAGGCTTCTTGTCTGAGGGTGCGGGACATTGTGTCCACTCCCGTGTCATGGTCAGACCATCACCTGCTTTGTGTCAATCGCTGCCCCTACCCGCGGGGACCCTCAGCCCTTTGTTTGGGCCCGTCCCCGGAGACTTCTGGATCCTGATCAATTCCGGGAAGTCCTCAGGGAGCCTCCTGGTGGCCTGGCTGACGATCAGGTCAACACCATGGTAGATCACTGGTTTGATGAAACTTCTCGGGCTGTCGACCAGATCGCCCCTAGGCGCCTCATCCGCTGCAGAGTTCGCTCTTCACCCTGGTACACTGTGGAGTTGCAAGCGATGAAGCAAGAACGGAAGAGGCTGGAGTGCAGCTGGAGGAGGAACCGGACGGCGATGAATAAAGCTGCAGTTATTGCCCAGACCAGGCGCTATAGTCGGGCGATCAGGGAGGCTAAAACATCTTATTACTCCCTGAGAATTAGTGAGGCCTCGAACCACCAAGCAGAATTGTTCCGCGCGATTCGCGACGTCACTAATCCTGGTCTGGTAAGGCCTCCTCCTAGTGATTTCAGTAGTGAGACTTTTGCAGCCTTCTTTAGATCCAAGGTAGAGGCCATCCGGACCGGATTCGACTCCTGTTGCTCTAGTCTACACTCGGCACCCCCTGGCGCTGCGCCCCCTCGGTCTCCTCGCATGATTGAGTTTGGGCCTGTTTCCTCACTTGAGGCCTCCAGGGCTATTGCCCATTGCCAGCCCATGTCGACCCCCTCTGACCCTTGCCCATCCTGGCTTATGAAAGCCGTTGGTGTGAGCATGCCTGAATGGGCTTCTATCATCGCCACAGTCTCCTTCAGGGAAGGGATATTTCCCTCTCGCCTGAAGGAGACTGTGGTAAAGCCCATCTTGAAAAAACCAGGCATGGCATCGGGCGAATTGGCCAGCTACCGCCCGATTGCAAACGTCTCCTTTATGGGCAAGGTAATTGAGAGGGTGGCCACGATCCGGCTTCAAATATATCTGGCGGGAGAACGGGCCCTTGATCCATTCCAGTCTGGGTTCAGGCCTGGTCGGGGGACTGAGACAGTCTTGGTCGCTCTGCAAGATGACCTCCTCCGGGGGACTGACAGGGGCTGTTCTACCCTGTTGGTCCTTCTGGACTTGTCAGCGGCCTTTGATACCGTCGACCACGGTATCCTGCTGGGTCGACTCTCCGAGATTGGGATCGGAGGCACTGTACTCAGTAGGTTCCGGTCCTTCTTGGGGGTCCGTCCCCAGCGGGTACAGCATGGGGGGGGGTTTGTCGGCTCCTTGGATACTCCCTTGTGGGGTTCCACAGGGGTCGTCCCTCTCCCCTATGCTGTTCAACATCTATGTAAGACCGCTGGCTGGGGTCATTCGGAGATTTGGAGTCTGCTGTCACCAGTACGCTGATGACACGCAGCTCTATCTCTCCTTTTCCACCTCTGCAGTGGAAGCTGTCCGGACCCTCGACCAGTGCCTGGAGGCGGTTATGGCTTGGACCGGGGCCAACAGGCTCAGGCTCAATCCCGAGAAGACCGAGGTGATGTTCTTTGGGAGTTCGCCATCTGGGTACGGAGGCCCTCTCCCCACCTTGGAGGGAGTTTCTCTCCAGATGGCAGATAGGGTTAGGAATCTGGGCGTGGTCCTGGATCCGGCGCTATCTCTGGATGCCCAGGTGGCTGCCGTGACCCGGACCGCATTCTACCATCTTCGACAGATTGCCCAGATCCGCCCGTACCTAGACGGCGACTCCCTGAGAACAGTGGTTCAGGCGCTGGTGATCTCGAGGCTGGACTATTGCAACACCCTCTACATGGGGTTGCCCTTGACTCTCCTCCGGTGACTGCAGCGGGTACAAAATGCGGCAGCCAAACTGGTGGTGGGTGCGCATCGCTCTTCCTGCTCTACGCCTTCCTTGGGTTGGGGAAAGAGGTCCTGGGGATGGACGTGAGTTTCAGGCTGGCCTTTTTTGTGGGGGGGAGGGGAGGAAGGTGGGGAGGGAAGAGGGAGGCTTCTGAAGGTGAGCTTTGGTTTCCATCTCCACAGGCGCAGGGGACCGAGGCCAAGATTCGACAGCAGCTCCACAGACTGCAGGAGTGTGGGAAGCAGCCGATGGAGCTGTGCTGGCTGCTGGCTGGCAAAGGTAGGCAGTAGTGTCCTTAAGAAACCTGCACTGGGGAGAGAAGGGTCTGGGGATGCTGCCCCTGTCGGGGGGGAAAGTCGGGGTTCCTCTCTTCTCACAAAGTCTCTCTGTCTCTCTCTGTTCTTCATGCAGATGACATGCTTATAGACGACCTAGAGGAGGAGGAGGAGACGGAGGAGGAGGAGGAGGCAGAGGAGTAGTAGGTGAAGGGTGAAGTGGATGTGGCACCATACAGACCATTGCTGGCAGCATGGGGGGGCAGTGACTGGCGTAAGGTGGACTTGCCCTGGGCCCAACATCTGGAAGAGAGGAATGGAGGCAGAGCAACTCAAGGGGGGTAAGCTGGCCAGCCAGGTGACCAGCCAGCCAAACCGGGCAAGGCAAGCCTGACCAATCCGGGCACCTAAGGATAAGCTGCATGTCTCTTAAGGGCCACATTTATAATAGCCCTATGTAGATTAGTATGAGGTTTGGAGAACCCACAAACTGAATGTCCAAGGGTATCCCTAATATACTTAGTTTTAAAACAACCCATAGGGGGATACTATTCAAAGGATTCCTTCTGGGGTCCCAGTTTCCGTTTTGTTCCAGTGCTTTGGCCGGGAGCCGGTGGCTGTGGCAGCGAGAGGCTGCCAGTCATGCGGGCCAGGGGTTTCTTCCCAGGGCCTTGGTGGTGCTCGCGGCAGTGGCAGGGTGCTGGGGGGGGCCTCCTTCCTCTCTCCACCCCCCCCCAGCTCACACCCTCCTCCCCTTCCATCGGGAGCACAGCCATGGCGGGAGCATCGCTTCCCGCTAGGTTTGGATCCGAGTGGCCCAGCATCGAGAAGGACGGTTGGAGGCGGCAGCGCGGGCAAACCCCAAGCCCATTTGGGCTCCGGTCGTGGTGCCCTCATAGAAGCTGAGCTGGCCAGAGGAAAGACGCCAAGGTCCCCCGCACGCCTCCCCTACTGGGAAGAGCCACGAGTGGGCCAGAGGAGCCGCCACCCCCGCTGCCCCGGAGCCCCACAGCCAGAGGTCAAGTGCAAAGGCAGAAGCCGCAGGCAGAGCCTGGGTGCCCACCAAAGCGCCCAAGTCCAGCTTCTGCTCCTGGGCTCGGTCTGGCTGTGGGGCTCCGGATCAGCGACGGTGGCGGCTCCTGTGGCCCACTCGTAGCTTTTGAAACTTGGGGAGGAGCACGGGGGACCTGAGTCTGCATCTTCCTTGCGCACAGGGCAGCATCTCGCCATAGCGAGGCTGAGACGGAGCCTTCCAAAGAGGCACCCTGGGTATAGCGAGATGCCATCCGGTGCACTAGGAAGATGCAGACTTCATTCCTCCGCACACCTCCATGAGCCCTACAGCCAGAGGCCAAGCCCAGAAGCAGAAGCCGCAGGCAGAGCCTGGGCGCCTGCCATGGCGTTCACCATGGCACCCATGTCCGACTTCTGCTCCTGGGCTCGGTCTGGCTGCAGGACTCCAGGACAGTGGCAGTTGCAACTCCTCTGGACCACTTGTGGCTTTTGAAACTTGGGGAGTCGCACGAGGGACCTGAGTCTGCAGCTTCCTTGCACACAAGTCAACATCTCGCCATAGCCAGGCTGAGATGGAGCCTTCCAAAGAAGAAGCCGGGGTATAGGGAGATGCTCCCTGGTTTGCTAGGAAGCTGCAGAATCCATTCCTCCACACACCTCCGTGAGCCCCACAGCCAGAGAGCCAGCCCAGAAGCAGAAGCCGCAGGCAGAGCCTGGGCGCCCACCAAAGCACCCAAGTCTGGCTTCTGCTCCTGGGTTCGGTCTGGCTGCGGGGCTGCGGGACAGCGGCGGTGGCGGCTCCCCTGCTCCGCTCTCGGCATTTCCCTGTCAGGGAGGTGCGCGGGGACCTGACAGGGATTTGACCAGACTTTGGTGCCTTTGCCTCTGGCCAGTCCACTCCATTTCTATGATGGCACCACGACCAGAGTTCGATGCCGGGCCACTCGCACCCAACCTCACGGGAAGCGATGCTCCCGCCATCGCTGTGCTTCCCATGGAACAGAAGGAGGAAGAGGTGAGCTGGGGGGCGGAGAGAGGAACAAGGGGGACCCCCAACACCCAGCACTGCCACCAGCACCATAAAAGACTGGGAAGAAAGGGAAGAAACCCCTGGCCCACAGGACTGGCAGACCCTCACTAATTATTGAGATAGCCATCTTCCATTCCAGACTAGGGATGTCTGCCTGCCCACCAGGCAGCTCACCATGCCCGGAACATCAGGCCACCCACCCACTCCATTTGCCTTCCAGCCTCCATTCCAGTACAGGTGCCACTCTGCCTTCCCACCTGGCCAGCAACATCAGGCCATGCTGCCAAGCCAGTCTGCCTCCCATTCATCCACTCAGTCCGCCAGCCTCTATTCCGCTCCAGGTGCCAGTCTGCCTTCCATTCCTCCGCTCCAGGTGCCAGTCTGCCTCCCGTCCCTCTGCTCCAGGTGCCAGTCTGCCTTCCATCCATCTGCTCCAGGTGCCAATCTGCCTTCCATCCATCCGCTCCAGGTGCCAGTCTGCCTTCCATCCATCCACTCCATCTGCTTTCCAGCCTCCATTCGAGTCCAGCTGCCAGTCTGCCTGACCACATATTATTATTATTATTATTATTATTATTATTATTATTATTATTATTATTATTATTATTATTATTATTATTATTATTATTATTGTTATTGTTGTTGTTGTTGTTGTTGTTGTTGTTGTTGTTGTTGTTGTTTTACTAAAAATTGACCACTGTTAGCATCACCTAAATTCTGAGACCCTAAATATATTTATATTTATATTTACTGAGCTTTAAATCTGTGCATGTGTGTAAATCTGTGTTCTGTTTTAACTCTGATTGCTATTCAATAAACCTTTAATGTTTTAACTTTTATCTGGTGCGTGGCAGTCACATTATTGGTACCACTAACCACAAAACCTTTCACCAGGCAGCCAAATCAGGCAAGCCATCCAAGTCTGATTGCCAGCCCTTTCGCTCCCCATGGTCACCCCACAGAGAATCTGGAAATGGGGCTTTCCTCAGTGCCTTCCATTCACTGCTTCCACCTGTTTAAAGACACATCCCCACACACCCACACGCATACCCAAAGCCAAAAAGCAATGAAGAATTTAAAATAAACCATGTGTTTTTTAAAAAACAGAATTGTGATGGTCTTTGGTGTGGTACATAGAATTTCAGTGGGTTTCTCTAAAGACCTGGAGGTGCGAATGTTTGATGGGGCGGGGCCCTATAAATAGGGGGGGGACACCCTGGTGGGCTACCTGAGACCCCACTCCAGAGATTGCCAGCTGGGGCCTCTTGGAGAGAGGCTGGGAGAAGAACCAGCCTGGGTGGCCCTGACCAAGCTGCACGGTCCCCGGGCACCCTCGGAAGAAGGGAAATGGTAAATCTAGATTCTTTATCTAGAAAGCCCTGAAAAGCGTCACCGGAAGTTGGAATTGACTTGATCAGACACACACACACACACACACACACACACACGAGAAAGAGAGTATAAACTAGAATAGAACTGTATCCGCCACAACCACAGATAGACATCTCTGTTTATATGATCTTTGTTCCCTATTGGGGTTATTTTGCTTGTGGGGGTGGGGAGCATAATGTGTTTGCATATCATACCAGATAGAAACATTATCCAGAGTTCAACAGTTTTTCTTGAAACAAACACACAAACAAACAAACAAACACAGAGGACCTGGTCCTGGTTCTGAGGTCCTGCTCCCTTTCCTGTGCGAAGGAGTCCAGAAGAGGAAGACTCCCCCACCCCACACCCCACCTGAATTGCAGCACGGCTGCAGTTCACAATTTATATATATAAGCTATATATAAATAAATTTGAGGTGGGGGGTGGAGTTGGGGTTGGGGGTGTTGCTGGTCCTAAAAGTTACGTTTCCTTGGGTGGCCCACCGAGGAGGGTGGCTCCAGCTTGGCATTCCGGTGGAAGGCAGGCACCTGAGGAGTGGCGTAGGCGGGGGGGGGCTGTGCCAGGGTGGGAGAGGGCAGAGCTGCTGGCATAGCGTGCCATCGTAAGAGGCCGGGCAGTGGACGAAGCTGGTGCCCAGCGGTGGGCAGAAGTCCAAGGGCTGCACGGAAGCTGTCAACAACGGGGCCGGGAAGGCAGGGATCAGGAAGGGGCTGACGGACAGAGATGGGATCAGAGAGGGCAGCTGTCCCTTGAAAGGCTCCTCGGGCGACTGATGTTGAAGGGAAGCCTCACCATCGTTTGTCCATGTCTTGGACCTGGGGCATGGGAGCCACCAGGAAAGCCGGGCTTGCCCCCGTGGCCTTTGGTTTCGCTACTCATTGAGTGCCGCTTGGGAAAGGGCTGTGCTCCACCCCACCTGTCGGGTCCAGGTCCTTGACAAAAGAGGAGATGGCCTTCAGCTTCTTCCCAGGCATGTGCAAGTCCTCGTCCGCTGCCCTCCTCTTCTGCCCCGTGCCTCCCGCCTCGCTCTCAGGAAGGGTCTGGCCGGAGGAGCTCTTGGCCACTTGCAGGCTCACCTTAGCCAAGATGGTCATGAGGGGCCCCAAGAGAGCCTGACGTGGGGAAACGGGGAGGGCCCCATCATGCCACTGGGGCTCCAAGATGAGGAGGAGGAGGAGGAGGAGGAGGAGGAGGAGGAGGAGGAGGAGGAGGAGGAGGAGGAGGAGGAGGAGGAGGAGGAGGAGGGTGCCAGTGGCTTCCGGCTGAGGTCTTCTGCCTGGTCCTCGGGACCCTCCTCCCTCGTTGGAAGGAGGCCACCCGGAGCCATCTTCTTTCCAGTCTGCTGATAGGAAGGCAAGGACAAGCCCGGGGTGTCCCTCAATGCAGGAGAGGACTCCACCGGTCCACAGGGATGATGGCAGCTCCTGGGTTTTGGTACATCACTTCTGAATGCATAGAAAGAGCCACTGAAGACAGGTGGGACCATTGCTTTCTTGGGAGGAAGATGGTTGTCTTTGAGGAGCACCTTCAAGGGTCCTTCTTTCCCCTTTGCAGACTGAGAGGAACCAGACGGGCCGCCCTCCACCACATCCACCTTCTTTGGTGCCTGTTTCTGACAATGGTTGCTCAACCATATCCCGGTTTCTGGGTCTGGCCCAGAGATATCACACTTTCTGGTCTTCTTGTACGCCGGGCAATGGCTGAGGTGTTTCCCGTAACAGGAGAGGGCTTCATCCTTGCTGACCTGAACCAGAAGCTTCTCCTTGGCCAAGGGTGACATGATGCCATGGGTCCCATTGACACAGAAGCTGGAGAAGAGCCGCTTGTAGGTCTCAGAGCAGCTGTGGGCCCAGCAGTTGCCCTGGCAACTGTTGGCAGCCTGGGGTTCTGGTATCTCCAGGCCATTTGTAATGGAAAGGCAGCCTCCAGGGTGTCCTTGGGTTTGATTTGGCTCCAAGACAGGGGTCGTGATTAGGGATTAATCCATTTTCAATGCATTCCGATGAGAAATTTGTACAAAGGAAAATTTGCTTTACAGAATTTCATTGGGAACAAATTCATTCCTTTATACAAGGTACCACTGTACTGTAAAAGTAAAAACAAATTAAAATGTTCAGATAAATAGACTATTTTCCACCAGAAGTGTCCAGGTTCAGTACTGGTAAATCAGGATTACCAAAAGGCCATAGACTAGGAATAGAGTCTAGGTTTCACATCATAAAAATTTCAGGCAAAAATCAAATAAAAACAAAACAAAAGAAAAGACAAAAAACATGTGGCACCTTAAAGACATGTTTTTTTGTCTTTTGTTTTGTTTTTCTTTGACTTTTGCCTGAAATTCTTGAAAAGACTAACACGGCTACCCTCTCTGAAACATAATAAAAAGTCAGGGTTCAATCCTCCCAGGTTCTCCATCTCCAAAGAAGCAGGCAGGAGATGTTGGGAAGAAAACTCTTCACTTGCCAAGACCCTGAAGGACTATATCACTAGCCCTGGGTGGAGAACGAGTCTGAGCTGGCCGGTACCACATGATCTGTATTCAAACACGGCGAACTTGGGTCTCCCATTCCGGATCAGTGTTGTTGTTGTTGTTGTTGTTGTTGTTGTTGTTGTTGTTGTTGTTGTTGTTGTTGTTGTTGTTGTTGTTGTTGTTGTTGTTGTTGTCCCGTGTCTTCAAGAGAATCTTGCCTTCTCATGTTGTGCCCTAAGTAGGACAGACTCAGTTGCAACCTTTATGCCTCCAGAGAGGGAGAGCGTTCAGGCTTGATTTAATCCAGCACCCACAAGTTTTGTCTTTGACGGTTACTTCACGTCCATTCTTGTCCCAGGAGAAAGTTCGTTGCATGTTGACATTGGTCACGGTCACGTGGTCTTCTTCCAGTTCTGTCCCTGTTCCCATGTACGCATGGGCGTGATGGATGGTACCGGCATGACTGTTACCACATGTCTTCGTTCCGTGAGGGTCAGATGACTTCACCACCATCCCTGCTCCAGTCTAATTTTGGCATCTTCATATTTTAGCCTCCAGGTGGCTGAACCCAACGGCCAGCACCACGCCCTTCCAGGGAAGACAGCTCCCCATGCCGCGGTCACCAAAACACACTTCGCAGCCATTAGGCACCCACAGTGAATCGATATATTTTATTTTCCAGAGTATATAATGATGATAAAACAAAAGCACTCTGTTTTTCAATGGGACAGGGTGGGGTGGGGGCTGAGAGAGAGCCATGCCCCACTGTGTTATTGTCACTTTATTGTCACATGGAGAGAGCCGCAACACTTCCACGACGTGGCTCCCTGAGGTTCCGAGTTCCATGTTCCACCCACTTTCTTGAACGCTTCCCACAGGAGGAGGGCCATATCAGACGGGGCTTCTTTGGGCAATGGGCCATCCCACGGTGGTCGACGGTCACCCCCCAAACATGCAAGCAAGCAAAGCACAGCGTGAAGGGAAGACCTGCCCACGGGTGGTTAGGGTTCCACTGCTCAGGTCCTCCCCAAAAGAATCTTGGGAGTTGTAGTCTGAAGAATCTGCAAAAGAGCTCAGATACAGGTGCCAGAACTCTCAAGGGAAACAGAAGGGCCAGGAAACCAGGGTCTCTCTGTTGCTTAGCTGGGAAAAGTGACTTTTCTACTGTAGCTCCCAGTATCCCCATGGTGTAGTGGTTAAATGCCTGTCCTGCAGGTAAAACTGTGCTCACGACCTGAGGCTTAATCCCAGGTAGCAGGCTCATGGTCGACTCAGCCTTCCATCCTTCTGAGTTTGGTAAAATGAGTACCCAGCTTGCTGGGGGGTGGGGGGCAATGTGTAGCCTGCATACTGCAATTAAACTGTAAACTGCCCAGAGACTACTTGAAGTGGTATGGGGCAGTATATAAGCAGAACACTTTACCAGAATCCTCCAGAAACCCCCCTATCTCTCCCCATGGCTGGGGGGGGCTCTGTAAGTCCACTGCCAGCTCCTAAAATACCTCTAAAATACTCCCCCACCCACCCACCTGCCTGGCTAGGGACAACATCCCAAAATCCCCCAACCAACACGGGGGAAATCATCTGCCCCAGTCCCACAGCTTCAAAATCGTGCCCCTCGGCCTCTCTGGCACCCAGTTTGGAGCTGGGGGGAACCCTAGGTGGTCTCTCCCCTCCCTCAAAGGCACAGCCCAAAGATGGGGGAACAGCCCACCCAAAAGCCGGTGGGCAAATAACCACAATTTTGGAGCTGGGAGCAGCCCCAAACAATGCTGAAATAGCTGCAGCAACCGCTTAAAAAAGAAACACAGCTATCCTGCTGGCATAAAAAAAAACCACAGCTAACAACAAAGCTAACAAAAATAACAAGAAAAAGTGCGGCAGTGGCAGAGGGGAGCATCCTCCGCCCGCCTTCTTGCCGGATTATAAATGCCTGATAGGGATGTACTGTTAGGGAAAGGGTAATGCTGTCCAAAGTTGTGAAGACTGCGGAGAGGATAATTAGGTGTACTCTTGCTACTTCAGCTCACTTGTATGTGTCAGTTTGTTAGCTATATCAGGCCTGCACAATGCATCGACCACGGGCAACTGGTAACCCGCAGGGTGCTACGAAGTTGCCCGCCAGGTCCCTGCCCACCTCCCAACCTGGGGGCGCTTCTCCTCCATTGCCACCAGTGTTGCAGAGTTTGATGGGTGGAGAATGGAGAATGGGCGCTCCTCCTCCTCCGCCACCACCGCAGAGCTTGGGGTGGGTGGGTGGGAGTGATTGGGCACTCCTCTTCCTCCTCTGCCAGCCCTATGGAGCTGGGGAGGGGGCGAGCAGGCGCTCCTTCTCCGCCGCCACCAGTGCTGCAGAGCTTGGTGGGTCATGGGGGGAGCGCGAGCAGATGAGACTGCCCCAATCCATTTGGGGATCATTCCCTCATTTATCCAAATGACCGAAGAGTCTTTCAAACGACTCAGTCCACAAAGGGTATCCTGACAGATGGAATCTTTGTATAAGGTTTTTGATCCAAAAGCTTCTTTTCTCCAGAAGCATCCAACGCCTACTTCCATTGGAGTGGCCAAATCCCAGGTTCAATCTTGAACCCGACAAATCCCAGTCCCCCCTTCTAAAGAGGGTTAGAAATACAACATCGCTGCAAGGAACATCTACTCCTTCGCTGCTTTCTCTACAAAATTTTTAATTATCAAGGAGCAATGGGCGCTTACCAATGGGAATTGCTGACCCATCTCCAATAGCTCTTGGAGTTTTTACCAGAGGACAAAAAAGGTGATGCTTCTTCCATCTTCAATGCATCCATGGCCTTAGCTGCACAGCAGATGCACTCTGCCTACCACATTTTTGACTGTACCACCAACGTTCTAGGCTCTTCGGCGGCCCTCTGACAACACACCTGGCTTAGATCCACATGGCTTTCTGATGACAATAAGGCCAGAATCGAACAACTTCCATTTGATGGTGAAGGCCATTTCATACCTCCACTGATGATATTATGGAGGACAACCAGAAGAAGAAAACGACAGCCAAATGCCTCAATGTCACTCCACAGGCCACTCAATGCTCCTTTCATTTCCCTTGGAGGAAACCTACTTACCAAGGGCCCTACCAATCCCGTTTCTCCAAACTTCAGTTCAGGGATCGAAACTCCCGTCCCTCGACCTACACCGCTTACCCAGCGTCAAGAAACAAGAAGTCCCAAGCCACCTCTTCCCAATCATTTAGAGGTCAAGATAAGAAATCCTGAGACTTCTGACTTTCCAAACGACATTCGTTTGGCTCCATTTCTCCCCGCATGGAAGAACATTACCTCCGACTGATGGGTTCTTTCCATCATAGACCACGGTTACCACCTGGAGCTTTGCTCCAACCCTCCTCTCAAAAACTTCATCCCGACAGACCTTGTCTCCTTGCCTTTACGAGGAAGTATTTTCCCTCTTAAGGAAAGGAGCCATCCAATGTATTTCCCAGGACATGAAATATCTCGTCCACTACTCAAGATACTTCATTGTTCCAAAAAAGGACAAAAGTCTTCGTCCTATCCTGGACCTAAGACATTTAAATCAATACACACTCCCTACAAAGTTCAGAATGGCTCTGGTAGCAGGTTATCTAAGAACTTGCGGATATGCATTTTCCCATATCTTGACGACTGGCTTGTGGTGTCGCCATCAAAAGAAAAAGCCCAAAAGGACATTCATTTCTTCCTGTATACCTTGGATACTTTGGGCTTGCAAATCAATGTGGAGAAGTCTCATCTTTGCACAGAACAAAGACTCACCTACATCGGAGCTGTTCTTGACTCTTCCCTGGCTCCTGCCTTCCCACCATCGCACCATCTGGAAGACATAGCTTCTCTCGTCCCTCTGTTTCAGCCTTACCAAAAAATTACCAGCCCAAGTTGTTCAAAGGCTGCTAGGACTGATAGCATTCACGACTTTGGTGGCTAAAAGAATCCTGGTACCTAATCTTCTTTGACTGGATTCAGGATAATCCAAGCTCCTTGTGGTGGTGGCTACACAGCCGCAGTTTGCTTACCGGTAGCCCCTTCTGACCATTTCGACCTACCGTGCAGGTAGCCACAGATGCCAGTATGCAAACTTGGGGAGTGGCCTGCAACCATCTAAGCATAGACGGGACATTGTCCTAGACAGAGAAGTACCTCCACACCAACCACTTGGAACTCTTAGCCGTCATCAAGGCATTCAAGACGTATTTCCGCCTCTTATATGGACAGGAAGTGCAGGTGGTCACCAACAACACGACCACCATGCACTACATAAACAAACAGGGCGGAACCCACTCCCAAGGTCTCCTGCTGTTAACTGTTGAATTCTGGGAATGGTGCATGTGGCATTGCTTCTTCCCCGGAAAAGAGAATGTTGCAGATCGCCTCAGTAGGACCACTTCAACCTTCCACAAGTGGGAACTTCACCAGGATGTCTTCCAGTCTATAGTCCGCCACTGAGGAGCCCCAGAACTGGACATCTTTGCCACACCAGAGAACAAGAAATGCACCACGTTCTGCTCGTGGGCAGGGAAAGGCCACAATTCCTCGGGGGACACCTTCATGTTTCAGTGGACCACCTGTCTTCGTTATGCCTTCCTTCCCATACAACTTGTCCTACATGTGGTGACCAAGATTCGACATGACAGGGCCAACATGATCTTGATAGTGCCCTGGTGGCCATGGCAACCATGGTTCTTGACTTTGCTCAACATGGCGTCTGACTACCTAACTCTATCTCGTTGGCCAGACCTACTTTCCCAGAATGGAGGCCATATTCTCCATCCCAATCTCTCCCGCCTACATTTAATGGCATGGAGGATAGAGAGAGAGTTAATGCTATCCTCTCTGTTGCCCGGAAACCCTCCACTCTCCACCTCTACACCTACAAGTGGAAAAGGTGTACTTCCCAGGCTGCAAGGAATATTTTTTCACCATATTCCCCCCACCCCCATTGCCAGCTATCCTGCAGTACTTACTTTATCTCAAACGTACTGGACGTACCTTGTCTTCCTTATGGGTACACCTTTTAGCTATAGTAGCCCACCAGCCAGAAGACTCCCAAACTGCATCCTTCTTTCGTCACCCTACCCTGAAAAAATTCATAAGGCCCTTCAGAATACTTTTCCTGTTAGAAAACCCATTTCCCCTCAGTGGTCCACTCTCCTGAATTCTCCAATGTTTAATACACCCACCCTTTGAACCACTGGCTACTTGTGACCTACATTTCTTGACCTTCTAGACAGTCTTTCAGGTTGCCATCACTTTGGCCAGAAGGGCTACTGAACTTTGTGCACAACCTATTGTTCTTCCAACCTCCTTCCTGAATCCCTCTACTCCTGCAAAAAAGGAATTTCACGTTGGATGTACCCAGGGCTCTAGCTTTCTACACATCCCGCACTAGTCTCCTGCGTAAAACCCAGAAATTGTTTATCTGTTATGACCCTAGTAAGGCATGTCCAGACTTCGGCCCTCCAGATGTTTTGTACCACAACTCCCACAGTCCTTTGCAACTGTGCTAAATCACTTTAAATTATTCCACCTGTGCTAAATCACTTTAACCTTCTAGTGATTTCTAATCCCTTACACTTGTGGCTAACATCATGACACTGCATTTTGACTGACTCCATTATACAAATTCTCTGTTCAATCTGTTAAATATACATTACATACATTTTGTCAATTCTAACATATTATGACAAATACCTGGCAGAGTGGATCTTCCAGAGATTCGTTTCTGGGCCCTATTCAAGTTGCTGGTTATGACCTTAAAAGCCCTAAACAGCTCAGGACCAGGTTATCTAAGAGACCACCTTCTTCCATATAATCTGGTCCGCTCCCTTCGGTCATCAGAGAAGGCCCTTCTATGAGTACCACCACCCAAGGAAGTGCGAGGGGCGGCGGCAAGAAATAGGGCCTCCTCAGTAGTGGCACCAATACTATGGAACTCCCTCCCCTTTGAGTTAAGAATTGCCTCCTCCCTTGAAATATTTCAGCGAGGCCTTAAGACTTACTTATTTAGGCAAGCCTTCTGAGCCTCCAGGCTTTACATATTTTTATAACATCTTACTTTTTTAGTCTTATTGGCTGGGGAGCTTTTTAAACTCTGCTGCAGCTATTGTTTTTAACCTTGTTTCTCATTGTATTATATTGTATAGTATTTTATAGTATTTTATAGGTATTGTGTTGTTTTTACATTACATTGCTTTTGTTGTGCTTTTTTGAATTTGTTATAAGCTGCCTTGGGTCCCTTTGGGGAGAAAAGCAGCATAAAAATAAAGTTGTTGTTGTTGTTGTTGTTGTTAATCTACGGAGGCTCGAACTACTAGAATGTCGCGGGGGCTCTCACTCTGGGTGGCCACGCCCAGGGAGGCTAGGAAAGCGGTAACCCACAACCGAACCTTCTCTGTGGCTGGCCCTTCGCTTTGGAATTCTGTCCCGAGTGAGTAGTGCCTTGCACAGTCCCTGCCTGCCTTTAAAAAAGCCTTGAAGACATGGCTTTTCCGTGAGGCCTTTGGCAACCGTTAAATTTTCTTTAAAAAAAATTTAAAAATTCTATTATGCCACCACGCCAAATATCTTTTAAATATTTTTTGTTTTTAGTATTAGTACAGTTAATATCTTTTACATATTCTATATATTCCTGTATTAGTATTTTTTATTTTCTTTTTTGTTATACTGTTGTTATTCCTGATTGACTGTTTCATTGATGCCGTTAACCGCCTGGAATTCCTTTGGAAGACGGGCGGCATAACAATATATAAATAAAATAAATAAATAGACTGCTAGCCACGAATCGGGGGAATGGCCCCCAAACTTAAGATCAATGGGGCCTTGAGGCTCATTGGGGCCCGCACAGACCTGACCTCTGCAACCCTGGAATCTCGGACATGGACTTGAGATGAGATTATGGAGCCCTGACGGACGGTAGGCTGCTAGCCCCAAACCAGGGGAAAGGACCTCTACCTTAACATCACAGAGGCCACAGGAGCCACTTGGGCCACCACAAATCTGACCTCTGCAGCCCTGCGGTCTCGGGTATGGACTTTGGGACATTGGAGGGGACCATTGGGCCCTGGCAAGCAGCTGCTAGCCCTGAACTGGGAAGGAAAGCCCAAACCTTAACATCTTAGGGGCAGGGAGCCTCCCTAGGTCCTGCCTAGACTTTCCTCCTAGAACCCTAGAAGTCCACCTGAATGGATTGTGATGGCCTGGTGGTGGGTTACTGGTCTTGGGCTGAGGAAAAAAGGCCCTGCTAGGAATTCACCTGTTGGACACTTGAGGCCAGGGAGCCTCAGCCAAAGACGGAGACTTGCTGGAATGGACTTACCTGGAAGGTTTCAACAGACACTTGCAGCATCTCACTGCTGCCTGGAGGTTGAAGTGGAATTCCCAGTTGTCAGGCCCCTGCCAGAACTGTTCCAGAAACTAAAAAGTTAATGCCTGAAGAAGCCCCAGATGGGGTTTCAGGGCTGTCAGTTACTCCAGCAGCTGCACAGGAGAGTGACTCAGCATCTTCAGGGGATTCTCCACCCCCCACAGAGGGCTGCTTGTAGAAGGCAGCAAAGACTTACAACCAGGAGAAGCAGAGACAAGCTTTATCTGAGCCACCAAGGTCTACATTTAGGAAGTCCTGAGTTTTGACAGGGTTAGTTTCTGGGGAAGTTATGTTGCTCTCTGAAGACATAAATTAAGCATTCAGGACTGAGGCAAATTGTGGGAGCAACACATTGATAGGACAACTTGCTACTTCTTTCCTGCTTGATCCTTGTTCCTGCTTGGCATGACCCTGGACCTCGTCTCTCTTGGCTCTGGACTTTCTCAGTGGATCTGGCGTAAGCTACCATTAGCATTCTGGCTTTGACCTCTGGACTGTTTATCTGGGACTCTGCCTTGCTCTCTGAATAGGCGTGACCTTGCTATAGGTTTCCTGGATGCTGATTTACTTCTGATTTGCTGTAGAGGGGTTTGGCTCTGAGTTTCCAGTAAAAGCCTGAACTTACCTGTGTGTGTGTGAGTCTGTGGCTCATGACACCAGTGGCCTAAAGTTTTGATTGTTAGTTCTCTGGATTCCTTCTCTTTTTGGTTTGCAAAATGATGCATGTGTATTGGTTCTCTTTTGAATTTCATGGGGTCAAACAATGTTGCACCCAAAAGGACCACCCCAAGCAGGTGTGTATGTGTGTGTGGCGGCTTCCCAGACACACAGCCTTGCCGCTGGCGTGTACCAGAAGGCAAAGGCACAGGATGAAGCGTGAGAAGCGAGAAGCCTCTGGACCAGCAGGAGGAGGCAAGGGCTGTCTGGAAGATGTTGCTTCAGTCCTATCTGACGGCTTCGCTTCCCTTCGTGCAACTGAGCATCACGTAAAACCGAGACCCTGCCTGCCAGCCACCCAGCCTGGGGGGATTTTATCATCCACCTCATGACTGTCTCATGATCTCTTGTCGGCGTCCTGGTTTTGATGTATTTCTATACAGCAATCTTTTTCCAAAAAGGAACTCAGGGCGGTTTCCAATAAAAGCAGTTAAAACACAGATAAAACAACAGGTCCCAAGCCTTTCTAGGAAAGTTACGGAGAGGGTAGCCGGGTTAGTCTTTTCAAGAATTTCAGGCCAAAAATCAAAGAAAAAGAAAACAAAAGGCATGGGGTGCACTACCAAACTGAAGGCTTAATGTTGTCCCCTCTTAAAGACAAGATGGCCTAGAACAGTGATGGCGAATCTTTTAGAGACCGAGTGCCCAAACTGCAATTCAAAACCCACTAATTTTGTTTGCAAAGTGCCAAAACAGTAATTTAACCTGTATACAGGTGGCTATGAAGGGGCAATGTCGGGTGCCCACAGAAAGGACTCCGAGTGCCACCTTTGGCACCCGTGCCATAGGTTCGCCATCACTGGCCTAGAAAGCTAAAAATGCCTTCAGTGAAAGACATTCAGGGATGAAGTACAATATATTTAAGAGAAGTAAAAAGAGCAAGCTCATCCTACCCGTGGAACATATTTATTATTTATTTATTATTTCCATTTAAATACCGCCCGACTTTCCCAAAGGAACTCTGGGAGGTGAACAACCAGAAACAAAATATAAGCAGAAGTAACAAAGCCAACAACAAAATTAAGATTGGCAGAAACAAGATGGCGGCGGCAAGCAGTGGGCTAACCAACAGGTCGGGGAGGGGGAGGATTGGACACCGTAAAGCCCCTGATGGATATTTCAGCTCAGCATGGGAAACTTTTACTAAGGAATTAACGTCACTCAGAAAAGGCCCCCGTTTTGAGATCTTCTCAGTTGGTATGCACAGCAATGTGCCAATCGGTGATCCCATGGCAAGAGACACCAAAGATTTGTGACAAGATTTCCCACACTTGCTACTGTGGCTCCTCTGCATCCCAGAGAAGTCATTTGCACTGGAAAGACAACTCCCTTTTCTGCATTCCTACCAATATCTGTGTGCAGTTTCTGTCTATTCTGTTCAATTCTAGTGGAAAGAAGGAAGAAGAAACACTCTTGCACAAGGGGTCACAAATACGCAGCCGGCTCCTACTGACTATAACAAAATCACTTAACAAAGAAAGTATCCATGTACTCTTTATGAATTTAATATACACAGTAGGACTTCTGGTTATCCTCTGGACTGGTATTGGTAGTTTCACTTTGCTGAAATTTACTACTGGCCTACATAGGGTTCACATATCTGAAGGTTCAGTTATCCAGAAGGATCTCTCCAAACTGGGGGAATGGGCTGCCAAATGGCAAATGTGTTTCAAATGTAAAGTAATGCATATTGGGGCAAAAAAAATCAAAACTATCTATCAGCTCATGGGCTCTGAGTTATCCGTGACAGATCAGGAACGAGATCTTGGTGTGTTGGTGGACAGCTCAATGAAGGTGTCTACCCAATGTGTGGCAGTGGTGAAGAAGGCCAATTTGATGCATTGAAACTTCTTAATCTCTTCATCAAAATACAATGACTAACACCTATCTTCCTGCATAGGACAAGTTTTCTCAACTTTAAAAACCCTAATCTCACTCACTTTATTATAACCCAGAGCACAGAGGGAATTACTTCGTTCCCTGAGCTCCTTGCCCTCTGAAGATGCCGGCCACAGAGTCTGGCAAAATGTCAGAAAGAAAAACTGCCAGAAAACAGCCAAAGAGCCCGAAAAACTCACAACTATCAGATCCCAGCTGTGAAAGCCTTTGAGAATACAGATAGATAGATAGATAGATAGATTCAAGTGGACTAGAAACTTGGTTTTGATTTTAAACTGATGCCATGCTTCTCAGGATGAGGCTTTCTGCCCCTGATACCAGCCGGGGCACCTAAATTAATGCCAAGTACGGGCTGCCATCCCCACTGGCAATTTTATGTGTTTAATTTCCTTCATGTTTACATTGTCACTTGCCTTGGGCCCCCTGATAGAGCGATAGAGAGAGAGGTGTTGTGTGTGTGTGAGAGAGAGAGAGACAGAGAGACAGAGACAGAGAGAGATGATGATGATGATGATGATGATGAAGATGGTGATGGTGATGGTGATGGTGATGATGCATATTAGGTACCTTATATCAGTACTTGAGATCGCTCTTTAATAATTTCTTAACCAGTTAGAGATGGCATTTGACTGTGATTCTGTTAACAAAGCCTCCAGTTACATGCGGTGGGCTTTTGGGGGCTCACGGGTGGTTTGTGGCCAGAATTCTCAAATTCCTCCCAACCTCTACCCACATTCATCACCAACAGGGTAACAAAGCCCCGTTTCTCTTCCACATCCTGGAGCTTCCTCCTTCTTAGAAAAGGATCCAGCTCGCTTCCTCTGGGGTCAGCATGAAACTCGCAGTGGGAAATGGTCCCCACGTCTAAATCCTAAAGCAAATACACTGCCCACGTGACTCCCAGCGCTACTTGTTTATTACTGTCTTCTTCTTTTGCCACGAGGGTGTCCATTCCACAGGGCCAGAGGGCACACGGATTAGAGAATCCATTCTTCCCTCCTTCCGCTTGACTGCAGTGTCCCTTCTCCCCTTGGTGCTGGCTGGACTCAGCTCTGAGATTCTTCCCACTTTTTCCGGCACGGTTCCTTCCAAGAGCCCTTTCGCACGTGCTCCCTCCCGTTCATTCACTGCAGGCACATTACGACTAGGCATTCATAAGACTATTAAGCAAGGGCACAAGTGTTCTACCTTTGAGCGGTCTCTGGTCCTGTCCTCGTCTCCCCACCAAAGAGTTGCAATGGCAAAGCCGTTCTGAAGCCCCAAACTTCTCAGGAATTTGCTGAACCTGCACTCGTTGTTTCTCACCACGCCACAAGGAATCTAATGAGTGTGTGGGGGGGGGGGTTCCTCTACAGCTGGGCCTCCACAGACCCATCATCCCCCTTGACTTGGTCCAGTTTCAGCCTTGATGCCATTCCGCCCCAACGGGATTTCCAGAGTTCCCTTTTCGCAGGACGGAAGAGAGATCTAGCTTGACCAAGTCAAGGTGGATGGCGGATCCGTGGGGACCAAGCTGTGGAAGACCCCACTCATTATATTCCTTTTGGGGAGTTGCATGCTGACCACAGAGGAAGCAAGCTGGATCCCTTTCTAAAGAGAACGAAGGCCGAGAATGTGAAAGATCAATGGGACTTTCCAGATCTTTTCTTCCCTCCCACCTTCTCCTTTTCCTTTCTAGGTTCTCACAACTGAGAAAGCTTTTTAATAAGAGTGGTCAGGCACGAGAGGAAGCTGGCCATGGCCGTGGCCGTGGCCGTGGCCGCAGCTGGTGGAACTGGCGGCTGCCTTGTTGTAACAACCGGGTGCACCCGATAGTGGAGAGTGTGACCAAAACCATCCAGGTCCTCCCCCTGCAGCCGTGGTTCCGGCTGCAGGAGGGGAGCGCGTGTCTCCAGGTAGGCCCTGGATGCAATGAGGGGTGAGTGAGGGGGTGGTGGCTAGCTGGACCACCCCTGAGACTCACGGTGATCTTGTGATCTCTCCTCAGCAACAACAAGGCATTCTTTGGCAGCCTCAGTGCAATCAGTTGGAGACTCTGTAGGCAAAAACATCTGCCCGGCGGATGAGGATGATGTTTTGAGCAGCATCATGACCCAGGCAGTGCACGCTAAGCAGGTACGGTCATCTGGGGAGCCCCCCGCCATGCCTGGGGTGCAGGGGGGGGGGAGACACAATGCCTTCTCCCAAGCTTCCGCTCTCCTCCAGAGGCCGTGCAGGATCCGTCCCTGGGCATGTCCGCAGAGACCATCCTAGCCAGGTTCTCCTCTTCCTTCCAGGATGGTCCGAATGAGAAGGCCCAGCATATGTACCTGGCTCACATCCTGACCGCCTGCCTCTAAGAACCATCGTCTCCCCACACAGCCGGATGTTTCCTGGACTGCGGAGGGGACTGGGGTGTGGAGCTTTTCCACCTTGCTCCCCCCACCCCACCCCCATGTCGCTGGCTATCTCTGGACTCCTGAGAGGGCTGGGGCGCGGAACGTTTCCATCCTGTTCCCCCCACCCTCTCCCCACGCCACCAGATGTCTCCTGGACTGCAGAGAGGACTGGGTGTGGAGCTTTTCAACCTTGCTCCCTGGGCATGTCCGCAGAGACCCTCCTAGCCAGGTTCTCCTCTTCCTTCCAGGACGGTCCGAATGAGCAGGCCCAGCGCATGTACCTGGCTCACATCTTGACCGCCTGCCTCTAACAGCTATCGTCTCCCCACGGCGCCGGATGTCTCCTGGACTGCGGAGCGGACTGGGGTGTGGAGCTTTTCCACCTTGCTCCCCCCCACTGCACCATGTTGCTGGCTATCTCCAGACTCCTGAGAGGGCTGGGGCGCGGAACTTTTCCATCCTGTTCTCCCCACCCTCTCCCCACGCCGCCGGATGTCTCCTGGACTGCGGAGGGGACTGGGGTGTGGAGCTTTTCAACATTGCTCCCTGGGCATGTCCGCAGAGACCCTCCTAGCCAGGTTCTCCTCTTCCTTCCAGGATGGTCCGAAGGAGCAGGCCCAGCGCATGTACCTGGCTCACATCTTGACCGCCTGCCTCTAACAGCCATCGTCAGGGGAGAGGATGAGCTGGACCTTCCCCAAACGAAGGCTGAGCTTGTGGCCGAAGTGGTGGTGAGTGTCAGGGTGTTTGACAAGGGGGTAGCAGAGGATGGGCAACAGCGTGGTGGGTGGTGGTCGAGGCTGACCTTTGTGGGACTGACCCTCCTCTCTCTCTCTCTCTCTCTCTCTCTCTCTCTCTCTCTCTCTCTCTCTCTCTCTCTCTCTCTCTCTTGGCCTCTTTTAGGCAGTCCTGGAGCAGGTGGTGGCAGAGCCCACCCCAGGGAACATCCTACCCTGTGCCCTGGTGGCTGTCCAACATCTAAGTTAGGCCTTCTTGGGGGTGGGAGGCAGGTAAGGGGAGGAAGGGGGTAGGGCAGGCAAAGGGGTGTCATATGGACGGGCAGTGGGGTGGATGTTGGGAGAGGGTCGTAGGAGGAGCAGGCGAGGGCCACAATCCAACCGTGGCAGGAACAGAGGAAAAGAAGAGAATGCATGTGAAGGGACCTGGGAGGAGTGGGGAGGCCATGGCAGGGCTGCAGGGGGGGAAAAGGGCTGCCTTTCCTCCGAGGCGCCCCCTCCACCTTCCCTTTCATCAGGGAGCCCTCCCCCAGGACCACCACCACCGCCGCCACCACCCCAGGGTTCCCTGGGTGGGAAATCTCCAGACCTGCAAGCCAGGCTTTGTGGGGCTAAACGATGGGGCTTGGTGCCTCTTCCCACAGAGATGGACATCCGGGAGATGGCAGACCTCTGGAGTAGAGAGCCCCAATTGGACTGGGAGATGGCCTCCTACCTAAACATCGTGAGGATGGCCAAGGTAGGGAGGCCGCCCGGGATGGTTGTGGGGTTGCCTTTCTTTCTGCCGAGACGGGCAGGTGCCTGGAGGTGCGGGGGGGGGGTCTCCCCTGCCTTTGGCTTTGCCCTTTCTGAGTCATAGGCAAGGGGGGAGGTGGGGAGGGAGGGATGTGGAGCAGCCCCTTGGCCAGGGGGGGGTCTTCCTGAGGATGAGAAACACGGCAGTCCAAGTGTAGTTTAAACCACCTCACTCTCTCCCCCTTCCTTCCTTCCTCCTTCCTTCCTTCCTTCCTTCCTTCCTTCCTTCCTTCCTTCCTTCCTTCCTTCCTTCCAGAAACTGGATAGCATCTTTACACCAGAGCAAAGACTGGCATTCCTGAGAACAGCACTGCAAGCGGTGATGGAGCCAGATCCCCCCGTGTCCCAACCCACGCTCTTCCTGCTCAACGCCTTCCTTGGGTTGGGGAAAGAGGTCCTGGGGATGGACGTGAGTTTCAGGCTGGCCTTTTTTTTTGGGGGGGGGGGAGCAAGGAGTTGGGGAGGGAGGCTTCTGAAGGTGAGCTTTGGTTTCCATCTCCACAGGCGCAGGGGACCGAGGCCAAGATTCAACGGCACCTCCACAGACTCCAGGAGTGTGGGAAGCAGCCGATGGAGCTGCGCTGGCTGCTGGCTGGGAAAGGTAGGCAGTAGTGCCCTTGAGAAGCCTGCGCTGGGGAGAGAAGTGTCTTAGGATGCTGCCCCTGGCGGGGAGGAAAGTCGGGGTTCCTCTCTTCTCACAAAGTCTCTCTCTGTGTGTGTTTGTCCTCCGTGCAGATGACGTGCTGATCGACGACCTAGAGGAGGAGGAAGAGATGGAGGAGGAGGAGGAGGAGGAGTTAGGGGAGGAGGAGGCAGAAGGGTGCAGTGGATGTGGCAGCATCGGGGGGCAGTGACAGGCGTAAGGTGGAGTTGCCCTGGGTCCAACATCTGGAAGGGAGGAAGGGAGGCAAAACAATTCAAGGGAGGCAAGCTGGCCAGCCAGGTGACCAGCCAGCCAAACAGGGCAAGGCAGCCTGCCCGCCTGCTGGTCTACATGCCAGCCTACCAGCAGCCAAACCCGACCAATCCAGGCACCCAAGGGCTGCCACCCTCCCCACCCCACCCCACCCCACCCCACCCCATCCGCCTGTCACACCAGGCAGCACCCAAGCAAGACCCACCCAGGCAACGCAGGTCACCCGCCACCCTGCCTGGCTTCTTTTGTAAAACAAAAGACAGACCCTTTGCTAGATGGCACACAATGCTAGTGAAGTCACAAATGTTGTGAATGTGAAAATTTAATATATCTATAGCTTCTCCTTGGGAGGGAGCTTGAAAGAAGCCAGGTGGAGCTTTAAAAAAGCCATGCTCAGAAAGCATTTGACAATCTGGAGTGGGACTTCATAACAAAACAACTAGAGATAATGGATTTTGGAGACAGCTTTTAAAAAGCAAAAACAGCAATATATAAAGATCAAACGGCAAGGATTCAGGTTAATGGAGGACTGACGCAAAGCGTAGAAATTAAAAAAGGGACAAGACAGGGATGCCATCTCTCTCCTCTACTTTTTATACTAACATCAGAAGCCATGAACAAATGGATGACATGACTTATTACAAGCTAGGAGGCATGCGTTCTTATGGTATGATAAAAGTAAAAAACATAAATATTTTCCAAAGACATTTGATAAGAAACACACTACTCAAATAAATAATTTTTTAAAAAGTGCCAACCAGCCCAAGGGCCAGCTGGTTGGCGCTAGGAAAAAACAACATTTTTTTAAAAAAGCAGTTAAGGCCAGCTGATGGGCACTGGGGAGGGGAATAAAAATAAAAAATAAAAATAAAAACACCGACCAGCCCCAGGGCCAGCTGGTCGGTGCTAGGAAATAATAAATAAATAAATAAATAAATAAATAAATAAATAAATAAATAAATAAATAAATAAATATTTTTTTAAAGCGCCAAAGGCCAGCTGATGGGCACTGGGGGGGGGGGAGATTTTTTTAAAGCACTGAAGGCCAGCTGATGGGCGCTAGGGGGTGACCTTAGATTGCTCAAAAATTAAAAGGGAATTACGGGGTAAAGAAATAAGGTTATCTAAAAGGGGGGGTAGAATAACCCTTACCCTAACCCTGGGGAAAAAACAGCAAGATGCAGAGAGAAAAAGATAAGACAATATTACCTCAAGCAAGGAAATTGTCTATAGACTTACAACAGAAGAAACTTCTAGTACCTTAAGACCCAAAGGAAAGATTATTAGAATTTAAAAATATGGAAAGCTAAATTTTAGAACAAATGGATGAAACTAGAAAAGAAATTAAAGAGGTCAAAAACCAAATTAAACTGGACTTAGAAGAAATGAAAAATACAGTACTATACTGGATGTATCGGATCAGGTAGTAAAAGAAGAAAGAGCAGAACAGAAAGAAAGGAAAGAACCAACAATCAGATTAGAATTAAGACAAAGAGCTAAATGTTTGAAAATCAGAAGCATCCCAGAAGTAGAAGAGCTTCAGGAAGACTTGTACAAAATGATAATCCCAGCAATGGCAAAATTATATAAAATGAAAATAAAAAAGATTTTCAGTGGGAAGTAGATAAGATCCAGGAAAGCTATAATAAGAAATTAGAAACAGGAGGAAAAGAAGCAAAACTATTCAAAGATATCCCATCAAAAACCTTAAAATTAAGAAAAGATTATCGCTCCTAATCCAAAATTTTGGGGCAAAATAAATTGAAGTATCAATGGGAAATTATTGAGGGACTAATCTTTCAGTTCAGGCAAAGAAGATAGAGAATCAATTCAGTGCTGAAGGCAGAGGATTTCTTACAAAAATATGGGACAAAATTTAATGAGGGGGACATAAGTAGATAATGGTAACTTGGTTAATGAACATCCGCACTGGCAGCTGGATTGTAAACCAAAGGACTCGCATGTTAAATGAAATTTTCCCATAGAAGAGAGGGGGAAATTCAAAGGATTCCTTCTGGGGTCCCAGTTTCCGTTTTGTTCCGGTGCTTTGGCCTGGAGCCGGTGGCTGTGGCAGTGAGGGGCTGCCAGTGGTGCGGGCCAGGGGTTTCCTCCCAGGGCCTTGGTGGTGCTGGTGGCAGTGGCAGGGTGCTGGGCCCCCCTCCTTCCTCTGTCCACCCCCCCCCCACACACACACACAGCTCACACTCTCCTCCCTTTCCATCGGGAGCACAGCCATGGCGGGAGCATAGCTTCCCGCTAGGTATGGATCCGAGTGGCCCAGCATCGAGAAGGACGGTTGGAGGCGGCAGCGTGGGCAATCCCCAAGCCCATTTGGGCTCCGGTCGTGGTGCCCTCATAGATGCTGAGCTGGCCAGAGGCAAAGGCACCGAGGTCCCCCGCAAGCCTCCCCGAAAGGGAAAAGCCACGAGTGGGCCAGAGGAGCCACCGCCACTTCTGTCCCGGAGCCCCACAGCCAGAGACCAAGCCCAGAAGCAGAAGCCGCAGACAGAGCCTGGGTGCCTGCCATGGCGCCCAAGGCCGGCTTCTTCTCCTGGGCTCAGTCTAGCTGCAGAACTCCAGGACAGCCGCAGCAATGTCTCCTCTGGCCCACACGTGGCTTTTCAAATTCGGGGAGATGCACGGGGGACCTGAGTCTACAACTTCCTTGTACACAAGGCAGCATCTCGCCATAGCCAGGCCGAATCGGAGCCTTCCAAAGAGGCAGCCTGGGTATAGCGGGATGCTGCCTGGTGCGCTAGGAAGCTGCAGACTTCATTCCTCCGTGCACACCTGTGAGCCCCGCAGCCAAAGACCAAGCCCAGAAGCAGAAGCTGCAGGCAGAGCCTGGGCGCCCACCATGGCACTCAAGTCCGGCTTCTGCTCCTGGGCTCGGCCTGGCTGCGGGGCTCTGGAAATCAGCAGTGGCGGCTCCCCTGCTCCACAATTGGCATTTCCCTGTCAGGGAGACGCGCGGGGACCTGACAGGGATTTGACCAGACTTTGGTGCCTTTGCCTCTGGCCAATCCACTCCATTTCTATGATGGCACCATGACCAGAGTTCGATGGTGAGCCACTCGCACTCAACCTCGCGGGAAGCGATGCTCCCGCCATCGCTGTGCTTCCCATGGAACAGGAGGAGGAGGAGGTGAGCTGGTGGGGTGGAGAGAGGAACAAGGGGGACCCCCAGCACCCACCACTGTCACCAGCACCATCAAAGACTGGGAAGAAAGGGAAGAAACCCCTGGTCCACAGGACTGGCAGACCCTCACTAATTATTGAGATAGCCATCTTCCATTCCAGTCTAGGAATGTCTGCCTGCCCACCAGGCAGCCCACCAGGCCCGGAACACCAGGCCGTCCACCCGCTCTGTCAGCCTTTCAGCCTCCAATCCTTTCCAGGTGCCACTCTGCCTTCCCACCTGGCCAGCAACATCAGGCCATGCTGCCAAGCCAGTCTGCCTCCCATCCATCCACTCCGTCTGCCTTCCAGCCTCCATTCCACTCCAGTTGCCAGTGTGCCTTCCATCCATCTGCTCCAGGTGCCAGTCTGCCTCCAATCCATCCGCTCCAGGTGCCAGTCTGCCTTCCATCCATCCGCTCCAGGTGCCAGTCTGCCTTCCATCCATCCGCTCCAGGTGCCAGTCTGCCTCCCATCCATCCGCTCCAGGTGCCAGTCTGCCTTCCATCCATCTGCTCCAGGTGCCAGTCTGCCTCCCATCCATCTGCTCCAGGTGCCAGTCTGCCTCCCATCCATCTGCTCCAGGTGCCAGTGTGCCTCCCATCCATCCGCTCCAGGTGCCAGTCTGCCTTCCATCCATCCGCTCCAGGTGCCAGTCTGCCTCCCATCCATCCGCTCCAGGTGCCAGTCTGCCTTCCATCCATCCGCTCCAGGTGCCAATCTGCCTTCCATCCATCCGCTCCAGGTGCCAGTGTGCCTCCCATCCATCCGCTCCAGGTGCCAGTCTGCCTCCCATCCATCCGCTCCAGGTGCCAGTCTGCCTTCCATCCATCCGCTCCAGGTGCCAGTCTGCCTTCCATCCATCCGCTCCAGGTGCCAGTCTGCCTCCCATCCATCCGCTCCAGGTGCCATTGTGCCTCCCATCCATCCGCTCCAGGTGCCGGTCTGCCTCCCATCCATCCACTCTAGGTGCCAGTTGGCTACGAAAGTTGCCCGGAAATCTTCTCCGGCCACTGGCGTGAAGAAGACCTGTACTTATTATTATTATTATTATTATTATTATTATTATTATTATTATTATTATTATTATTATTATTATTATTTATTTATTTATTTATTTATTTATTTATTTATTTATTTATTTCCCTAAAAAGAGAAGTGGGAATTGACCACTGTCAGCATCACCCAAATTCTGAGACCCTAAATATTTTTATACTTATATTTACAGAGCTTTAAATCTGTGCGTGTGTGTAAATCTGTGTTCTGTTTTAACTCTGATTGCTATTCAATAAACCTTTAATGTTTTATCTTTTATCTGGCGCGTGGCAGTCACATTATTGGTACCACTAACCACAAAACCTTTCACCAGGCAGCCAAATCAGGCAAGCCATCCGAGTCTGATTGCCAGCCCTTTCGTTCCCCATGGTCACCCCACAGAGAATCTGGAAATGGGGCTTTCCTCAGTGCCTTCCATTCACTGCTTCCACCTGTTTAAAGACACCTCCCCAAACACCCACATGCATACCCAAAGCCAAAAAGCAATGAAGAATTTAAAATAAACCACGTATTTTTAAAAAAACAGATGGTCTTTGGTGTGGTACATAGAATTTCAGTGGGTTTCTTTAAAGACCTGGAGGTGCCATTGTTTGATGGGGCGAGGGCCTATGAACGGGAGGGGGGGGGACCACCCTGGTGGGCTACCTGACCCCTCCCCCCCGAGGTTGCCGGCAGGGGCCTCTTGGAGAGAGGCCAGGAGAAGAACCAGCCTGGGTGGCCCTGAGCAAGCTGCGCCATCCCTGGGCACCCTCGGAAGAAGGGAAACGGTAAATCTAGATCCTTTATCTAGAAAGCCCCAAAAAGGGTTACCGGAAGTTGGAATTGACTTGATCACACACGCGTGCACGCACGCACGCACACACACACATATATACACACACACACACACACACACACACACACACACACACACACACGAGAAAGAGTATAAACTAGAATATAACTGTATCCGCCACAACCACAGATAGACATCTCTGTTTATATGATCTTTGTTCCCTATTAGAGTTATTTTTCTTGGGGGGAGTGAGGGGAGGGACATAATGTGTTTGCATATCATACCAGATAGGAAGGCAAGGACAAGCTCGGGGCATACCACAATGCAGGAGAGGACTCCACCGGTCCACAGGGATGATGGCAGCTCCCAGGTTTTGGTACATCACTTCTGGATGCATAGGAAGAGCCACTGAAGACAGGTGGGACCATCGACGTGCGGCCACCTGAGCTTCCATCCTCTGCTTTCTGGGGAGGAGGATGGTTGTCTTTGAGGAGCACCTTCAAGGGTCCTTCTTTCCCCTTTGCAGACTGAGAGGAACCAGACGGGCCGCCCTCCACCACCTCCACCTTCTTTGGTGCCTGTTTCTGACAATGGCTGCTCAACCACGTCCCTGTTTCTGGGTCCGGCCCAGAGATATCACGCTTTCTGGTCTTCTTGTACGCCGGGCAATGGCTGAGGTGTTTCCCGTGACAGGAGAGAGCTTCATCCTTGCTGACCTGAGCCAGAAGCTTCTCCTTGGCCAAGGGTGACATGATGCCATGGGTCCCATTGACACAGAAGCTGGAGAAGAGCTGCTTGTAGGTCTCGGAGCAGCTGTGGGCCCGGCAGTTGCCGTGGCAACTGTTGGCAGCCTGGGGTTCTGGTATCTCCAGGCCGTTTGTAACGGAAAGGCAGCCTCCAGGAGGTCCCTGGGTTTGATTTGGCTCCAAGACAGGGGTCGTGATTAGGGATTAATCCGTTTTCAATCCATTCCAATGAGAAATTTCTACAAAGGAAAATTTGCTTAACAGAAGTTCATTGGGAACGAATTCATTCCTTTATACAAGGTACCACTGTAACCGCCAAGGTAACCGCCCTGAGTTCTCGCTTGGGAAGAAGGTGCGGTATATAAATCTGAAAATAAATAAATAAATAAATAAATACTGTAAAACTAAAAGCAAATTAAAATGTTCAGATAAATAGACTATTTTCCACCAGAAGTGTCCAGGTTCAGTACTGGTAAATCAGGATTACCAGAAGGCCATAGACTAGGAATAGAGTCTAGGTTTCACATCATAAAAATTTCAGGCAAAAATCAAATAAAAAGAAAAGAAAAGAAAAGACAAAATGTGGCACCTTAAAGACATGTTGTTTGTCTTTTGTTTTGTTTTTCTTTGACTTTTGCCTGACATTCTTGAAAAGACTAACACGGCTACCCTCTCTGAAACATAATAAAAAGTCAGGGTTCAATCCTCCCAGGTTTTCCATCTCCAAAGAAGCAGGTAGGAGATGTTGGGAAGAAAACTCTTCACTTGCCAAGACCCTGAAGGACTATATCACTAGCCCTGGGTGGAGAACGAGTCCGAGCTGGCCAGTACCACATGATCTTTATTCAAACACAGTGAACTTGGGTCTCCCATTCCGGATCAGTGTTGTTGTTGTTGTTGTTGTTGTTGTTGTTGTTGTTGTTGTTGTTGTTGTCATCCCATGCCTTCAAGAGAACCTTGCCTTCTCATGTTGTGCCCTAAGTAGGACAGACTCAGTTGCAACTAGAGATGGGCACGACCAGGAAAAATGACGTTTCGAGTTTTCGATTGTCAGGACAGGTCCGTTTCGGCTCATTTCCGTTTGTCGAGGAAATTTTCAAAAATTTGTCATTTCCGTTTGTCGTTTGTGTTGGGGTTGGGGTTGGGGTAAGTGGGTTCTGGGAGGCACCTCTCTGGGTGCCTCTCTGACGTCTGACCCACTAAGAAGGGAAGCAAGGGAAGCGTTTCGCGGAGCCGCCACGTACCGTACATTTACATTACATTATGTTAGGGTGGGGTGGCAGAGACACCTCTCTGGGTGCCTCTGACTCAGTACGAAGGGAAGCATAGTAGTGTACTGCCGTACAGGTTAGGGAATGGGATAGGGGATAGTGGGCTCTGCGAGGCACCTCTCTGGGGGCCTCACTTTGACTCATTAAGAAGGGGAGCGTACTAGCGTACTGACGTACAGGTTAGGGGATGGGATAGGGGATAGTGGGCTGTGGGAGGCACCTCTCTGGGTGCCTGGGACCCACTAAGAAGGAAAGTGTACTTGCGTAGGGATCTGGGTTAGGGTTGGTGTTAGGGTAAGGGCTAGGCTTAGGGTTACGGTTAAGGTTAGGGTGGGTTAGTGGGCTGCACCTCTGGGTGCCTCTGACCCACTAAGAAGGACAGCGTACTGGCATATGGGTTAGGGTTGGGTTAGGGTTAGGGTTTGTGGGCTTTTAATGCCCTCTCTGGCACACCCAGAAGTCTCAGTCAAAACCTGGCCATGCGATTGGTGGAATAGGTCCAAACATTTGCATGGTCCCATCCCATGGCCAGTCCATCATTACGCATGCACAGGTGTAAAAAAAAATAAAAATAAAAATAAAATAAAATAAAATCAATGGAGACGTTTTATTGGAAGAAAAACCCACTGCTGCTACTATAAAAAATCAGGCATTTAAAATACCTAATTTTCAAATGTTTCTGTGGTGCTTTGGTGGGTTTTTGGACCACGATTTAAAAATAAATATTGTGGTCGCCATTTTGGATCCCCCCCCCACCGCATGGCAAATGGAGACGACGAGAATGGCCCCCCCAGCCGGGTACCAGCAGCCCAGAACAGGAGAGGGGGGGAAGGCTGGGGACCCCCCAGAAAACCACCCCTCAGTAGGTGCCCTCACTGAGGCAGGCATATTTTCACCTGCTTTTATGGCCAGGAATCAGGTTGTTTTTTTTTAAACTTTTTTTCTGTGCTGCTTGGCATCGCGCGATCGCCACGATGCCATGAACGACAACGAAAAATCAGACCAATTTTTCTTTTTCGGTTCGAGTTCGAGTTGGAGCGGAGTAATTCTCGTTACCGTTACCCGTTACGTAACGATAACGAGAACCGAAAACGGAAAGGAGAATTTCGCCTAGTCGTGCCCATGTCTTTTTGCAACCTTTATGCCTCCAGAGAGGGAGAGAGTTCAGGCTTGATTTGATCCAGCACCCACTAGTTTTGTCTTTGACGGTTACTTCACGTGCATTCTTGTCCCGGGAGAAAGTTCATTGCATGTTGATGTTGGTCACGGTCATGTGGTCTTCTTCCGGTTCTGTCCCTGTTCCCGTGTACGCACGGGCATGATGGATGGTACCGGCATGACTGTTACCACACGTCTTCGTTCCGTGATGAGATGTGAAATTCCATGCCTTTGTTCTCTGTTTTTTTTGTGTGTTTTTTATTTTTTTGGCCCAACCTTCCGTTTTTCGATGTTTCAATTCTCCGAAGCCTTGCCTTCAATGCACTGCGGAGCTAAGTTTGAGGCATTTGTCTTTTAATCTCTGCACTGCGTTGCTGATTCCTTGCGAATGTCACTTTGCACTCCTGCCACTAGATGGAGAATGGCACGTTGCGTGACGAGCCTTACTTCACGGGCACTCATCTTGGAATGAGAAGCATGACGAGCAGATTCCAGAGGCCAGGGAGGGGAATTTCTCATCCCACTTAAATCGCAGTTCAGGGGGCGTGGTCAGGACAAACTCCCCTCGTCCCGCAATGGACGTGCGGTTAGATTACTTTGTACTGGTCCCAAGTGGGACCGTGAACAACGATGAGTTTTCTGGCTTTCCAGGGGATCTGGATCCAAGGAATAGCATCAAGTTAATAACCAACTGTTTGCCGATTGTGACCGATTATCTCCAGCATGCCACACTATGAAAGCCTTCAAACAAGACACAAGGGCCGCAGGTTCTCCGTGCTTCTGGGTCTTGGAAATGGGCCATTGCTGCCTTCAGCGGCTCAGCACCACCTCTGGACCCCGTCTTCTTTCTGGAATAGCTCTGGTGACCTTTTATCCTGTCTCTTTTTGCCTGGAACAGCCAGTCCCCTTGTGACCGGATTACAAACTCCCTTCTCTGGTTTCAGGGGCAGGGATCAAAATGAACAGTGGCGGTATTCATGAACTCACCAGAAACCTTGATGGGGAGCAGCCGTTTTGGGGGGGGGCATCTCTGTGGGTTCAGGGCAAGCTGCAAGAAGGAGCCATGGTCCCGGCTCATCTGCACAGCGGGGCACATTCTACTTTGCCTACCGAGGTGCCCACCAATTGCACTGGACTATAACTCCCAGCATCTGCTGGACTGCTAGTTGTTGTAATTCAACACATCTGGAAGGCAGCCAGCCGAGATGTTGCCGGCAGGATCAGAGCTGTGCTGATTGGGGGATTATGGGAGCTTTAGTTCTAAAAGGTAACCCATCCAAGGTCCATGCACAACATACACCAGTGGTTCCTCATAAAAGGCAGCAGTCATTTGCACAGAATTTGTACTAAGGCTCCGAAAACAGTCAGCTGCAAAGTCAGCAGCTCAGCGGTTCGAATCCCGGGTGCCACGCAGTGGAGCGAGCTCCCGCGGTTCACCCCAGCCCCTGCCAACCTAGCAGTTTGAAAGCATGTAAATTGCAAGTAGATCAATAGGTACCACCCCACTCTATCTGGTTCTGGTTTCTGACTCTTGAGGAATTTACTTTAAAACCACACTTAACATTTCTATAGACCCCCCCACAGAACCATTAGCAATAATTTACATATCTATGACCCCTAGCCAAATCTTCCTTCCCACCATTTGTACAACTAATCCTCTCTCCCTCCTCCACAGAGCTATTAACAATGCTTAACATATCTACCATCCCTGGCCAAATCCTTCCACCACTTCTACAACTAATCATCTCTCCCTCCCCCCCTATCCACCAATGAACATCTTGTATGAAATATATTATCTCATCACATATTCTTTTATACACGTCATTCTGCTGCTATATGTCTGAAGAAGTGAACGTGTCCACGAAATGTTACATTAAAATATGAAAGTTAACCTCATTCAAAGAATTGAAGGGGAGAAGATGTATAGAAGGGAGAGAGACTAAGTTTCGATGAAGTCTTTTAGAAATTATTTTGAAATAAAACATTCCATAATGATTTTTCCCTATTTTTCCCCCTATTTTTCGGGGGGAAACCAAAAAGGCTTCAGGAGAAAAAAAAAACAGAAAAAAAAAAAACCAGATTCCTCCCCCAAATTTTCCATTTTGGGGCAGAAACGCCCCAAAGACACAGCCGTGAGAAGATTTAAGGCCACACATTTGGTTGACGTTGTGAAAAAGGAGAAGAGGGAGAGACCCCAGGAGGCCTGCGTAGCCTTTTGCCCCCCCCCCCCCGAAGCTGCTCATCCTACCCGTGGAACATATTTATTATTTATTTATTATTTCCATTTATATACCGCCCGACTTTCCCAAAGGGACTCTGGGAGGTGAACAACCAGAAACAAAATATAAGCAGAAGTAACAAAGCCAACAACAAAATTAAGATTGGCAGAAACAAGATGGCGGCGGCAAGCAGTGGGCTAACCAACAGGTCGGGGAGGGGGAGGATTGGACACCGTAAAGCCCCCGATGGATATTTCAGCTCAGCATGGGAAACTTTTACTAAGGAATTAACGTCACTCAGAAAAGGCCCCCATTTTGAGATCTTCTCAGTTGGTATGCAGCAATGTGCCAATCGGTGATCCCATGGCGAGAGACACCAAAGATTTGTGACAAGATTTCCCACACTTGCTACTGTGGCTCCTCTGCATCCCAGAGAAGTCATTTGCACTGGAAAGACAACTCCCTTTTCTGCATTCCTACCAACATCTAGTCAAGGTTTATAACCTGTGTGTAGTTTCTGTCTATTCTGTTTAATTCTAGTGGAAAGAAGGAAGAAGAAACTCACTCTTGCACAAGGGGTTGTAAGGGAGGACATTTGACTAATTATATATTTATAAATATATATGGCTGCTTTACTAACCACAGGTATGGACAAGCCCTCATGTATTCAACAACAATGTATTCTAAGCAATACATATATATATATATATATATATATAGCCACACTAGTGACACGAATAATGTAGTTATATTCACTTAAGCACTCCACGTATATATATATATATATACATATATGTATCACATTCACATGTATCTACATTTGTATTCTTGTAAACTTAGAATCTTTGGTCAAGCCTTTCCGGCTAGAATAGAGAAAGGAACTTCCGCTAAGTCAGCAAAAGCAATTATGAATTCAAGGATCCAATTAAGTTCCTAAGCTTTGAGGATCACACACTAGCAATTAACGTGTGTCCAAGGCGTACCAGGGAGGCCTTATCTCAGCGTCTGGTGTTTGTAACTGTCAAATGTCCAAGGACATAAGGATGATCCTACCCTCCCTGCCTGTGAGGGGAGGAGACCAAACGTACCAGTTAGAACTTTTAGGCAAGTGTCAGAAATACGAAATAAATGACTAAAAAGTGTCAATTAGTATTTGATGTATGTAGCAGGTGTGTGTATGATGTAATTTCAGTTAAGGGAAGACAAAGAATAGAGGAACCCTATAAAATGTATCGCCTTCCAATGCTTGGGCGGAGACCTCGCCTGGAATTTACACCGGGTCGGGTCCCCTTGATTGATCAATCAATAAATTCTTTTCTCGTCTCCTGAGACTCAGACTTGGTCTTTTGCAGCCCATGAAGCGCAGGCACGCTGGCACGGGACCCTCATAAATTTAAATTCCTTACATTTCTGGTGCATTGGCCGGGAACGTGCCACTGCCCCAGCGCTCTTGGGAGTCTGACTTAAATCACAGTAAGAATTCATGCTGACCCTGGAACAAATCTAGTCCGGACCCTCTGATTTTGAGAGGAGACTTGTTCTATCAGCATTGGACACAATACTGTTATTTAAGGAGAAACAAAGCCGGCAGAACAACGGAGGAACTGTAAGAGGACTGCGCAGAAGAAGTCTGGTAAGGTAGAAAACCAGCTGTGGGGTGGCTTGAGTTCGAATCTAGCAGCTCTGTGGAGTGGAGAAGATTGCGAAATCTTATTGTCGGCCCCGGGGTAGGAGACGAGAAATGACGAATGCGTCATTAGCATCCCGAGAACCAGAAGAAAGTAGGGGTTACGGAACCCCCAAATCTTCTAAGGGTGGAACGGTTCTTTTGCAAAGAAGCCAGTAACCCTAGCGTTCGCCCCCAGTATTGAAACAGGAGGGGAGTGTGGCTCCGCCGTCCTGGGGTAAGTTTAAGAGATATATTAATGCATGGGTATGTGGGATGATGATTCCACTTTTGAATTTTGTGTAAAAGAAGCTTCATGTATATGTGTTTTTCAGGGTAAGGGGCTATGCCTCTATACCCTACGTAACAGCAGGGGAATGGCCATCCCCTGTGCTTAAAGCGGTGGCAAAGAGTGGCAGTCTTTGCCCCACATTACTACCAACGGAGTGTCGACATCAACTCTGTTTGATTTTAGAGAAGTTAAAAAGATCTATTCTTAGGCAAGGGATCGCAGTTAACTGGGGAAACAGAAATGTGGGAGAGTTGTGTATGGTTGCTGAATCACATGTTGACGTGTATGATGTGCATTTGAGTGTTGAGGTGTGAGTCCGTTTGATGCTTGTGTGGGAGAAATCATAGGAACACAGTTAGACCTTTAAAGTAAACCTATGGGGATAAATTAGTGCAGTTTATGCACCCCCTTTTTTTGATGTGCGATGTGGTAACATTGGAATTCTGCCACCAGAAGTAATAATTTTAGTATTATATGGAACAAAAGTAAGTTTTAAGAAGAGCCCCTCTAAATAGGATTAGGCAGGACTTTGCCATCTCAAATTAAGATTCTAGCCCTCAAGGAGGGCAGACCAATTATGACTTGCTAGCAAGAGGCGTGTTAATTCATAAGGACGTGCTTAGTTAAGTAATATAGAGACTAAATACTCTGCCAACTAGAAGACCCCGCCAGCAATTTTAATAACACCAGGGGAAAAATGGGCAGTGAGAAGGGTACTTTTGAGTACTCATGGATAAACAACATCCTATGTATTTTGTGACTGGTTGGTCACACAAAAGATTTACCAGCTGAAGGGACATTTTACAGGGAAAACATCACAGGGTATCTGAGTAATGCATTTTTAGTAACATTGGGTAGGAAACCTGAAAGATGATGGAAGGAAAGGCAAGATAGTGAACTAAAGAAATGAATAGATGGAGGAAAAGATGAGGAGAAATGGTTGGCAAATGGACAGAAAGGAAGTGTGGTAGCAGGAAGGCAGGACAGTGGACTGAGGAAGTATGGAAAGGGACAGATGGGAAGCGGAAGTGTAATAGAAGGAAGGCGACAAGACAGAAGTGGGGATGGATACGTATGAAGTTGAGAGAACTGGAAGAGAGCATGAAGCATTGAGGGGACAGGAAGTGCTAGGCGGGAGATGCGCACGTCTGAATTGCCTTATTCAAGCATTCAGGAGGTACTTCCATCCCGTTACGCCAATGCCCAACTCCTTGAATATGGAAGCTTTAAACAGAACTAAGAATAGCTATGCACCGCATGAGGAGATAGGTAGGGACGTTATTTCTGAACTATTAATAATCAACAGCAGGGACATCGAAACAGGGGCTGACCCCCTTTCTGGCAACTAGCCACGACAGGAATTAGAATCAATGCCTTGTTCCTTCTCCAAAAGTAGTTAAGAACATTTGAGAACAAACAAGGCAATTTAATTTAAAACACAGGGAGATTCTCAGGACCAAACTGCCAATAAATATCCACATTTGGACTATTTCAAAAGGCGTCCTGGTCTCTCTCTCTCTCTCTCTCTCTCTCTCTCTCTCTCTCTTCCTTCCATCCTTGGAGAATAAGCAGGATTTTTTTTTTAACTGTGCTTTCATGGTCTTCATAAGGACTTAAGTACCAGCTAGGCATTATTTGCCTACCCATAGATATCAGAGTGAAGGAGGAGAGAGACATTCTGCATGTCCACCTAAGATTTTCTTCCCCCTCCTAATTTAAGTGGCTTTTGTGTATTCCTTACAAGGGCCACGCTTCTCAAATTAGGCTTAAGCAGACAACAAGCCACAAGAATGGTGGATTGCCCTCCTTTTGTTTCAGAAGCATTCCACACCTAATCCATTACGGAGTTATTACAGGAGATTATCTGCTTGCCTCAGGCTGCAAAAGGCAGCCGCGGGGGAATTTTAAAAGTCTACACCCCTCCTTTCTTTTTCTGCTCTCAAGCCAGCATACCACCTCTCCTTCCCCCCCTCCCAGAGGAATTTGACAAAACAGCCTAGTTTTCCTTTTTTTTTTTTTTCTCTCTCCCAAGCCTGGAGTAACGTAACGTACGGGTCAGTCCCAAAGCGTTCAATAGGCTTACACGCCAGAATTTAAGACGAGCCTTGCTTACTCTACGCACTGCACATTTTTCTTAATTAGGCTTTTCGAAGATAAGTTTAAAAGCTACTTCCGATTTCAATGACTTTTTGTAACTAAGTCAACACAGGGGAATAAAAGATTTTTCTTTCCTTTTGCCCTAGGCAGTAAGAGGCTCGCCTAGGTTGCAGCTTTTAACCCACGCCTGGTCTCAGAAGCCCCCCCCCCCCTTGAGGAAATTGAGGCTTATTTTTTTAGAAACCGAAATGGACTTAACGATTTTTCTTTTCCTGTTTTGTGCATGTAACGGGCAAGCTTCCCTATTTTTAAGAATGGCTCTATAGTGCACATTATTAATTTGTTACAAATTTTATAGGGAGCCTAGTAGCGTGGCCATGGCGTATTGTTCCGAGTTGAACTTGTGATAAACTACTGAAGTGCAGCTGTGTACTATGGCCACACGATCTTTTTTTCTGAACATTTGGACCCCCCCCCCCCATTCATATGCTTGTTTCACAAAGAGATATGCCCCATTATGCAGGACATTCGCTTTTTGCGACATTTCCCCCCCCCCCTTCTTCAGACTTTCAGATAGACTGCACTACACTGTGCCATTGAAATCTGCACACAGTGTACTGCATGTAGCACTATCACACCTGAAGAACGAGGCCATGATCTGCAGATGGCGTGGCAATTTTTGTGTGTGTGTTTATTGTTCGTCTGTTTCGGTCTGTCTGTCTCGTCCCCACTCGGAAAGACGCTGGAGGAAACACTTTCGGTCCTGAGGCATCCTTCCCCAGATGACAGCGTGTGTTTGACACTTCGGAAGGTCCCCGAGGCAGCCTGCTGATTCACTTTCAACTCAGGGTGACAGATTACAATCCTGTCTTCCTGTCTCTTTTTCTTTTCTTTTTTTCTCTCTCTGTTTGTTTATGGGGGGAGAGAGTGGGTTTAAAAACAGCCACTGACTTTTGTTTTGAAGTGTGGACGGCCGTGACTTTATCATTCCGCTTGCCAGTCCAAACTCCCCTCCGGAACAATTTGGTTCATGCTAAGAGCCTACTTTGCATTTCCTGGATATTCTGCCAGCTACATTTTTTGCTGTCCCCGTGTAGAAGAGCAATTTGACTTGGGGATGGGATCTGTGGTTGATTGGGGACACCTGAGCACCTACACCTTGCAAGCACTCATCGGGGCCAGATGAACTTGTGCATATCTACTGCTGTACAGAGGTGTCCCCGTCATTGACTTTGGCCCCTCTACTTCACGTACTGGTTTTACGAAGAGGAAAGCCCCAGTCTGCCTTTTTCAACATTTTTTTTTTTCCTTTTCATGACTGTCAGATAGACTGTACCACCCTGCTTGGCAGCACAAGGACAGCTGAGGGGTCCTTTTGTGGGGGGTTTGTCCTCTGTGTTTGTTTGTGGTTGTGTGGGTGTGTTCTTCTCTCATCCAGGTACTTCCTGGAGGACGGGCTTGTGCTCTGGAAAAAACGCCCACCCGTTCTTTATTTCTGGATCGTGGAGTCGGTTGGGTTTGGAAACCTGACGCCGCCGTTCATGGATGCTGAGATGGGGACCCTCCTGCCATCCCTTCCGCTATCCCTTCTGGAGCCTTTGATGTCTTTGATGCCATCTTCGAGATGACTGCGCTCCGCCAGCTCGATCGTTGTGGGCCCCTGGATCCGGTGATGCCAGCCTATTCGCCCAGCGTGAATCGCACTCCGCGACCGAGAGGGAGAGAGGCCTGACCGGTGACGCCTCCTGCCCACTGCAGTATGATGCCTCAAGCCTTAGATGACCACCACCCCCCCCCCTTGGATGGAGGACGCCGAATTGCACCTGACCTGTGGTCATCACCCCTGTTCCTGGGGGAGCCTTGCATTTGCCACTTCGGGGAGCCCCACTGTCGTCTGTTGATTTCCCCTAAGCTTCCGGTTGACGGGCTGACCTCCTGTCTGCCTGATTTCCTTTCCTTTTCCTTTTCTTTTCTTTGTCTGTCTCTGAGGGGGGAGACGGAAGGAGTTTAGCGGCCACAGACTCTTGTTTTGGATTGCGGCCAACAGACTTTACGCCCGCAATTTCACCCCTTTTCGTCGGGACAGAAACTTGGTGGGGTTCAAATTCAGACCTTCACATGCCTTCACCATGCGTTGGACCACCAAGAACTTGTGAACTTGTGTCGTCACACACACACCAGCCTTCTAGCAAGTGAGCGCTTATTTTGAAGCCTTGCATAGGGACGTTAATTATTAATCACTGTTTATTATATTACTGCCTATTATTGATAGTCATTGTAAAAGTTTGAAGTGCCTTTCTGAATGTGCCTTCCATAATTCATATAATGTTCATGATGTGTCACTGAAAATGTTTTTTTTTTTTATTACTTGCCTTTCTATGCAATTTACATCGAATGAGAGAAATTTTTTGGCACCCATGGGTGCTCCGAGACTTTATTCCACAAAACAATGGTTTTCTAGAATAGCTGTCTACATTATTTACTTCACCAAAGACAATGATGAATTACTTTTTGTCCCATATTTATGGGGCTGATTCTGTGTGTGAACTGACAGCTACAGAAACATCTCTGCTTTGATTTCAATAGCTCATCCGTGACTCTACCATGGGACTATAACTATTGAGTATGGTTTATGGCTAAAAATTGGTTTTCTAAGATTAATGTCTATCATCTGGGTTGTCCTGTATGCATGAACAACTGGGTAATTCTGCACAACCTGCTATCATTTGAGTTTCAAAGCATACCACACACCTGAATAAGGTTGAAAATCATGTTATGATCTTTGTTCTATGAAATCAGGTACTACTGTTTGTGTATCTTTATGAAAAATGACAGTATGAAAAATCATATTTCAAGGTCTAAAGCCATTTGACAGCAAAAGGGAGCAGGCTGGCAAAGGAGCCTTGCTCATATTTCTATAAGTGTTTGATTTGCAAACTGACCCTAAATGGAATTCAGGGGTTTTCAGCCTGATTACCAAACACACAAGCAAGATATCTCACATTTGCACTGCTGCTGCAAGAAAATTTATTTGGGTTTCATGATTGTCCTGATATAAGGTACTGAACAAATCTGCTGTTTAGGTATCACTTTGGGACAGGGATCTTGATATCCAAGTCTATCACAATATTATGCCAGCCCCTTCAGAGGTTGGGAATTTGGAATCTTTGAGCAGTGAGCAGCAGGCCATGGGAGGTTGTGATCATGTTGCATTCCTCAAACAGGGGACATTTAAATGCTATGGTCTGTGAAACGCACCCATCCATTGCAGTCTGCGGGTCTGGCCAGAGGGTCTTTTTAACTCCCAGACATTGCTAAACTTTATCTGGTAACTTAACATTTCACTATAGAGAGTCCCCTAGTGAATTAAGGGGTATTTCTTTGTTCAAATGCGTCCCTCACCATGAGACGCCACAAATCATTTTGTGCCTATAAGCCCTTTGAGAGAAGGAAAGGGGTGGGAAAAGTTTTTCCTGGCAGCACTGCTGATACTCTCGTCAGGAACACTGGAAAGTCACTCATGATGACACCCCTCTCCAAGGGAATGAATGGTCAGCAGGGAAGCTCAAGCAATATTCACGCTTTTGTATATACACCTTCGATATGTTTCTTTCTCCCTTACAAGTCTGTCATGGGAGCCACGGGAGGGCAACCTATGGAGAATTTACTGGCGTAAATTTCCATAACGCGTCAGGGCCGAGTGTAAGGGAGGACATTTGACTAATTATATATTTATAAATATATATGGCTGCTTTACTAACCACAGGTATGGACAAGCCCTCATGTATTCAACAACAATGTATTCTAAGCAATACATATATATATATATATATATATAGCCACACTAGTGACACGAATAATGTAGTTATATTCACTTAAGCACTCCACGTATATATATATATATATATATACATATATGTATCACATTCACATGTATCTACATTTGTATTCTTGTAAACTTAGAATCTTTGGTCAAGCCTTTCCGGCTAGAATAGAGAAAGGAACTTCCGCTAAGTCAGCAAAAGCAATTATGAATTCAAGGATCCAATTAAGTTCCTAAGCTTTGAGGATCACACACTAGCAATTAACGTGTGTCCAAGGCGTACCAGGGAGGCCTTATCTCAGCGTCTGGTGTTTGTAACTGTCAAATGTCCAAGGACATAAGGATGATCCTACCCTCCCTGCCTGTGAGGGGAGGAGACCAAACGTACCAGTTAGAACTTTTAGGCAAGTGTCAGAAATACGAAATAAATGACTAAAAAGTGTCAATTAGTATTTGATGTATGTAGCAGGTGTGTGTATGATGTAATTTCAGTTAAGGGAAGACAAAGAATAGAGGAACCCTATAAAATGTATCGCCTTCCAATGCTTGGGCGGAGACCTCGCCTGGAATTTACACCGGGTCGGGTCCCCTTGATTGATCAATCAATAAATTCTTTTCTCGTCTCCTGAGACTCAGACTTGGTCTTTTGCAGCCCATGAAGCGCAGGCACGCTGGCACGGGACCCTCATAAATTTAAATTCCTTACAGGGTCACAAATACACAGCCGGCTCCTACTGACTATAACAAAATCACTTAACAAAGAAAGTATCCATGTACTCTTTTTGAATTTAATCTACACAGTAGGACTTCTGGTTATCCTCTGGACTGGTATTGGTAGTTTCACTTTGCTGAAATTTACTACTGCCCTACATAGGGTTCACATATCTGAAGATTCAGTTATCCAGAAGGATCTCTCCAAACTGGGGGAATGGGCTGCCAAATGGCAAATGTGTTTCAAATGTAAAGTAATGCATATTGGGGCAAAAAAATCAAAACTATCTATCAGCTCATGGGCTCTGAGTTATCCGTGACAGATCAGGAACGAGATCTTGGTGTGTTGGTGGACAGCTCAATGAAGGTGTCTACCCAATGTGTGGCAGTGGTGAAGAAGAATCAATTCGATGAGGGATTATCAAAAAGGGAATTGAAAATAAAACAGCCAATATTATAATGCCATTACACAAAATGGTAGTAAGGCCACACCTGGAATATTGTGTACAATTCTGGTCACCGCATCTCAAGAAAGACATAGTGGAACTGGAAAAGGTGCAAAGGAGAGCGACTAAAACGATTCCTGGGCTGGGGCACCTCCCTTATGAGGAAAGGCTAAAACATTTGGGGCTCTTTAGTCTGGAAAAAAAAGGCGCCTGAGGGGGGATATGATTGAGACGTACAAAAGAATTGTATTGATTACTGCAATGCGCTTTACGTGGGGCTGCCTTTGAAGACGGTCCGGCGATTGCAACTGGTTCAGAATCGTGCGGCACGGCTGGTAAGTGGTGGGGCCGCCAGGGATCACATCACGCCGATTCTGCGTAACCTTCATTGGTTACCAGTTGCTGCCCGAGCTGAATTCAAAGTGCTTGTTCTGACATACAAAGCCCTAAACGACTTAGGACCTAGATACCTGAAGGACCGCCTCCTTCCATACGAACCTACCCGGCAATTAAGATCTAGCCAGGGGGCCCTTTTGAAAGAGCCATCCCTCAAGGAGGTGAGAGGGATGGCCTGTAGACACAGGGCCTTCTCGGCAGCTGCTCCCAAGCTATGGAATGCCCTCCCGATTGAGATCCGCCTGGCGCCAACACTGATTACATTCCGGCGCCAGGTAAAAACCTTCCTGTTCCAGAAGGTTTTTAATTGATATAATATAGATTGTGGGTCCGCTGATGACAATTTTAGAATAATGATTTTAGTGTAAGGTTTTTATTGATGATTTAGTGATATTTTACTCTTAACTATTCTAAATTGTTTTATTCCTTGGATTGTAAGCCGCCCAGAGACCTTTGGGTAGTGGGCGGCATATAAGTTAAATAAATAAATAAATAAATAAAAAGAATACAGGGCATGAGTAAAGTGGATAGAGGGAAGCTCTTCTCCCTCTCACAAAATACCAGAACTAGGGGACATCCAGTCAAATTGAGGGCTGGGAGAGTAAGAACAGACAAAAGAAAATATTTTTTCACCCAGCGCGTTGTAAGTCTATGGAACTCCCTGCCACAGGATGTGGTGATGGCATCTTGCCTGGATGCCTTCAAAAGGGGATTGGACAGACTCCTGGAGGAGAAGTCAATCACAGGTTACAGACCATGATGGAGAAACCAGGGTCCTTCAAGGACCAGATGCAGGGGAGTGGGATCAGGAGACAGATACCTAGTCTCCTGCGCTCCCAAACGCATCTGGTGGGGCCTCTGTAAGATCCAGGAAGCTGGACTAGATGGGCCTTTGGCCTGATCCAGCAGGATGGCTCTTCTTTCTCGATTACAAGAACTGATGTGGGAGAATTGGTGTTTTGTTTTTTGTTTTGTTTTGTTTTGTTTGGTATTCCCGTGGATTGGGCAAAGGGCTTCAGGCCACACATCTGGCTGAATGCGAGCACCCAGCCCAAGCATCCGTGGGAGAGAAAGCGTCCGCAGGAAAAATACAATGAAAGCTGTCAGAAAATACATTTCAAGACCATTTGATGTTTCCATCTTCCCTTCAGACGAGGGCCTAGGCCTCAGAGAAGGGGCTTCCAGAGATAAAATAGCCAAAATCCAGAATTGAAATCCAAGGACAGGGCAACGGCAGATGGTAGAGAATTTTCACACCCAGAATGAAAGGCTAAAACATTTGGGGCTCTTTAGTCTGGAAAAAAGACGCCTGAGGGGGGATATGATTGAGATGTACAAAATAATGCAGGGCATGAGTCAAGTGGATAGAGGGAGGCTCTTCTCCCTCTCACAAAATACCAGAACGAGGGGACAGACAAAAGAAAATATTTTTTCACCCAGCGCGTTGTTAGTCTGTGGAACTCCCTGCCAAAGGAGGTGGTAGTGATGGCATCTGGCCTGGATGCCTTCAAAAGGGGATTGGACAGATTCAATTTCAAGACAGATTGATATTTCCATTTTCCCTTCAGACGAGGGCCTAGGCCTCACGGAAGGGGGTTCCAGAGATAAATTTGCCAAAATCCAGAACTGAAACCCAAGGACAAGGCAAATGGAGACGGTGGAGGATTTTTCACACCCAGAGTGACATTTTCTCACTCCGACCGAGGGAAGAAGGGTGTCATTTCCACTCTGTAACCTCATCTGATTCCTAGGCCAGATACATGGATTGGTGTCTTTCTTGCCCTTTGGACATGCTCAGAAGCCACCTGTGGGCCTGCTAGCCTTTGGGAAATGGAGAGAGGCAGAGAGAACATGGCCGCTTTGGAGGGGGGGGGCTCCTCGCCGCGTCTTTAAGCCCCTGGCCAGGGCAAAGGTTCATTATTCTTTTAATGAGTACACCTATATAGATTAATGGGTTGTATTTACCATGCTTAACTTATTATGTGTTTAATTTATTTCATTTTAATATTGTCCCCTGCCTTGGGCCCCCTGATAGATAGATAGATAGATAGATAGATAGATAGATAGATAGATAGATAGATAGATAGATAGATAGATAGATAGATAGATGTTGTGAGTTTTTTGGGCTGTTTGGCCATGTTCAGGAAGTTTTTTCTTTCTGACATTTCTCCAGATTCTGTGGCTGGCATCTTCAGAGGGCAAGGAGCTCAAGGAATTAAGAATTCCCTCTGTGCTCTGGGTTACAATAAAGTGAGTGAGAGTGGGGTTTTTAAAGTTGAGGAAATTTGTCCTAGGCAGAAAAATAGGTGTCGTCTTTGTATTTTGATGAAGAGATTAAGAAGTTTCAATGCAAACAGGGGTAGCAATGTTCTTGATGGGTGTCGTTAGCTGTTCTATTATGTGAATGGATCAATTTTGTGAATGGATCAATTAGCTGTTCTATTATCTGAATGGATCAATTATGTGCATGGATCAATTTTTCCTTGTGGCTTTGACCTTTTGCTTTGACCTGTCACCCTTTGCAGCATTTAGTACTGGAAGCAAGGCTTTGCTGATTTTTAGACTTTCTTCCTTTTTGCTGAAACTGGGCTTATGTTTGTGTGGATTTCAGTGGCTTCCCTGTGTAGCCTGACATAGTGATGGGTAGTGTTGTCCAGTACCACCACTGTGTCCTGGAAGGGGATTTCATGTCCAGTTTGTTTCAGGGGGTGTGTTCAGCTACTGCTAATTTTTCTTGTTGTTTTAGTCTGCAGTATCTTTCATGTTCTTTGATTCTGGTCTGGAATTGCTACTCCTGTTTGCATTGAAACTTCTTAATCTCTTCATCAAAATACAATGACTAACACCTATCTTCCTGCATAGGACAAGTTTTCTCAACTTTAAAAACCCTACTCTCACTCACTTTATTATAACCCAGAGCACAGAGGGAATTACTTAGTTCCCTGAGCTCCTTGCCCTCTGAAGATGCCGGCCACAGAGTCTGGCGAAATGTCAGAAAGAAAAACTGCCAGAAAACAGCCAAAGAGCCCGAAAAAACTCACAACTATCAGATCCCAGCTGTGAAAGCCTTTGAGAATACAGATAGATAGATTCAAGTGGACTAGAAACTTGGTTTTGATTTTAAACTGATGCCATGCTTCTCAGGATGAGGCTTTCTGCCCCTGATACCAGCCGGGGCACCTAAATTAATGCCAAGTACGGGCTGCCATCCCCACTGGCAATTTTGTGGCACGTCCTGCATTGTGACACCTGGGCATGGTGACCGAGTGACCACATGGGAGGGGGGGTCATACCTCTCATCTCTCTTGATCTTCTGGTGTAGAAGGAGAGAAAATGTGAAGCTCCTGAATTCCAATGCTATTTTTAATGTGGCTTGATTGCTATTCATTATTCCACAGTCTTTTAATTAGTACAGTGGACCCTTGTATAACGTACAGCTCGTATAACGGAAAAAAATTCCATCACCACTCTCCCTCCCCCTCCCTCTCCAAAATGGGCACAGACAGTCTCTGGGGCTCTTTACCGAAGATGCAAGCTGGCAATGGAGGAGGAAGAGGAGGAGGAGGAGGAGGAGGAGGAGGAGGAGGAGGGCTAGGTCAGCCTGCTCGGCTTGGCTAGGCACCCACAGCAAAGCTTCCTCAGGCATGCCTGCTGGTCTCTCTTTTTCTTCCCCCTCCCCACAACTGCACCTCATCCCCTCCCACACCACCCGTGCGCCCAGCGGCCAGGGCCGGTGAGCCCGAGCCGTGTAGTGCAAGAGAGCCGAGGCCACCCGATGGTGCTGTGGATCAGCCCTGTCGGACCTGGCGCCGGCGGAGGTGGTGGTGGAACGCGCCCCGGGCGGGCAGGCGGGCGGGCGGCGCAGTTGGCCCCTTCGCAGAGCCCGTGCCTCTGGCTGCTGCTGCCGCCGTTGCTCAGTCTTGCAGGTGGGTTCGCTTTCCCCGAGCAGCAGCAGCAGCAGCAGCAGAAGCGCCTCTGCCGTCCCTTCCACCTTTGTCTCTCTCCCAGCCCCTCATTCATGAGTTGGAGCCTCTGCTCCACAGGCTTCAACTCGTGCATTCTTTTCCCTTGCTGGCCTCCAGAGCCCCGGCGCCACGCTCAGGCCAGGCGCAGAGAGAGAGAGAGAGAGAGAGAGAGAGAGAGAGAGAGAGAGAGAGAGAGAGAGACTGTGTGTGTGCAGGGAAGGAGGAGAAGCTAGAGGATGGTTCCTAGGCTCGGCCTGGGAAGAATTAACCCTTGTGCTGCTGCACTCCACCCGAAATCAGTGGGTGGGTGGGTGGGTGCCAGTTTGCATTTTTCCATTTCTGTTCCCCAAAATTATATATGTACTGTAGTTTGTGTCATTTTTCTCTGCATTGGAATGGATTACTCAATTTTTCAATGCATTCCTATGGGAAATTGCAATTTGTATAAAGGAAAATTGGTTTATACAAGGTACCACTATATTTAGATTAATGGGTTGTATTTTCCATCTTTAATTATGTGTTTAATTTCCTTCATGTTTACATTGTCACTTGCCTTGGGCCCCCTGATAGAGAGATAGGGAGAGAGATATGTTGTGTGTGTGTGTGTGTGTGTGAGAGAGAGAGAGAGAGAGAGAGAGAGACAGAGAGACAGAGACAGAGACAGAGACAGAGACAGAGATGATGATGATGATGATGATGATGATGATGATGATGATGATGATGATGATGATGAAGATGATGAAGATGGTGATGGTGATGATGCATATTAGGTACCTTATATCAGTACTTGAGATTGCTCTGTAATAATTTCTTAATCAGTTAGAGATGGTATTTGACTGTGATTGTTAACAAAGCCTCCAGTTACATGCGGTGCGCTTTTGGGGGCTCAGGGGTGGTTTGTGGCCAGAGTTCTCAAATTCCTCCCAACCTCTACCCACCTTCATCACGAACAGGGTAACAAAGCCCCGTTTCTTTTCCACATCCTGGAGCTTCCTCCTTCTTAGAAAAGGATCCAGCTCGCTTCCTCTGGGGTCAGCATGAAACTCGCAGTGGGAAATGGTCCCCACGTCTAAATCCTAAAGCAAATACACCGCCCACGTGACTCCCAGCACTACTTGTTTATTACTGTCTGTCTTCTTCTTCTTTGCCACAAGGGTGTCCATTCCACAGGGCCAGAGGGCACACGGATTAGAGAATCCATTCTTCCCTCCTTCCGCTTGACTGCAGTGTCCCTTCTCCCCTTGGTGCTGGCTGGACTCAGCTCTGAGATTCTTCCCACTCTTTCCGGCACGGTTCCTTCCAAGAGCCCTTTCGCACGTGCTCCCTCCCGTTCATTCACTGCAGGCACATTACGACTAGGCATTCATAAGACTATTAAGCAAGGGCACAAGTGTTCTACCTTTGAGCGGTCTCTGGTCCTGTCCTCGTCGCCCCACCAAAGAGTTGCAATGGCAAAGCCGTTCTGAAGCCCCAAACTTCTCAGGAATTTGCTGAAGCTGCACTCGTTGTTTCTCACCACGCCACAAGGAATCTAATGAGTGTGTGTGTGTGTGGGGGGGGGGTTCCTCTACAGCTGGGCCTCCACAGACCCATCATCCCCCTTGACTTGGTCCAGTTTCAGCCTTGATGCCATTCCGCCCCAACGGGATCTGGTCAAGGCTTTCCAGAGTTCCCTTTTCGCAGGACGGAAGAGAGATCTAGCTTGACCAAGTCAAGGTGGATGGCGGATCCGTGGGGACCAAGCTGTGGAAGACCCCACTCATTATATTCCTTTTGGGGAGTTGCATGCTGACCACAGAGGAAGCAAGCTGGATCCCTTTCTAAAGAGAAGGAAGGCCGAGGATGTGAAAGATCAATGGGACTTTCCAGATCTTTTCTTCCCTCCCACCGATTGGCCACCTTTTCCTTTTCCTTTCTAGGTTCTCACAACTGAGAAAGCTTTTTCATAAGAGCGGTCAGGCAGGAGAGGAAGCTGGCCATGGACGTGGCCGTGGCCGCAGCTGGTGGAACTGGCGGCTGCCTTGTTGTAACAACCGGGTGCACGCGATAGTGGAGAGCGTGACCAAAACCATCCAGGTCCTCCCCCCTGCAGCCGTGGTTCCGGCTGCAGGAGGGGAGCGCGTGTCTCCAGGTAGGTCCTGGATGCAATGAGGGGTGAGTGAGGGGGTGGTGGCTAGCTGGACCACCCCTGAGACTCACGGTGATCTTGTGATCTCTCCTCAGCAACAACCAGGCATTCTTTGGCAGCCTCAGTGCAATCAGTTGGAGACTCTGTAGGCAAAAACATCTGCCCGGCGGATGAGGATGATGTTTTGAGCAGCATCATGACCCAGGCAGTGCACGCTAAGCAGGTACGGTCATCTGGGGAGCCCCCCTCCATGCCTGGGGTGCAGGGGGGGGACACAATGCCTTCTCCCAAGCTTCCGCTCTCCTCCAGAGGCCGTGCAGGATCCATCCCTGGGCAGGTCCGCAGAGACCCTCCTAGCCAGGTTCTCCTCTTCCTTCCAGGACGGTCCGAATGAGCAGGCCCAGCGCATGTACCTGGCTCACATCTTGACCGCCTGCCTCTAACAGCCATCGTCTCCCCACGCCGCCGGATGTCTCCTGGACTGCGGAGGGGACTGGGGTGTGAAGCTTTTCCACCTTGCTCCCCCCCCACCCCCATGTCGCTGGCTATCTCTGGACTCCTGAGAGGGCTGGGGCGCGGAACGTTTCCATCCTGTTCCCCCCACCCTCTCCCTACGCCGCCAGATGTCTCCTGGACTGCGGAGGGGACTGGGGTGTGGAGCTTTTCAACCTTGCTCCCTGGGCATGTCCGCAGAGACCCTCCTAGCCAGGTTCTCCTCTTCCTTCCAGGACGGTCCGAAGGAGCAGGCCCAGCGCATGTACCTGGCTCACATCTTGACCGCCTCCCTCTAACAGCCATCGTCAGGAGAGAGGATGAGCTAGACTTTCCCCAAACGAAGGCTGAGCTTGTGGCCGAAGTGGTGGTGAGTGTCAGGGTGTTTGCCAAGGGGGTAGCAGAGGATGGGCAACAGCGTGGTGGGTGGTGGTCGAGGCTGACCTTTGTGGGACTGACCCTCCTCTCTCTCTCTCTCTCTCTCTCTCTCTTGCCCTCTTTTAGGCAGTCCTGGAGCAGGTGGTGGCAGAGCCCACCCCAGGAAACATCCTACCCTGTGCCCTGGTGGCTCTCCAACATCTAAGGTAGGCCTTCTTGGGGGTGGGAGGCAGGTAAGGGGAGGAAGGGGGTAGGGCAGGCAAAGGGGTGTCATCTGGACGGGCAGTGGGGTGGATGTTGGGAGAGGGTCGTAGGAGGAGCAGGCGAGGGCCACAATCCAACCGTGGCAGGAACAGAGGAAAAGAAGAGAATGCATGTGAAGGGACCTGGGTGGAGTGGGGAGGCCATGGCAGGGCTGCAGGGGGGGAGAGAAGGGCTGCCTTTCCTCCGAGGCGCCCCCTCCACCTTCCCTTTCGTCAGGGAGCCCTCCCCCAGGACCACCACCACCGCCGCCACCACCCCAGGGTTCCCTGGGTGGGAAATCTCCAGACCTGCAAGCCAGGCTTTGTGGAGCTAAACGATGGGGCTTGGTGCCTCTCCCCACAGAGATGGACATCCGGGAGATGGCAGACCTCTGGATTAGAGAGCCCCAATTGGACTGGGAGATGGCCTCCTACCTAAACATCGTGAGGATGGCCAAGGTAGGGAGGCCGCCCGGGATGGTTGTGGGGTTGCCTTTCTTTCTGCCGAGACGGGCAGGTGCCTGGAGGTGCCGGGGGGGGGGGTTCTCCCCTGCCTTTGGGTTTGCCCTTTCTGAGTCATAGGCAAGGGGGGAGGTGGGGAGGGAGGGATGTGGAGCAGCCCCTTGGCCAGGGGGGGTCTTCCTGAGGATGAGAAACACGGCAGTCCAAGTGTAGTTTAAACCACCTCACTCTCTCCCCCCTTCCTTCCTTCCTTCCTTCCTTCCTTCCTTCCTTCCTTCCTTCCTTCCTTCCTTCCTTCCTTCCTTCCAGAAACTGGATGGCATCTTTACACCAGAGCAAAGACTGGCATTCCTGAGAACAGCACTGCAAGCGGTGATTGAGCCAGATCCCCCCGTGTCCCAACCCGCGCTCTTCCTGCTCTACGCCTTCCTTGGGTTGGGGAAAGAGGTCCTGGGGATGGACGTGAGTTTCAGGCTGGCCTTTTTTGGGGGGTGGAGCAAGGAGGTGGGGAGGGAGGCTTCTGAAGGTGAGCTTTGGTTTCCATCTCCACAGGCGCAGGGGACCGAGGCCAAGATTCAACGGCACCTCCACAGACTCCAGGAGTGTGGGAAGCAGCCGATGGAGCTGCGCTGGCTGCTGGCTGGGAAAGGTAGGCAGTAGTGGCCTTGAGAAGCCTGCGCTGGGGAGAGAAGGGTCTTAGGATGCTGCCCCTGGCGGGGAGGAAAGTCGGGGTTCCTCTCTTCTCACAAAGTCTCTCTCTGTGTGTGTTTGTCCTCCGTGCAGATGACGTGCTGATCGACGACCTAGAGGAGGAGGAAGAGATGGAGGAGGAGGAGGAAGAGGAGGCAGGGGAGTAGTAGGCAGAAGGGTGCAGTGGATGTGGCACCATACGGACGATTGCTGGCAGCATCGGGGGGGCAGTGACTGGCGTAAGGTGGAGTTGCCCTGGGTCCAACATCTGGAAGGGAGGAAGGGAGGCAAAACAATTCAAGGGAGGCAAGCTGGCCAGCCAGGTGACCAGCCAGCCAAACCGGGCAAGGCAGCCTGCCCGCCTAATGGTCTACATGCCAGCCTGCCAGCAGCCGAACCCGACCAATCCAGGCACCCAAGGGCTGCCACCCTCCCCACCCCACCCCACCCCACCCCATCCGCCTGTCACACCAGGCGACACCCAAGCAAGACCCACCCAGGCAACCCAGGTCACCCACCACCCTGCCTGGCTTCTTTTGTAAAACAAAAGACAGACCCTTTGCTAGATGGCACACAATGCTAGTGAAGTCATAACTGGCATGTTGTGAATGTGAAAATTTAATATATCTATAGCCTCTCCTTGGGAGGGAGCTTGAAAAAAGCCAGGTGGAGCTTGAAAAAAGCCATGCTCAGAAAGCATTTGACAATCTGGAGTGGGACTTCATGACGAAACAACTAGAGATAATGGATTTTGGAGACAACTTTTAAAAAGCAAAAACAGCAATATATAAAGATAAAACGGCAAGGATTCAGGTTAATGGAGGACTGACGCAAAGCGTAGAAATTAAAAAAGGGACAAGACAGGGATGCCATCTCTCTCCTCTACTTTTTATACTAACATCGGAAGCCATGAACAAATGAATGACGTGACTTATTACAAGCCAGGAGGCATGCGTTCTTATGGTATGATAAAAGTAAAAAACATAAATATTTTCAAAGACATTTGATAAGAAACACACTACTCAAATAAATAGATTTTTAAAAACTGCCGACCAGCCCAAGGGCCAGCTGGTTGGTGCTAGGAAATAAATAAATAAATAAATAAATAAATAAATAAATAAATAATTTTTAAAGCACTGAAGGCCAGCTGATGGGCACTGGGGGGGGGGAGATTTTTTTAAAGCACTGAAGGCCAGCTGATGGGCGCTAGGGGGGTGACCTTAGATTGCTCAAAAATTAAAAGGGAATTAAGGGGTAAAGAAATAAGGTTATCTAAAAGGGGGGGTCGAATAACCCTTACCCTAACCCTGGGGAAAAAACAGCAAGATGCAGAGAGAAAAAGATAAGACAATATTACCTCAAGCAGGGAAATTGTCTATAGACTTACAACAGAAGAAACTTCTAGTACCTTAAGACCCAAAGGAAAGATTATTAGAATTTAAAAATATGGAAAGCTGAATTTTAGAACAAATGGATGAAACTAGAAAAGAAATTAAAGAGGTCAAAAACCAAATTAAACTGGACTTAGAAGAAATGAAAAATACAGTAGTATACTGGATGTATCGGATCAGGTAGTAAAAGAAGAAAGAGCAGAACAGAAAGAAAGGAAAGAACCAACAATCAGATTAGAATTAAGACAAAGAGCTAAATGTTTGAAAATCAGAAGCATCCCAGAAGTAGGAGAAGAGCTTCAGGAAGACTTGTACAAAAAGATAATCCCAGCAATGGCAAAATTATATAAAAATGAAAATAAAAAAGATTTTCAGTGGGAAGTAGATAAGATCCAGGAAAGCTATAATAAGAAATTAGAAACAGGAGGAAAAGAATACGTCTGTGAAGATTCTCAGTCATCCAGGTTCGTTTAACTGGGAGTTGAGTCATGGCTACTGGACTTCTTCTTTTTTTTTGAGAGAGAGAGATAGAAACGTTTCGCTGTTCATCCAAACAGCTTCATCGGTCTGAATACAGCTAGTGCAAGAGACCTTCTTATAGTCAGCTTGACCTCTTCTCCCCTGGTCTGATTGGCTCATAAGATGAACAAAGCCTGAATAGGCTCGTTAGGGAGACATTAGTGTCCATGGCCTTAAGGTAAACAATGGCCTAAGGTGCTGAAACCCATCAAGAATGGGTCGTTAGCTGTAAAAATATTCAAAGATATCCCATCAAAAACCTTAAAATTAAGAAAAGATTATCGCTCCTAATCCAAAATTTTGGGGCAAAATAAATTGAAGTATCAATGGGAAACTATTGAGGGACTAATCCTTCAGTTCAGGCAAAGAAGATAGAGAATCAATTCAGTGCAGAAGGCAGAGGATTTCTTACAAAAATATAGGACAAAATTTAATGAGGGGGACATGAGTAGATAATGGTAACTTGGTTAATGAACATCCGCACTGGCAGCTGGATTGTAAACCAAAGGACTCGCATGTTAAATGAAATTTTCCCATAGAAGAGAGGGGAAAATTCAAAGGATTCCTTCTGGGGTCCCAGTTTCCGTTTTGTTCCGGTGCTTTGGCCTGGAGCCGGTGGCTGTGGCAGTGAGGGGCTGCCAGTGGTGCGGGCCAGGGGTTTCCTCCCAGGGCCTTGGTGGTGCTGGCGGCAGTGGCAGGGTGCTGCTCCCCCACTCCTTCCTCCGTCCACCCCCCCCCACACACACACAGCTCACACCCTCCTCCCTTTCCATCGGGAGCACAGCCATGGCGGGAGCATAGCTTCCCGCTAGGTATGGATCCGAGTGGCCCAGCATCGAGAAGGACGGTTGGAGGCGGCAGCGTGGGCAATCCCCAAGCCCATTTGGGCTCCGGTCGTGGTGCCCTCATAGATGCTGAGCTGGCCAGAGGCAAAAGCACCGAGGTCCCCCGCACGCCTCCCCGAAAGGGAAAAGCCACGAGTGGGCCAGAGGAGCCACCGCCACCTCTGTCCCGGAGCCCCACAGCCAGAGACCAAGCCCAGAAGCAGAAGCCGCAGACAGAGCCTGGGTGCCTGCCATGGCGCCCAAGGCCGGCTTCTTCTCCTGGGCTCAGTCTAGCTGCAGAACTTCAGGACAGCAGCAGCAGTGTCTCCTCTGGCCCAAACGTGGCTTTTCAAATTCGGTGAGATGCACGGGAGACCTGAGTCTACAACTTCCTTGTACAAAAGGCAGCATCTCGCCATAGCCAGGCCGAATCGGAGCCTTCCAAAGAGGCAGCCTGGGTATAGCGGGATGCTGCCTGGTGCACTAGGAAGCTGCAGACTCCATTCCTCTGCACACACCTGTGAGCCCCGCAGCTGGAGACCAAGCTCAGAAGCAGAAGCCACAGGCAAAGCCTGGGCGCCCACCATGGCACTCAAGTCCGGCTTCTGCTCCTGGGCTCGGCCTGACTGCAGGGCTCTGGAAATCAGCAGTGGCGGCTCCCCTGCTCCACAATTGGCATTTCCCTGTCAGGGAAACGCGCAGGGACCTGACAGGGATTTGACCAGACTTTGGTGCCTTTGCCTCTGGCCAATCCACTCCATTTCTATGATGGCACCATGACCAGAGTTCGATGGTGAGCCACTCGCACTCAACCTCGCGGGAAGCGATGCTCCCGCCATCGCTGTGCTTCCCATGGAACAGGAGGAGGAGGAGGTGAGCTGGTGGGGTGGAGAGAGGAACAAGGGGGACCACCAGCACCCACCACTGTCACCAGCACCATCAAAGACTGGGAAGAAAGGGAAGAAACCCCTGGTCCACAGGACTGGCAGACCCTCACTAATTATTGAGATAGCCATCTTCCATTCCAGTCTAGGAATGTCTGCCTGCCCACCAGGCAGCCCACCAGGCCCGGAACACCAGGCCGTCCACCCGCTCTGTCAGCCTTTCAGCCTCCAATCCTTTCCAGGTGCCACTCTGCCTTCCCACCTGGCCAGCAACATCAGGCCATGCTGCCAAGCCAGTCTGCCCCCCATCCATCCACTCCGTCTGCCTTCCAGCCTCCATTCCACTCCAGGTGCCAGTCTGCCTACCATCCATCCGCTCCGTCTGCCTTCCAGCCTCCATTCAGCTCCAGGTGCCAGTGTGCCTTCTATCCATCCGCTCCAGGTGCCAGTGTGCCTCCAATCCATCCGCTCCAGGTGCCAGTCTGCCTCCCATCCATCCGCTCCAGGTGCCAGTCTGCCTTCCATCCATCCGCTCCAGGTGCCAGTCTGCCTCCAATCCATCCGCTCCAGGTGCCAGTCTGCCTCCCATCCATCCGCTCCAGGTGCCAGTCTGCCTTCCATCCATCCGCTCCAGGTGCCAGTCTGCCTCCCATCCATCCGCTCCAGGTGCCAGTCTGCCTCCCATCCATCCGCTCCAGGTGCCAGTCTGCCTTCCATCCATCCGCTCCAAGTGCCAGTCTGCCTCCCATCCATCCGCTCCAGGTGCCAGTCTGCCTTCCATCCATCCGCTCCAGGTGCCAGTGTGCCTCCCATCCATCCGCTCCAAGTGCCAGTCTGCCTTCCATCCATCCACTCCAGGTGCCAGGCTGCCTTCCATCCATCCGCTCCAGATGCCAGTCTGCCTTCCATCCATCCGCTCCAGGTGCCGGTCTGCCTCCCATCCATCCACTCTAGGTGCCAGTTGGCTACGAAAGTTGCCCGGAAATCTTCTCCGGCCACTGGCGTGAAGAAGACCTGTAGTTATTATTATTATTATTATTATTATTATTATTATTATTATTATTATTATTATTATTATTATTTATTTATTTATTTATTTATTTATTATTTATTTATTTATTTATTTATTTATTTATTTATTTAACTAACTAACTAACTAACTAACTAACTAACTAACTAAAAAGAGAAGTGGGAATTGACCACTGTCAGCATCACCCAAATTCTGAGACCCTAAATATTTTTATAACTTATATTTACAGAGCTTTAAATCTGTGCGTGTGTGTAAATCTGTGTTCTGTTTTAACTCTGATTGCTAATAAACCTTTAATGTTTTAACTTTTATCTGGCGTGTGGCAGTCACATTATTAGTACCACTAACCACAAAACCTTTCACCAGGCAGCCAAATCAGGCAAGCCATCCAAGTCTGATTGCCAGCCCACTCCCTCCCAATGGTCACCCCACCAAGAATCTGGAAATGGAGATTTCCTCAGTGCCTTCCAATATTCACTGCTTCCACCTGTTTAAAGACACCTCCCCAAACACCCAAATGCATACCCAAAGCCAAAAAGCAATGAAGAATTTAAAATAAACCACGTGTTTTTAAAAAAACAGATGGTCTTTGGTGTGGTACATAGAATTTCAGTGGGTTTCTCTAAAGACCTTGAGGTGCCATTGTTTGATGGGGCGAGGGCCTATGAACGGGGGGGGGGGACCACCCTTGTGGGCTACCTGAGGACCCCCCCCCGAGGTTGCCGGCAGGGGCCTCTTGGAGAGAGGCCGGGAGAAGAACCGGCCTGGGTGGCCCTGACCAAGCTGCGCCATCCCCGGGCACCCTCGGAAGAAGGGAAACGGTAAATCTAGATCCTTTATCTAGAAAGCCCCCAAAAGGGTTACCGGAAGTTGGAATTGACTTGATCACACACGCGCACGCACGCACACACACACACACGAGAAAGAGTATAAACTAGAATAGAAATGTATCCGCCACAACCACAGATAGACATCTCTGTTTATATGACCTTTGTTCCCTATTAGAGTTATTTTTCTTGGGGGGAGTGGGGGGAGGGACATAATGTGTTTGCATATCATACCAGATAGGAAGGCAAGGACAAGCTCGGGGCATCCCATAATGCAGGAGAGGACTCCATTGGTCTACAGGGATGATGGCAGCTCCCAGGTTTTGGTACATCACTTCTGGATGCATAGGAAGAGCCACTGAAGACAGGTGGGACCATCGACGTGCGGCCACCTGAGCTTCCATCCTCTGCTTTCTGGGGAGGAGGATGGTTGTCTTTGAGGAGCACCTTCAAGGGTCCTTCTTTCCCCTTTGCAGACTGAGAGGAACCAGACGGGCCGCCCTCCACCACCTCCACCTTCTTTGGTGCCTGTTTCTGACAATGGCTGCTCAACCACGTCCCTGTTTCTGGGTCCGGCCCAGAGATATCACGCTTTCTGGTCTTCTTGTACGCCGGGCAATGGCTGAGGTGTTTCCCGTGACAGGAGAGAGCTTCATCCTTGCTGACCTGAGCCAGAAGCTTCTCCTTGGCCAAGGGTGACATGATGCCATGGGTCCCATTGACACAGAAGCTGGAGAAGAGCCGCTTGTAGGTCTCAGAGCAGCTGTGGGCCCGGCAGTTGCCGTGGCAACTGTTGGCAGCCTGGGGTTCTGGTATCTCCAGGCCGTTTGTAACGGAAAGGCAGCCTCCAGGAGGTCCCTGGGTTTGATTTGGCTCCAAGACAGGGGTCGTGATTAGGGATTAATCCGTTTTCAATCCATTCCAATGAGAAATTTCTACAAAGGAAAATTTGCTTAACAGAAGTTCATTGGGAACGAATTCATTCCTTTATACAAGGTACCACTGTAACCGCCAAGGTAACCGCCCTGAGTTCTCGCTTGGGAAGAAGGTGCGGTATATAAATCTGAAAATAAATAAATAAATAAATAAATACTGTAAAACTAAAAGCAAATTAAAAATGTTCAGATAAATAGACTATTTTCCACCAGAAGTGTCCAGGTTCAGTACTGGTAAATCAGGATTACCAGAAGGCCATAGACTAGGAATAGAGTCTAGGTTTCACATCATAAAAATTTCAGGCAAAAATCAAATAAAAAGAAAAGAAAAGAAAAGACAAAATGTGGCACCTTAAAGACATGTTGTTTGTCTTTTGTTTTGTTTTTCTTTGACTTTTGCCTGACATTCTTGAAAAGACTAACACGGCTACCCTCTCTGAAACATAATAAAAAGTCAGGGTTCAATCCTCCCAGGTTTTCCATCTCCAAAGAAGCAGGTAGGAGATGTTGGGAAGAAAACTCTTCACTTGCCAAGACCCTGAAGGACTATATCACTAGCCCTGGGTGGAGAACGAGTCCGAGCTGGCCAGTACCACATGATCTTTATTCAAACACAGTGAACTTGGGTCTCCCATTCCGGATCAGTGTTGTTGTTGTTGTTGTTGTTGTTGTTGTTGTTGTTGTTGTTGTTGTTGTTGTTGTCATCCCATGCCTTCAAGAGAACCTTGCCTTCTCATGTTGTGCCCTAAGTAGGACAGACTCAGTTGCAACTAGAGATGGGCACGACCAGGAAAAATGACGTTTCGAGTTTTCGATTGTCAGGACAGGTCCGTTTCGGCTCATTTCCGTTTGTCGAGGAAATTTTCAAAAATTTGTCATTTCCGTTTGTCGTTTGTGTTGGGGTTGGGGTTGGGGTAAGTGGGTTCTGGGAGGCACCTCTCTGGGTGCCTCTCTGACGTCTGACCCACTAAGAAGGGAAGCAAGGGAAGCGTTTCGCGGAGCCGCCACGTACCGTACATTTACATTACATTATGTTAGGGTGGGGTGGCAGAGACACCTCTCTGGGTGCCTCTGACTCAGTACGAAGGGAAGCATAGTAGTGTACTGCCGTACAGGTTAGGGAATGGGATAGGGGATAGTGGGCTCTGCGAGGCACCTCTCTGGGGGCCTCACTTTGACTCATTAAGAAGGGGAGCGTACTAGCGTACTGACGTACAGGTTAGGGGATGGGATAGGGGATAGTGGGCTGTGGGAGGCACCTCTCTGGGTGCCTGGGACCCACTAAGAAGGAAAGTGTACTTGCGTAGGGATCTGGGTTAGGGTTGGTGTTAGGGTAAGGGCTAGGCTTAGGGTTACGGTTAAGGTTAGGGTGGGTTAGTGGGCTGCACCTCTGGGTGCCTCTGACCCACTAAGAAGGACAGCGTACTGGCATATGGGTTAGGGTTGGGTTAGGGTTAGGGTTTGTGGGCTTTTAATGCCCTCTCTGGCACACCCAGAAGTCTCAGTCAAAACCTGGCCATGCGATTGGTGGAATAGGTCCAAACATTTGCATGGTCCCATCCCATGGCCAGTCCATCATTACGCATGCACAGGTGTAAAAAAATAAAAATAAAAATAAAATAAAATAAAATCAATGGAGACGTTTTATTGGAAGAAAAACCCACTGCTGCTACTATAAAAAATCAGGCATTTAAAATACCTAATTTTCAAATGTTTCTGTGGTGCTTTGGTGGGTTTTTGGACCACGATTTAAAAATAAATATTGTGGTCGCCATTTTGGATCCCCCCCCCACCGCATGGCAAATGGAGACGACGAGAATGGCCCCCCCAGCCTGGTACCAGCAGCCCAGAACAGGAGAGGGGGGGAAGGCTGGGGACCCCCCAGAAACCACCCCTCAGTAGGTGCCCTCACTGAGGCAGGCATATTTTCACCTGCTTTTATGGCCAGGAATCAGGTTGTTTTTTTTTAAACTTTTTTTCTGTGCTGCTTGGCATCGCGCGATCGCCACGATGCCATGAACGACAACGAAAAATCAGACCAATTTTTCTTTTTCGGTTCGAGTTCGAGTTGGAGCGGAGTAATTCTCGTTACCGTTACCCGTTACGTAACGATAACGAGAACCGAAAACGGAAAGGAGAATTTCGCCTAGTCGTGCCCATGTCTTTTTGCAACCTTTATGCCTCCAGAGAGGGAGAGAGTTCAGGCTTGATTTGATCCAGCACCCACTAGTTTTGTCTTTGACGGTTACTTCACGTGCATTCTTGTCCCGGGAGAAAGTTCATTGCATGTTGATGTTGGTCACGGTCATGTGGTCTTCTTCCGGTTCTGTCCCTGTTCCCGTGTACGCACGGGCATGATGGATGGTACCGGCATGACTGTTACCACACGTCTTCGTTCCGTGATGAGATGTGAAATTCCATGCCTTTGTTCTCTGTTTTTTTTTGTGTTTTTTATTTTTTTTTTTTTGGCCCAACCTTCCGTTTTTCGATGTTTCAATTCTCCGAAGCCTTGCCTTCAATGCACTGCGGAGCTAAGTTTGAGGCATTTGTCTTTTAATCTCTGCACTGCGTTGCTGATTCCTTGCGAATGTCACTTTGCACTCCTGCCACTAGATGGAGAATGGCACGTTGCGTGACGAGCCTTACTTCACGGGCACTCATCTTGGAATGAGAAGCATGACGAGCAGATTCCAGAGGCCAGGGAGGGGAATTTCTCATCCCACTTAAATCGCAGTTCAGGGGGCGTGGTCAGGACAAACTCCCCTCGTCCCGCAATGGACGTGCGGTTAGATTACTTTGTACTGGTCCCAAGTGGGACCGTGAACAACGATGAGTTTTCTGGCTTTCCAGGGGATCTGGATCCAAGGAATAGCATCAAGTTAATAACCAACTGTTTGCCGATTGTGACCGATTATCTCCAGCATGCCACACTATGAAAGCCTTCAAACAAGACACAAGGGCCGCAGGTTCTCCGTGCTTCTGGGTCTTGGAAATGGGCCATTGCTGCCTTCAGCGGCTCAGCACCACCTCTGGACCCCGTCTTCTTTCTGGAATAGCTCTGGTGACCTTTTATCCTGTCTCTTTTTGCCTGGAACAGCCAGTCCCCTTGTGACCGGATTACAAACTCCCTTCTCTGGTTTCAGGGGCAGGGATCAAAATGAACAGTGGCGGTATTCATGAACTCACCAGAAACCTTGATGGGGAGCAGCCGTTTTGGGGGGGGGGCATCTCTGTGGGTTCAGGGCAAGCTGCAAGAAGGAGCCATGGTCCCGGCTCATCTGCACAGCGGGGCACATTCTACTTTGCCTACCGAGGTGCCCACCAATTGCACTGGACTATAACTCCCAGCATCTGCTGGACTGCTAGTTGTTGTAATTCAACACATCTGGAAGGCAGCCAGCCGAGATGTTGCCGGCAGGATCAGAGCTGTGCTGATTGGGGGATTATGGGAGCTTTAGTTCTAAAAGGTAACCCATCCAAGGTCCATGCACAACATACACCAGTGGTTCCTCATAAAAGGCAGCAGTCATTTGCACAGAATTTGTACTAAGGCTCCGAAAACAGTCAGCTGCAAAGTCAGCAGCTCAGCGGTTCGAATCCCGGGTGCCACGCAGTGGAGCGAGCTCCCGCGGTTCACCCCAGCCCCTGCCAACCTAGCAGTTTGAAAGCATGTAAATTGCAAGTAGATCAATAGGTACCACCCCACTCTATCTGGTTCTGGTTTCTGACTCTTGAGGAATTTACTTTAAAACCACACTTAACATTTCTATAGACCCCCCCACAGAACCATTAGCAATAATTTACATATCTATGACCCCTAGCCAAATCTTCCTTCCCACCATTTGTACAACTAATCCTCTCTCCCTCCTCCACAGAGCTATTAACAATGCTTAACATATCTACCATCCCTGGCCAAATCCTTCCACCACTTCTACAACTAATCATCTCTCCCTCCCCCCCTATCCACCAATGAACATCTTGTATGAAATATATTATCTCATCACATATTCTTTTATACACGTCATTCTGCTGCTATATGTCTGAAGAAGTGAACGTGTCCACGAAATGTTACATTAAAATATGAAAGTTAACCTCATTCAAAGAATTGAAGGGGAGAAGATGTATAGAAGGGAGAGAGACTAAGTTTCGATGAAGTCTTTTAGAAATTATTTTGAAATAAAACATTCCATAATGATTTTTCCCTATTTTTCCCCTATTTTTCGGGGGGAAACCAAAAAGGCTTCAGGAGAAAAAAAAACAGAAAAAAAACCAGATTCCTCCCCCAAATTTTCCATTTTGGGGCAGAAACGCCCCAAAGACACAGCCGTGAGAAGATTTAAGGCCACACATTTGGTTGACGTTGTGAAAAAGGAGAAGAGGGAGAGACCCCAGGAGGCCTGCGTAGCCTTTTGCCCCCCCCCCCCCCCCCCCCCCGAAGCTGCTCATCCTACCCGTGGAACATATTTATTATTTATTTATTATTTCCATTTATATACCGCCCGACTTTCCCAAAGGGACTCTGGGAGGTGAACAACCAGAAACAAAATATAAGCAGAAGTAACAAAGCCAACAACAAAATTAAGATTGGCAGAAACAAGATGGCGGCGGCAAGCAGTGGGCTAACCAACAGGTCGGGGAGGGGGAGGATTGGACACCGTAAAGCCCCCGATGGATATTTCAGCTCAGCATGGGAAACTTTTACTAAGGAATTAACGTCACTCAGAAAAGGCCCCCATTTTGAGATCTTCTCAGTTGGTATGCAGCAATGTGCCAATCGGTGATCCCATGGCGAGAGACACCAAAGATTTGTGACAAGATTTCCCACACTTGCTACTGTGGCTCCTCTGCATCCCAGAGAAGTCATTTGCACTGGAAAGACAACTCCCTTTTCTGCATTCCTACCAACATCTAGTCAAGGTTTATAACCTGTGTGTAGTTTCTGTCTATTCTGTTTAATTCTAGTGGAAAGAAGGAAGAAGAAACTCACTCTTGCACAAGGGGTTGTAAGGGAGGACATTTGACTAATTATATATTTATAAATATATATGGCTGCTTTACTAACCACAGGTATGGACAAGCCCTCATGTATTCAACAACAATGTATTCTAAGCAATACATATATATATATATATATATATAGCCACACTAGTGACACGAATAATGTAGTTATATTCACTTAAGCACTCCACGTATATATATATATATATATACATATATGTATCACATTCACATGTATCTACATTTGTATTCTTGTAAACTTAGAATCTTTGGTCAAGCCTTTCCGGCTAGAATAGAGAAAGGAACTTCCGCTAAGTCAGCAAAAGCAATTATGAATTCAAGGATCCAATTAAGTTCCTAAGCTTTGAGGATCACACACTAGCAATTAACGTGTGTCCAAGGCGTACCAGGGAGGCCTTATCTCAGCGTCTGGTGTTTGTAACTGTCAAATGTCCAAGGACATAAGGATGATCCTACCCTCCCTGCCTGTGAGGGGAGGAGACCAAACGTACCAGTTAGAACTTTTAGGCAAGTGTCAGAAATACGAAATAAATGACTAAAAAGTGTCAATTAGTATTTGATGTATGTAGCAGGTGTGTGTATGATGTAATTTCAGTTAAGGGAAGACAAAGAATAGAGGAACCCTATAAAATGTATCGCCTTCCAATGCTTGGGCGGAGACCTCGCCTGGAATTTACACCGGGTCGGGTCCCCTTGATTGATCAATCAATAAATTCTTTTCTCGTCTCCTGAGACTCAGACTTGGTCTTTTGCAGCCCATGAAGCGCAGGCACGCTGGCACGGGACCCTCATAAATTTAAATTCCTTACATTTCTGGTGCATTGGCCGGGAACGTGCCACTGCCCCAGCGCTCTTGGGAGTCTGACTTAAATCACAGTAAGAATTCATGCTGACCCTGGAACAAATCTAGTCCGGACCCTCTGATTTTGAGAGGAGACTTGTTCTATCAGCATTGGACACAATACTGTTATTTAAGGAGAAACAAAGCCGGCAGAACAACGGAGGAACTGTAAGAGGGACTGCGCAGAAGAAGTCTGGTAAGGTAGAAAACCAGCTGTGGGGTGGCTTGAGTTCGAATCTAGCAGCTCTGTGGAGTGGAGAAGATTGCGAAATCTTATTGTCGGCCCCGGGGGTAGGAGAGACGAGAAATGACGAATGCGTCATTAGCATCCCGAGAACCAGAAGAAAGTAGGGGTTACGGAACCCCCAAATCTTCTAAGGGTGGAACGGTTCTTTTGCAAAGAAGCCAGTAACCCTAGCGTTCGCCCCCAGTATTGAAACAGGAGGGGAGTGTGGCTCCGCCGTCCTGGGGTAAGTTTAAGAGATATATTAATGCATGGGTATGTGGGATGATGATTCCACTTTTGAATTTTGTGTAAAAGAAGCTTCATGTATATGTGTTTTTCAGGGTAAGGGGCTATGCCTCTATACCCTACGTAACAGCAGGGGAATGGCCATCCCCTGTGCTTAAAGCGGTGGCAAAGAGTGGCAGTCTTTGCCCCACATTACTACCAACGGAGTGTCGACATCAACTCTGTTTGATTTTAGAGAAGTTAAAAAGATCTATTCTTAGGCAAGGGATCGCAGTTAACTGGGGAAACAGAAATGTGGGAGAGTTGTGTATGGTTGCTGAATCACATGTTGACGTGTATGATGTGCATTTGAGTGTTGAGGTGTGAGTCCGTTTGATGCTTGTGTGGGAGAAATCATAGGAACACAGTTAGACCTTTAAAGTAAACCTATGGGGATAAATTAGTGCAGTTTATGCACCCCCTTTTTTGATGTGCGATGTGGTAACATTGGAATTCTGCCACCAGAAGTAATAATTTTAGTATTACATGGAACAAAAGTAAGTTTTAAGAAGAGCCCCTCTAAATAGGATTAGGCAGGACTTTGCCATCTCAAATTAAGATTCTAGCCCTCAAGGAGGGCAGACCAATTATGACTTGCTAGCAAGAGGCGTGTTAATTCATAAGGACGTGCTTAGTTAAGTAATATATAGAGACTAAATACTCTGCCAACTAGAAGACCCCGCCAGCAATTTTAATAACACCAGGGGAAAAATGGGCAGTGAGAAGGGTACTTTTGAGTACTCATGGATAAACAACATCCTATGTATTTTGTGACTGGTTGGTCACACAAAAGATTTACCAGCTGAAGGGACATTTTACAGGGAAAACATCACAGGGTATCTGAGTAATGCATTTTTAGTAACATTGGGTAGGAAACCTGAAAGATGATGGAAGGAAAGGCAAGATAGTGAACTAAAGAAATGAATAGATGGAGGAAAAGATGAGGAGAAATGGTTGGCAAATGGACAGAAAGGAAGTGTGGTAGCAGGAAGGCAGGACAGTGGACTGAGGAAGTATGGAAAGGGACAGATGGGAAGCGGAAGTGTAATAGAAGGAAGGCGACAAGACAGAAGTGGGGATGGATACGTATGAAGTTGAGAGAACTGGAAGAGAGCATGAAGCATTGAGGGGACAGGAAGTGCTAGGCGGGAGATGCGCACGTCTGAATTGCCTTATTCAAGCATTCAGGAGGTACTTCCATCCCGTTACGCCAATGCCCAACTCCTTGAATATGGAAGCTTTAAACAGAACTAAGAATAGCTATGCACCGCATGAGGAGATAGGTAGGGACGTTATTTCTGAACTATTAATAATCAACAGCAGGGACATCGAAACAGGGGCTGACCCCCTTTCTGGCAACTAGCCACGACAGGAATTAGAATCAATGCCTTGTTCCTTCTCCAAAAGTAGTTAAGAACATTTGAGAACAAACAAGGCAATTTAATTTAAAACACAGGGAGATTCTCAGGACCAAACTGCCAATAAATATCCACATTTGGACTATTTCAAAAGGCGTCCTGGTCTCTCTCTCTCTCTCTCTCTCTCTCTCTCTCTCTCTCTCTTCCTTCCATCCTTGGAGAATAAGCAGGAATTTTTTTTTTAACTGTGCTTTCATGGTCTTCATAAGGACTTAAGTACCAGCTAGGCATTATTTGCCTACCCATAGATATCAGAGTGAAGGAGGAGAGAGACATTCTGCATGTCCACCTAAGATTTTCTTCCCCCTCCTAATTTAAGTGGCTTTTGTGTATTCCTTACAAGGGCCACGCTTCTCAAATTAGGCTTAAGCAGACAACAAGCCACAAGAATGGTGGATTGCCCTCCTTTTGTTTCAGAAGCATTCCACACCTAATCCATTACGGAGTTATTACAGGAGATTATCTGCTTGCCTCAGGCTGCAAAAGGCAGCCGCGGGGGAATTTTAAAAGTCTACACCCCTCCTTTCTTTTTCTGCTCTCAAGCCAGCCAGCATACCACCTCTCCTTCCCCCCCTCCCAGAGGAATTTGACAAAACAGCCTAGTTTTCCTTTTTTTTTTTTTTCTCTCTCCCAAGCCTGGAGTAACGTAACGTACGGGTCAGTCCCAAAGCGTTCAATAGGCTTACACGCCAGAATTTAAGACTAGCCTTGCTTACTCTACGCACTGCACATTTTTCTTAATTAGGCTTTTCGAAGATAAGTTTAAAAGCTACTTCCGATTTCAATGACTTTTTGTAACTAAGTCAACACAGGGGAATAAAAGATTTTTCTTTCCTTTTGCCCTAGGCAGTAAGAGGCTCGCCTAGGTTGCAGCTTTTAACCCACGCCTGGTCTCAGAAGCCCCCCCCCCCCTTGAGGAAATTGAGGCTTATTTTTTTTAGAAACCAAAATGGACTTAACGATTTTTCTTTTCCTGTTTTGTGCATGTAACGGGCAAGCTTCCCTATTTTTAAGAATGGCTCTATAGTGCACATTATTAATTTGTTACAAATTTTATAGGGAGCCTAGTAGCGTGGCCATGGCGTATTGTTCCGAGTTGAACTTGTGATAAACTACTGAAGTGCAGCTGTGTACTATGGCCACACGATCTTTTTTTCTGAACATTTGGACCCCCCCCCCATTCATATGCTTGTTTCACAAAGAGATATGCCCCATTATGCAGGACATTCGCTTTTTGCGACATTTCCCCCCCCCTTCTTCAGACTTTCAGATAGACTGCACTACACTGTGCCATTGAAATCTGCACACAGTGTACTGCATGTAGCACTATCACACCTGAAGAACGAGGCCATGATCTGCAGATGGCGTGGCAATTTTTGTGTGTGTGTTTATTGTTCGTCTGTTTCGGTCTGTCTGTCTCGTCCCACTCGGAAAGACGCTGGAGGAAACACTTTCGGTCCTGAGGCATCCTTCCCCAGATGACAGCGTGTGTTTGACACTTCGGAAGGTCCCCGAGGCAGCCTGCTGATTCACTTTCAACTCAGGGTGACAGATTACAATCCTGTCTTCCTGTCTCTTTTTCTTTTCTTTTTTTCTCTCTCTGTTTGTTTATGGGGGGAGAGAGTGGGTTTAAAACAGCCACTGACTTTTGTTTTGAAGTGTGGACGGCCGTGACTTTATCATTCCGCTTGCCAGTCCAAACTCCCCTCCGGAACAATTTGGTTCATGCTAAGAGCCTACTTTGCATTTCCTGGATATTCTGCCAGCTACATTTTTTGCTGTCCCCGTGTAGAAGAGCAATTTGACTTGGGGATGGGATCTGTGGTTGATTGGGGACACCTGAGCACCTACACCTTGCAAGCACTCATCGGGGCCAGATGAACTTGTGCATATCTACTGCTGTACAGAGGTGTCCCCGTCATTGACTTTGGCCCCTCTACTTCACGTACTGGTTTTACGAAGAGGAAAGCCCCAGTCTGCCTTTTTCAACATTTTTTTTTCCCTTTTCATGACTGTCAGATAGACTGTACCACCCTGCTTGGCAGCACAAGGACAGCTGAGGGGTCCTTTTGTGGGGGGTTTGTCCTCTGTGTTTGTTTGTGGTTGTGTGGGTGTGTTCTTCTCTCATCCAGGTACTTCCTGGAGGACGGGCTTGTGCTCTGGAAAAAACGCCCACCCGTTCTTTATTTCTGGATCGTGGAGTCGGTTGGGTTTGGAAACCTGACGCCGCCGTTCATGGATGCTGAGATGGGGACCCTCCTGCCATCCCTTCCGCTATCCCTTCTGGAGCCTTTGATGTCTTTGATGCCATCTTCGAGATGACTGCGCTCCGCCAGCTCGATCGTTGTGGGCCCCTGGATCCGGTGATGCCAGCCTATTCGCCCAGCGTGAATCGCACTCCGCGACCGAGAGGGAGAGAGGCCTGACCGGTGACGCCTCCTGCCCACTGCAGTATGATGCCTCAAGCCTTAGATGACCACCACCACCCCCCTTGGATGGAGGACGCCGAATTGCACCTGACCTGTGGTCATCACCCCTGTTCCTGGGGGAGCCTTGCATTTGCCACTTCGGGGAGCCCCACTGTCGTCTGTTGATTTCCCCTAAGCTTCCGGTTGACGGGCTGACCTCCTGTCTGCCTGATTTCCTTTCCTTTTCCTTTTCTTTTCTTTGTCTGTCTCTGAGGGGGGAGACGGAAGGAGTTTAGCGGCCACAGACTCTTGTTTTGGATTGCGGCCAACAGACTTTACGCCCGCAATTTCACCCCTTTTCGTCGGGACAGAAACTTGGTGGGGTTCAAATTCAGACCTTCACATGCCTTCACCATGCGTTGGACCACCAAGAACTTGTGAACTTGTGTCGTCACACACACACCAGCCTTCTAGCAAGTGAGCGCTTATTTTGAAGCCTTGCATAGGGACGTTAATTATTAATCACTGTTTATTATATTACTGCCTATTATTGATAGTCATTGTAAAAGTTTGAAGTGCCTTTCTGAATGTGCCTTCCATAATTCATATAATGTTCATGATGTGTCACTGAAAATGTTTTTTTTTTATTACTTGCCTTTCTGTGCAATTTACATCGAATGAGAGAAATTTTTGGCACCCATGGGTGCTCCGAGACTTTATTCCACAAAACAATGGTTTTCTAGAATAGCTGTCTACATTATTTACTTCACCAAAGACAATGATGAATTACTTTTTGTCCCATATTTATGGGGCTGATTCTGTGTGTGAACTGACAGCTACAGAAACATCTCTGCTTTGATTTCAATAGCTCATCCGTGACTCTACCATGGGACTATAACTATTGAGTATGGTTTATGGCTAAAAATTGGTTTTCTAAGATTAATGTCTATCATCTGGGTTGTCCTGTATGCATGAACAACTGGGTAATTCTGCACAACCTGCTATCATTTGAGTTTCAAAGCATACCACACACCTGAATAAGGTTGAAAATCATGTTATGATCTTTGTTCTATGAAATCAGGTACTACTGTTTGTGTAGCTTTATGAAAAATGACAGTATGAAAAATCATATTTCAAGGTCTAAAGCCATTTGACAGCAAAAGGGAGCAGGCTGGCAAAGGAGCCTTGCTCATATTTCTATAAGTGTTTGATTTGCAAACTGACCCTAAATGGAATTCAGGGGTTTTCAGCCTGATTACCAAACACACAAGCAAGATATCTCACATTTGCACTGCTGCTGCAAGAAAATTTATTTGGGTTTCATGATTGTCCTGATATAAGGTACTGAACAAATCTGCTGTTTAGGTATCACTTTGGGACAGGGATCTTGATATCCAAGTCTATCACAATATTATGCCAGCCCCTTCAGAGGTTGGGAATTTGGAATCTTTGAGCAGTGAGCAGCAGGCCATGGGAGGTTGTGATCATGTTGCATTCCTCAAACAGGGGACATTTAAATGCTATGGTCTGTGAAACGCACCCATCCATTGCAGTCTGCGGGTCTGGCCAGAGGGTCTTTTTAACTCCCAGACATTGCTAAACTTTATCTGGTAACTTAACATTTCACTATAGAGAGTCCCCTAGTGAATTAAGGGGTATTTCTTTGTTCAAATGCGTCCCTCACCATGAGACGCCACAAATCATTTTGTGCCTATAAGCCCTTTGAGAGAAGGAAAGGGGTGGGAAAAGTTTTCCTGGCAGCACTGCTGATACTCTCGTCAGGAACACTGGAAAGTCACTCATGATGACACCCCTCTCCAAGGGAATGAATGGTCAGCAGGGAAGCTCAAGCAATATTCACGCTTTTGTATATACACCTTCGATATGTTTCTTTCTCCCTTACAAGTCTGTCATGGGAGCCACGGGAGGGCAACCTATGGAGAATTTACTGGCGTAAATTTCCATAACGCGTCAGGGCCGAGTGTAAGGGAGGACATTTGACTAATTATATATTTATAAATATATATGGCTGCTTTACTAACCACAGGTATGGACAAGCCCTCATGTATTCAACAACAATGTATTCTAAGCAATACATATATATATATATATATATATATAGCCACACTAGTGACACGAATAATGTAGTTATATTCACTTAAGCACTCCACGTATATATATATATATATATATACATATATGTATCACATTCACATGTATCTACATTTGTATTCTTGTAAACTTAGAATCTTTGGTCAAGCCTTTCCGGCTAGAATAGAGAAAGGAACTTCCGCTAAGTCAGCAAAAGCAATTATGAATTCAAGGATCCAATTAAGTTCCTAAGCTTTGAGGATCACACACTAGCAATTAACGTGTGTCCAAGGCGTACCAGGGAGGCCTTATCTCAGCGTCTGGTGTTTGTAACTGTCAAATGTCCAAGGACATAAGGATGATCCTACCCTCCCTGCCTGTGAGGGGAGGAGACCAAACGTACCAGTTAGAACTTTTAGGCAAGTGTCAGAAATACGAAATAAATGACTAAAAAGTGTCAATTAGTATTTGATGTATGTAGCAGGTGTGTGTATGATGTAATTTCAGTTAAGGGAAGACAAAGAATAGAGGAACCCTATAAAATGTATCGCCTTCCAATGCTTGGGCGGAGACCTCGCCTGGAATTTACACCGGGTCGGGTCCCCTTGATTGATCAATCAATAAATTCTTTTCTCGTCTCCTGAGACTCAGACTTGGTCTTTTGCAGCCCATGAAGCGCAGGCACGCTGGCACGGGACCCTCATAAATTTAAATTCCTTACAGGGTCACAAATACACAGCCGGCTCCTACTGACTATAACAAAATCACTTAACAAAGAAAGTATCCATGTACTCTTTTTGAATTTAATCTACACAGTAGGACTTCTGGTTATCCTCTGGACTGGTATTGGTAGTTTCACTTTGCTGAAATTTACTACTGCCCTACATAGGGTTCACATATCTGAAGATTCAGTTATCCAGAAGGATCTCTCCAAACTGGGGGAATGGGCTGCCAAATGGCAAATGTGTTTCAAATGTAAAGTAATGCATATTGGGGCAAAAAAATCAAAACTATCTATCAGCTCATGGGCTCTGAGTTATCCGTGACAGATCAGGAACGAGATCTTGGTGTGTTGGTGGACAGCTCAATGAAGGTGTCTACCCAATGTGTGGCAGTGGTGAAGAAGAATCAATTCGATGAGGGATTATCAAAAAGGGAATTGAAAATAAAACAGCCAATATTATAATGCCATTACACAAAATGGTAGTAAGGCCACACCTGGAATATTGTGTACAATTCTGGTCACCGCATCTCAAGAAAGACATAGTGGAACTGGAAAAGGTGCAAAGGAGAGCGACTAAAACGATTCCTGGGCTGGGGCACCTCCCTTATGAGGAAAGGCTAAAACATTTGGGGCTCTTTAGTCTGGAAAAAAGGCGCCTGAGGGGGGATATGATTGAGACGTACAAAAGAATTGTATTGATTACTGCAATGCGCTTTACGTGGGGCTGCCTTTGAAGACGGTCCGGCGATTGCAACTGGTTCAGAATCGTGCGGCACGGCTGGTAAGTGGTGGGGCCGCCAGGGATCACATCACGCCGATTCTGCGTAACCTTCATTGGTTACCAGTTGCTGCCCGAGCTGAATTCAAAGTGCTTGTTCTGACATACAAAGCCCTAAACGACTTAGGACCTAGATACCTGAAGGACCGCCTCCTTCCATACGAACCTACCCGGCAATTAAGATCTAGCCAGGGGGCCCTTTTGAAAGAGCCATCCCTCAAGGAGGTGAGAGGGATGGCCTGTAGACACAGGGCCTTCTCGGCAGCTGCTCCCAAGCTATGGAATGCCCTCCCGATTGAGATCCGCCTGGCGCCAACACTGATTACATTCCGGCGCCAGGTAAAAACCTTCCTGTTCCAGAAGGTTTTTAATTGATATAATATAGATTGTGGGTCCGCTGATGACAATTTTAGAATAATGATTTTAGTGTAAGGTTTTTATTGATGATTTAGTGATATTTTACTCTTAACTATTCTAAATTGTTTTATTCCTTGGATTGTAAGCCGCCCAGAGACCTTTGGGTAGTGGGCGGCATATAAGTTAAATAAATAAATAAATAAATAAAAAGAATACAGGGCATGAGTAAAGTGGATAGAGGGAAGCTCTTCTCCCTCTCACAAAATACCAGAACTAGGGGACATCCAGTCAAATTGAGGGCTGGGAGAGTAAGAACAGACAAAAGAAAATATTTTTTCACCCAGCGCGTTGTAAGTCTATGGAACTCCCTGCCACAGGATGTGGTGATGGCATCTTGCCTGGATGCCTTCAAAAGGGGATTGGACAGACTCCTGGAGGAGAAGTCAATCACAGGTTACAGACCATGATGGAGAAACCAGGGTCCTTCAAGGACCAGATGCAGGGGAGTGGGATCAGGAGACAGATACCTAGTCTCCTGCGCTCCCAAACGCATCTGGTGGGGCCTCTGTAAGATCCAGGAAGCTGGACTAGATGGGCCTTTGGCCTGATCCAGCAGGATGGCTCTTCTTTCTCGATTACAAGAACTGATGTGGGAGAATTGGTGTTTTGTTTTTTGTTTTGTTTTGTTTTGTTTTGGTATTCCCGTGGATTGGGCAAAGGGCTTCAGGCCACACATCTGGCTGAATGCGAGCACCCAGCCCAAGCATCCGTGGGAGAGAAAGCGTCCGCAGGAAAAATACAATGAAAGCTGTCAGAAAATACATTTCAAGACCATTTGATGTTTCCATCTTCCCTTCAGACGAGGGCCTAGGCCTCAGAGAAGGGGCTTCCAGAGATAAAATAGCCAAAATCCAGAATTGAAATCCAAGGACAGGGCAACGGCAGATGGTAGAGAATTTTCACACCCAGAATGAAAGGCTAAAACATTTGGGGCTCTTTAGTCTGGAAAAAAGACGCCTGAGGGGGGATATGATTGAGATGTACAAAATAATGCAGGGCATGAGTCAAGTGGATAGAGGGAGGCTCTTCTCCCTCTCACAAAATACCAGAACGAGGGGACAGACAAAAGAAAATATTTTTTCACCCAGCGCGTTGTTAGTCTGTGGAACTCCCTGCCAAAGGAGGTGGTAGTGATGGCATCTGGCCTGGATGCCTTCAAAAGGGGATTGGACAGATTCAATTTCAAGACAGATTGATATTTCCATTTTCCCTTCAGACGAGGGCCTAGGCCTCACGGAAGGGGGTTCCAGAGATAAATTTGCCAAAATCCAGAACTGAAACCCAAGGACAAGGCAAATGGAGACGGTGGAGGATTTTTCACACCCAGAGTGACATTTTCTCACTCCGACCGAGGGAAGAAGGGTGTCATTTCCACTCTGTAACCTCATCTGATTCCTAGGCCAGATACATGGATTGGTGTCTTTCTTGCCCTTTGGACATGCTCAGAAGCCACCTGTGGGCCTGCTAGCCTTTGGGAAATGGAGAGAGGCAGAGAGAACATGGCCGCTTTGGAGGGGGGGGGGGCTCCTCGCCGCGTCTTTAAGCCCCTGGCCAGGGCAAAGGTTCATTATTCTTTTAATGAGTACACCTATATAGATTAATGGGTTGTATTTACCATGCTTAACTTATTATGTGTTTAATTTATTTCATTTTAATATTGTCCCCTGCCTTGGGCCCCCTGATAGATAGATAGATAGATAGATAGATAGATAGATAGATAGATAGATAGATAGATAGATAGATAGATAGATAGATAGATAGATAGATAGATGTTGTGAGTTTTTTGGGCTGTTTGGCCATGTTCAGGAAGTTTTTTCTTTCTGACATTTCTCCAGATTCTGTGGCTGGCATCTTCAGAGGGCAAGGAGCTCAAGGAATTAAGAATTCCCTCTGTGCTCTGGGTTACAATAAAGTGAGTGAGAGTGGGGTTTTTAAAGTTGAGGAAATTTGTCCTAGGCAGAAAAATAGGTGTCGTCTTTGTATTTTGATGAAGAGATTAAGAAGTTTCAATGCAAACAGGGGTAGCAATGTTCTTGATGGGTGTCGTTAGCTGTTCTATTATGTGAATGGATCAATTTTGTGAATGGATCAATTAGCTGTTCTATTATCTGAATGGATCAATTATGTGCATGGATCAATTTTTCCTTGTGGCTTTGACCTTTTGCTTTGACCTGTCACCCTTTGCAGCATTTAGTACTGGAAGCAAGGCTTTGCTGATTTTTAGACTTTCTTCCTTTTTGCTGAAACTGGGCTTATGTTTGTGTGGATTTCAGTGGCTTCCCTGTGTAGCCTGACATAGTGATGGGTAGTGTTGTCCAGTACCACCACTGTGTCCTGGAAGGGGATTTCATGTCCAGTTTGTTTCAGGGGGTGTGTTCAGCTACTGCTAATTTTTCTTGTTGTTTTAGTCTGCAGTATCTTTCATGTTCTTTGATTCTGGTCTGGAATTGCTACTCCTGTTTGCATTGAAACTTCTTAATCTCTTCATCAAAATACAATGACTAACACCTATCTTCCTGCATAGGACAAGTTTTCTCAACTTTAAAAACCCTACTCTCACTCACTTTATTATAACCCAGAGCACAGAGGGAATTACTTAGTTCCCTGAGCTCCTTGCCCTCTGAAGATGCCGGCCACAGAGTCTGGCGAAATGTCAGAAAGAAAAACTGCCAGAAAACAGCCAAAGAGCCCGAAAAACTCACAACTATCAGATCCCAGCTGTGAAAGCCTTTGAGAATACAGATAGATAGATTCAAGTGGACTAGAAACTTGGTTTTGATTTTAAACTGATGCCATGCTTCTCAGGATGAGGCTTTCTGCCCCTGATACCAGCCGGGGCACCTAAATTAATGCCAAGTACGGGCTGCCATCCCCACTGGCAATTTTGTGGCACGTCCTGCATTGTGACACCTGGGCATGGTGACCGAGTGACCACATGGGAGGGGGGGTCATACCTCTCATCTCTCTTGATCTTCTGGTGTAGAAGGAGAGAAAATGTGAAGCTCCTGAATTCCAATGCTATTTTTAATGTGGCTTGATTGCTATTCATTATTCCACAGTCTTTTAATTAGTACAGTGGACCCTTGTATAACGTACAGCTCGTATAACGGAAAAAAAATTCCATCACCACTCTCTCCCTCCCCCTCCCTCTCCAAAATGGGCACAGACAGTCTCTGGGGCTCTTTACCGAAGATGCAAGCTGGCAATGGAGGAGGAAGAGGAGGAGGAGGAGGAGGAGGAGGAGGAGGAGGAGGGCTAGGTCAGCCTGCTCGGCTTGGCTAGGCACCCACAGCAAAGCTTCCTCAGGCATGCCTGCTGGTCTCTCTTTTTCTTCCCCCTCCCCACAACTGCACCTCATCCCCTCCCACACCACCCGTGCGCCCAGCGGCCAGGGCCGGTGAGCCCGAGCCGTGTAGTGCAAGAGAGCCGAGGCCACCCGATGGTGCTGTGGATCAGCCCTGTCGGACCTGGCGCCGGCGGAGGTGGTGGTGGAACGCGCCCCGGGCGGGCAGGCGGGCGGGCGGCGCAGTTGGCCCCTTCGCAGAGCCCGTGCCTCTGGCTGCTGCTGCCGCCGTTGCTCAGTCTTGCAGGTGGGTTCGCTTTCCCCGAGCAGCAGCAGCAGCAGCAGCAGCAGAAGCGCCTCTGCCGTCCCTTCCACCTTTGTCTCTCTCCCAGCCCCTCATTCATGAGTTGGAGCCTCTGCTCCACAGGCTTCAACTCGTGCATTCTTTTCCCTTGCTGGCCTCCAGAGCCCCGGCGCCACGCTCAGGCCAGGCGCAGAGAGAGAGAGAGAGAGAGAGAGAGAGAGAGAGAGAGAGAGAGACTGTGTGTGTGCAGGGAAGGAGGAGAAGCTAGAGGATGGTTCCTAGGCTCGGCCTGGGAAGAATTAACCCTTGTGCTGCTGCACTCCACCCGAAATCAGTGGGTGGGTGGGTGGGTGCCAGTTTGCATTTTTCCATTTCTGTTCCCCAAAATTATATATGTACTGTAGTTTGTGTCATTTTTCTCTGCATTGGAATGGATTACTCAATTTTTCAATGCATTCCTATGGGAAATTGCAATTTGTATAAAGGAAAATTGGTTTATACAAGGTACCACTATATTTAGATTAATGGGTTGTATTTTCCATCTTTAATTATGTGTTTAATTTCCTTCATGTTTACATTGTCACTTGCCTTGGGCCCCCTGATAGAGAGATAGGGAGAGAGATATGTTGTGTGTGTGTGTGTGTGTGTGAGAGAGAGAGAGAGAGAGAGAGAGAGACAGAGAGACAGAGACAGAGACAGAGACAGAGATGATGATGATGATGATGATGATGATGATGATGATGATGATGATGATGATGATGATGATGATGATGAAGATGGTGATGGTGATGATGCATATTAGGTACCTTATATCAGTACTTGAGATTGCTCTGTAATAATTTCTTAATCAGTTAGAGATGGTATTTGACTGTGATTGTTAACAAAGCCTCCAGTTACATGCGGTGCGCTTTTGGGGGCTCAGGGGTGGTTTGTGGCCAGAGTTCTCAAATTCCTCCCAACCTCTACCCACCTTCATCACGAACAGGGTAACAAAGCCCCGTTTCTTTTCCACATCCTGGAGCTTCCTCCTTCTTAGAAAAGGATCCAGCTCGCTTCCTCTGGGGTCAGCATGAAACTCGCAGTGGGAAATGGTCCCCACGTCTAAATCCTAAAGCAAATACACCGCCCACGTGACTCCCAGCACTACTTGTTTATTACTGTCTTCTTCTTTTGCCACAAGGGTGTCCATTCCACAGGGCCAGAGGGCACACGGATTAGAGAATCCATTCTTCCCTCCTTCCGCTTGACTGCAGTGTCCCTTCTCCCCTTGGTGCTGGCTGGACTCAGCTCTGAGATTCTTCCCACTCTTTCCGGCACGGTTCCTTCCAAGAGCCCTTTCGCACGTGCTCCCTCCCGTTCATTCACTGCAGGCACATTACGACTAGGCATTCATAAGACTATTAAGCAAGGGCACAAGTGTTCTACCTTTGAGCGGTCTCTGGTCCTGTCCTCGTCGCCCCACCAAAGAGTTGCAATGGCAAAGCCGTTCTGAAGCCCCAAACTTCTCAGGAATTTGCTGAAGCTGCACTCGTTGTTTCTCACCACGCCACAAGGAATCTAATGAGTGTGTGTGTGTGGGGGGGGGGGTTCCTCTACAGCTGGGCCTCCACAGACCCATCATCCCCCTTGACTTGGTCCAGTTTCAGCCTTGATGCCATTCCGCCCCAACGGGATCTGGTCAAGGCTTTCCAGAGTTCCCTTTTCGCAGGACGGAAGAGAGATCTAGCTTGACCAAGTCAAGGTGGATGGCGGATCCGTGGGGACCAAGCTGTGGAAGACCCCACTCATTATATTCCTTTTGGGGAGTTGCATGCTGACCACAGAGGAAGCAAGCTGGATCCCTTTCTAAAGAGAAGGAAGGCCGAGGATGTGAAAGATCAATGGGACTTTCCAGATCTTTTCTTCCCTCCCACCGATTGGCCACCTTTTCCTTTTCCTTTCTAGGTTCTCACAACTGAGAAAGCTTTTTCATAAGAGCGGTCAGGCAGGAGAGGAAGCTGGCCATGGACGTGGCCGTGGCCGCAGCTGGTGGAACTGGCGGCTGCCTTGTTGTAACAACCGGGTGCACGCGATAGTGGAGAGCGTGACCAAAACCATCCAGGTCCTCCCCCCTGCAGCCGTGGTTCCGGCTGCAGGAGGGGAGCGCGTGTCTCCAGGTAGGTCCTGGATGCAATGAGGGGTGAGTGAGGGGGTGGTGGCTAGCTGGACCACCCCTGAGACTCACGGTGATCTTGTGATCTCTCCTCCTCAGCAACAACCAGGCATTCTTTGGCAGCCTCAGTGCAATCAGTTGGAGACTCTGTAGGCAAAAACATCTGCCCGGCGGATGAGGATGATGTTTTGAGCAGCATCATGACCCAGGCAGTGCACGCTAAGCAGGTACGGTCATCTGGGGAGCCCCCCTCCATGCCTGGGGTGCAGGGGGGGGACACAATGCCTTCTCCCAAGCTTCCGCTCTCCTCCAGAGGCCGTGCAGGATCCATCCCTGGGCAGGTCCGCAGAGACCCTCCTAGCCAGGTTCTCCTCTTCCTTCCAGGACGGTCCGAATGAGCAGGCCCAGCGCATGTACCTGGCTCACATCTTGACCGCCTGCCTCTAACAGCCATCGTCTCCCCACGCCGCCGGATGTCTCCTGGACTGCGGAGGGGACTGGGGTGTGGAGCTTTTCCACCTTGCTCCCCCCCCACCCCCATGTCGCTGGCTATCTCTGGACTCCTGAGAGGGCTGGGGCGCGGAACGTTTCCATCCTGTTCCCCCCACCCTCTCCCTACGCCGCCAGATGTCTCCTGGACTGCGGAGGGGACTGGGGTGTGGAGCTTTTCAACCTTGCTCCCTGGGCATGTCCGCAGAGACCCTCCTAGCCAGGTTCTCCTCTTCCTTCCAGGACGGTCCGAAGGAGCAGGCCCAGCGCATGTACCTGGCTCACATCTTGACCGCCTCCCTCTAACAGCCATCGTCAGGAGAGAGGATGAGCTAGACTTTCCCCAAACGAAGGCTGAGCTTGTGGCCGAAGTGGTGGTGAGTGTCAGGGTGTTTGCCAAGGGGGTAGCAGAGGATGGGCAACAGCGTGGTGGGTGGTGGTCGAGGCTGACCTTTGTGGGACTGACCCTCCTCTCTCTCTCTCTCTCTCTCTCTCTCTTGCCCTCTTTTAGGCAGTCCTGGAGCAGGTGGTGGCAGAGCCCACCCCAGGAAACATCCTACCCTGTGCCCTGGTGGCTCTCCAACATCTAAGGTAGGCCTTCTTGGGGGTGGGAGGCAGGTAAGGGGAGGAAGGGGGTAGGGCAGGCAAAGGGGTGTCATCTGGACGGGCAGTGGGGTGGATGTTGGGAGAGGGTCGTAGGAGGAGCAGGCGAGGGCCACAATCCAACCGTGGCAGGAACAGAGGAAAAGAAGAGAATGCATGTGAAGGGACCTGGGTGGAGTGGGGAGGCCATGGCAGGGCTGCAGGGGGGGAGAGAAGGGCTGCCTTTCCTCCGAGGCGCCCCCTCCACCTTCCCTTTCGTCAGGGAGCCCTCCCCCCAGGACCACCACCACCGCCGCCACCACCCCAGGGTTCCCTGGGTGGGAAATCTCCAGACCTGCAAGCCAGGCTTTGTGGAGCTAAACGATGGGGCTTGGTGCCTCTCCCCACAGAGATGGACATCCGGGAGATGGCAGACCTCTGGATTAGAGAGCCCCAATTGGACTGGGAGATGGCCTCCTACCTAAACATCGTGAGGATGGCCAAGGTAGGGAGGCCGCCCGGGATGGTTGTGGGGTTGCCTTTCTTTCTGCCGAGACGGGCAGGTGCCTGGAGGTGCCGGGGGGGGGGTTCTCCCCTGCCTTTGGGTTTGCCCTTTCTGAGTCATAGGCAAGGGGGGAGGTGGGGAGGGAGGGATGTGGAGCAGCCCCTTGGCCAGGGGGGGTCTTCCTGAGGATGAGAAACACGGCAGTCCAAGTGTAGTTTAAACCACCTCACTCTCTCCCCCTTCCTTCCTTCCTTCCTTCCTTCCTTCCTTCCTTCCTTCCTTCCTTCCTTCCTTCCTTCCTTCCTTCCTTCCTTCCAGAAACTGGATGGCATCTTTACACCAGAGCAAAGACTGGCATTCCTGAGAACAGCACTGCAAGCGGTGATTGAGCCAGATCCCCCCGTGTCCCAACCCGCGCTCTTCCTGCTCTACGCCTTCCTTGGGTTGGGGAAAGAGGTCCTGGGGATGGACGTGAGTTTCAGGCTGGCCTTTTTTGGGGGGGGGGGAGCAAGGAGGTGGGGAGGGAGGCTTCTGAAGGTGAGCTTTGGTTTCCATCTCCACAGGCGCAGGGGACCGAGGCCAAGATTCAACGGCACCTCCACAGACTCCAGGAGTGTGGGAAGCAGCCGATGGAGCTGCGCTGGCTGCTGGCTGGGAAAGGTAGGCAGTAGTGGCCTTGAGAAGCCTGCGCTGGGGAGAGAAGGGTCTTAGGATGCTGCCCCTGGCGGGGAGGAAAGTCGGGGTTCCTCTCTTCTCACAAAGTCTCTCTCTGTGTGTGTTTGTCCTCCGTGCAGATGACGTGCTGATCGACGACCTAGAGGAGGAGGAAGAGATGGAGGAGGAGGAGGAAGAGGAGGCAGGGGAGTAGTAGGCAGAAGGGTGCAGTGGATGTGGCACCATACGGACGATTGCTGGCAGCATCGGGGGGGCAGTGACTGGCGTAAGGTGGAGTTGCCCTGGGTCCAACATCTGGAAGGGAGGAAGGGAGGCAAAACAATTCAAGGGAGGCAAGCTGGCCAGCCAGGTGACCAGCCAGCCAAACAGGGCAAGGCAGCCTGCCCGCCTAATGGTCTACATGCCAGCCTGCCAGCAGCCGAACCCGACCAATCCAGGCACCCAAGGGCTGCCACCCTCCCCACCCCACCCCACCCCACCCCCCATCCGCCTGTCACACCAGGCGACACCCAAGCAAGACCCACCCAGGCAACCCAGGTCACCCACCACCCTGCCTGGCTTCTTTTGTAAAACAAAAGACAGACCCTTTGCTAGATGGCACACAATGCTAGTGAAGTCATAACTGGCATGTTGTGAATGTGAAAATTTAATATATCTATAGCCTCTCCTTGGGAGGGAGCTTGAAAAAAGCCAGGTGGAGCTTGAAAAAAGCCATGCTCAGAAAGCATTTGACAATCTGGAGTGGGACTTCATGACGAAACAACTAGAGATAATGGATTTTGGAGACAACTTTTAAAAAGCAAAAACAGCAATATATAAAGATAAAACGGCAAGGATTCAGGTTAATGGAGGACTGACGCAAAGCGTAGAAATTAAAAAAGGGACAAGACAGGGATGCCATCTCTCTCCTCTACTTTTTATACTAACATCGGAAGCCATGAACAAATGAATGACGTGACTTATTACAAGCCAGGAGGCATGCGTTCTTATGGTATGATAAAAGTAAAAAACATAAATATTTTCAAAGACATTTGATAAGAAACACACTACTCAAATAAATAGATTTTTAAAAACTGCCGACCAGCCCAAGGGCCAGCTGGTTGGTGCTAGGAAATAAATAAATAAATAAATAAATAAATAAATAAATAAATAAATAAATAAATAAATAATTTTTAAAGCACTGAAGGCCAGCTGATGGGCACTGGGGGGGGGAGATTTTTTTAAAGCACTGAAGGCCAGCTGATGGGCGCTAGGGGGGTGACCTTAGATTGCTCAAAAATTAAAAGGGAATTAAGGGGTAAAGAAATAAGGTTATCTAAAAGGGGGGGTCGAATAACCCTTACCCTAACCCTGGGGAAAAAACAGCAAGATGCAGAGAGAAAAAGATAAGACAATATTACCTCAAGCAGGGAAATTGTCTATAGACTTACAACAGAAGAAACTTCTAGTACCTTAAGACCCAAAGGAAAGATTATTAGAATTTAAAAATATGGAAAGCTGAATTTTAGAACAAATGGATGAAACTAGAAAAGAAATTAAAGAGGTCAAAAACCAAATTAAACTGGACTTAGAAGAAATGAAAAATACAGTAGTATACTGGATGTATCGGATCAGGTAGTAAAAGAAGAAAGAGCAGAACAGAAAGAAAGGAAAGAACCAACAATCAGATTAGAATTAAGACAAAGAGCTAAATGTTTGAAAATCAGAAGCATCCCAGAAGTAGGAGAAGAGCTTCAGGAAGACTTGTACAAAAAGATAATCCCAGCAATGGCAAAATTATATAAAATGAAAATAAAAAAGATTTTCAGTGGGAAGTAGATAAGATCCAGGAAAGCTATAATAAGAAATTAGAAACAGGAGGAAAAGAATACGTCTGTGAAGATTCTCAGTCATCCAGGTTCGTTTAACTGGGAGTTGAGTCATGGCTACTGGACTTCTTCTTTTTTTTTGAGAGAGAGAGATAGAAACGTTTCGCTGTTCATCCAAACAGCTTCATCGGTCTGAATACAGCTAGTGCAAGAGACCTTCTTATAGTCAGCTTGACCTCTTCTCCCCTGGTCTGATTGGCTCATAAGATGAACAAAGCCTGAATAGGCTCGTTAGGGAGACATTAGTGTCCATGGCCTTAAGGTAAACAATGGCCTAAGGTGCTGAAACCCATCAAGAATGGGTCGTTAGCTGTAAAAATATTCAAAGATATCCCATCAAAAACCTTAAAATTAAGAAAAGATTATCGCTCCTAATCCAAAATTTTGGGGCAAAATAAATTGAAGTATCAATGGGAAACTATTGAGGGACTAATCCTTCAGTTCAGGCAAAGAAGATAGAGAATCAATTCAGTGCAGAAGGCAGAGGATTTCTTACAAAAATATAGGACAAAATTTAATGAGGGGGACATGAGTAGATAATGGTAACTTGGTTAATGAACATCCGCACTGGCAGCTGGATTGTAAACCAAAGGACTCGCATGTTAAATGAAATTTTCCCATAGAAGAGAGGGGAAAATTCAAAGGATTCCTTCTGGGGTCCCAGTTTCCGTTTTGTTCCGGTGCTTTGGCCTGGAGCCGGTGGCTGTGGCAGTGAGGGGCTGCCAGTGGTGCGGGCCAGGGGTTTCCTCCCAGGGCCTTGGTGGTGCTGGCGGCAGTGGCAGGGTGCTGCTCCCCCACTCCTTCCTCCGTCCACCCCCACACACACACACACAGCTCACACCCTCCTCCCTTTCCATCGGGAGCACAGCCATGGCGGGAGCATAGCTTCCCGCTAGGTATGGATCCGAGTGGCCCAG